>OY728167.1:853530709-854277061 GCA_963277665.1 Viscum album | reverse complement strand
AAACCAGTTGGGAAAGCTCACCTTTCCCAACGGTTTGTTAAAACCGTTGGGAAAGTTTTCCCCTAAAATCCCAGCGAACCCGAGATCCCATCTATGCGATTGAACTGCAAAAATTGAGACCTAAGATCTCTCTCGCGTGGAAAATCATTCCACCAGATCCATACTCAATCACAAGGTTGTTTTTTTCTACACTTCAAATATGTAAGTAGTACGTTATGTTTAATGTTTTGCATCTATTTTTTTTCTTTTCTATTTTTATTTGTCTTAAACCTATGGTTCGTGCAGTATGGTATAACCAACAATTTAAATTCGATTTGTTATTTGTTTTCTGTTTTTGTTCTGGTGTCATGTGTGAATCAATTTTTTGTTCTGTTTTTGTTTTATGTTTTTGTTCTGGTGGGAGGTGCTGGGGGTGCAGTAGGTGGGGGGAGGGGGTGTGCTGGTGGGGTGTTTAGGTGGGGGGAGGGGGTGTGCTGGTGGGGTGTTGAGGTGGGGGGTTGTACAGGTGGGGGTGGGGGTTGGTTGTGCAGGTGGGGGTGGGGGGAGGGGTGGGTTGTGCAGGTGGGGGTGCAATTAGAGGGGGATTATTGTTCAAGTGGGTGGGGGGGAGGGGAGTGTGTAGGTTGGGGGGGTGGGTTGGGCAGGTCAGAGTCTTGGGGGGGGGGGGTGAGGTGGGGGTTGTACAGGTGGGGGTGGGGGTGGGTTGTGCAGGTGGGGGTGGGGGAGGGGGGGCTGTTCAAGTGGAGGGTGAAAGTGGAGGGGGGTGTTGTGCAAGTGGGTGGGGGGAGGGGAGTGTGGAGGTTGGGGGGGGGGTAGGCTGGGCAGGTGGGAGTCTGTTGGGGGTTAGGTGGGGGGTGGGGTGTACAGGTGGTGGTTGGGGGAGGGGGGCTGTGCAGGTGGGGGTGGGGGAGGGGGGGTTGTGCAAGTGGGGGGGGTGTAGGTGGGGGTGGCTGTGCAAGTGGGTGGGGGGGAGTGTGTAGGTTGGGGGTGGGCCGGGCAGGTGGGAGTATATTGGGGGGTGATGTGGGGGGGGGGTGTGCAGTGGGTGGATGGGAGGGGGTTGTACAGGTGGGGGTGGGGGAGGTGGTGTTGTGCAAGTGGGGGTGCAGGGGGGGGGGGTTGTGCAGGGGGAGTCTGTTGGGGGTGAGGTGGGGAGGGGGGGCTGTGCAGGTGGGAAGTCATCACTTCCACAGTTCACCAATAAGCATGGGGAATTCATCACTTCTAGAGATTTGGATAGTTTTGAGGCCTCTTTGGTTTTGGTTCTTGTCTAGTCATCTTGATGAGTAAGGCATCACATGATCTAAAAGTGACATCAACTATATAGGATGAATTCCTTCTCCCACAACACATTTTTCTAGAAATAATATATCCTTGGAAGGTTGTGGGAGCCTTTTAGAATCCAAAGCCCCAACATTTTCCCAATTGCAAACTTGATACCATCATGTTATCAAGTCACTAATCCTACCAAATTGTATTTTCACTAAAAAATACTATTCTAATCCTTAACACCCATCTTTTGTTTTTCATAACATGAATGAAAACCCAATTAAATCTCATAGCTCTCAGTCACACCCCTGTGGATAGCTCGCCCACCCCCCTGGACACCCCCTACCCCCTGGACAGCCCTGCCACCCTTGTGGACAGTCCGCCCACCCCCTGGACACCTTGTACCCCCTGGACAACCCCGCCACCCCCGTGGAAAGCCTTCCCACCCCCTAGACACCCCCTACTCCCTGGATAGCCACCAACCCCGTGGACAGCCCGCCCACCCCCTAGACACTCCCCCACCCCCCGGACACCCCCACCCCCTAGACACCTTATACCCCCTGGAAAGCCCCCCCCCCACACACCCCCAACCTCGTGGATAGCCCGCCCACCCCCCTGGACACCCCCTCCCCCCTAGACAGCCCTTCCACCCTCGTGGACATCCCGCTTACCCCCTGGACACCCCATACCCCCTGGACAACCCCACCACCCCCGTGGACAGCCCGCCCCCGATTACACAGAAGCAAATAACTCTGCATTTCCCCCAATTTCCAGAAGCCCCCATACAGGTGAACCCTAACCTGAGGTCTTCCATCTGATCGGATTCAACTCCCCCATCCTGGTTAGACTCCTTCAACCTCTTCCCAAATACAAACATAAAATCCCTCATTGAGGTAATTGACATGGTTAGGGTAGTGGGGTAGGTGGTTTTCCTCTTTTTTAGTGGGGTGATATGGTACTTTCTGTGGAAATTAGTTTGGGTGTTATGAAATGTACTAACTTTTCACAATATTTCTATTTTTTAGAATCAATAACTTATTTAAAAAACTCTCTTTACACATTCTGCATCTTTCATGAAAAGCCTTCACTTTGTAATATCTTGAATAATGTTTTATCAGGTCTATGGTGTCTTCTTGGTATGTGATAAATGAAAAAATTACAAAACACATATCACCTCAAATCTAGGCACACATAACTGAATTAATTAGTATATCTTTACATTGTTTTAATAGTTCACTATATCAACTAGAAACTCATTCCTTTATCGTTTACTTAAATATATTTTCTATTAAATTTTAATCCTATTGAATTTTTTATGACAAAATGACTTATATAAATTCTTTTTACAGAATGTACAGAAGTTGGATGTATGAAACCGATCGGATCTCAAGCGATTTTCAAAACAATTTGGAGAGCTTTATAGATTTTTCATTTCACAATGCTTCAGATAGTGGTCGCATACACTTCTCATGTTCTAATTGTGTTGTTAGACCTTGGTTGAGCCGTAAAGAAGTCATCTACCACATAACTAAAAATGTTTTTCAAGCAAACTACTTTGTGTGGTATCACAATGGGGAGAAAATGAAATCTCAAATTGGTGATGATCGAAATGAAAGGACTGAAATGGAGAATTTGTTAGATGATTGGTTTCCATTTATTCATCATCATGAAAAATAAAGGATTTTGACTCAAGAAGACTTCGATATGAGGGCAGCTGATGCATCTAGTGAAAATGATGATATTGATAGGGTGAAAAAATTGAATGATGCTACCACGACTCTAGTATAATGACAATGCGATAAAATGAAAAAGCTGGAATTTTTAATCTGATTGTTTCATGGGAAAACTAGGTATGAGATTTCTAATACAACAATTGATTTCATTCTTTCCCTCTTGAAGCATTTACTTCTAGATGATGCAGATATTCCCTCAAACCACTATATGGCATGGAAGTTAGTTGAGGAACTTGGATTTTCAAAAAACAAAATTCATGCTTTCCCGAAAGATTGCAGTTTATTCTGGGAGGAAACCGCTGAACGAAATGATTGTATAAAATGTGGCACATCCCGCTGGAAGTCAAAATTTGATGGAACACCATCTCGCGTTCCATAAAATGTAATGTGGCACTTTCCATTGATCCCCAGACTCTAGAATCTTTTTATGTCTGATGACATATCAATAAAAATGAGATGGCATGATACCGAGAGAAAGAAGACTAATGATGAGTTGGTTCATCCTGCAGATGGATTTTCCTGGCAGAGATTTGATGCTCGACATCCTGATTTTGCAGCTGACGTGCGCAATGTGAGGCTGGGTCTTTCATGCGACGGTTTTAATCCGTTTGGGCAGATGCTTACTTCGCACAACACATGGCCAGTTTTTATACACATTTATAATCTTCCCCCATGGTTGTGTATGAAAAAACCTTTCACTTTCATGAGTATACTCATATCTAGTCCTTCTGATCCCAACATTGATATTGATGTATACATGCAACCTTTAATAAAAGAGTTGAAACTTCTTTGGGATGTGGGTGTGCGCACATACGATGCATGTTCGAAAGGCATATTTCAGATGTGTGCTGCGCTTATGTGGACGATCAATGATTTTCCGGCTTATGAAATGATGTCTGGATAGAGCACAAAGGAAAAATTGTCATGTCCAGTTTGCATGAAGAATACACGATCCAGAAGACTGAAACATCGCTGTAGTTTCAGTTTTATGGGACATCGACGATTCTTGCCAAAGGATCATCCATATAGAATGAATCGTCAAATATTTGATAATACCATAGAGACCGATGATCCACCTCAGCGTATGTCTGGAACTGACGTTCTTAATGAATTTAAAGACTTCAGTTTTTCATTCGGGAAGGGTCAAATGAAATCTGGAAAGAGAAATAATGTTTCCACTGAAACCTGTTACAATTGGAGGAAGAGGAGTATCCTTTTTGATTTTCCTTATTGGTCAACCAATTTGTTACGTCATTTCTTAGACGTAACACATATTGAAAGGAATATATGCGAAATGTTGCTTTTGTTTCTTCTAAATGTCAAGGGGAATACAAAAGATGATTTACGATCTCGGCGTGACTTGGTGGATTGGGGCATCAGACCAGAATTGCATCCTGTGCGTATCAGTGAAAATAAATGGCAACTTCCATGTGCTTCTTATGTGATGACACCTACGAAAAAAAACAATTTTTGGAAGTATTAGAGACTATTAGAGTTCTTGATGGATATTCAAGCAACATATCTAAACGGGTCAATAGAAGAGAGTTGTAGCTAAAATCTTTGAAGACTCATGATTATCACGTTCTACTACATGAGTTTCTTCCAATAGCAATCTGTCATCTTTTGTCCAATAATGTAAGGGTGTATGTTATTCGGTTGTTCCATTTGTTTAGAGATCTTTGTGCTAAGAATTTGTCCAAGTCTTTCTTGCAAAAAATGTTTACAGATGCTTCATTAATTTTGTGTGAGTTGGAGAAAATATTTCCTCCATCATTTTTCACATGCATGCTACATCTGACTTTCCATATTCCCACTGAAATACTTCTTGGAGGACCTGTTTCTTTTCATTGGATGTATCCAACTGAAAGAAATATGTTCACATTAAAGTCTTATGTCCGAAACAGAAATCATCCCGAAGGTTCTATCGTGAACGGTTACTTGGCTCAAGAATGTATGGATTTATGCTCGATGTATTTTTCTGATCTTACTACAAGATTGAATAGACCAATTAGAAATGAAGAAGAACAGTATGAACAAATTGAACCCAGTTTTCCATCACTTCCTCAAACAGGAGGAATTCCTGGATCATATACATTGAAGACATTAAGCCATGAAGAGCAGGAGATGGCACATCACACATTTTTGTTCAACTGTGATTTGTTTGATGATTATATCAGGTAACTAAATTGATTATGTATATCTTATATATATATCTATTAAACTATTCATATTCTTTATCTATAGGGAACATAAAACAATGATAAATAGGAAGCATCGTTCTTTATCTTTGAGAAGGAGAGAGACTTTTCATAGCAAAGAGTTTTCTACTTGGTTAAAATTGAAGGTATTAAAAATTAATGTTTAAAATAATTATATCAATATTTAATTAAGTTTAATAGTCATTTATATTGCAGGTATTGAGTTTGTCTGGTGACTCTGTCTCTGAGGAAATAAGATCCTTGGCTTTTGGTCCTAATACCGTGGTTCGTGACTGTAAATCAATTGTTATCAATGGGTACAAATTTAGTGTCACTGAACGAGAAAAGAACATGAGAACACAACATGATGGTGTTATGGTTACTACCACAACAGATTGTTATGCCAGTGCATCAGATAGTATACCGCGATTTGAAAATGTGGGTTATTATGGAGTTGTTGAGAAAATAATAATATTGGATTATTACTCTCATGGATGAGTCACAATGATGAAATTCCATTGTTTTGATTCGATGACGAGACATGGCACATTTATTGATGATTGTGGATTTCGAGTAATTAATATGACTCGCACTCTTTCTATCGAAGAACCATATGTGTTGGCATCAATGGATAAACAAGTTTTTTATGTCAAAGACCAACTTTGACCTGAATTTGGTGTCATAGTTGAAGTAATTCCAAGACATATTTTTGATGATGGTGATGATGGAATTGACACTGTCCCTAGTGCCATTGGAACCAATCCATTTATTTCTTTTGATGACTCAAATATCTCAATTGTCAAAGTTGATTGTGAACCTTATGTTGTGGTTGAAAATATATAGAATCATTCATCCATGTTCTCAATTCTTTTGGTTTACCTCAAGTTGGGTTGTTAAGGTTGGTAATATTCAAATTGATTTAGTATTGATCACAAATATGTTTTGGCTGACTTGACCATTATGTGAATTTTCAATGTTTATTAGTTGCTGTTTTATTTGAATTGCATCTAATTTGGAATTGAACTGTATTCAAATATATTCAAACAATATTTCTAACTTGGTGAACATTACAAATTGTATGATTTATTAAATCCATTCAAGCACTTCTAAAACAATTGATAGCTGACTTGACCATTATAATAATTTTCAATGTTTATTGGTTGCAGTTTTATTTGAATTGAATTTTCTAATTTGGAATTGAACTGTATTCAAACATAGTCAAATAATATTTCTAACTTGGTGAACATTACAACTTGTATGATTTATTAAATCCATTCAAGCTCTTCTAAAACAATTGATAGCTGACTTGACCATTATGTGAATTTTCAATGTTTATTGGTTGCAGTTTTATTTGAATTTCATTTTCTAATTTGGAATTGAACTGTATTCAAACATAGTCAAACAATATTTCTAACTTGGTGAACATTACAACTTGTATGATTTATTAAATCCATTCAAGCTCTTCTAAAATAATTGATAGCTAAATTACCTATGAATCCCCTTATTCCCTCATATATTTAGTTTTTTGGGTTACACATTAGTTTTCTTTTTCTAATTAATTACATATTTGTTTTCAAAAGTAGGAAATGAAGCCAATTGAAGAGAGACGAAGGAAAAAAATGATGGAGAACAATCGTCGAATGAAGGAGATGGGCATTCCACCATTAGTGCCTACAGTGAGTACTTTATTTCAAATATATATATATATATTTAAAGAATATATAATGTCATGTGATTAATTTTTTTGTAAACATTTTTGTAGGATCCACCTATACGTTGACAGTTATTTAACGAGGAGCCTAGTACTGGTCCTAGTACTCAGGACGATGGTATGAGGAGGGTTCGTACCAGAGGTGGACGAGCAGCTACGCGTACCCGACTAGACCATGACCCTCCCACTGACATGTCATCCTTCCCACATTCTGATCCCGGTGTGTCATTAGAGACACACAGGATATTTAGGCCTCCTATGTTTTTGCTACCTTCTGCATCTTCTGGCCCATCATTTTCACATCCCATGATGATTCCCACTCCCCAGTCAGCATTCGGTCAGACAGTTGTCCCATCGTCTTTTCCTTCTACTTCTGTCTCTTCGAGCTTCTATATTCCATCGTCTTCGACTCCTATTCCACCACAGGGTGTTCCATCGGTTTTTGTGGATCCAGCAGCGCTCAGTGATCAGACCGACACAGGTATATTTATAGAACCCTAAAAAAAATTTATAGCAATATTTATTTTCATTATAACATGTTTTGATAAAATATTTGTTTTTCTTTCATGACAGATACATCTATTGACAGGAGCCATGGGCGGGGGAGTACACGCATGCGTTCGGTGTGGAACCGCCGCACACAGGTTATGGTGGATTATAATGAAGACAACCAAATGGTTGAGAAAACAAGGCAGCAATGTCGGAGTTTTTTGGCGACGCTTGCCAAATACTCTAACATCATTCCCGTTAGCCCGCTATCATGGAGACATTTGCCACATGAGGTCAAGGATAGAGCTTGGGCAGAGATATGGGTAAAAAAATCTGTTCTATTTAATGCCATGAATTATTTTTGTATTTATATGAATTAATATTTTGATTTCAGCTTTGATTTAATTTTTCCGATGGTGAGGGTGCACAACCGGAACGTCTAAAGGATTTAGGCAAGCTTTGGAGAGCCTACAAGCATGAGTTGTATATTGGCTGGGTTTCTAGAGTTGGTACTAAGTTAGAGTCGGTACTAGTGGTGGATGATTGTCCTATAGAACAGTATCCTCAGATTATTACTCATTGGACGAGTACCCAGTTTAAGGTATTAATAACATTTGAGGTATTTAAATAATAACTTTCATGTTTTTCATTAATACTATCTGTTGCATTTTCGAATTTTATTAAGGAATCATCTGGAAAAAATAAAAAGAACATTGATGCAAAAAAATACCTCCACACACTAGGACGTACTACGATGCCTGATCATGAGAGGAAGCAGGTATGACAATTGTTTATAAGTTTTCATTACGACTTACACTTTCTTTTGTTTCTTAAATTATTTAATAGTTTGGTAAATTTTTCATATAACTTTAGTTTTCAATGTCATTGTAGAGGCAAATACAAAATATTGAAGGACGTGTGCCTCGAGCAAAACTGTTTTGCTCGAGTAAACGGAAAAAGGATGGAAGTGCCGTCAACGAAGCGACTCAGCAGCAGATTGTAAGTTTTAATCTGTTGAATTTATTTTTTAATATCTATTTTGTAACTTAATGATATATTTATATTTGTAACAGGCTGCTTTAGAGGTCCTCGATGCCCAAGAACCAGACAATTTTGGGCCAACAGATCACTTACATCAGGTGTTGGGAGAGGAGCATTCTGGCAGAGTACGCTGCCGACCTAGGATAACCCCAACATGGTATTGGCCCTCCTTAGGTACGAGCTGTAGTGCCACCGGGCTGCATCAAGTTAGGGCAAAGGTAGAACAGGCTGAGAAAAGGGCCACAGAGATGGCAGAATAGTCTTCTAGGGCAAACAGTGTGTTTATGAAATTTATTGAAGTTATACATCCTACACTTCTAGCATAGGCCAACCCAGCTTTTGATGAGTATATGTCGTCAATACATTCTATATACGGTGCACTAGGTGGTAGTTCTAGTGGTGGTCAGGACGATGTCCATCTTGACGATGATGATGGCGAGGAGTCTGATGCGGAAGAGGAGGGAGAGAAGGGTAGAGAGGCGGGTGGCGAGGGCGAGGAGGAGGGCGAGGACGAGGAGGAGTGCGAGGGCGAGGACGATGATGGGGATGAGGATGAGGGTGATGATGATGATGGTGATGTGGTACAAGTTGATCCATTACATTTTTTACTGATATTACTGAGATTTGATATTTAATCTATTCTAGTTGTTCGTTTAATCTAGACTCGTAGCATAGTATTGGAGTTGAGTTATTTTTATATATTATCTATTTTTATGGATGTTTTTGTATTTTAGTGGTTGTGTGTTTGGGAAGCCCCCTCCTTCCTGGACCCTGGACAACCCCCCACCCTCCTACCTGGACCCCGGACAGCCCCGTCGGACAGCCCCCCAGACAGCCCCCCAGACAGCCCCCCCACCCTCCTCCCTGGACCCCGGACAACCCCCGGATAGCCCCCCAGACAGCCCCCCGGACAGCCCCCCACCCTCTTCCTTGGACCCCGGACAACCCCCCGAACAGCCCTAGACAGCCCCCTGAACAGCCCCCTAGATAGCCCCCCCACCCTCCTCCCTGGACCCCAGACAGCCCCCGAACAGCCCCCCAGACAGCCCCCCGGACAACCCCCCCACACAGCACCCCCACCCTCTTCCCTAGACCCCAGACAGCCCCTCGGACAGCCCCCCAGACAGCCCCCCAGATAGCCCCCGGATAGCCCCCCCCACCTTCTTCCTTGGACCCCGAACAACCCCCCGCACAGAGGATTATCATAAAATGGACAACATTTTAAGTACATACAGAAAACTGACCAAACATATTCGTATTGTGTCGATACTATAGCACAATGATACATGGGTCATATGTGGCATGTACGAGTCAACCCCGCCTTAATCTGAGGCACGGTGTGGCCGGAATCACTCTAAGTGGCTCTCTTTTGTTAAAATGGACAACAATTTAATTAAATACAGAAAACTGACCAAACGCATTCGGTTTCCATTGAAACTTTATGAGAACGATCCATGGGTCATATGTGACATGTACGAGTCAACTCCGCTTCAATCTGAGGTGCGGTGTGGCCGACACCACTCAAAGTGTCTGCCTTTTGTTTCAAAAGGACGTCATTTTAATTGAAAAACATCAACTGGCATACGGAAAACCGACCAAACGCATTCGGATTGTGTCGATACATTAGCACAACGATCCATGGGTCATATGTGACGTGTTCGAGTCAACCTCACCTCAATCAGAGGCGCAGTGTGGCCGCCACCACTCAAAGTGTCTGTCTTTTGTTTCAAAAGGACATCATTTGAAGTGAAAAACATCAACTAGCATACAGAAAACCAACCAAACGCATTTGGATTGTGTCAATACATTAGCACAACGCTACATGGGTCATATGTGACGTGTACGAGTCAACCCCGCCTTAATCTGAGCCACGGTGTGGTCGGAATCACTTTAAGAGGCTCTCTTTTGCTTAAAATGGACAACAATTTAAGTACATACGGAAAACCAACTAAACACATTCGATTTCCATTGAAACTTTAGGAGAAATATCCATGGGTCATATGTGACGTGTATGAGTAAACCCCGCCTTAATCCGAGGTGCGGTGTGGCTGAAACCACTCAAAGTGTCAGCCTTTTGTTTCAAAAGGAAGCCATTTTAATTGAAAAACATCAACTAGCATACGGAAAACTGACCAAACGCATTCTGATTGTGTCGATACATTATAACAACGATCAATGGGTCATATGTGACGTGTAAGAGTCAACCCCACCTAAATCTGAGGTGCGGTGTGGCTGCCACCACTCAAAGTGTCTGTATTTTGTTACAAAAGGATGTCATTTGAAGTGAAAAACATCAACTAGCATACGGAAAACCAACCAAACACATTCAGATTGTGTCGATACTTTAGAAAAATGATCCATGGGTTATATGTGACGTGTACGAGTCAACCCCGCTTTAATCTGAGGCATAGTGTGGCCGGAATCACTCTAAGTGGCTCTCTTTTTCTTAAAATGGACAACAATTTAAGTACATACGGAAAACCGACCAAACGCATTCGGTTTCCATTGAAACTTTAGGAGAATGATCCATGGGTCATATGTGACGTGTATGAGTCAACTCCTCCTCAATCCGAGGTGCGGTGTAGCCGACACCACTCAAAGTGTCTGCCTTCTGTTTCAAAAGTACGTCATTTTAATTGAAAAACATCAACTGGCATACGGAAAACCGACCAAACGCATTCGGATTGTGTCGATACATTAGCACAACGATCAATGGTTCATATGTGAAGTGTATGAGTCAACCCCGCCTCAATCCGAGGCGCGGTGTGGCCACCACCACTCAAAGTGTCTATCTTTTGTTTCAAAAGGACATCATTTGAAATGAAAAACATCAACTGGCATACAGAAAAGCGACCAAACGCATTCGGATTGTGTCGATACTTTAGCACAACGATCCATGGGTAATATGTGACGTGTACGATTCAACCCTGCCTTAATATAAGGCATGGTGTGGCCAGAATCACTCTAAGTGGCTCTCTTTTGCTTAAAATGGACAACAATTTAAGTACATACGGAAAACCGACCAAACGCATTCGGTTTCCATTGAAACTTTAGGAGAACGATCTATTTGTTATATGTGACATGTACGAGTCAACTCCACCTCAATCCGAGGTGTGGTGTGGCCAACACCACTCAAAGTGTCTGCCTTTTGTTTCAAAAGTATGCCATTTTAATTGAAAAACATCAACTGGCATACGGAAAACCGACCAAATGCATTCAGATTGTGTCGATACATTAGCACAACGATCCATGGGTCATATGTGACGTGTACGAGTCAACCCCGCCTCAATCTGAGGCACAGTGTGGCCGCCACCACTCAAAGTGTCTGTCTTTTGTTTCAAAAGGACCTCATTTGAAGTGAAAAACATCAACTGGCATACGGAAAACAGACCAAACGCATTCGTATTGTGTCGATACTTTAGCACAATGATCCATGGGTCATATGTGACGTGTACGAGTCAACCCCACCTTAATTTGAGTCACAGTGTGTCCAGAATCACTCTAAGTGGATCTCTTTTACTTAAAATGGACAATAATTTAAGTACATATGAAAAACTGACCAAACGCATTCAGTTTCCATTGAAACTTTAGGAGAACTATCCATGTGTCATATATGACGTGTAAGAGTCAACGTCGCCTCAATCCAAGGCGTGGTGTGGCCAACACAACTCAAAGTGTCTACCTTTTGTTTCAAAAGTACGTCATTTTAATTGAAAAACATCAACTGGCATATGGAAAACCAATCAAACGCATTTGGATTGTGTCGATACATTTGCACAACGATCCATGGGTCATATGTGACATGTACTAGTCAACCCCTCCTCAATCCGAGGTGCAGTGTGGCCGGTAGCACTCTAGGTGTATGTATTATGTTTAAAATGGACATTATTTCAGGTAAAAATATATGGTATACAAAAAACCGATCAAATTATGAATTGACTTCCGGATTCCATATATAATTGTCATCAAAATTTTAAATTTAATTCTAAATGAATTGTGTATGTTTATAATTACGTTATGAATTCTAATTTAATTATGGATGTGTATAGTTCCACAATTATATGTTAAATGTGTATGAATTTGTTCTTTATATGTAAGTGTTAGTTGGTTATTGTAGGTACAATAATTGTATATGTATGTGTTAGTTTATTGCGGGTATAATAATTGGATTGAACTGGTGGGAAAATTGGAGAGCTGGTTGCAAATTGGGGAGCAGTTGGGCAAATTGCAGAGCTGCTGTGCAATTTGCCCAGCAGAGGCTATGCCAACGGTTCAAAACTGTTGGCATAGAATGTATAGGTTTTTTTTACCAATGGTTCATAAAACCGTTGGTAAAACACTTTTCCTAACGGTTCTAAACCGTTGGGAAAGAGGAGATTTTGGGTTTTTCGCAACGGTTTTGAAAACTATTGGAAAAAACATGGTAATTTTCAGCACTTTATCCCAACGGTTGTAAACCGTTGGGATAAAGTTTTCCCAAAGGTTTTGAAGAACCGTTGGGATAGGGTAATTTTTCTCCACCCTATCCCAACGGTTCACTGTAAACCATTGGGAAAAGTTTTTCCCAACGGCTTACTTCCCTACGGTTTGTAGAACAGTTGTTATAACATATACCAACGTTTCTACAGCCTTTCCCAACGGTTCTAAACCATTGGAAAATCCTGTATTTCCAGTAGTCACGGGATCCCTGAGTTCAGTATATAGGAGGAATTTAAAAAAAATAACCCAGAACATGGAAGGTATTGTAGGTCACAAGTTCTGAGATGATCAAAAACCACTATTTCTTTAAAAATAAAAAATTAACTCGTTTTTAACCCTTTATATATGGTGATATCTTCTCTCGGTCGACATGAACACTATAAAGTGATGAACTAGGCCAAGTTTCTTCCTTAGAAATGACTTCTCTTCATGCTTATTTGACCAAATTCGATGTAGGAAATTTTTTGGGCATAAATATTTCATAAAGATTAGATAAAATTCTCAAGAATATTTTAGGAGCCCACAATAGATTATAAAAATAAAAATAATAACAAAAAATGGAAAATAAATAAAAATTCATGAAAATAATCTTTTTTTATATATGAAATATTCTTTGTGGAACTCATTCTTTCCATGAACAAAAAAAATTTGTGTTGTGAGGTGGTGGCTCCATGATTTCCACAAACAGAAATCATTTTTGATGTGAATTCGTGACTCTACACTAACCATACAAAAACAAATATGTGGTGTGAGGCAGTTTATCCATGACCCAAGAAACGAAAATTGTTTGTGGCAGGAGGCTTCCACACTATGCCTACCTAAAATGAAAGTCATTTACATTAGAAGCGTTAATTATAATCTACCTCATAGTGAAAGATTTAATATGGAAAATTTCTTAGTAGCATGAAATTAAAACCACATGAAATATATATCCCCACTTCTTGATGTTATAAGGTGTATACTTTCACCAATTATTATCACTTATTAAAGGACCACAATAGCCTTAACCTTATCACCCATTGTACAATGTGCTTTCCTCATATTTTAATATCCATAATTCATAAATCACACTTCATATCATGAGTTCCCTAAAATCCCACAAACATTCCATGGACCTTGTAAAGGAAAATATATAACATTATTTGACCAATATATCGATTCATAAGGGATTAAACATAAAAGCCATTGAAATATTTGCCCAATATAGAGTGCTTTCTGAACATCGTGAGTCTGATGTCACTATGGTGGAACCCATCCCCTAAGGGTTTTATAGTCGATCCCCAACATGATTTCCCCATATCATTACTCAGGACCCAATAACAAGAAGATGTGATTTCAGACATATTCATCTCCCACTCAAAAGGTTGTTGGAGTGCACTTTACCATGGGTATCCTAATTAGGATCATGTGTAATATTTCCCTCATATTAGGTTTATGTGATTCATGTCCATAAATTGCATACAATTTAGTCGAATTTATATGACCATAAACTCTATCCTTTGATGTTCTAAATCTAAATACCTTAAACTACTAGCATAGGGGGAAAAAATTGGTCGCATTAAAATCCTTCATGCGGAGACCTATGAAAATGTCAAGTCTTAACTTGCTAAACTCTTCATCATTATTGTTTATGAAAAAATTAGGTCCTAAATAAATGATGTGTATATCTTATAGTGTCCACTTTTTGGCCCTAGTAATATTTGATTCAGGATCTATGGACCCTATGGTCCATTAAAATGTTAGAGTAATAGTTTTAAATAGCTCCTCACTATGATAAAATGTTCATTAGGTGGAAACAAAACTTTTAAGGTTCTCAGACCCTTATTGTCTATTATATTTTCCAATAGTCAAAAATCATGATTTAAGTATCTGGTGTTTTTTTAAACCATATATGGCCCTTGGAATGGAAAATAGATATATCTATTTTACCATGATATTGATTGATAAAGGATCAGACCTACCCAAAGGATACTTTTTGGATTGATATAAAGATATTTATGATTCTTGTGATCTTGAGGTCGCCATGGAGATACCCAGCACCTGAAGGGGTTCTGGCCCATCCCCATAATTATTATTTCATACTATCCTCATAACCTCTCATTGTACCTTGATTTATAATAAACACAACACTATTATTCATGCAGATTCAACATCATCAATGTTGCATAACTTTGTTTTGTACCCTTTCTATTGGATGGAATGGAGCGCCCCATTCCTAAAACTTTTGATAGATCACACATCATGACTCAAAATAACATTGTGTAGGGAATGATATTCATAATTAAAGATCTATACCATCCTATGGTTGAATAAAACTTCCCGGATGGATTTGGATCCATAACAAAATTCATCATCTGGATATTTGATTCTTCAAAAATCTTTCAGGACCCTTGGAAAAGGGTGGGGAAACCTCCGTTTGTCTATTACTCCAACCTATTAGGGCCTTGAACTACAAACTAGAGGTGTTTCCTCCATATAAGAATAAAATCCCAATCCTTATGATCCCAAGTGACACCATGTCAGAACCGATTAGCTTAGGGTGTTATTGATCATCCCCAGGATGGATACGACATCCCATATTCATTAACTCAAATTTTTGGGTTATCACTAACATCACCCAAATTCCAACTCTCTATGTGTAAATAGCTTCCCTAATATTTTCTATCGACAAATATTATCACAAAAAAACATCCATGAACCTTGGATAAGAGTGGAGACCCCTATATTTGGCTATTCTAACAACATAGAAGGTCCTTAACCTACTAATCAGAGGCATCTCTCCTTATAGAAAAGAAAATATTTTCCTCTTTATCCTGGAAAACTCTATATTGGAACTTATCACCCTAGAGTGTTTTTGGCCTTATATGTTATTTTTGACCCATATTCCATATTCAATTCCTGAAATAAAGACCTCAAATAGCATAGAATCTCAAGGATTGAGCTAAATGTTTGTAAAATATATAGATAGAAGGTTTGAGATGCAATACCATAAACAACCAACGATATAAGGTATGAGTTAAAAGAACCTAAACTAGCAACAATAGAAGGTTTGAAATCAAATAAACTTAAATATATAAATATATGGTTTGAGTTAAAATACCCTAAACTACAACACAACGTCAATTTAGACTACAAGGGTGGAGAGGGTGTATAGGTTCCCAGGTCTAAAACCCATAAGGTGGCATCTAAAGAAAAATCCAAATCCACACTCGCTAATTAATACCCCATAAAAATCTTAGTAAAAATTTGGGAAATATGATAAAATAGATATATATCATTTAGGGACTATCATATAACCTTAAGGGAAAATACATGTTATGATTTCAGGGTCTATTGACCTAAGAATAATATAGAGATCTCTTCCATAGAGATATATATTCTACCCATATTATCCTTTCAGGGAACCAGTAATTTGAAGAAAACTGGAGAAGATATATCAGTGAAGAAACTCATGTTGGTGGGAATTCATGAGCATTTATAGTGAAGAATATCTAATTATTTAAATGAATATATCCCTAAATTTAGGTTTACTTGATATTATGAAAATGATGTGTATCATTAATGACTAATACAATAAAATATTAGTTAAATTTCATGCACATCATGGAATGAAATAAAACTGAACAACATATAAATTTCAGAGGATAAAATCATCAATAGAGTAAAAAACAAGGAATCTCCACATATCAGAGTATCTCCCATGAATATATGATCCAAGGGAAAATTGAAAAATTACAAGTCACTCAAATTATGTGATTAGAGGTGTCTGTGAGATCTGAAAACACTAATGCAGGTAGGAAACATATTGGATTAATTGGTCAATATATTTGGTCTCTTCCACCACAATCTACTACAGCTACTCTTCCATAGAAACAATGTCAAGCCTAGACTTCCCTTCCATGTTGAAAATTCCTTGTTTCTCTACCATAGATTTCATTCATATCTTAATTGCATGATGTTACAAGGATATATATAGATGAATACATATAATTACCAACTAGAGATGGTAAATTCAATCCTTCCCAATGCTAAAAACATCCCGTTGAGCAGCCGACTCCATTGAATGCTGGGAATATTCCCTTCCAACCTCTCCATATAGTTGGTTTATAGAAGCGGAATCCTTAATGACTACCGTCCTCAGTTCAAGGGGACTCTTCTAAACCCCTAGGGATATCACCTACTTCACATGGGAATGATGGATGGTATAGTAAAAAAACTCATAACCATGGGTGTTAAACATTAATTTAATTTGACCAAATCAGTAGTTTAGCCATTCCAAGGGGGTCTCCAAAACAATGGTCAGAATCTCCCTCAATATTTTTCCCCACCTCAAATACTAAAATAACTCAACCCACAAGCATTGATCTAATACCATAGTGGAAGTAGGAATATATTCGAAGACAATGTCACTGATTGACGGTTTTGTGCTCATGGTCGGTGACAAATAATTATGGGAGACGACCTCTATGTTTGTTGACTCAGTCAAAGGAATCCTCAAGAGAGAATGAATTTTGACTTCCAAAATCCTCGATGAAGTAACTTCAATAATTGTCACAAGGTTTCCTTAAAAATAGGTTAAATTATATGATATTACTAAATAACTAAAAGTTATTATCATTTCTATAAAAATACATTTCTTGGGTTCATCACTGTAAATATTTGTGGCCCTGACCCCATCCTCTGAAGAAGAGGTGACACCGTATTGGGATGAGAGGCTTCATGTAATCTTTGATTCTTTCCCTGAATAAATTATTTTATCTAAACACTTGTGGGATGCAGGAAGAAAATTAAATATTATACGAGAAGACAAAAAGTGGAAAATGCGTCTTGATTCTTAAGAGGTATTCACCATCTTAAAAACTCACCTACATCAAGGTTAACATGGTAGAATAATATCTAATTTTAAATGTTTTCTCTAAAATAGTATTCACCCTTGACAAATCAAGTTGTGAGACCACTGAAACATATACTGTAGGCAACAAGCTTAATTATATCTATACACAAACCATTTCCGCTTCACGATGGTCCAGACCCAATAGTGATGGTTCTACTAAAGCAACTAAATGCCCACCAGCACCCTCAGAAGAAAATATATTCTTCTAAAAGTGGGATTCATAGGGACATACACATTTTTTATAATTGGGATATGTTACCATGAGTACTCTGGAATAAGGAATGGGTGAAATTACATACTTACATGAATATTATAGTGGAGAGGGTTATAAAAACTCAAAATGATTTTGTTTCCCCTTTGATGTGGCAGTGTTTTTTCACTCTTTGCCACATATTTTGTGTATATTTTATTGACTTTTTTATATTAAAATGATTGTTTTTAGTAAATAATTGATAATTGTTTCATTTTTGCACTTGGCTGTGTAAAATAATCAATTTTTGTTTAAAACATGTGTTTTAATGTGCTTTAGTGTCATTTTAAATAATTCTAAAATTAAATGAGTCGTGCGAATTAGGATTTTATTTATTTATTCTTTTATTTTTATTCTAGTTAGTTTATTAACTCATTTATTAAATTAATTAATGCTTTATTCTTTAAATCATGAATAAATAACTCTTTTTGTTTTTAATATTTTAATAATTTAATTAGTTTCAACAATTTAATTTTATTCGTTTAATATTTTTATTCTTTAATTTAATTAGTTCTTTAATTAATTGGTTAATTAATTTAAGCAAGTAATTATAAATATTTTAATTTGTTCTTTAATTATGTATGTTTATAAATTTTTAACCCAAATTAATTCATTTGTTTAAATAAAGTTTCATTAATTTTATTATTTTACTTTGTATTTTTAATTTTTAATTCGGTTCTATTCAATTTAATTTATTAGTATATTTATTTATTTATTTTTTATTTTTATTGAATTATTTTATTAATTTAATTTTCTCTGTTTTGTTTGTTCGCAGGTGTACCGGTAGCGGTGACATTCCTCACTGATAACCCTCCCTATCAGTAGGCTTGCTACCGTTACACTGCACCTCACCGGTAGCGGTAACCTCACCGTTACCCAATTTTTCTCACATCCTCACCGCTACTCCTCACTGTTAGCCCCGCAAATCCCTACCGGTCCACACCTCACCGTTTCCATTTTTTCTCACCGCCAGGCTAAGTCCACCGTTATACTCAACCTCACTGTTACCGTTATATTACCTTACCGATACCCCTACCCCTTTAACCTCACCGTTACCAAAAATCCTCACCGTTACTAAGTCTACCGTTACACCCTTTCTCTTTTCCTTTTCCAGTCCACCGTTATATATTTCTTTTAAAAACCTCACCGTTCCATTTTTTTTCTCACCGTCAAGATAAGCCTACCGATGATACCCCTCTACCGGTACCTGAAATTATCCTCACCGCTACTTCCACTTTTCCCTCTACCTCACCGATACAAAATTTCTCACCGATACGCTTCTCCTATCCTCACAGATACACCACGCCCACTTCCCTGTTCCTTTCTCACGGCCTTTTTTCTCCTCACCGATACTAAATTCCTCCCACCGTTCAACACCTCTGCCCTCGTCTTCATCTCCCATAGTGCGCAACCAGCCTTCCTCATCCACGCACCACCACCACATCAACCATTCATATAGAAAAAGAAAAAAAATCACACAATAGTAAATCACCAACAGCACATCAAACTCATATCAGAAAAACATGAACCAGAAAATCAAAATATATATTGAAGAAGAGGAAGTCCCCCTGGATCTTTTCTGTCCGTGGCATACCCTAATTGAACCCAGTCCCTTGCTGTGCGCCACACCCTGCTCGCCTGAGCTACTTCCTTGCACCCCAGCGGCTGCGCCCTCTACGCACCGCCTTTCCTCTAAGCCGAGACCCACCGCAAACCCCCTGCTCACCGGAGAGCCGACCTCTCCCTCAAAATCGAAACACCCTCGCCCCACTTGAACCGCCGTCACCGCCTGGGCGAACCAGTGGCCGGACCTCCCTGGAGTAGCTGCCTACCTAAACCTCCCCGCTTCGCCGCTGCATTCCCTGAACCTACATCACCCGAAGTCCCCACCTGATCTCCGCTGCACTCCACTCGAACCGGCGCATCCTCTGCTCGCCTCACCCCATCCCGACTTCGAGCCCCCTGCCTCTCCCTCACCGCACTTCACTCGTGCCACACCTCTCCCCGAAGACCCCCATCTCCACCTCTGCTCCGCTTCCACTACACTACCATTGCCCGAAGGGCCGCGTCCCTTTCCGCATCCGAATAGCCGCCGCCCGAAACCCTCCACCGTGCCCTATTCTTCTCTCCGCCGCCCCCTCTCTTCCACACCAAGCCCTTCTCCCCCCTTCTTCTCTATTCTGTTTTCTTTTTTCTTTTTTATATATATAATAATATATAATAACATTCATATAGTATATATTTTATATATTAGCATATACATAATATAACTATTACACAATATATTAAATAAATATTAAATACTACACTATAATAATTATAGTTATATTAATAATATTATATAAGCTTATATATAATAGTATATATGATATTAATAAATATAATTACATATAATAATAGTAATAGGTCTATTGTTAAAAGTAAAAAAACTTATATATATAGTGTTAATATTTCATAATAATATTATCATAATAATAATAATAATTATAGTTGCAAACTTTAGTATTAATATTATGTATTATATATATATATAAGAATTTTTATTTTAAGTAATAATATCAATATATAGTATATAATAGTTTCATTATATTTTTATTTGACTCACGTGTATATTTTGCTGTTTCATTACAGGGGGTAAGGGCAGGATGAACTTTCATGGAGTTTACTTGGGAGCGGGCGACGTACACATAAAAGCACGCCACATGGATTGGCTGTGTCCAGGGAAGAAATTGACTCGCCGCGCGCGCATTATTTTTCATTCAGTTAGGAGAAACTGCTCCGGTGACAAGCGCGGGAGGAGCAGCATAGTGGAGGAGCCACGTGGAGGCCGGGGAACACTTCAGATGAGATTCCAGAGGCTTCAGTTGGGTGATGAATGCACAAGATGCGGGAGAGGTAGAGGGGCATCGAACTAAGCAGGAGCGGGGGACATCAAGCAAGACACACTTCCATCGGGAGAAGGAGCAGACATCAGTGAAGATCATTACGGGAAGTAGATAGAACGGAGACGATCTTCCTTGGAGCATATTGGAGCAGGAGATCACAGCATTTTCACACCTCGATTCCCAGGGTGGGACACGAAGCGCATTCCAGCGCCGCATCCACCATTGAGCAGCGGGGATTTAGAACTTCAGGAGATCAAGCAGGGAGACAACATCTTTATGTTCTTTGTGCTCTGTTTTTCTGCAACTTAATTCAACATGAACTTCACTATTTTTAATTTCACTCTTGCATTAAAACCAACCATGATGTCCGGCTAATTCCCTTTGGGGGGAATAAGCTGGTTGATTCGATCTGTTTAATCTCATTCATGCATTGCATCCTTGCTCTGGATTGTCTCTCTCACTTTTTATAGATGCTTATTTTCAAAACAACAGGATCGAGTGAAAACCGATCTTGTTTGAACTTTAATTAAAACTGTTTCAATCAAAGTAATTCACTGACAAGTGAATCACTCTCGAAAGAGAGAGACACACCGAACTTAACTGACAAGTTGAGCTCAGTGACTTCTGACTTTTCTTCACCATTGGTTGGAATGACTCTTACAGTCGAAGGACTGTAAGAGCTATTCCATCACAAGCTGACCAGACGAAAACTCTGTCCGGTTACCCTTAGTCATATCCATGTTCTTCAATTGTAGTGCATGAATATGGTTAAGCAACATCAAATTGACCAGTGGAATTCCCCTCTTCCACATCTATTGACTGTTTGTACCATAATTCTGCTACTCTGTTTCTATCTACTCACTTTGTGTTCACCATTTCACCCCTTCTTCTTCACGCACTAAATCTGTTTCACCCCACTTCACCACCACCACTTGTCTTTGCTCGATTTTTGCATGTGTGTTTTTGTTTAGTTATTTTTTAGAACACCAAACACAACAACAGGCCTCCCTGTGGTTCGACCCTGTCTTTCCACTGTCCTAAGTAGTAAGTAGGTATAAATTTTAATTTGTCGCCCGTGCCCAACGACGTGCGTGCGTTCAAATTTTGGCACCATTTCCGGGGAGGCTAGGTGCACTTAAAAAAACAAACAAAAATTCACAAAAAAAATCAAAAAAAAATCAAGAAAATCACTAAAAAAAACTGCAAAAAGAAAATTAAAATTCAAAAAAATATTTGTGAACCTGCAGCATGCAAACCGGGTCTAAGCCTGAACACTTAGTACCTGGTAATCCTGAGATCGATAAGCACCTCAAAGAAGTGAAAAAGAACAAAGAAAAGCTCAAATGGAAGAAAATAGAAATGAAAACATGAATAATCCACTTCCTGAGAATGTGAACCAACATGGAATGATGAATTAACCTAGGAATGAGATAGCTGAGAGACACAGTCTGAGAGAGTTCTTACTATCGTTAGTGTCTAGAAACCCTTCATGTATTAGACTCTCTCCTAGGTCTAGGAATTATGAGATCAAGCAATCCATGCTTAGTCAGCTGCCTACCTTCAATGGAATGCCTAGTGAAGACTCTCTTGACTTCATTAGAGCCTTCTATTGTAGTGTCCAGCAGCTGCCACTTAGGGGTCTCACTGAGGAAGAGCTTAAATTGAGAGTGTTCCCTTTCTGCCTCAAGGGCAATGCTAGGTCTTGGTTACAAAAGTTAGAGGAAGAGATCTTTGTCACCTGGGATCAAGTGTATAATGCCTTTACTATGAAATTCTATCCAAGGAGGTTAACATCTGAGATTAGGCATAAAATCACGGGATTCCTTCAGGATGATGGAGAGATGTTTCATGAAGCCTGGGATAGGTTTAGAGGGTTGCTCAAGCAGTGACCAAATCATCAATTTACACCTCAATTACTCATGGACACCTTTTACAATAGTCTTACCCCTTACCTCCAAACCTTGGTGGATCAGTCTTCTGGAGGAGATTTTAGTGATAGGACTGCTGAGGAGCTCAAACAGATCTTTAACACATTAGCTCAGAATTCCCAGCACAAATGTTCTAGGAGGAGAACCATTGTTAGAAAAGAAACCGCCCCTGCTCCTCAAGCTGAAGCCCAAGCTGCTGGGTTCTTCAATGAGAACCCACATCAAATTCT
The DNA here is from genome assembly GCA_963277665.1 of Viscum album. Lineage (NCBI taxonomy): Eukaryota > Viridiplantae > Streptophyta > Magnoliopsida > Santalales > Viscaceae > Viscum > Viscum album. The sequence goes on along the minus strand of OY728167.1, from coordinate 854,253,954 downwards.
AAAGGAGCAGTGTCACCACTGTGGCATGTATGGTCATTCTCAAACATGTTTTCCAAATTTTGATATGCCTATCCAGCCTCATGAGAGTGCCAGCTTTGCTAGATATGGACCTCGGATGCAGCCTAGGGATGATCTTTTTTCTAACACCTACAATCAGGGGTATAGGAACCATCCGAACCTTTCATGGAGGGACCAGGGACTCCTCCGACCTTCTGCTCCTCCTGGATTCCAGCAGCCTCCTAGGCAGCAGTTCCAACCCCAATCCCAACCAAAGGCTGAGTCATCCAACTCAAAAGATGAGGTGAGAGATATGTTCTATCAGTTGATAGGGAGGTTTGATGAAAAAAAGACCAAAAATGATTTTGATAAAGTTCAAATGGATTCTAGAATGAAGAACCTGGAAATTCAAATGGGGCAATTGTCTAGGGATGCTAGCAATAGAGAAAAGGGTGGGCTACCCAACACCACTGAAGCCAATCCTAGGGAGAATGCCATGGCTTTGACCACCAGAAGTGGTCTCCAAACCCACCAAGATCCTAGGAAAGAACCCCAAAATGCTGAAAATGAGAAACTGGATGAAACTGGAAACTCAAATCTGAAAGAACCTGAATCTGGAAAACTGGACAACACCACTGGAATTCCTCCTGTTTCCGTTGTTCCAGCTCAAAAACCCAAAGAAAATGGCTTGAAAAACAAAGACATTAAGGGGAAGAAAATTGTTGAAGAAGAAGCTATAGAGATGCCTCCAATTGTGAGGAATTTTTCCCCTGCAATCCCCTTCCCTCAAAGAATAAAGAAACCAATTCATGATTCTGAACTGTTGAAATTTTTGAAAGTGGTTAAAAAGCTGAATGTTGATATCCCATTCTTGGAAGCACTGATTCAAATCCCATCATATCTAAAATCACTCAATAAAATCTATTAAAAAAAAGACTTTGGAAGAATTTGCCACCTATAGCTTAACATAGGAGTGTAGTGCAGTCTTACAGAATAGGATACCTCCTAAGATTCAGGACCCTAGAAGCTTTGTCATCCCTTGCACATTTGGGGATAGAGGTGGTAAGTTCAACTGTTTGTGTGATCTAGGTGATAGTATTAATCTAATTCCACTGTCACTTTTTCAACACCTAAGATTAAGAGTTCCCCAACCCACCACTGTGGTGTTACAGCTTGCTGATAGGTCTATTACTCATCCAGTGGGTAGGGTCGATGATCTGTTAGTGGGAGTAGGCAAACTCTTTTTGCCTGTTGAATTTCTTATCCTTGACATGGAGTGTGACCAGGAGGTTCCTATCATTCTTGGTAGGCCCTTATTGGCCACAAGGGGAGCTGTGATAGATGTGTCTAAGGGGAAACTGATTTTCAATTTGGGTGAACAGAAAGAAGAATTCAATGTGTTTAAGAAAATCCAAGAACCCACCCACCCAATTTTTCCAAGAGATGAGATGTTATTTGTTGAGAGTAGTGTTGATATGGATGAAGAAGAGTTTCTGAGAATGATAGATGAAATCAATAGTGAACCTGAAGTCCCTGCTGCCTCTTGCATGGGGACCAGCTCAAGTAAGGAGAGAGAATTTGTTGATGAGTATGAGGGTGGATTTTTGGAGAACCTAGATGAGTTTGTCTTGGAGCATATTCTTACCCCGAGGGAGGAGTCTGAGTCTGGGGAGATATCTTTTGGAACCTCTTGTACTGAGGAAAAAGCCTTGTCTACTTCCTACTTCAAGAGGCATCCTGAAGAACTTGGGCCACCCAGGCCCAAGTGTCTTCCCTCAAGCCAGTTGCCACCCACCCTTGAACTTAACCCCCTACCTACCCATCTCAAATATGCCTTTTTAGGAGACAATTACACCCTTCTTGTGATCATTTCATCCAACCTGGAACTGGGTCCAAAGCAAAATCTGCTTACAGTTTTGAGGAAGTACAAGACTGTACTTGGCTGGTCAATTGCAGACATCAAAGGGATAAGTCCAGCCTTCTGTATGGATAAAATCCCCATGGAACCTGAGTGTAAACCTAGAGTATAAGCCCAAAGAAGACTCAACCCCAACATGAAGGAAGTCGTGAGAGAAGAAGTGATTAGTTTGCTGGATGCTGGAATAATTTTTTAAATTTCTGATAGCCCCTGGGTCAGTCCTGTCCAGGTGGTACCCAAAAAGAGTGGAGTGACGGTGGTCACTAATGAGAAGAATGAGAAAATCCAGACAAGAGCAGTGAACAAATGGAGAGTTTGTATAGACTACAGGAAATTGAATGCTTCTACAAGAAAGGATCACTTCCCTATGCCATTTTTGGATCAAATGTTATAGAGGTTGGCAGGAAATGAATTTTTCTGTTTTCTTGATGGCTACTCTGGTTACAACCAGATTGCCATTGCACCTGCGGACCAAGAGAAAATCACATTCACCTGTCCATTTGGGACAATTGCCTACCGGTGGATTCCCTTTGTCTTGTGTGGTGCTCATGCCACTTTTCAGAGATGTATGATGGCAATTTTTTCAGACATGATTGAGAGGATAATTGAAATGTTCATGGTTGATTTTTCTGTTGTGGGAGATAACTTTGAGAACTGTCTGAAAAACCTAGAAATGGTGTTAGAAAGGTGCCAAGAGGCCAACTTAGTCTTAAACTGGGAAAAGTGCCAATTCATGGCCACTGAAGTCATAGTTTTGGGACATAAGGTTTCTAAGAAGAGGATGGAGGTCGATAATGCTAAAATCGAGGTCAGTCAAAAGTTTCCCCCACCTAAAAATGTCAAAGGAATTATAAGTTTTTTGGGTCATGCTGGGTTCTACAGAAGGTTCATTAAGGATTTTTCTAAGATTACTAGACCCCTATGCTCCCTGCTGGTTAAGGACACACCCTTTGTCTTCGATCAGACATGTCTGGAGGCCTTTAATCTGCTCAAGGAGAAGCTGACTACTTCACCTGTAATCACTGCTCCTGACTGGCTGTAGAGACCCGAAACCTGACGTACATTGACATTACATTACTTTCGCAGAATACTTAGTACATAACAAAAACACACACACAAGGATCGTAATAGTTTAGTGTCTTTGGAAACTCGGAACGAAATCTTCTAATCGTGGTGAAAGATCTTCAATATCTCCCATAAAGATCTTCCCTTTTTTTTTGTTTACCTAAAACCTTTCTTTATATCCTGGGGAAATGAAAACATAAAAGGGTGAGCTCAAATGCTCAGTAAGGGTAAACAAAAGAAAAATCAATCACATCATATTCATAAGAACATAACTTTTGGAAATTTTAACCTGCAAAAGAGAGCATAATTTCATAACAAGGGATAAATCATAGTAGTGAAATGAAATCCCAATAATCATAACTTAAAACATGAAACTTTGTGGCATACACACATAATCATAGAGAATCATTTCTTGTTAGTCAAGACTCATTGCCAAGACTATCTTAGCGGACAAAGTCCCTTTCTGAATCGAGTAACCCTCGTTTCAGTCCTGTTTCACTGAACCGGTATAACCTACCATTTCAGCCATGTCTATCTCATGAGATATAAAATCTTTACCCAATGCATTGGAAGGAGATATAGGTCCCACCCATCTTATAATGAATCCTTTCTTATGTGTGCCACATAATCATAAATCATACATCATCGCATAACCCATGTAATAAAAATGGGATTCTTAAACAACATGACATCATAAAATAATTCATATAAGATAAAGGAATTCATAAAAATGTTTCCATTACAACATAATCAAATCCATGTAATAATAGGGATAAAAACAGAACCCTTTTATTATCTTAGATGTAAAATAATTTTGATAAAATACTTGAACTTCATTCTTGAGGAAAATATCCTTTCTACTTCAAAAACATTTTTCCTTTCTTAACATGTCATACAATTTTAAAATAAAAGAAGTTGATTAAAAATAAACTTGAATACTTGTAAAGGAAGCTTCTTGGAAATAATTTTTTTTTTGAAATCCATTCATGCCGTATAAGTTAAAAAAAACATTCTTCGTACTTTTGTCGAAAAAGTCAAAAAGTACCTCGTACGAAAAACGACAAAAGATTCCTTTCATATATTTTACTAAAAACTCACCAAAGGGTAAAATTGGATTTAAAAAATTGTAGGTGGAAGGAAATAACATTACATATTGAGGAAACATAGATGTGGATGATAAAATACACCCCAGTAGATACCAATGTATAAACAATCTCGGATAAAAATGAGATTGTGATATTTCCCTTACCTTAGATCCGACTTGCTTTGTAAGTGTCCGAAACTCCTGTATAATGATTTAAATCATGTTATTTACTTATTCCAGAATCATATTCATTGTTATTATATCATATATGGTTCACTTATGACTTTATATTACCCGTTCTTTTGTAAATTCCATGTTAAAGAAGCGTTTTGGGTAAAAATTGTTTCATTTATCGTAGGTGTTTTGACTTGTTGTTCTTGACATTATTATTACTTATATCATGATTTACTTACTTCCAGAATATAAAATATGATTTATATATCATATATATTCAGTATATATATATATATATATAATAGAAAGATAAATGAAATGAAAAACACCGTTCATGGAGACGGTAGTCCGTACGTACGCATGAACGCTGTTTTCCTTTCCTTATTGTCTTGAATGGAAGTAAGTAGATGACATACATATATATATATACATAAATCCAGTAGATTTATAATGTCATATATTTCATTATTATTTCTTATATATACTTTATAATCATTCTTAAATGGTTAACATGGAGAATGAATCTCATCGCGTCGTGGAGACGGTAGTCCGTACGTACGCACGAGCGATGATATCATTTCCATAATTATTGAATTGAATTGGAGTGGATTATACAATATATCAGAATCAATATGATGTTGTAATAACTATGTATAGTTATTCTTTACACCATAATACCCATCCATGTAAGGTGTTGGTGGAAAAACAGATTACACCACGGCGTGGAGACGGTATTCCGTACGTACGCACGCGCGGTGATTTCGTTTTCCGTGGGATGGATAGATGGTGAATTAGGATTGTTTCATACTTATAATAACATATCAGTATATGAGTGATACTTTTGTTATTACTTCATAATGAAACAACCTAAGAAGAAGAAGTGGAAGAAGAAATAAAGGTGAAAGAATTGGTAACGGAAATTACCTCTTCTTTGAAGCGCCTCTTTGAGACCTCCTCTTAGGGCACTAAAATTGGTCTTAGTGGAAGACCAGAACCTCTAGGATGTTTCTAGGGAAGTGGAGAAGAGATTTTGGCAGGGTTTGGCCGAGCTTGAGTGCTCAAATTGGTGTGAGGAGGAGGGGGAGGAGGTGTCCTTTTATAAGGGAGGAGAGGGGCACCTTAGGAATATCTCAAAATATTATTTTATATTAAAGTAAAAATTGGTTTATAATGGTTCCAAAGGGTCTTATTTCGAAGATAAAGTGGGGATGGGTCGAAATCCTATCAACCAATAGGATTTAGACAAGTTTAGGGTATTATTTTAACCTTATCAATTAGATTTAACTCTAAGTTAAATAATTTAACTTTTACCGTGTCTTTTTGTTTTCTTTCACTACATGGTTAATAAACTTACTATAACATGCCAAACGAACCCCAAATTGTATATTATTAATACATATATCCTTATCTAAGTCATTTGGCCGAACCTTAGATTTTTAGGAATAAAATAACAATTAATAATATAATATTTGATTTAAAAACTATTTTGTGTCAATTTTGACTCTATTTGATATATGATTTTTTTGAAAGTCATAACAGAATTATATGTTCGAACCAAATTGATTAAATCAACACTAATATATCATAGTAACCTATAAAATTAGTGGAATTCATAAAAAGTCTCAAATTACATTCATTTGAGCATTTATAACATCAATTATGTTAATATTTCCTTAAAAGAGTAATTACTGCATCATCGTTGTGTCATAAATAAATTAATTTATTTAAGGTCTAAAAATTATAAATAAAATATCATTATGTAGGAAATCTTTTTATCTTTCTAATGAATATTTATAGTCGAATTTATCTTATGTATAACCCCATATTAAAAATGTATAAGTTATTAAACTTTGATTTTAACTATTTTAACTATTCATTAAATAAAATAATATTAAATGTCATAATCTAATCCAAGTGGACCTAAATGGTCATATTATATTCATAAGGTTGTTTTTGGTCGAATTACACTTATCCAATAGAATTAGGACATGTGTTAGGGTAATAGTAATATCATATTTACCCTTAGTTACCCTATTTACTATTAACCGTGGTAAATAAAAGTAAAAAGTTAATATTCACCAAAAATTATTTTCATCTCATTGAACCACATTTTACTTACTGACATCAACCGTGTCTCTCGGATTTTTGAAATTCCATTCACAGAAGCGGTAAAATTAAGTTTTATGAAAAATTCAGTTTTTAACCTACCACTTAGTGGTTTCACTATTCATCAAAAATTGAAAGTTTTCAGAAAAATACCAAAATTTCATCCTAAGCTAAATTTCATATTCCGAATTCAAAAATGAAGTCTATTTTACCAAATTCATAACATAGAAGTTGAATTAATTAATTTTATAATTAAATCCCGCTGTTAAAACAAATAGCGTGTTTTTAAGAAACAATATCTACCAAAAGATTGACACTTGATTATGTCTGGTTTAAATGTAAAATTACATCCAATGACCAACATCGTATTAAATTGTAAAAATATATTCTAAGTATACTTTAAAACCACTCAAATTAATAATTTATCACTATTAATTATTTTGATTAAAAAAGTTGTTTTTAATTATAATTTAGTAATTTTCACTATTCATCAGAATATGAAAGTTATCCGAAAAGTACCAAAATTTCACCTTAGACTAATTTCGATACTCCGAATCCAAAAATAAAGTCCATTTTGAGAGCTAAATTTTCTAAAATTTAAAAAGTGGTTATTACTATTCATAACGGTTAGTTTTAATAATATTTTAATAGCATATCGTTGTTTCGTGAAACTCAGTATTACGTACTACACACGCTATCGAGGAAGGTTGCGATTGCGTGTAATGCAAGGCAAGTCAAGGATACGTGTTGTGCAAGATCCTTTTTGTGTTGCGTACAACACAAGACATTAATGAAATTAAAAAGAATATTTTTCATAAATTCTTGGGCTGTTACATTCTACCCCCCTTAAAATGAATTTCGCCCTCGAAATTCGTCGGGGTTATAAATGGTTTACAATTCGAAAGTTTCTTTAATAGAAACCCACATCGTAAAAAGGAATACCAAAACCAATCTTTAAAAACAAAATTATGAAACGTAATGGTTACCCAAATAAACTAATCATTGGGTTTCCACATAGGTGAAAATATGGATATGGAAGAAAAATCTAACCATCATGTTCTGATGGAGAGTGGTAGAGAACATGGCTATGGAAAATCCATTAAATCACAAATCCATAAATTTGTGATGATCTAAGGTACCATCTGATTCATCAGGTATAAGATCACTAGGACAACATTTTTGGTTTTCAAGATCATTTCCCTAAAGTTGAAAATTTGAATTAGAATAAATACATTCTTTATTTTGGTACAATCTCACTGTTGTTCATGCCTTGAACAATTTCCACTTCATTTCTTAAATAAATGAAGTTGAATTTGTTATTCGGGAAGTGTTAGCAGATCATGTGATAGAATGACGGGTCATTCCATCTGTCTCAAACAAAAGGTTAGCAAAAATTATATACATAAGTCGATCTATAGTGAGATTAATCACATATGGTTCCTAAAATGGACTTATATTTCATATATCATACTGCTTAATATAATAAAACTAGTTTCTACTAAACAGGGACTTCCTGTAGGTCAGTGGTAGGCGATAAAGGCCAGTCGCACTTCGGTTGTGGGTTCGATTCCCACATCCTTGTCCGACGCGATGGGCTGTCGCCCGTCCTGCAGGTTGTCCTTTTTCTAAAACTACATTACAATAACATCACATAAATAATATCAAAAAAAATTTCTATACTTAAACAATACTAACTTATGGTTAACATAATCCATTACAATCTTTAGGCTTATCTAAAATACTTCGGTCCAAGCTCATAGTATAAAGAAAATGATTACTTGAAATGTCGTCAACCAAGCATGTGAATACCATCATTTATCCCCCATATATATTGTTGGTCACATTCCAATCATATGAATACCTTAATGATGTATTCTCTTGAAAAAAAATGAATACCCATTAAACCTTAGTGAAAACATGAATGCTGTCAAAAGTTAACTCTTTCCACATACCAAAATCCAAAAATTCTATATACTCAAACCATGATATAACCTTCTCCTTATATCAGTCATGAGCTCATTAATACTATCAAACATTTAATTTTCTCCTTATCCCTTCATTATGCGCATATCATCTACATTCCAAAAATATCTGAATAACCTTTCATGGATACTGGTAACATTAATCAGACAATAATGTAACAATCCTTACATGTCTCTTTATTCCATAGTACAATGAGATTACTTATACAACATTACACATGATAAACATGTAATCATTCCACTACATTCTTAAACCATTGACCGAGCTTCAACAATTCTTTCATCTCACATATCATTTGTAGTCTCTTCATCATCATCCACATAAATACTTCCCATACGACCATACTGATTATCTTCATGAGACTTTCCCTTAGGGCATTGGTTTGCATAATGCCCGTACATTCCACATTTAAAACATTTAACCATTGTTGATGTCGTAGCAATACCATTATCCTCATCCATGTTGTTAACTGAACCTTTTCCTTTGCATTTACTGGCTTTGTGTCCTTCTTTTCCACACCCAAAGCATCTTCCAGTTCCTTTGAAACATTCTCCTTGATGCCTCTTCCCACATGATTTACATAGGGGAAATTGAACTTTCTTTCCTCTATGGTCATCATGAAACTCCATCTTTCTCTTATTAGCCGAGTTAGGAAACTTACAAAATTTTACTTTATTGATCATATTATGAGATTGCTGATTCGGCATAATGGTGATGTTTGGACTTCCAAATCCCATTTCATTTGGTTGCTCATGAAGAATATCAGTCCATTGTCCATCATATCCTCCATTATCGTGAATCACCTTGTTTCCAGTCATTTTCTAAAACTCAAAAAGAATAGTGTGAGAGGCAAAAATCATAATGAAGGGGGAGTAACTTAAATATCTAACATCTTTGGTTTAATCTAATATCGTTACCATAGTTCTAGGACTATATCCTATACGTATACTTCTCCTTAGGGACATCCCTAGACGTACCTTAGAAATATCTCTAGGGATCTCACTAACGTTTTCGCATCATAGTTTCCAAAGGTTGACTAAACCTTTCCTCTGATACCAACTGTAGAGACCCGAAACCTGACGTACATTGACATTACATTACTTTCGCGGAATACTTAGTACATAACAAAAACACACACACAAGGATCGTAATAGTTTAGTGTCTTTGGAAACTCGGAACGAAATCTTCTAATCGTGGTGAAAGATCTTCAATATCTCCCATAAAGATCTTCCCTTTTTTTTTGTTTACCTAAAACCTTTCTTTATATCCTGGGGAAAAGAAAACATAAAAGGGTGAGCTCAAATGCCCAGTAAGGGTAAACAAAAGAAAAATCAATCACATCATATTCATAAGAACATAACTTTTGGAAATTTTAACCTGCAAAAGAGAGCATAATTTCATAACATGGGATAAATCATAGTAGTGAAATGAAATCCCAATAATCATAACTTAAAACATGAAACTTTGTGGCATACACACATAATCATAGAGAATCATTTCTTGTTAGTCAAGACTCATTGCCAAGACTATCTTAGTGGACAAAGTCCCTTTCTGAATCGAGTAACCCTCGTTTCAGTCCTGTTTCACTGAACCGGTATAACCTACCATTTCAGCCATGTCTATCTCATGAGATATAAAATCTTTACCCAATGCATTGGAGGGAGATATAGGTCCCACCCATCTTATAATGAATCCTTTCTTATGTGTGCCACATAATCATAAATCATACATCATCGCATAACCCATGTAATAAAAATGGGATTCTTAAACAACATGACATCATAAAACAATTCATATAAGATAAAGGAATTCATAAAAATGTTTCCATTACAACATAATCAAATCCATGTAATAATAGGGATAAAAACAGAACCCTTTTATTATCTTAGATGGAAAATAATTTTGATAAAATACTTGAACTTCATTCTTGAGGAAAATATCCTTTCTACTTCAAAAACATTTTTCCTTTCTTAACATGTCATACAATTTTAAAATAAAAGAAGTTGATTAAAAATAAACTTGAATACTTGTAAAGGAAACTTCTTGGAAATAATTTTTTTTTGAAATCCATTCATGCCGTATAAGTTAAAAAAAACATTCTTCGTACTTTTGTCGAAAAAGTCAAAAAGTACCTCGTACGAAAAACGACAAAAGATTCCTTTCATATCTTTTACTAAAAACTCACCAAAGGGTAAAATTGGATTTAAAAAATTGTAGGTGGAAGGAAATAACATTACATATTGAGGAAACATAGATGTGGATGATAAAATACACCCCAGTAGATACCAATGTATAAACAATCTCGGATAAAAATGAGATTGTGATATTTCCCTTACCTTAGATCCGACTTGCTTTGTAAGTGTCCGAACCTCCTGTATAATGATTTAAATCATGTTATTTAATTATTCCAGAATCATATTCATTGTTATTATATCATATATGGTTCACTTATGACTTTATATTACCCGTTCTTTTGTAAATTCCATGTTAAAGAAGCGTTTTGGGTAAAAATTGTTTCATTTATCGTAGGTGTTTTGACTTGTTGTTCTTGACATTATTATTACTTATATCATGATTTACTTACTTCCAGAATATAAAATATGATTTATATATCATATATATTCAGTATATATATATATATAATAGAAAGATAAATGAAATGAAAAACACCGTTCATGGAGACGGTAGTCCGTACGTACGCATGAACGCTGTTTTCCTTTCCTTATTGTCTTGAATGGAAGTAAGTAGATGACATACATATATATATATACATAAATCCAGTAGATTTATAATGTCATATATTTCATTATTATTTCTTATATATACTTTATAATCATTCTTAAATGGTTAACATGGAGAATGAATCTCATCGCGTCGTGGAGACGGTAGTCCGTACGTACGCACGAGCGATGATATCATTTCCATAATTATTGAATTGAATTGGAGTGGATTATACAATATATCAGAATCAATATGATGTTGTAATAACTATTTATAGTTATTCTTTACACCATAATACCCATCCACGTAAGGTGTTGGTGGAAAAACAGATTACACCACGGCGTGGAGACGGTATTCCGTACGTACGCACGCGCGGTGATTTCATTTTCCGTGGGATGGATAGATGGTGAATTAGGATTGTTTCATACTTATAATAACATATCCGTATATGAGTGATACTGTTGTTATTACTTCATAATGAAACAACCTAAGAAGAAGAAGTGGAAGAAGAAATAAAGGTGAAAGAATTGGTAACGGAAATTACCTCTTCTTTGAAGCGCCTCTTTGAGACCTCCTCTTGGGGCACTAAAATTGGTCTTAGTGGAAGACCAGAACCTCTAGGATGTTTCTAGGGAAGTAGAGAAGAGATTTTGGCAGGGGTTGGACGAGCTTGAGTGCTCAAATTGGTGTGAGGAGGAGGGGGAGGAGGTGTCCTTTTATAAGGGAGGAGAGGGGCACCTTAGGAATATCTCAAAATATTATTTTATATTAAAGTAAAAATTGGTTTATAATGGTTCCAAAGGGTCTTATTTCGAAGATAAAGTGGGGATGGGTCGAAATCCTATCAACCAATAGGATTTAGACAAGTTTAGGGTATTATGTTAACCTTATCAATTAGATTTAACTCTAAGTTAAATAATTTAACTTTTACCGTGTCTTTTTGTTTTCTTTCACTACATGGTTAATACACTTACTATAACATGCCAAACGAACCCCAAATTGTATATTATTAATACATATATCCTTATCTAAGTCATTTGGCCGAACCTTAGATTTTTAGGAATAAAATAACAATTAATAATATAATATTTGATTTAAAAACTATTTTGTGTCAATTTTGACTCTATTTGATATATGATTTTTTTGAAAGTCATAACAGAATTATATGTTCGAACCAAATTGATTAAATCAACACTAGTATATCATAGTAACCTATAAAATTAGTGGAATTCATAAAAAGTCTCAAATTACATTCATTTGAGCATTTATAACATCAATTATGTTAATATTTCCTTAAAAGGGTAATTACTGCATCATCATTGTGTCATAAATAAATTAATTTATTTAAGGTCTAAAAATTATAAATAAAATATCATTATGTAGGAAATCTTTTTAGCTTTCTAATGAATATTTATAGTCGAATTTATCTTATGTATAACCCCATATTAAAAATGTATAAGTTATTAAACTTTGATTTTAACTATTTTAACTATTCATTAAATAAAATAATATTAAATGTCATAATCTAATCCAAGTGGACCTAAATGGTCATATTATATTCATAAGGTTGTTTTTGGTCGAATTACACTTATCCAATAGAATTAGGACATGTGTTAGGGTAATAGTAATATCATATTTACCCTTAGTTACCCTATTTACTATTAACCGTGGTAAATAAAAGTAAAAAGTTACTATTCACCAAAAATTATTTTCATCTCATTGAACCACATTTTACTTACTGACATCAACCGTGTCTCTCGGATTTTTGAAATTCCATTCACAGAAGCGGTAAAATTAAGTTTTATGAAAAATTCAGTTTTTAACCTACCACTTAGTGGTTTCACTATTCATCAAAAATTGAAAGTTTTCAGAAAAATACCAAAATTTCATCCTAAGCTAAATTTCATATTCCGAATTCAAAAATGAAGTCTATTTTACCAAATTCATAACATAGAAGTTGAATTAATTAATTTTATAATTAAATCCCGCTGTTAAAACAAATAGCGTGTTTTTAAGAAACAATATCTACCAAAAGATTGACACTTGATTATGTCTGGTTTAAATGTAAAATTACATCCAATGACCAACATCGTATTAAATTGTAAAAATATATTCTAACTATACTTTAAAACCACTCAAATTAATAATTTATCACTATTAATTATTTTGATTAAAAAAGTTGTTTTTAATTATAATTTAGTAATTTTCACTATTCATCAGAATATGAAAGTTATCCGAAAAGTACCAAAATTTCACCTTAGGCTAAATTCGATACTCCGAATCCAAAAATAAAGTCCATTTTGAGAGCTAAATTTTCTAAAATTTAAAAAGTGGTTATTACTATTCATAACGGCTAGTTTTAATAATATTTTAATAGCATATCGTTGTTTCGTGAAACTCAGTATTACGTACTACACACGCTATCGAGGAAGGTTGCGATTGCGTGTAATGCAAGGCAAGTCAAGGATGCGTGTTGTGCAAGATCCTTTTTGTGTTGCGTACAACACAAGACATTAATGAAATTAAAAAGAATATTTTTCATAAATTCTTGGGCTGTTACATTCTACCCCCCTTAAAATGAATTTCGCCCTCGAAATTCGTCGGGGTTATAAATGGTTTACTATTCGAAAGTTTCTTTAATAGAAACCCACATCGTAAAAAGGAATACCAAAACCAATCTTTAAAAACAAAAGTATGAAACGTAATGGTTACCCAAATAAACTAATCATTGGGTTTCCACATAGGTGAAAATATGGATATGGAAAAGAAATCTAACCATCATGTTCTGATGGAGAGTGGTAGAGAACATGGCTATGGAAAATCCATTAAATCACAAATCCATAAATTTGTGATGATATAAGGTACCATCTGATTCATCAGGTATAAGATCACTAGGACAACATTTTTGGTTTTCAAGATAATTTCCCTAAAGTTGAAAATTTGAATTAGAATAAATACTTTCTTTATTTTGGTATAATCTCACTGTTGTTCATGCCTTGAACAATTTCCACTTCATTTCTTAAATAAATGAAGTTGAATTTGTTATTCGGGAAGTGTTAGCAGATCATGTGATAGAATGCCGGGTCATTCCATCTGTCTCAAACAAAAGGTTAGCAAAAATTATATACATAAGTCGATCTATAGTGAGATTAATCACATATGGTTCCTAAAATGGACTTATATTTCATATATCATACTGCTTAATATAATAAAACTAGTTTCTACTAAACAGGGACTTCCTGTAGGTCAGTGGTAGGCGATAAAGGCCAGTCGCACTTCGGTTGTGGGTTCGATTCCCACATCCTTGTCCGACGCGATGGGCTGTCGCCCGTCCTGCAGGTTGTCCTTTTTCTAAAACTACATTACAATAACATCACATAAATAATATCAAAAAAAATTTCTATACTTAAACAATACTAACTTATGGTTAACATAATCCATTACAATCTTTAGGCTTATCTAAAATACTTCGGTCCAAGCTCATAGTATAAAGAAAATGATTACTTGAAATGTCGTCAACCAAGCATGTGAATACCATCATTTATCCCCCATATATCTTGTTGGTCACATTCCAATCGTGTGAATACCTTAATGATGTATTATCTTGAAAAAAAATGAATACCCATTAAACCTTAGTGAAAACATGAATGCTGTCAAAAGTTAACTCTTTCCACATACCAAAATCCAAAAATTCTATATACTCAATCCATGATATAACCTTCTCCTTATATCAGTCATGAGCTCATGAATACTATCAAACATTTAATTTTCTCCTTATCCCTTCATTATGCGCATATCATCTACATTCCAAAAATATCTGAATAACCTTTCATGGATACTGGTAACATTAATCAGACAATAATGTAACAATCCTTACATGTCTCTTTATTCCATAGTACAATGAGATTACTTATACAACATTACACATGATAAACATGTAATCATTCCACTACATTCTTAAACCATTGACCGAGCTTCAACAATTCTTTCATCTCACATATCATTTGTAGTCTCTTCATCATCATCCACATAAATACTTCCCATACGACCATACTGATTTTCTTCATGAGACTTTCCCTTAGGGCATTGGTTTGCATAATTCCCGTACATTCCACATTTAAAACATTTAACCATTGTTGATGTCGTAGCAATACCATTATCCTCATCCATGTTGTTAACTGAACCTTTTCCTTTGCATTTACTGGCTTTGTGTCCTTCTTTTCCACACCCAAAGCATCTTCCAGTTCCTTTGAAACATTCTCCTTGATGCCTCTTCCCACATGATTTACATAGGGGAAATTGAACTTTCTTTCCTCTATGGTCATCATGAAACTCCATCTTTCTCTTATTAGCCGAGTTAGGAAACTTACCAAATTTTACTTTATTGATCATATTATGAGATTTCTGATTCGGCATAATGGTGATGTTTGGACTTCCAAATCCCATTTCATTTGGTTGCTCATGAAGAATATCAGTCCATTGTCCATCATATCCTCCATTATCGTGAATCACCTTGTTTCTAGTCATTTTCTAAAACTCAAAAAGAATAGTGTGAGAGGAAAAAATCATAATGAAGGGGGAGTAACTTAAATATCTAACATCTTTGGTTTAATCTAATATCCTTACCATAGTTCTAGGACTATATCCTATACGTATACTTCTCCTTAGGGACATCCCTAGACGTACCTTAGAAATATCTCTAGGGATCTCACTAACGTTTTCGCATCCTAGTTTCCAAAGGTTGACTAAACCTTTCCTCTGATACCAACTGTAGAGACCCGAAACCTGACGTACATTGACATTACATTACTTTCGCGGAATACTTAGTACATAACAAAAACACACACACAAGGATCGTAATAGTTTAGTGTCTTTGGAAACTCGGAACGAAATCTTCTAATCGTGGTGAAAGATCTTCAATATCTCCCATAAAGATCTTCCTTTTTTTTGTTTACCTAAAACCTTTCTTTATATCCTGGGGAAAAGAAAACATAAAAGGGTGAGCTCAAATGCTCAGTAAGGGTAAACAAAAGAAAAATCAATCACATCATATTCATAAGAACATAACTTTTGGAAATTTTAACCTGGAAAAGAGAGCATAATTTCATAACATGGGATAAATCATAGTAGTGAAATGAAATCCCAATAATCATAACTTAAAACATGAAACTTTGTGGCATACACACATAATCATAGAGAATCATTTCTTGTTAGTCAAGACTCTTTTCCAAGACTATCTTAGTGGACAAAGTCCCTTTCTGAATCGAGTAACCCTCGTTTCAGTCCTGTTTCACTGAACCGGTATAACCTACCATTTCAGCCATGTCTATCTCATGAGATATAAAATCTTTACCCAATGCATTGGAGGGAGATATAGGTCCCACCCATCTTATAATGAATCCTTTCTTATGTGTGCCACATAATCATAAATCATACATCATCGCATAACCCATGTAATAAAAATGGGATTCTTAAACAACATGACATCATAAAACAATTCATATAAGATAAAGGAATTCATAAAAATGTTTCCATTACAACATAATCAAATCCATGTAATAATAGGGATAAAAACAGAACCCTTTTATTATCTTAGATGGAAAATAATTTTGATAAAATACTTGAACTTCATTCTTGAGGAAAATATCCTTTCTACTTCAAAAACATTTTTCCTTTCTTAACATGTCATACAATTTTAAAATAAAAGAAGTTGATTAAAAATAAACTTGAATACTTGTAAAGGAAGCTTCTTGGAAATAATTTTTTTTTGAAATCCATTCATGCCGTATAAGTTAAAAAAAACATTCTTCGTACTTTTGTCGAAAAAGTCAAAAAGTACCTCGTACGAAAAACGACAAAAGATTCCTTTCATATCTTTTACTAAAAACTCACCAAAGGGTAAAATTGGATTTAAAAAATTGTAGGTGTAAGGAAATAACATTACATATTGAGGAAACATAGATGTGGATGATAAAATACACCCCAGTAGATACCAATGTATAAACAATCTCGGATAAAAATGAGATTGTGATATTTCCCTTACCTTAGATCCGACTTGCTTTGTAAGTGTCCGAACCTCCTGTATAATGATTTAAATCATGTTATTTACTTATTCCAGAATCATATTCATTGTTATTATATCATATATGGTTCACTTATGACTTTATATTACCCGTTCTTTTGTAAATTCCATGTTAAAGAAGCGTTTTGGGTAAAAATTGTTTCATTTATCGTAGGTGTTTTGACTTGTTGTTCTTGACATTATTATTACTTATATCATGATTTACTTACTTCCAGAATATAAAATATGATTTATATATCATATATATTCAGTATATATATATATATATAATATAAATATAAATGAAATGAAAAACACCGTTCATGGAGACGGTAGTCCGTACGTACGCATGAACGCTGTTTTCCTTTCCTTATTGTCTTGAATGGAAGTAAGTAGATGACATACATATATATATATACATAAATCCAGTAGATTTATAATGTCATATATTTCATTATTATTTCTTATATATACTTTATAATCATTCTTAAATGGTTAACATGGAGAATGAATCTCATCGCGTCGTGGAGACGGTAGTCCGTACGTACGCACGAGCGATGATATCATTTCCATAATTATTGAATTGAATTGGAGTGGATTATACAATATATCAGAATCAATATGATGTTGTAATAACTATGTATAGTTATTCTTTACACCATAATACCCATCCATGTATGGTGTTGGTGGAAAAACAGATTACACCACGGCGTGGAGACGGTATTCCGTACGTACGCACGCACGGTGATTTCATTTTCCGTGGGATGGATAGATGGTGAATTAGGATTGTTTCATACTTATAATAACATATCCGTATATGAGTGATACTGTTGTTATTACTTCATAATGAAACAACCTAAGAAGAAGAAGTGGAAGAAGAAATAAAGGTGAAAGAATTGGTAACGGAAATTACCTCTTCTTTGAAGCTCCTCTTTGAGACCTCCTCTTAGGGCACTAAAATTGGTCTTTGTGGAAGACCAGAACCTCTAGGATGTTTCTAGGGAAGTGGAGAAGAGATTTTGGCAGGGGTTGGCCGAGCTTGAGTGCTCAAATTGGTGTGAGGAGGAGGGGGAGGAGGTGTCCTTTTATAAGGGAGGAGAGGGGCACCTTAGGAATATCTCAAAATATTATTTTATATTAAAGTAAAAATTGGTTTATAATGGTTCCAAAGGGTCTTATTTCGAAGATAAAGTGGGGATGGGTCTAAATCCTATCAACCAATAGGATTTAGACAAGTTTAGGGTATTATTTTAACCTTATCAATTAGATTTAACTCTAAGTTAAATAATTTAACTTTTACCGTGTCTTTTTGTTTTCTTTCACTACATGGTTAATACACTTACTATAACATGCCAAACGAACCCCAAATTGTATATTATTAATACATATATCCTTATCTAAGTCATTTGGCTGAACCTTAGATTTTTAGGAATAAAATAACAATTAATAATATAATATTTGATTTAAAAACTATTTTGTGTCAATTTTGACTCTATTTGATATATGATTTTTTTGAAAGTCATAACAGAATTATATGTTCGAACCAAATTGATTAAATCAACACTAATATATCATAGTAACCTATAAAATTAGTGGAATTCATAAAAAGTCTCAAATTACATTCATTTGAGCATTTATAACATCAATTATGTTAATATTTCCTTAAAAGGGTAATTACTGCATCATCGTTGTGTCATAAATTAATTAATTTATTTAATGTCTAAAAATTATAAATAAAATATCATTATGTAGGAAATCGTTTTAGCTTTCTAATGAATATTTATAGTCGAATTTATCTTATGTATAACCCCATATTAAAAATGTATAAGTTATTAAACTTTGATTTTAACTATTTTAACTATTCATTAAATAAAATAATATTAAATGTCATAATCTAATCCAAGTGGACCTAAATGGTCATATTATATTCATAAGGTTGTTTTTGGTCGAATTACACTTATCCAATAGAATTAGGACATGTGTTAGGGTAATAGTAATATCATATTTACCCTTAGTTACCCTATTTACTATTAACCGTGGTAAATAAAAGTAAAAAGTTACTATTCACCAAAAATTATTTTCATCTCATTGAACCACATTTTACTTACTGACATCAACCGTGTCTCTCGGATTTTTGAAATTCCATTCACAGAAGCGGTAAAATTAAGTTTTATGAAAAATTCAGTTTTTAACCTACCACTTAGTGGTTTCACTATTCATCAAAAATTGAAAGTTTTCAGAAAAATACCAAAATTTCATCCTAAGCTACATTTCATATTCCGAATTCAAAAATGAAGTCTATTTTACCAAATTCATAACATAGAAGTTGAATTAATTAATTTTATAATTAAATCCCGCTGTTAAAACAAATAGCGTGTTTTTAAGAAACAATATCTACCAAAAGATTGACACTTGATTATGTCTGGTTTAAATGTAAAATTACATCCAATGACCAAAATCGTATTAAATTGTAAAAATATATTCTAAATATACTTTAAAACCACTCAAATTAATAATTTATCACTATTAATTATTTTGATTAAAAAAGTTGTTTTTAATTATAATTTAGTAATTTTCACTATTCATCAGAATATGAAAGTTATCCGAAAAGTACCAAAATTTCACCTTAGGCTAAATTCGATACTCCGAATCCAAAAATAAAGTCCATTTTGAGAGCTAAATTTTCTAAAATTTAAAAAGTGGTTATTACTATTCATAACGGCTAGTTTTAATAATATTTTAATAGCATATCGTTGTTTCGTGAAACTCAGTATTACGTACTACACACGCTATCGAGGAAGGTTGTGATTGCGTGTAATGCAAGGCAAGTCAAGGATGCGTGTTGTGCAAGATCCTTTTTGTGTTGCGTACAACACAAGACATTAATGAAATTAAAAAGAATATTTTTCATAAATTCTTGGGCTGTTACATTCTACCCCCCTTAAAATGAATTTCGCCCTCGAAATTCGTCGGGGTTATAAATGGTTTACTATTCGAAAGTTTCTTTAATAGAAACCCACATCGTAAAAAGGAATACCAAAACCAATCTTTAAAAACAAAAGTATGAAACGTAATGGTTACCCAAATAAACTAATCATTGGGTTTCCACATAGGTGAAAATATGTATATGGAAGAGAAATCTAACCATCATGTTCTGATGGAGAGTGGTAGAGAACATGGCTATGGAAAATCCATTAAATCACAAATCCATAAATTTGTGATGATCTAAGGTACCATCTGATTCATCAGGTATAAGATCACTAGGACAACATTTTTGGTTTTCAAGATAATTTCCCTAAAGTTGAAAATTTGAATTAGAATAAATACTTTCTTTATTTTGGTACAATCTCACTGTTGTTCATGCCTTGAACAATTTCCACTTCATTTCTTAAATAAATGAAGTTGAATTTGTTATTCGGGAAGTGTTAGCAGATCATGTGATAGAATGACGGGTCATTCCATCTGTCTCAAACAAAAGGTTAGCAAAAATTATATACATAAGTCGATCTATAGTGAGATTAATCACATATGGTTCCTAAAATGGACTTATATTTCATATATCATACTGCTTAATATAATAAAACTAGTTTCTACTAAACAGGGACTTCCTGTAGGTCAGTGGTAGGCGATAAAGGCCAGTCGCACTTCGGTTGTGGGTTCGATTCCCACATCCTTGTCCGACGCGATGGGCTGTCGCCCGTCCTGCAGGTTGTCCTTTTTCTAAAACTACATTACAATAACATCACATAAATAATATCAAAAAAAATTTCTATACTTAAACAATACTAACTTATGGTTAACATAATCCATTACAATCTTTAGGCTTATCTAAAATACTTCGGTCCAAGCTCATAGTATAAAGAAAATGATTACTTGAAATGTCGTCAACCAAGCATGTGAATACCATCATTTATCCCCCATATATCTTGTTGGTCACATTCCAATCGTGTGAATACCTTAATGATGTATTATCTTGAAAAAAAATGAATACCCATTAAACCTTAGTGAAAACATGAATGCTGTCAAAAGTTAACTCTTTCCACATACCAAAATCCAAAAATTCTATATACTCAAACCATGATATAACCTTCTCCTTATATCAGTCATGAGCTCATGAATACTATCAAACATTTAATTTTCTCCTTATCCCTTCATTATGCGCATATCATCTACATTCCAAAAATATCTGAATAACCTTTCATGGATACTGGTAACATTAATCAGACAATAATGTAACAATCCTTACATGTCTCTTTATTCCATAGTACAATGAGATTACTTATACAACATTACACATGATAAACATGTAATCATTCCACTACATTCTTAAACCATTGACCGAGCTTCAACAATTCTTTCATCTCACATATCATTTGTAGTCTCTTCATCATCATCCACATAAATACTTCCCATACGACCATACTGATTATCTTCATGAGACTTTCCCTTAGGGCATTGGTTTGCATAATGCCCGTACATTCCACATTTAAAACATTTAACCATTGTTGATGTCGTAGCAATACCATTATCCTCATCCATGTTGTTAACTGAACCTTTTCCTTTGCATTTACTGGCTTTGTGTCCTTCTTTTCCACACCCAAAGCATCTTCCAGTTCCTTTGAAACATTCTCCTTGATGCCTCTTCCCACATGATTTACATAGGGGAAATTGAACTTTCTTTCCTCTATGGTCATCATGAAACTCCATCTTTCTCTTATTAGCCGAGTTAGGAAACTTACCAAATTTTACTTTATTGATCATATTATGAGATTGCTGATTCGGCATAATGGTGATGTTTGGACTTCCAAATCCAATTTCATTTGGTTGCTCATGAAGAATATCAGTCCATTGTCCATCATATCCTCCATTATCGTGAATCACCTTGTTTCTAGTCATTTTCTAAAACTCAAAAAGAATAGTGTGAGAGGCAAAAATCATAATGAAGGGGGAGTAACTTAAATATCTAACATCTTTGGTTTAATCTAATATCGTTACCATAGTTCTAGGACTATATCCTATACGTATACTTCTCCTTAGGGACATCCCTAGACGTACCTTAGAAATATCTCTAGGGATCTCACTAACGTTTTCGCATCCTAGTTTCCAAAGGTTGACTAAACCTTTCCTCTGATACCAACTGTAGAGACCCGAAACCTGACGTACATTGACATTACATTACTTTCGCGGAATACTTAGTACATAACAAAAACACACACACAAGGATCGTAATAGTTTAGTGTCTTTGGAAACTCGGAACGAAATCTTCTAATCGTGGTGAAAGATCTTCAATATCTCCCATAAAGATCTTCCCTTTTTTTTTGTTTACCTAAAACCTTTCTTTATATCCTGGGGAAAAGAAAACATAAAAGGGTGAGCTCAAATGCTCAGTAAGGGTAAACAAAAGAAAAATCAATCACATCATATTCATAAGAACATAACTTTTGGAAATTTTAACCTGGAAAAGAGAGCATAATTTCATAACATGGGATAAATCATAGTAGTGAAATGAAATCCAAATAATCATAACTTAAAACATGAAACTTTGTGGCATACACACATAATCATAGAGAATCATTTCTTGTTAGTCAAGACTCATTGCCAAGACTATCTTAGTGGACAAAGTCCCTTTCTGAATCGAGTAACCCTCGTTTCAGTCCTGTTTCACTGAACCGGTATAACCTACCATTTCAGCCATGTCTATCTCATGAGATATAAAATCTTTACCCAATGCATTGGAGGGAGATATAGGTCCCACCCATCTTATAATGAATCCTTTCTTATGTGTGCCACATAATCATAAATCATACATCATCGCATAACCCATGTAATAAAAATGGGATTCTTAAACAACATGACATCATAAAACAATTCATATAAGATAAAGGAATTCATAAAAATGTTTCCATTACAACATAATCAAATCCATGTAATAATAGGGATAAAAACAGAACCCTTTTATTATCTTAGATGGAAAATAATTTTGATAAAATACTTGAACTTCATTCTTGAGGAAAATATCCTTTCTACTTCAAAAACATTTTTCCTTTCTTAACATGTCATACAATTTTAAAATAAAAGAAGTTGATTAAAAATAAACTTGAATACTTGTAAAGGAAGCTTCTTGGAAATAATTTTTTTTTTGAAATCCATTCATGCCGTATAAGTTAAAAAAAACATTCTTCGTACTTTTGTCGAAAAAGTCAAAAAGTACCTCGTACGAAAAATGACAAAAGATTCCTTTCATATCTTTTACTAAAAACTCACCAAAGGGTAAAATTGGATTTAAAAAATTGTAGGTGGAAGGAAATAACATTACATATTGAGGAAACATAGATGTGGATGATAAAATACACCCCAGTAGATACCAATGTATAAACAATCTCAGATAAAAATGAGATTGTGATATTTCCCTTACCTTAGATCCGACTTGCTTTGTAAGTGTCCGAACCTCCTGTATAATGATTTAAATCATGTTATTTACTTATTCCAGAATCATATTCATTGTTATTATATCATATATGGTTCACTTATGACTTTATATTACCCGTTCTTTTGTAAATTCCATGTTAAAGAAGCGTTTTGGGTAAAAATTGTTTCATTTATCGTAGGTGTTTTGACTTGTTGTTCTTGACATTATTATTACTTATATCATGATTTACTTACTTCCAGAATATAAAATATGATTTATATATCATATATATTCAGTATATATATATATATATAATATAAAGATAAATGAAATGAAAAACACCGTTCATGGAGACGGTAGTCCGTACGTACGCATGAACGCTGTTTTCCTTTCCTTATTGTCTTGAATGGAAGTAAGTAGATGACATACATATATATATATACATAAATCCAGTAGATTTATAATGTCATATATTTCATTATTATTTATTATATATACTTTATAATCATTCTTAAATGGTTAACATGGAGAATGAATCTCATCGCGTCGTGGAGACGGTAGTCCGTACGTACGCACGAGCGATGATATCATTTCCATAATTATTGAATTGAATTGGAGTGGATTATACAATATATCAGAATCAATATGATGTTGTAATAACTATGTATAGTTATTCTTTACACCATAATACCCATCCATTTAAGGTGTTGGTGGAAAAACAGATTACACCACGGCGTGGAGACGGTATTCCGTACGTACGCACGCGCGGTGATTTCGTTTTCCGTGGGATGGATAGATGGTGAATTAGTATTGTTTCATACTTATAATAACATATCCGTATATGAGTGATACTGTTGTTATTACTTCATAATGAAACAACCTAAGAAGAAGAAGTGGAAGAAGAAATAAAGGTGAAAGAATTGGTAACGGAAATTACCTCTTCTTTGAAGCGCCTTTTTGAGACCTCCTCTTAGGGCACTAAAATTGGTCTTTGTGGAAGACCAGAACCTCTAGGATGTTGCTAGGGAAGTGGAGAAGAGATTTTGGTAGGGGTTGGCCGAGCTTGAGTGCTCAAATTGGTGTGAGGAGTAGGGGGAGGAGGTGTCCTTTTATAAGGGAGGAGAGGGGCACCTTAGGAATATCTCAAAATATTATTTTATATTAAAGTAAAAATTGGTTTATAATGGTTCCAAAGGGTCTTATTTCGAAGATAAAGTGGGGATGAGTCGAAATCCTATCAACCAATAGGATTTAGACAAGTTTAGGGTATTATGTTAACCTTATCAATTAGATTTAACTCTAAGTTAAATAATTTAACTTTTACCGTGTCTTTTTGTTTTCTTTCACTATATGGTTAATACACTTACTATAACATGCCAAACGAACCCCAAATTGTATATTATTAATACATATATCCTTATCTAAGTCATTTGGCCGAACCTTAGATTTTTAGGAATAAAATAACAATTAATAATATAATATTTGATTTAAAAACTATTTTGTGTCAATTTTGACACTATTTGATATATGATTTTTTTGAAAGTCATAACAGAATTATATGTTCGAACCAAATTGATTAAATCAACACTAATATATCATAGTAACCTATAAAATTAGTGGAATTCATAAAAAGTCTCAAATTACATTCATTTGAGCATTTATAACATCAATTATGTTAATATTTCCTTAAAAGGGTAATTACTGCATCATCGTTGTGTCATAAATAAATTAATTTATTTAAGGTCTAAAAATTATAAATAAAATATCATTATGTAGGAAATATTTTTAGATTTCTAAATAATATTTATAGTCGAATTTATCTTATGTATAACCCCATATTAAAAATGTATAAGTTATTAAACTTTGATTTTAACTATTTTAACTATTCATTAAATAAAATAATATTAAATGTCATAATCTAATCCAAGTGGACCTAAATGGTCATATTATATTCATAAGGTTGTTTTTGGTCGAATTACACTTATCCAATAGAATTAGGACATGTGTTATGGTAATAGTAATATCATATTTACCCTTAGTTACCCTATTTACTATTAACCGTGGTAAATAAAAGTAAAAAGTTACTATTCACCAAAAATTATTTTCATCTCATTGAACCACATTTTACTTAGTGACATCAACCGTGTCTCTCGGATTTTTGAAATTCCATTCACAGAAGCGGTAAAATTAAGTTTTATAAAAAATTCAGTTTTTAACCTACCACTTAGTGGTTTCACTATTCATCAAAAATTGAAAGTTTTCAGAAAAATACCAAAATTTCATCCTAAGCTACATTTCATATTCCGAATTCAAAAATGAAGTCTATTTTACCAAATTCATAACATAGAAGTTGAATTAATTAATTTTATAATTAAATCCCGCTGTTAAAACAAATAGCGTGTTTTTAAGAAACAATATCTACCAAAAGATTGACACTTGATTATGTCTGGTTTAAATGTAAAATTACATCCAATGACCAACATCGTATTAAATTGTAAATATATATTCTAAATATACTTTAAAACCACTCAAATTAATAATTTATCACTATTAATTATTTTGATTAAAAAAGTTGTTTTTAATTATAATTTAGTAATTTTCATTATTCATCAGAATATGAAAGTTATCCGAAAAGTACCAAAATTTCACCTTAGGCTAAATTCGATACTCCGAATCCAAAAATAAAGTCCATTTTGAGAGCTAAATTTTCTAAAATTTAAAAAGTGGTTATTACTATTCATAACGGCTAGTTTTAATAATATTTTAATAGCATATCGTTGTTTCGTGAAACTCAGTATTACGTACTACACACGCTATCGAGGAAGGTTGCGATTGCGTGTAATGCAAGGCAAGTCAAGGATGCGTGTTGTGCAAGATCCTTTTTGTGTTGCGTACAACACAAGACATTAATGAAATTAAAAAGAATATTTTTCATAAATTCTTGGGCTGTTACACTGGCAGCTTCCCTTTGAGGTTATGTGTGATGCTAGTGATTTCGCAGTAGGAGCTGTGTTTGGACAGAGGAAGGACATGAAGCTACATGTTATTTACTATGCAAGAAAGCTGCTAGATGATTCCCAGAAGAATTATTCTACCATTGAAAAGGAGCTGGCTGCTGTCATGTTTGCTTTGGAAAAGTTCAGGCAGTATTTGATAGGATCAAGGATCATAATTTTCACAAATCATTCAGCCTTTAAGTACTTGCTGGCTAAAAAGGACTCGAATCCTAGACTCATGCGGTGAAACTTGTTGTTACAGGAGTTTTATTTAGTGATTAAGGATAAGAAAGGGGATGAGAATGTTGTTGCAGATCACTTGTCCAGATTTCCCAATTCCCCAAGTCCAGAACCAAAAGAGATCAATACTTCTTTCCCTGATGAAAAGCTGTTTGCTGCTTCTGTGCAGCAGTCTGCTTGGTTTTCAGACTATGCCAACTTTCTGGCAGCTGGAGTCATGCCCAAGGATCTTTCACACAACCAGAGGAAGAGGTTTATTTCTGAGCTGAAATATTATTTTTGGGATGACCGTCTTCTCTTTAGGAGGTGTGCTGATGGGATTCTGAGAAGATGTGTGGTTGAGGATGAGATTCTTCCCATACTTGAGAGTTTCCATTCATCACCTTGGGGTGGCCACCATGAAGGAAAAAGGATTGCTCAAAAGGTCCTCCAGGCTAGTTTCTACTGGCCAACACTGTTTAAGGATGCTAGAAGTCTGGTTATTGGCTGTGCAAAATGTCAAATGTTGGGAAATGTTGGAAGAAGGCAGGAATCACCTCAAAAAGGTATTCTGGAAGTTGAAATCTTTGATGTGTGGGGCTTGGACTTCTTGGGACCATTTCCATCCTCTTATGGGAATGAGTACATTTTAGTTGGTGTGGACTACGTGTCCAAGTGGGTTGAGGCAGTAGCACTGCCCGACAATTCAGCTGCTAGTGTGGTGAAATTCATTAAGAAAAACATTTTTTCTAGATTTGGTGTGCCTCGAGATTTCATAACTGATAATGGGACTCACTTCAAGAATTATAAGTTCAAAGGTTTTATGTAGAAGCATGGGTGCTCACATAGGACAGGCACTACTTACCACCCACAGTCCAATGGGAAAGCAGAAGTTTCAAACAGAGAGCTCAAACAGATTTTAGAGAAAACAGTGTCTAGCTCTAGGAAAGACAGGTCAAGGAAGTTGGATGAGGCCCTTTGGGCCTACAGAACTGCTTATAAAACTCCTATAGGGATGTCACCATATAGGCTCCTTTTTGGGAAAGCATGCCATCTACCTATTGAGTTACAATAGAGATCTTATTGGGCAGTGAAGGCTCTTAACTTTGATTTTAAGTCTGCTGGAGAGAGGAGGCTGCTAGAGCTGAGTGAGCTAGATGAGATCCAAAGAGATTCCTATGAGAATGCTGAAATTTATAAAGAAAGAACAAAGGCTTTTCATGACTCAATCATTCAAAACAGGAATTTCAAGGTTGGTGAGAGGGTCCTGCTTTTCAATTCAAGATTGAAGCTGTTTCCTGGGAAGTTGAAGTCCAAGTGGTCAGGACCCTTTACCATTGTTAGAGTTCTGGTTAATGGATCTATTGAGCTAGTTGGATATGAGAATAGACCCTTCTTAGTCAATGGTCAAAGAATAAAGAACTTCTTTGAAGGGCAACCAAAGGGATTGGCTGCCATATCTATGTTGGAAGAATGAGCTGATTCAAGTCTAACTGAGGACTATAAACTCAGTGTTTCATGGGAAATAACCCATGGTTGCTTAGTAGTTTCTCTTTTATTTTATGTATTTCAATAAAGTTCATCCCTGCTTCTTGTTCTCTGTTTCAATTGCTTGACTGCTGATGGCGCCTCATGATCTTTTGTGGTGTTAGAGAGAGTTTTTGCTGCCAGAAACTTGGCTAGAAAACCCAAGGGAGCAATCCACTGCATCATATGGATAACATTTCTCTCTACTCACTCTCTTGGGTTACTTTTCTTGAACTATAAACTCTGAAATATTATTTTACTTATTTGAACTTGCAGGTTCTGAAGAGGAATAACAACCCAGTGATGCTGATGAGGATCTGTAGATGAAAGCCACTACTAAAGCTCTAATAATTCTAGGAAGTGTTGTTCTCCATTTTTCATTTTCAATTAATTACTTACTCTCTGCTGTGAACTAAGTGTGGGGTTCTTCTCACTTATTTTCGACACTCTTCGACTGTGTTTTATGTTTGGGTGTTAACATGCTAATAGCTACTTAGTTGAAAAATTATTTTGAGCCGATTTGTAGAACCTGCTTGCACCCATTACTTTCAATTTCATTAAGCTGCTGCTGCACGTTATTCTTAATCATGCTACTAATTGAAGTAAATTATTAAAATCTTTTGTCCGCTCACACTACTTCAAAAGCATGAACATGTTAGGAATAGAACTATACTTATTGCTAATGATGGTTGGTGGGGTTGGGATCTTCTGTTTTATTTTGTTTTTGTTTTTATTTTCTTTCACTTTTTGTGCGGCAAGGAAAATTTTTGAACTTCATTTCTACCCCTCCATATCCCTTTTTAAGCTGAAATGTCCATCTATTTTGAAATTTAAATGTCTCCCACCTTGAGATTCAACATTGGGGACAATGTTGGGTTTTAAGTTTGGGGGAGAGGGGTCATTCTAGTGTCATGTCAAATTCCCCTGTCTTGAACTCGAGTTTGTGGTTGTTTAAAAAAATGGTCAATTTTTTTCAAAAACATGGTTCAAAATTCCTTCAAATTTTATTTTCAAACTCTTTCATCACATAATGGCCATTGGATGTTCAGGTCTACTTCAATCAGGTATTGTTTAGTGGATAATTTTTGCTATAACTTGAGAGTGGAACTTAGTCAGAAACTGTTAAGTATGAATGATTGCTGAGTGCAATTGTTCACTGTCTCTATGGATCTATCCATTTAGGAACTGAGGGTGAGAGTATGAAAGGATAGGTTCTGTGGAGTAAGGATCATGTCTTAGGGTAACTTGTTGTTCTTACTGGAACCCAGGGGACTCACATTTTTATAATATAATATTCAATCACTTTAGTAAGTCATCTTGATTGATTATTAATTAAGTCATTTGTGACTGGAGTGAAATGGGAAAATGGGATCCCACGGTGAGTATCTGAGACAAGGTGCATTGGGTGCGTTTCTGTGAATAAATAAAGCCAATTTCAATCTCAATAAGTGCTATGCACAGTGCTCTGCACATGGAATATGGCTGGGAAAAAGTAAAATAAAGTGCCCTTGTCAAAAATGAACTCATTAAGGTGAGGGGAATTTTGAACCCAGATGAAGAAGGGAGCAATTGACTTGGTTAATTTTCATTTGAGTTGAATCAATAAAGTGATCAATTTAATGGATTTTAATTCTTGGAACTTGGGGGAAGGTGAGAATAGAAGGTGCCCTTGGTTAAGTTTTTGAGTTCCACTTCTTCTAACATGTCATCACTCCTTGAATCAGTACTTGAATTGGATGGTGAAGTATGATGGTTAATGATTACACATAGGAGGCATGACATACTTGACAATATATGAATTTGTGAGGCTTTTGACTTCCAGTGAGTATTTGAAGCTAGGCAGGACATCATTTTTGAATACCTTTGAAAAAGATGACTCATTATTTGGTCCTGTTCATCTGGATTTTTAAGTTCAATCATAAACTTTTTGAGCTGAAATTCACAAATCATAGTTCTGTTTTAAAGTCAAAGGCATGTACATGTTTGAGGACAAACAAGGCTTTAAGTGTGGGGGAGTTTGATGTGGAAGTATTTCTGCACTCTTTGCCACATCTTTTGTGTATATTTTATTGACTTTTTTATATTAAAATGATTGTTTTTAGTTAATAATTGATAATTGTTGCGTTTTTGCACTTGGCTGTGTAAAACAATCAATTTTTGTTTAAAACATGTGTTTTAATGTGCTTTAGTGTCATTTTAAATAATTCCAAAATTAAATGAGTCGTGCGAATTAGGCTTTTATTTATTTATTCTTTTATTTTTATTCTAGTTAGTTTATTAACTCATTTATTAAATTAATCAATGCATTATTCTTTAAATCGTGAATAAATAACTCTTTTTGTTTTTAATCTTTTAATAATTTAATTAGTTTCAAAAATTTAATTTTATTCGTTTAATATGTTTATTCTTTAATTTAATTAGTTCTTTAATTAATTGGTTAATTAATTTAAGCAAGTAATTATAAATATTTTAATTTGTTCTTTAATTATGTATGTTTATAAATTTTTAACCCAAATTAATTCATTTGTTTAAATAAAGTCTCATTAATTTTATTATTTTACTTTGTATTTTTAGTTTTTAATTCGGTTCTATTCAATTTAATTTATTAGTATATTTATTTATTTATTTTTTAGTTTTATTGAATTATTTTATTAATTTAATTTTCTCTATTTTGTTTGTTCGCAGGTGTACCGGTAGTGGTGACATTCTTCACCGATAACCCTCCCTATCAGTATGCTTGCTACTATTACACTGCACCTCACCAGTAGCGGTAACCTCACCGTTACCCAATTTTTCTCACATCCTCACTGCTACTCCTCACTGTTATCCCCGCAAATCCCTACCGGTCCACACCTCACCGTTTCCATTTTTTCTCACCGCCAGGCTAAGTCCACCGTTATACTCAACCTCACTGTTACCATTATATTACCTTACCGATACCCCTCCCCCTTTAACCTCACCGTTACCACAAATCCTCACCGTTACTAAGTCTACCGTTACACCCTTTCTCTTTTCCTTTTCCAGTCCACCGTTATATATTTTTTTTAAAAAACCCCACCATTCCATTTTTTTTCTCACCGTCAAGATAAGCCTACCGCTGAGCCCCCTCTACCGGTACCTGCAATTATCCTCACCGCTACTGCCGCTTTTCCCCCTACCTCACCGATACAAAATTTCTCACCGATACGCTTCTCCTATCCTCACCGATACACCACGCCCACTTCCCTGCTCCTTTCTCACGGACTTTTTTCTCCTCACCGATACTAAATTCCTCCCACCGTTCAACACCTCTGCCCTCGTCTTCATCTCCCACAGTGCACAACCAGCCTTACTCATCCACGCACCACCACCACAACAACCATTCATACAGCAAAAGAAAAAAAATCACACAACAGCAAATCACCAACAACACATCAAACTCATAGCAGAAAAACATGAACCAGAAAATCAAAATATTGAAGAAGACGAAGTCCCCCTGGATCTTTTCTTTCTGCGGCATACCCTAATTAAACCCAGTCCCTTACTGTGCGCCACACCCTGCTCACCTGAGAAACTTCCTTTCACCCCAGCGGCTGCGCCCTCTTCGCACCACCTTTCCTCTAAGCCGAGACCCACCGCAAACCCCCTGCTCACCGGAGAGCCGACCTCTCCCTCAAAATCGAAGCACCCTCGCCCCACTTGAACCGCTGTCACCTCCTGCACGAACCAGTGGCCAGACCTCCCTGGAGTATCCGCCTACCTAAACCTCGCCGCTTCGCCGCTGCATTACCTGAACCTACATCACCCGAAGTCCCCGCATGATCTCCGCTGCACTCCACTTGAACCGGCGCATCCTCTGCTCGCCTCGCCCCATCCCGACTCCGAGCCCCCTGCCTCTCCCTCACCGTACTTCACTCACGCCGCACCTCTCCCCGATGACCCCCATCTCCACCTCTGCTCTGCTTCCGCTGCACTACCGCTGCCCGAAGCGCCGCGTCCCTTTCCGCATCCGAACAGCCTCCGCCCGAAACCCTCCGCCGTGCCCTATTCTTCTCTCCGCCACCCCCTCTCTTCCACGCCAAACCCTTCTCCCCCCTCTTCTCTATTCTGTTTTATTTTTTCTTTTTTTATATATAATAATATATAATAACATTCATATAGTATATATTTTATATATTAGCATATACATAATATAACTATTACACAATATATTATATAAATATTAAATACTACACTATAATAATTATAGTTATATTAATAATATTATATAAGCTTATATATAATAGTATATCATATTAATAAATATAATTACATATAATAATAGTAATAGGTCTATTGTTAAAATTAAAAAAACTTATATATATAGTGTTAATATTTCATAATAATATTATCATAACAATAATAATAATTATAGTTGGATACTTTAGTATTAATATTAAGTATTATATATATATATAAGTATTTTTATTTTAAGTAATAATATCAATATATAGTATATAATAGTTTCATTATATTTTTATTTGACTCACGTGTATATTTTTCTGTTTCGTTACAGGGGGTAAGGGCAGGATGCACTTACATGGAGTTCACTCGGGAGCGGGCGACGTACACATAAAAGCACGCCACGTGGATTGGCTGTGTCCAGGGAAGAAATTGACTCTCCGCGTGCGCATTATTTTTCATTCAGTTAGGAGAAACTGCTCCGGTGACAAGCACGGGAGGAGCAGCATAATGAAGGAGCCACGTGGAGGCCTGCGAACACTTCAGATGAGATTCCAGAGGCTTCGGTTGGGTGATGAATGCACAAGAGGCGGGAGAGGTAGCGGGACATCGAACTAAGCAGGAGCGGGGGACATCAAGCGAGACACATTTCCATCTGGAGAAGGAGCAGACATCAGTGAAGATCATTACTGGAAGTAGACAGAACGGAGACGATCTTCCTTGGAGCAGATTGGAGCAGGAGATCACAACATTTTCACACCTCGATTCCCAGGGCGGGACATCGAGCGCATTCCAGCGCTGCATCCACCATAGAGCAGCGGGGATTTATAACTTCAGGAGATCAAGCAGGGAGACAACATCTTTATGTTCTTTGTGCTCTGTTTTTCTACAACTTAATTCAACATGAACTTCACTATTTTTAATTTCACTGTTGCATTAAAACCAACCATGATGTCCAGCTAATTCCCTTTGGGGGGAATAAGCTGGTTGATTCGATCTGTTTAATCTCATTCATGCACTGCATCCTTGCTCTGGATTGTCTCTCTCACTTTTTATAGATGCTTATTTTCAAAACAACAGGATCGAGTGAAAACTGATCTTGTTTGCACTTTAATTAAAACTGTTTCAATCAAAGTAATTCACTGACAAGTGAATCACTCTCAAAAGAGAGAGACACACCGAACATAACTGACAAGTTGAGCTCGGTGACTTCTGACTTTTCTTCACCATTGGTTGGAATGACTCTTACAGTCGAAGGACTGTAAGAGCTATTCCATCACAAGCTGAACAAATGACAACTCTGGCCGGTTACCCTTAGTCAGATCCATGTTCTTCAATTGCAGTGCATGAATAGGGTTAAGCAACATCAAATCGACCAGTGGACTTCCCCTCTTCCTCATATATTGGTAGTTTGTACCATAATTCTACTGCTCTGTTTCTATCTACTCACTTTGTGTTCACCATTTCACCCCTTCTTCTTCGCGCACTAAATCTGTTTCACTCCACTTCACCACCACCACTTGTCTTTGCTCGATTTTTACATGTGTGTTTTTGTTTAGTTATTTTTTAGAACACCAAACACAACAACATGCCTCCCTGTGGTTCGACCCTGTCTTGCCACTCTCCTAAGTAGTAAGTAGGTATAAATTTTAATTTTTCGCCCATGCCCAACGACGCGTGTACGTGCACCCTTCACGACTAAGGAAGTATCTCCAGGAGGAATTTTTGATAAGATAGTCAAGGAAGGACATACATAAGATGATGATGTTAAAGGCATCACTCCAAAAATGTTTATTGACAACCTCATCAGAGCTTTTTGACTTAGGGACCCCTCATTCCGAGCTCCCTACTCCCTACCAAATCCATCTTCGATAGAGGTAATCCAAAGCGAGTATACAAGGGATGGCATGATTGGCCAATCTTCTGGGCCTCCAACTATATCAAAAAAACATAATGTACATTATTATGGTTAGAATGACACCACGAACCATTAAACATATTTTTAAGTTCAGCTGTATCGATACCTTGATAATGGGATAACCCTATTCAACAATGATATTTTTTAGTGTTCACTGAACAATAATCTAGGGAACCAATGGGGAATAAAAAACCCAACCCATGTTGTTTTCCATCTTTAATTCATGTTCATACGGAAAGTCTTTTATCTCTTCAGGAGGTTCACTGAATGTAATTCCCAGAGGGTTGGTGGTGTGTACGATACCATCCAACAATAATTATAACTAGCACAACATGACCTAATGATCACCCATTGAGTTTAGTGTTCTAAAAATCATCTACTACTAAATTTTTGTAGTAAATGATAACAATGAAAAGAAATTACTCACTATAACAACACTCTATGTGCCACATTGGTTGAAATTTACAATAGAAATTAGTGTAATGTTAAATGACATACTTCCATATAAGGTTCTTCAGGGGTTGTCACTCCTCTAAACGGTTACTATTTTCTAGGCCATGGGTTGTACTCAGATGCCAGTGGTAAATGGGTAGATTTACATACCAAGCTAGATAATCTCCCATTGGGGTATAATAAAATATAAATCTTATAATAATTTCAGGAAACACTAATATTTGGAAAGTGGGGAGGGAGTTTTATCTTGGATAGAGTCTCCTCCCTGGTGAGAATCAGCTACGCCAGGCAATACCACACTAGATGCTCCTCATATAAAACATTAATAGGGGTGGGTATCTCGATTGGATGAACATAAAATAATGGATAAACCACAATGGTGTGTACCATTCATAGAGTAGATCACCGTCATTATAGGTGGAAAGATTCCCTCATTAAGTAACATCATATATCCATAAGCCTCATGACTTGCCTTTCCATTATCAAACATATTACTGATGGATAATGGCCAATAGGGTTTATGTTGAAATAGCCGTGATGTACCATGAATGATCAAACCTCCCAGTCCTTTAATGATACGAGATTTACCCAACTACTATATATGAAAAATGGTTTGAAATGGTTATTAGAGATGTTATGGATGTTTAGGAACTCATAACTTATAAATAGTGACCATTTCCAACCTCATAACACTTGAAGGGACCCAAAATTCTTTGAGG
Source organism: Viscum album (assembly GCA_963277665.1). Classification (NCBI taxonomy): domain Eukaryota; kingdom Viridiplantae; phylum Streptophyta; class Magnoliopsida; order Santalales; family Viscaceae; genus Viscum; species Viscum album. Next base: position 854,218,404 of record OY728167.1, on the reverse strand, counting down.
TGCCTCTACCTTATAAAAATGGTGTAGAAGGTAGTAATGAATTTTCAACACAGGAATTGATAATTCGACATGATTCCATCCGTCCATGGAAGTCACCATCATTAATGTATAGAGCCTAACTCCACCATTTTCCTTAGTCACGAGTAAGTACACACTCAAGTACAAAGGAAGAAAATTGGTATACTAAATAGTATGGTCTCACCAGAGACGTCCTCCCATCCATAGTAATTAAAATTATATTCCACAACAATAGGACTGTAAGCTCCCTCATAATTGTAGGAGCACTTCACATGAATGTACTCTAGATTGCAATAATTTGGAACAGAATGGGACTTATTTATGAAGTATCCCACCCGCGTTTTGAATGGGATATCTTCCCTAGGAGGTGGATCCTATGGGAAGGCCTTTTCATCCACTTGGATAAACTCATAAGTAGGAGGAGGAGTCATATCTTTTTTATCGCATGTGGATTGTATAAGAAAAATCATTATACATCACTCCCAGTACAGGTGTGCCATAGATCAACTTGACATCCCAATGAATAATTCCCACCTCACTATGAATTATTTGGAATGTTTTTTTCTAATAACTCAAACAACTAAATAGGGATGACATCATGGCTTTGTTATAGTAAGAAAATTTTTGTGATATTTAGATAGAATCATACATCCCTGTCTGCTTAAACTCCATGGAGAACTCATAGGAAATATATCTCAAATAGAAGGGATATCCCTAGTCCATCCGAAAACATCCACCTGATCGAATGTATCAGTTAGAAACCCACACAAAAATTTTGATTTTGGTAGAATTTATCATTATTTAAGGGTACATATAAACATTTGAATCAGGCTTGATATTATTCCTATCATATTCTGTGGGAATGAATGTCATCAAATTCTTTTTAATGAGTCCCCCTCAATAATGATGTTGCCTACCTGGGAGATGATCTCATGAAAGGTGTTAGGGGTCTTCAGGAAAAAATAATGTGAAATGATTGATGATCATGGAAATGTAATGGGAGTGTCATTGGTAAGACTTAACCCATGTAGGGTCATAATGTTCCATAGTGGATATTCCCTATGATCCCCCATCAGGTTTATCAAACTCATATAAAATGACCAAAAAACATAGTGGAAAGTGGTATCCAAACAAGAAATAATTGAGTCCTAGTGATCCATCACTTCATAACCCTTTATATTTTAAGGGTCACGGGAACTGTGATGAGAACCTAAAGTCGTCTACAAAAAATCAAGAATCATATGTTAGAAAAGTGGAATTATAATCAAAGAACATAACATAGGTAGCCTCAGGCACATAACATGAATCATAAAGGGATTCATGATCACATATATGATTCATGAATCACTTGGATTAAAAAAACATATCATAGAATTCATAAACCCACAAAAAATCACATGACAGCAGGTCCAATCATGGGATTCGTGATCACATGACCTCGGCATGGTCACATGATCTACATAATATTCAAGTTCTCATGCAATAATGACACTCGATCTTGAGAAATATTCGAGGTCATAATATAGAGAAACTTATAGGGTTTATGAAACAATAAATGATTGATGTTTGGTTGTTTCGAAAAAATTATGGGTAAAACAGACCATGATAAATGGCTCTCATAAAGTAGCCTTGAGAAATAGATCTTGTGATCAATTCTTGGGAAGAGGTCTTGAGGAGAGGTCTCACGATCAATTTTTGAGGACGATTATTTTAATGGGTAGTGATATGAAAGACGATTGTAAGATATATGAGTGTAATGTTGATATTGAATGAACCATAATCCATTACACTATTTGTAGGGTCTTCTTTGGAATACCAAACAACATCCATAAGACCAAGCGTCTCCCAAGACAATGATAGGAGACACCCTGAAATACTCTGGTGGGAATTTACTTTCTTAAAAACTGATCCATCTCCCCTAGATGCATCACTCATGAGGTGGTGGGGGGAATTTTTGACACCCGCCAAATGAGAAAGAAATATTCATGAGAATAAATTCCCAAAACATAGGTATTATTTTATTAGAAATGAAATGGAAGAAGAAATTGTATAAGCCTTGTGGATCATGTGAACCTCCAAAGAACACATGTTCGCATGACATTTAGATGGCCATGAAAATGGTCCATGCACAACACATGAGCAGATTTAGATCTCAAGATCCCATTTTATAAGATCTTTTATCTTTTGGAAAGGGATCTAAGACATTTGTTGATCATGTGAAAGATAAGATATGAATTACCTCAATTCTAGAAACTTATCAGTTGGTGGGAGGCTAAACACCCATCCAAATACATTGTAAAATAATGAGGAAAATAGGTAAACTTTATAGGAAATTTGTGGTCATAATCTTCATTTGAAGTGATCATGAAATTTGAAATACACTACATAATCCCTAGTGACATGTCCACCATGTCATGAAATATACATCTGGCATGTCACCCTCATCAGACAATGAGTTTCGGACTTCTTCAGGCAGTAATTTTCTCTCCCTCTAGATCTAAAGGCCCACAAAAGTGTTTTCCAGGATAAATGCTTGTGCATCACAATAGGACCCGTTGTTGTTCACAAGACACATCACTGCTAGAAAGTGTTATTGTCTTTAACAACACTCATAAAAAGATGAGACACCCCATCATTTATGAAATTAAAAAAGGAAATAAAAATGTAATTGATAGGATATTCTTCGAAGAAATAGATATTTCAATGTCACAAGAATTGGGAGGTGAACCCAAGATGATCACTATTTATCCGACGGAGGACCCTCCACATGTCAGTATGATCCCATGGAATACCTATTGAAACGTTTTCTTGATCTCACAAGCATCCCCAAATAGGCCATTATAGTCTCATGTATGGCCCTATACAATGAATCTTAGATCATGCGATAGCCTTTCCATAGGCATCCATATTTAATGAAGGCCCTTGGACATGTTTTCACAACTTTTTAAAACCCCGTTTGAATGTCCATATAATCATTAAATATCCCTTTAATTGGAAAAAATTCAATAAAGAGGGTTCTAAAAGGATTATATTTCATTCTCTGAAATCATGTGATGCCCCCACTAATAACCAATGGGCTGGTCATTCAAAGTGAATTAAATCCCTCCAATGAATCCAACACACATCTAAAAGATACATGTAACACAAAGCAATTTATACCCAGGGTGTCAAGGACTATAAATACATCCCACTCAACAAAAAAAATTCATCCTTCTATCCACGCACCAACACATCCTTAAATTCGAACGAACTTCATGGAGTTTCCAATTTCATGATCATGAAGTTTTTCTTCCAGGAAAAATATGGGGAATAACCCAAGTGATCACAAATAATGCATATGAACTTCATGAGATCACATAATATCATTCGAATTATTTCTACTATGATGACCAAATTATTAGAAGGAAATGTTACATGTCTATTGGGTCATGCAAAACCTAAACGAAATAAGACACTGAAAAATTCTATTTCACATATGTGATAAAAAATTAGAATAGAAGACTTAAGATGGTAGACTCATTCAAAGAACATATATGATGATCCTATTATGTTACACATGAATCATTAAGATCCTGTGATACTAAAGGGAGATGTCTCTTAAATCATGCAATGCTCCTTTGACATACCGTTTAGATCATGTGATTCCCCTGAAGCTTGTCAAAGAAACTAACATGATGCCCCCAATAATAAAAAACCTCTCTTGTGAAGCACTTTATGCTAACGATCTATATCTTGAAAGTGTCCTTAGATAAGATGTCCAAATTACGAGATGACACCCTTGTGTATTATCCCGGTTTCGCAATGTCCTCCAAAAATACCATCCAGGCCATGCGACACCCTCCATGCATATCATGAAGGTTTAACAATTACCTCCGAACATGTCATCCAGATCATCGATGGAATCCATGATAAGTCAGTTGAATCATGAGATGACCTCATGACATGTCATCCAGATCGCAGGATGGCCTCTAGGAAAATTTAGCTAGATAAAGTGATGACTTGCATGATATGTCAAGAAGAACATGCGATGGACTATAGTACATGTCAGATGTGTCCTACAATATCTTATAAACAAGTCATACTCAATCATGTGATGGCCTTCAGAAATTCTATTCAGATTATTACATGTCAATTGGACAAGTCGAGAAGATCATTAGATTGTATTTGAACATTTCTAAAAGATAACCAGACATGTCCATAAATCATCATACATGTTAAGAAGGAAATCAAGAAGGTTAGACGGACAACCAAGCCTGGTCAAATTGGAATCCATGGACCTAACAACCCAATATAACCCATATAATAGGGAATCCATAGTGTGTAAGACCTGATCAACTGAACTACAAGAACACTAATTCATCCAATAACAAGGATACATAGGAAAAAATTCTATGGAGATATCCCAAATAGGGTAACCTTAGTGTGTATGACATGATAAGTGGAATTAGATGATAAGTAAAAGTATTAGGGAAACCCCAGTGTGTAGGACCCAATCAAATGAATTATGAGAATTATGATTCTTGGAATAAACAGAATACGTTTGATTCCTTTCAAAGGCCCAATGTCAAATAGGGAAACTGTAGAGTGTAAGCCTCAATCAATGACATTATATGATATGTACCATGTGGAGGGGAAACCATAGTGTGTAATCCGTAATTAATAAAACTATGAGGAATCTGATTCTAACAATAATCAAGATATGTAGGATGACTTTTTAAGGCTCGAGCTCAAAAAGGCATCCAATTAAATGTATGTCAACCGTGCCTCTGACATTTCAACCATCAGGACCCAATCATTCCCATGGGTTGATCAAGCTACCTCATCCCACAATGGACAAAAAAGTAAAATAAACAATTAGAAATATGATTCCCATATTAACTAGGATGCATGGGACACCTTCCAAAGGCCCAATCCATATTGAATATCCAATGGGTTTCCTTAGTACATAAGTCCAACATCCATGTATAGTTACACTAATTACTTTCTTTCCCTTGATTCTCACCCTAAGAATGACTCATGTGGCCATTGGTAGTTGAAATGTTGATATAATTCACATCATGAAACTCTTCCATCCATGGAAACCTCAGTTTGTAAGCATGGATGGGTGGCATGGTAAAACTACCCATATATAAGGGAATCTAAGTTAGGGCTAGGACCAAGTGTGTAACTACACTATGATGACTCAAATTCATGCAATAAATATGGTACATAGGGTGTATCCTGGAGGATCAATCTCAAATATCTAGTGCATAAGTTCCCTTATATATGCCTTTTTGTATGATGTTATACTACACAGGTTTGAAGAACTACATGGGTTCTGATTTCTTTCTACAGAAAAGTCATGTAGGACCCCTCATAATGGCTCAATCCCATCCAATAAATATTAATCACCTCCTTAAATGGAACAGAATTATGATGTACCTGGATATATGGATTCAACATATATGTAACTACCCATTATGGTAATTTAATGAAGACCCTTGAATAAATACAGATGGGCTCAATAAATGATTCCCATCAAGTATTAAAATATTTTAACATATGATATTTTTTGAAGGGTAACCGACTCCATATCGAGAATATGAAAAAATTAATGAAAATATATTAAATCAATAAAAGAGTCTCGACGTAGGAAACAATTCCCCCATTAATAGTTTAATGATCCCAACCTCTAATCCTCTTAAAAAATTTGAGTTCCTAAGTGTCATTGGATCTATATCACCAATTGGCCACCTAATTATGGAAAGATGGGTTGTACTGAGTTAAAAATTTGTAAACCATTTGGAGTTTCTATTGAAAATGGACAAAAATTGTTTACTTAATGTGAATGTTTGATCAAGCCATTAAACCCCCCACAATCAACCGTCATTCCTAACCAAATAAACCACATTTGTATCTTTCCTACGAAACAAATATAGTTAACTAGGGATGAACTCATATGACTTTGGAATATCCTTCACAAGAGAAAAATTATATAATTCCCAATTATTTTTAGAACATTTTTTTCCTTTCATGATGGTGACTCAAGGTTTTTTCCTTTTCCAAATAATCTTTGAAGAAAAATTTTACTCTATAAAAAAGTTTTTTTATATAGAGAAATACTTTTATACCAAAATAATATTTAATGTTGATTAAAATGAAAACTATTGGGTAAAACATAATTAAAATTAATTTATGATATTTAAAATCAAATAAAATTATAATTAGTCTTTTAAAATATATGAAATAAAATTTGGTTTTCATAAAAATCAGTATTTTGTAATATTCAGCCAGAAATCTAATTTTTTATAAAATTTCAAAAAAATTACTATAATTAAAATTAAAATTAATAATATCTGAAATGCTAAAAAAATTTCAAATTAAAATATGAACATGTTTAAAGTATGATTTTAAATAATTCTATAAAATTAATGTTAACAAATTTTTTAAAATAAAACTATTTCATTTTTTATTGAAAAATTAATTGACAATCAGATAAAGAATATGAATCTATAAAATATAATTCATGAATATTGAGAATGAATGAAATTGAATTACTACTAGAAAAAACTAGGTTGTTGAAATGAATGATATAATGGTTCATGAAATTTAATTGTAAATAAATTTGGTACCACTTCACCAATAATAATTCCTTGTTTTTGATTCACCTGTCATGGGGTGTGGAAAAAATATTTTAATTACCTAAGGTTCAACAATATCATGGAGGGAAAAAATATATTCTCTAGTTAGGGTTGTAAATTAATTTATTATAATTATTCAATGTGGATTATGTGAATTTAAGATTTAAGTAACTATAAAAAAATTAAGAAAATATAATTTACCGTAAACATGATATATGATTAGTTTAAGGGTTGGATTATCGATTCTAATGGTATCATAATTCAAAAAAGGTTTAATATTATTTTTATTAACTTATAAGTTAAATAATCCCCAATTAATTTACCCTTTTACATATATTGAGATAAATTTTTAGGTTTAATATAAAGTAATCTCTTATGATCAACCCTCCCTTCCATGTTTATGGGAAGATATTAGGATACACCTGAATAATGAAGTACCACAAAAATACCCAAGAAAATAATTATCTAGTTATGTTACTCCAATGTAATTTAGAGATGATTCATTACATTCCATACATATACCAATAATCTCTGGAAGCCCGTGAGTCAATCTAACATATTTCATCATATGCATGAAAACTATATGGAGGGAGAGTTATAATTATCAAAACAAGTAGTAAAAAATTAATAGTAATAACAAAAAAACACAATTACAATGAAAATAATACCCTAAAATTAAATACATAATCAATAAAATAAATAAATTTTATTCATTTAATTATAGAATCACGAATTAAAAAATATTCCCATTCTCATTTCCCTGATGAATAATAGGGTTTACTCCACCATACCGGATGTTATTAGAAGTGTAAAAGTGAATAAAAAATATACACCAATCTAATAAAATAAATGCAATGTTTAAATCTTCATTATTTTTGGAATATAATATAATTTAGGTTTTTAGTACTTCTAATCTATAATTACATTTATGTAGCGTAAGATTATATATTATTTGATTTTGAATATTCTCATTTGGATCTCAAGCTTCCTATAAATCCTCATCATGGAATTTTTAATCCCTTGAAATATTATCAATAGTTCTTTCACCTTCTTATCCCAAAGATTAATGAATGTGTTCAACATAAGATTTATAAATATCTTAATGGAAAATGATCATGGTTATATCATTTTTGGGATTCATCTTTGAGTTCAATATTATCATTAGAAAGGGGAGAAACCATATTGAAATATTGATAACATATCTACTATGAGATCTTTGAATTATATATCACTTATCGTTAAGACCCCATGTATCCTAGATTAGATATTATGTATCAAATGTGCTTCATCCCAAACATAAAAGGAAAAATTATCTTTTATCAGATCAATATTTCTTTGTATCAAAGTGAGATCAAAATCCCACCCTAGACCTAAGTTCAAATTTTTTATGTATGGAGTAGGGAATATTATGAACACTCTATGAGATATCTTACATATCAAAAAATATATTATTTACCATAGTGTTTCATGAATTTCTGATTCTGGTGGAAAATAAAAATTTATTTTATGTCACTACAGGGTTAGTAGGTTACTCTTATGTATTAAGTTTTAGGACTCATACATATAAACATTACAAAAAGGATTGTTTCTCAATTTCATACATATCGTTCATTTACCTTTTTAAGAAAATAAAAATTATTCATGTATCATCTAAAGGATATTATTTATCACTTTTAGATATAGTGGGTTTCCAAATTTCATTACTCTCTATTACACATTATATGTCAATCGACACTTTTATTATTTATGGGAAGACCCATATATAAATTTATCCACTTAACTAAATCCATTTTCAAATTATTATAAATCATAATGATGTTATTCTCCTTACTTTTAAGAATTTTAAAATATTCCTATTTATCTTGTTCACAATAATTCTGTCATATATATTCTTTTTTCCAATTCGATAAACCTCTCTAAGTTCATTAACTTTCCATAAAAATATTCTACTGGTAGAAAAAACTACATCATTTAAAATTTTATTCACCTTAAAATTAAAAAATTCAAATGATTTATTAGAATCTTTACATTCCATTGATTAATGAAATTAAACTATTCAATTAAATTCATAATTATATCTATCGAAAGTAATATTTACACAATCCATTGAAATTATTCATAAATTAAAAAACTCCCAAAAAATAAATGAATTAATATATATAATGTAATATAATTAATTTAATTCCAAAAAAATTCTAATACATTTATTTCCCCTTTCATACACATTTATCAAGATTCATGTTTATACTTCTAAATGTTTAAAAAAAATGATTGATTAGTTAATAGAATACCTCTCATTTATTTTTCATATCTTGATGAGATCACAAGAAAAATTTGGGGGATAATTATTTTATTACATTGGTATAAGATTAAAATTTAGGGTGGAACCTATGAAATACTCAATTATAATAGATTATTAACCATAAGGAATTTTGAAGTCTATTTTAAAAATTTCATGTCAATAATTTTGTGTAAAATTCATAGTATGGTGGAGTTTTTAAGAAAGTTAAAATGAACCGTAAGACTATAAATTTTTACCCTAATTGAATTTACTATTTTTGATGAAATAATATTAACTAAAAGTAGTTCTGGCATAGGCATAGTGATATATTGGTGATATAAATTTGACTAAAACTTAAATATTGTCATGACCCATCCCCCGGGGCCCGTGATGTGACTACCCCAAGCCTACCTTCCATAGGCCAGGGGCTTGGGACAAGCACCAAAGGCATAAATTCCTAAAATTGGGAAGGAATTTCCTTTACAAATTATAATCACAAACAACAGAGTAGCTAGAAGCAATACACTAAGTAAAACTGTATACAAAAGAAGTGTTGAAAAGTAAAGGGGATGGAAATACAAACCCAACTGTAAAGTCCAAGGAAACAAGTACAACAGAAGAAAGGTGAAACAGCTGATGGATCATCCTCAGAGATATCCTACTTGAAGGGTAGGTATAGATAGCCTCCACAACACTCCACATCCGCCAGTCTCTTCCGTGTACCATCACGTCGTGTGGTCCACCTCTGGGTACCGTCCAGTCCCAGTACACTCAGCCTCGGTCAATGCTGTCCGTCGTCTGCATCCTACACAATGAGGTGCGGGCATAACCTTTACTGAGGTGAGTATAAAGATACTCAGTAGGGACCTCGAGACCCTCACGGTCTCACAAAATCCAACAAGTATAAACCAATAAGTAAGAAATCAACAGATAACCACACTTAGGTATATGCCCATACATATTCCGAAGTTATAAATTAATCCGTCTCAATCATGAGGTAAACTCAAAAGTTACTGAATTATCTCAACCAGGATTTTTATTCACATTGTCAAAACCACAGATGCTATAGAACTCCTCCTCTACCGAGTACAGTAGGCATGCCAGCACAACCGGGCACTTGCCACTTAACATGGACTACTGAGGTACTCCTCCTATCAGGTACCCTAGGTCTGCCACGCTCACACAAAGGCGCTCCCCACTGTGGGTCTGCCGCCAACTACTAGGAACTCCCCCTAATAGCCTACAGAGGTACTCCTCCTGTCTATTACCCAGGGTCTGCCACCAACTACCAGGCGCTCCTCCGTCGTGGGTCTGCCTCCATCTACTAGGCGCTCTCCATAGGGCCAGTCGAATCACTCCAAGTCGAATTAGTCAAGAAGTCATCAGGTCTCATCCAGCTACTAGGTCTTCGTACTCCGCCCGCTCGTCTTCGGGAGGGTCCGCTCCATGAGCTACAGGTCGATACTCCAACTATCACGAAGTCCAACGTAGAAGTATCTCAAAGGGATGACTCATCACATGGGTCTCAATGCAACAGACGACACGTCAATCGGACGTCCGGTCTGTGAGTTATAAGATTTTTAGTCCCAGGGGACCGGTTGGATTCTTGTACGATCCAACCTGACTGTATCTCAAAAGTACCCCGAACTCTAGTGGGGTATACTCAAAGGGACCTTCGTGCTCCAAGAAAACCAACACCACTAACGGTTCGTCAAACAGTCATCCTGTGCCAAAGATATGGCCAAAGGAAGTAACAGTAAGTAATGGGTCTAGGACCGGTCCGACCCGTTTGGACCGACTCGGCCCAACCCATATTGGGCCGTGTCAGTCTAGGTCGACACAGTCAGACTCTCTGGGTCTGTCCCGACTCATTGGGCGGGTCAGCCATCTAGGTTCGGCCCGGTCCGCTGGGCCCGGCCCAGCGGACTGCAGGGGCGGTTCGGCCTGGAGGTCTCCACGTAGGCGGCTCTGCCCGCAGGCCGGGGCCAGTTCAGCCAGTGCCGCGAGGGGCACAGCTCTAGCGACTCGGCCCGGAAGCCAGGGCACGGTTTGGGTAGGATGGGTGGTGGCCTGGGCAGGGCAGCGGGGTGCCGGGAAGGGTGCCGGGTAGGCCGGTAGGGTGCCGAGAGGGCGCCAGGAAGGCCGGCGGGGTTCCGACCAGGCCGACAGGGCACCGGGCATGCTGCGGGGGGGTGAGCCGGTGGCTGGGGGTTTCCGGGTAGGCCGGTTCGGTGCAGATAAGGCCGGTGCGGGCCGACGGTGCTTGGCTGGGAACACCGCTGTGCCACGAGGGCGACATGGTTCGTGGAGGCCGCGGGTAGCGTGACCTTTTTCGTTGCGACCTCCGTCACCTCATTGCCGCTTGGAAGAACACAATTGGAAGGAAAAATCGACGAAGGATGTCGGGCCTTGTTAGGTTGGCCCGCATACTCCGCGTTTAAGGTGGTATCAATTGGTTTTTCAGGAAAAGAAGATGAAAAACAATTAATTACATCACTTTGCATCGATTCCTTTCATTCAATGATGAGAAGAAGAAAAGAAAAACAACAACATGCAATAACCCCCTACCTGGATTGTCGGGCGTCGACGGTGAAGTCGCAGGAAGAAGACGTAGTCGTCATTCGTCACGTCCGCCGCACACTTCCACTTCCGAGTTCGCATGACGGTTGAGGAAGTGGCTCCACGTTGATAGGTTTCTGGTGAAAAAGTCGAAGCAGGATCATTGCTGGCATTCTTCGTTGGAAGAACGCATTCTTCGTTCTTCGTTGGGAGGATTCTCTCTTCTCCCAATAATCCTCCTTCCCAACTTCCACCCAAATGCCAAATGAAAATAATAGAAGGAAGAGTTTGTCTATTATTTTGTTGGAACAATAGTTCAAATTGGAGAATTAATTTAAGAGTCTCCCCCTAATTAATTCACAAGAGTTGGCATGAATTAATTAGGGGAGATTGGCACAAATTAGAAGTTAGGGGAGTTGGCTTCATTAAGGTGGGGGGGGGGGTCAAGGAGTTTCTCCCCATTTAATGGGGAGTTGAGGAATCAAGAGGCTCTCCCTCATTAATGAGGGAGAGTTGAGAGGTTTTACTCTCCTCAAATTAATAGGGGTTAAGCCCCTTGTGGTCCCCACCACATTAATCCACTCATGGGAGGTTTAGTTCGGGTGGGCCCCATCACCATAACCTCTCATGAGAGGTTAAGGTGTAGTGGCCCCACTTCCAACCTCCATGAGGAGGTTTTAATCACCACACACCAAATGGAATCTCAAATAGAATAAAGTGTTGCTACATTTTATTTTATTTTTTTCAAGAAAACCAAAAAAATTAAATTCTATTCTCGACTCACCGTCAACGAAGTGAAAGTCTCATTAAACGAATACCGGCACTGCGAGTTCAACGGTTCTCTCATATTTCAATTCTTAGCACCAGTTCAAATGTTATAAAAACCCGTTTGTATATTTACTGAACTTACGCGAACAAATCTTCATAAATTGATTCCGGGCACATTGGGCCTCGGAATCAAGCGCCGTAAATTTTCGTGGACTCGTAAAAATCCCATGTATTAAAAAAATTCCCAAGGGATTTTTGGGTCTTTAAATTCTCCCCACCTAAGGGATTTACGTCCCCATAAGCTACAACTCGATGTAAGGGAACAAATGGGGGTACTGAGCACGCATCTGAGCCTCCCGCTCCCATGTGCTCTCCTGGACGTTCCCGTGCTGCCAGCGAACATGCACCAGAGGTATCGACCATCCAGGTAGCACCCGCTCCTATTGATCCTCAATCTCCACTAGAACCTCCATGAATGTTGCCCCATCATCTATGTCCATCTCTCCATGGTCGATGATGTGAGTAGGGTTGTGCACGTATCTCCTCAGCCGAGATACGTGGAAGACTGCGCGCACTCGGTGCAACTGAGGTGGAAGGGCTAAGCGGTAAGACACCTCTCCAACTCTGTTGAGGACCTAAAAAGGTTCTATGAAACGCAGAGATAACTTGATGCCTCGGCCAAATCTCTGTAGACCTCGTCGAGGTGATACCCATAGGAAGATGTTGTCGCCATCCTCGAACCCCAGAGGTCTCTGTATCCTGTCAGCATACGACTTCTACCTACTCTATGTAGTCTTCATCCGTTCCTAGATGATCTGCACCTTCTCCGTGGTAGCTTGTACCATCTCTGGTCCCACTAGTGCTGACTCCCAAGGGTCAGTCCAGCACAAGGGTGATATGAAAGGTCTCCCGTATAACGCCTCTAAAGGTTCCATCCCGATGTTGGAGTGGTAGCTATTGTTATAGGAAAACTCCACCAAAGGTAAGTGATCCTCCCAACTATGACCGAAGTCAAGGACGCAAGCACGTAGAATGTCTTCGAGGGTCTGTATGGTCCACTCAGTCTGACCATCCATCTGAGGATGGAAGGCGGTTCTCAAACAAACCTGTGTCATGAAATCCCCCGAAAACCCCTTCCATAAATGGGAAGTAAACCATGTGTCACGATCAGAGACAAAACATGAAGGTACTCTATGTAGCTACACAATCTCCTACAGAAAGAGGCGTCCCAATACCTCTACTGAGCCCTACTGTCTAATCGGTAGGAAGTGTGACAACTTGGTGAGTCAGTCAATGATAACCCAAATCAAGTCGTGTCCCTTGGATATACGTGGAAGACCCGTCACGAAGTCCATGGATATCCCATCCCACTTCCACTCTGGGACCTCTAAAGTCTGAACCAAGCCTGCTTGTACCTAGTGCTCTTCCATCACTTGCTGACAAGTGAGAAATTGAGAGACAAAATCTGTTACTACCTTCTTCATACCTAGCCACCAGTGCTGTCGTCGAAGGTCCTGGTACATCTTCATCACTCCTGAATGTACCGCTAGAGGGTAAGTGTGGAACTCCCTCAACAATTCCTCCTGAAGTGCTACTAGTACCAAGGTACTTCCTCTTAAGAGGATGACATGCTCCCCACCTTCATAAAATCCATCAGGAGCCTACCCTATGGATATCGGAGCATGACGTGTCTCGCAGTTAATGTCTCCTAGCTGTGCCTCCCAAACTCACTGAAGAAGTGGGGGAGTGACTGTAAGATACTGAAGGAAGGCTACTCCATCTCTATCCACAAAGGATATCTGTAAAACAACTTGTTGCCATGTCACCTCTCCTAGCAGCTGTATACCAGACCTCCAGCTGAGTGTATCTACAACAACATTCCCCTTCCCAGGAGTATAGACTATCTCAAAGTCATAGTCCTGGAGGAACTAAAGCCAACGCCGATGTCTCAAGTTCATGTCCTTATGAGAGAAGATATACCTGAGACTCTTGTGATCAGAGTACATGGTAAAATGCTCTCCCATCAGATAGTGTCACCACATCATCAAGGCGAAGACCACTACTGCTAACTATAGGTAATGGGTAGCATAATTCTTCTCATGATGTCTCAGTTGACGAGAACCATAAGAGATCACTCCTCTCTCCTACATCAGCCCCCCCGAGTCCTGTCCCTGATGCGTCGTAGTAAACTATGTACTCTACGCCTTCCTCTAGAAGTCTCAAGATGGGGGCACTAGTCAGCCTCTACCTCAGCTCCTGGAAGCTCTGCTGGTATCTATCCGACCACATGAAGGGTTGCCCCTTTTCATCAAGGCTGATAGATGTGTTTCAACTCTAGAGAAGTCTGGTATGAACCTCTGGTAGTAACCAGCCAAACCCAGGAAACTCCGTACTCCGTCACACTCCTGGGTGGCTACCAAGCAAGTATCGCCTCAATATTCACTGGATCCATGGAAAATCCCCCTCCAAGATGACATTTCCAAAAAATTAAACCTACCGGATATAGAACTGGAACTTCGAGAGCTTACCATAAAGCTGGTGCTCTCGGAGTGTGTCCAGTACTTCATGAAAATGGTAGGCATGATCCTCCTCAGTAGTCGAGTAGATCAAAATTCCGTCGATGAAGACTATGAAAAAGTGATCGAGGTATGACTGGAAGATCCTATTCGTGAGTCCCATGAACATTGTTGGAGCGTTGGTTATGCCGAAAGGCATAACCAAGAACTTGAAGTGGCCATACAGACATCTGAAGGTCATCTTCTTCAGATCCTCATCTTGAACTCTGAGCTGGTGATAGCCTGATCTGAGGTCTATCTTCGAGAACCACCGTGATCCCTTCAGCTCGTCAAAGAGGTCTTCAATCCTCAGAAGTGGGTGCTTGTTCCTCACGATCACCTTGTTCAGGAGATGGTAGTTGACACAAATCCTTAAGCTATCCTCCGTCTTCTTGGCGAACAGAATTGGGGCTGACCCGGGAGAAACACTAGGCCGGATGAATCCCTTCCACTGCAAGTCCTCTAGTTGTACTTGCAGCTCACGAAGCTCAGTGGGAGCCATCAGATATGCTAGAGTAGATATCGATGCCTTCCCAGGGTATAGGTCAATGTAGAAGTCCACCTCTATGCAAGGAGGTAGTCCTGGAACATCATCAGGGAAAACATCCACATACTGGTCCAATACTATAGGATATCTCAGACTCTCCACATCAACTGCTCTGAGGGTAAGGTAGGCCAACTGATGAGTGATCGACTGTACCTTCCTATATGTAAGTCCATCAGGCACTGAAAAGGCTCCCTTCTCACCAGTGATGGTGAACCTTGTCCCATCCATGCAGACACACCACACTTTGCGCCTAATACACTCGATCGGAGCATGGACTATAGATAACCAGTCCAGCTAAAGATCTTGCATCTTAGAGTAAGATCACACTGTCAGCACCAATGCATAATTGTCGAGTCTTCTCCCATAGGAGTCTCTAGCCATAAGGATCGAGCCGAAGACTCTGTCGGAATCTCTCAGCTCCAAACGAGGGCAGTGACAATGAAAGAGTGACTGGAACCTGTGTCTATAACCACTGAATCTAAGGTGGAGTATACACATATCGTTCCTCGAATCATCTCCGAAGTTCCATGATCATAAGCCTTGGCTTCCTAGATCTGAAATCTCCCCTATACACCTACTCCCTGTGGTCAGGGTGGACCTCCTGGCAGTGGTGGCGGTAACACCTCGAATCGTCGCCCACCACCTGCTGCACGACCAGCTCCTTTGCCATGTCCGCCTGCTCCCAATGGACCACCTAGATCGAATCTCTATCTCTGCCTAGGTGGTCCCTTGACCATCTACTGATCATCTGAATGGCGGTTCAGACAGTCATGAGCCATGTGACCATGCCCGCCGCATGAGTAACACTGTCCGCTCCTGGAATGTCTAGCTCTGTATTCACTCTGGGTGTCGCGCACAACTAATTCCGTGGCGTGTGGTCGTCCACCTATAGGTCTGGTCCTCTTGGACCTCTGTGACATCTGTCTACTGCCAGCTATAGAATACTCCGCTGCATGTCGACTAGTGGTGGGTCTCGCTGCTGGAGACTGCTCAGCAAGGAAGCTCTCCACTAAGAGAGCTCGCTCCAACACCCCTGCCTGTGTTGGGATACTGAGGGAGATAATTGAAGCCCGGATCTCTCACCTATGTCCCTACTTGAAGGTCCGGGCCCTGAGAATGGGTCTCGTACCATATTAGTGGAGTAGCATGAAAGGTCTATGAACCTCACTGAGTACTGAGCTGCAGTCATGCTACCCTGCTGTAGATGTAGTATCTCGTATATCTAAACCTCTCGTAGGGTGGCTGGAAAAAACTCCACCCGAAATAGTCCCTCAAAGTCAGCCCAGAGTAGCGTCATCTCATCGTGCACCTAGAGCTTTAGACTACACCATCTTCCTACTGCTGCCTGAAGGAGACTCATGTCAAGGATCACCATAAGGTCTGATAGTGTCCCTACTAGTCTGAATACTCTCACCACAGCCTCCAGCCAATCCTCAGCCACCTATGGGTCCCTCTCTCCCCTGAGCCTGGGTGGCCTCTTGCACTGGAACTCATGCAACACGCTCAAGCAGTGTGCGTCGTCTGCTGCTGGGGCTGGGGGCATCGGTGGCCCAATGGGGTGTGGTACCACTGGTGCCTCTGCTGGAAAGGGTCCATGCAACAAGGCCTCATTGCTTGGTGGGCTATCTGTATGTACAACTCTCGGGGCTCTAGCTGGTCATCCACAAGGAGGAATCATGAAATAAACAGATGTGACAAGGTGAAAGATTATACCTAGTGAGCTAACCTGGTTGAGATGAATTAAAGAAAACATTTGAAAACACACACGCAATGAGTGTTTTTGTGCACTCAATTGGAAATCAGAAGTCAGGGTCGTGGTGTATGGATACGTTGGCGGCCGCACCAACACTGGACTCCCTGAACCGAAAACCACACTCAGAACCCTTGACACTATTTCTTCACAGAAAAGAATGGTTAGAGTCCTAAGTTCTTGCGGTAGAACCGACTCCTCTGATACCAATTTTTCATGATCCGTCCCCTGGGGCCCGTGCCGTGACTACCCCAAGCCCACCTTCCATAGGCCAGGGGCTAGAGACTAGTACCAAAGGCTTAAATCCCTAAAACAGGGAAGGCATTGCCTTTACCAATTATAATCACACACAATAGTGTAGCTGTAAGTAATACACTAAGTAAAACTGTATACAAAATAAGGGATGATAAGTAAAGGGGCTGGAAATACATGCCCAACTGTAATGTATAAGGAAATAAGTACAA
This sequence comes from Viscum album, assembly GCA_963277665.1. NCBI lineage: Eukaryota > Viridiplantae > Streptophyta > Magnoliopsida > Santalales > Viscaceae > Viscum > Viscum album. The sequence goes on along the minus strand of OY728167.1, from coordinate 854,200,842 downwards.
TAGAAGAAAGGGGAAACAGCTATTGGATCGTCCTCGGGGAAATTCTACCTGATGGGTAGGTACATATAGCCTCCACAGCACTCCATGTCTATCCATCTCCTCTGTGTACCATCACACCATGTGGTCCACCTCCGGGTACCGTCCAGTCCTCGTACACTCAGCCTCGGTCAGCGGTGTCCGTCGTCTGCGTCCAACACAACGAGGTGAGGGCATAGCCCATGTAGGTGTGAGTATAACGATACTCAGTAGGGACCTTGAGACCCTCAAGGTCTCACAAAATCAAACAAGGATAAACCACAAAGTAATAAATCAAAAGATAACCACAATTAGGTATATGCCCATACATATACCTAAGTTATCAAGTAATCTGTCTCAATCATTGAGGTAAACTCAAAAGTTACTGACTCAGCTGAACCAGGATTTTTATTCACATAGTCGAAGCCACAAATGCTGGAGAACTCCTCATCTATCGAGTATAGTGGGCCTGCCGCCACAACCAGGTGCTTCCCACTAACCTTGGACTACTGAGGTACTCCTCCTATCAAGTACCGTGGGTCTGCCGTGCTCACACAGAGGCACTCCTCACTGTCGGTCTACTGCCAACTACCACACGCTCCCCCTAATAGCCCATAGAGGTACTCCTACTGTCGAGTAATGTGGGTCTGCCACAAACTACCAGGCGCTCCTCTGCCGTGGGTCTTCACCCAACTACCAGGCGTTCCCCATTGGGCTAGTCAAATCGTTCAAGAAGTCGTCAGGTCTCAGCCAGCTACTATGTCTCCGTACTCTGCCCGCTCGTCTCTGAGAGGGTCCGCTCCACGAGCTACAGGTCGATACTCAAACTGTTACGAAGTCCCACGTAGAAGTATCTCAAGGGTCCGCCTCGTGATAGGGGTCTCAATGCAACAAAAAACGCTTAAATCAGACGTCTGTTCTGTGAGTTATATGTTTTTTAGTCCCAAGGGCCCGGTTGGATTCGTGTATGATCCAACCTGACTGTATCTCAACATTACCCTGAACTCCAGTGGGGTATACTCAATGGGACTATCATGCTACAATAAAACCAGCGCCATTGACGATTCTTCGAACGGTCGTCTGGTGCCAATGACATTTCCAAAGGATTTAACGATCTGTAATGGGCCTGGTCCTAGTCTGACCCGGTCGAACCGACTCGACCAAACCCAGACTGGGCCAACCCGTCTAGCTTAGGCCTGGTCCGCTGGGCCCAGCCCAGAAGACTGTGGGGGCGGTTAGGCCCAGAGGTCACCTCATAGGCGGCTTGGCCCGGAGGATGGGGTCGGTTCGGCCAATGCCGCGAGGGGCGCATCTCGGGCGACTCGGACAAGAAGCCGGGGCACAGTTTGGGCAGGCCGGGTGGCGGTCGGTCAGGGTGCCGGGTAGGCCGGTAGGGCGCTGGGAGGGCACAGGGCAGACCGACAGGCTGGGTTGAGGCCTGGGCAGGCCAGCGGGGTGCCGGGTAGGGAACCGGGTAATCCGGGAGGGCGCCGGGCAGGCCGAAAGGGTGCCGAGTAGGCCGCAGGCAGGTAGGTCGGCGGCTGGGGGTGGCCTGGCAGGCCGGTTCGATGCGGCTCGGGCCGGCAGTGTTCGGTCGGGAACACCGGTGTGGCACGGGGGGTGGCGCGGTTCGTGGAGGCCACGGGTAGCGCAAACTTTGTCGTTGTTTCCTACTTCGCCTCATTGCCACTTCGAAGAACACTACAAGAATGAAAAATCGACGTAGGATGTCAGGCCATGTTAGGTTGGCCCGCATCCTCCACATTTAAGGTGGTATCAATTGGTTCATTAGGAAAATAAGATGGACAAAAATTAATTACATCACTTTACATCGATTCCTTTATTTCGATGATGAGAATAAGAAAATAAAAGCATCAACATGCAATAACCCCTACCTCGATTGTCCAGCGTTGACTGTGAAGTCGCGGGAAGAATACGTAGCCGTCATTCGTCGATTTTGCCGCGCACTTCCACTTACAAGTTCACATGATGGTTGTGGACCTTTCTCCACATTGGTAGGTGTCCGGGGGAAAATTTTAAAAAAGGATCGTCGTCGGCATTCTTCATTGGAAGAACGCATTCTTCATTCTTCATTGGGATGATTCTTTCTTCTCCTAATAATTCTCCTTCCCAACATCCACCCAAATTCCAAATGAAAATAATAGAAGGAATATTTTCTATATTATTTTTTTGGAACAACAGTTCAAATTGGAGAATTAATTTAAGAGGCTCCCCCTAATTAACTCACGAGAGTTGGCATGAATTAATTAGGGGAGATTGGAACAAATTAAAAGTTAGGGGAGTTGGTTCCATTAAGGTGGGGGTGGTCAAGGAGTTTCTCCCCATTTAATGGGGAGTTGAGGAATCAAGAGGATGTCCCTCATTAATGAGGGAGAGTTGAGAGGTTTTCCTCTCCCCCATTAATAGGGGGGTTATGGCCCGTGTGGTCCCCACCACATTAATCCACTCATGGGAGGTTTAGTTTTGGTAGGACCCACCACCATAACCTCTCATGAGAGGTTAAGGTGTGGTGGACCCACCTCCGACCTCCATGAGGAGGTTTTAACCACTACACACCAAATGACAGCTCAAATAAAATCAAGTGTAGCTACACTTTATTTTATTATTTTTTTCAAGAAAACCCAAAAATTTAACTTTTATTCTTGACTCACTGCCATCAAAGTGAAAGTCTCCTTAAGTGAATACCGGCACTGCGAGTTCAACGGTGCCCTCAGATTTCAATTCCAAGCACCGGTTCAAAAGTTATAAAAACCTCATCGTACGTTTACTAAACGTACCCAAAAAAACTTCAGAAATTGATTCTGGGAACACCGGGCCTTGGAATCAAGCGTCGTAAATTTTCACACACTCGTAAAAATCCCATGTATTAAAAAAAAGTCCATGGGATTTCTGGGTCTTTAAAAATATTGTAAATGAAAATGTTATTCCCATGATATCTTAATTGAATATAGATAAAGTGGTCATTGAGAAAAATACTTTAATTACCTATCTATTTAAAGAAATGTTCATATATGTTTTTTGGATAATCATTTCACATGTCTTTATTATGATGGTTGAATATTTTCACATAATGTGTAATGGTAGTAAAATTATTAAATATGTTATCATGATTGGAAATAAATAGAAAATATCTTTACACACTTATATTGATATTTTTAAATATTTATTACGATTATTAACCCTTATTAGGGTAGTTGGGAAAGCCTCTTATTAAATTCACGGGATTCAAGGATCATTATATGAGAGGGGATGGGAAATTAAGTATTACAAAGTAATGTTACATGATATGTGAAGTATATTTAAGAGGGCCAAAAGGAAAACTATAGAATTTGGGGGAAATTTGAGATATATTACAAGGTAAATATTTTTGAATAATGAATAATTAATAAAAATAAAACATCAATTAAAATTCTTCCAAAATGATAGTGTAAAAAAATTTGTGTAATAAAAATATAGAGATTCAAATTTTATGTCATCTTATACATGAAATTTCCATCTATGATTAATTTTGTTACTGAGTGGGAAACAGTTGAGAAGAATCATTGACAACAACAATGAGATCTAGGTTAATTGTCTCTATAATTATTAATAAGCACATGAATGGGCCCATAAATTTTTGTGGGTGCAGTATTAAGGGGGGTAAGTGAGATATATGACATTTCAACCCCGAAATGTGAGTCATACTAATGTTAATATGTTTCAGGTGTAGCCAATCAAGTGAAACCATGGAAACACCAATGGAATGGATTGTATGGGGGGAGACAAATAACTGAGTCTAAAAGTGTATGTAAGGAGTATATAGTTTGGTTTCTAATTATTCTATGAACTCATAATGACTAATAATTAACTTAATTTAAAATGAGTTTGACTTTAACTTGAATTTATATTATTAAAATTTTAATTTTTTAAAATAAGAAATTCCAACTATTAATGTTTAAATTTTTATGGATTATACATTATTAATATATTTTATTAACCCATTAGTATTTTTCAACATCATTTTATATATTAATAATTTCATTTCATAATTTTTTTTAATAAAACTATATTTCATGAAGTTCCATCTTTTTCATAATTTTAATTTTTATATATTATTTAATAAATTATACAAATATTATGAACAGGGAGTGAATTTTTTTTAAAAAATTAAATTTAGAAAGGGAATGAGATTTAGGATGAAATGGTTTTGTTATAAGAAGAAAATAAAAAATATATATTAAAAAATAAAAAGTTTCTAAGTGTTATTGGAAAGATAAAGTAATATATTTTAAATTTTAAATTAGTATATGAACATATTTTGGGGGTGAAGATAATAAGATGCCCATGTATAGTTTATAGAGGAATGTACATGGATTGAGGGATGTGGGAAGCAATAGATTAAAAAAATTAATAAATAATTCATGTTAGGATATTTTATGAATTTAACTATTATTATAAGAATAAACATGATGGTTAGGGGAAATTTAGAATTTTTTCTCTACATGTCATCTTTTGATTGAAAAATGATGTCCTTTATCCATGTAAAAAATTATAATGAATAATTAATTCATGTGATTTTTATAATTTTTTGATATATTATAACATCATAATTTCAATTTTCATTTAATGTGACCATCATAGATTCCAAACAACTACATGTAGTGTGTTTCCAAAAACTAATGGTGAAATTATTATTTTTATTTTATGTGGATTATTTTATGATGATATTTTAGACATTATTGTTATTATTTTTTAACTAATTGGATAAATTAAATAATATTCGTATATGATTTATCATTTCTAATAAACCCATTTCATGATTATTTGAATTTATATAAAATTTTACCAATCCATTATGATTGAATTTTTGAAAAATCTATACATTCTTTGATTCGTGTTTAATTTTTTGGGGAATATGTATATTGAATGATTTTTATTTATTTTTTCAAATAATTAAAAATTAATCATAACAAAATAAATATATATTTTAATTAATTTTAATTGAAATAATGAAAATATGAATATAAAAAATTATATATTGATTAATGATATTCTTGTTGTGTATCGGTAAATGTCCAATTTATCAAATTCTTGATTTGATTGACTATAATTTAAATAAATTTAGTTATTTAATATAATTATAGGTTTATTTATTCTCATAAAAAAATGTATAAGTAGCCATTGTTTGTTATAGTTATAATATTATATCAGTAATTAGAATTATTTTATAATTTAATTTTATTACATAACTCATAACATTAATTATAAAATATGATACAAAAATGATTGTTTTATGAGCGATACGACTTAAAATTTTCATTGTATTTGTAGTGGTCATACAATAAAAAAATGAAAAACTTTATGTATTTTTGATACAATATTCGATAGTTAGTTATAAAAAATATTATAACATATTGGATGATAAAATTCTATAGGACTTGAACTCTATATACAGTTAAAATAGAATTGATAAAAAAAATTTAGTATTAATATTACCAACATAACCAACTTCATCATACCAATATAATCATGTTAATAATTAAAATTATTATCATAACAAATACCAAAATGATTAAAAAATGGTAAAAACCTATTTAACCACTTCAATGAATGTTAATGAGGTTTTAAGTATCTTCCATGAACTCATTGATTGTTTTCACAAGAAAACGGATATGTAGTTCATAAAAAATCATGATATACATAATGATATTATCTATGTTATAATATAAAATACTAAAAAATATAGTTTTTTGGAATCAATTATATGATAATTTTAAAATAGAAATTTAAATGTCAAGAAACAAGATCACTAAGAACTTATAGGTTATTTATCATAAACCACTACATTATTTTATGAATATAAGTATGTTAACTTAAATAGGAAAACATTTATTATTCCAAATAGTTTCCATCACAAATATGATTTTTTAATAATAAATATTTTGAAAAATTATTCTAATTAGTATTAAGCATGATTAATCAATCCCAAATATTTCCAAATAATAATCATATTATCAACATAAATAAGTAAAAAATTTATAACATGTTTATTTTTTATAATATAATCATCCATAATATTTTCCAAGGTTCATCCAAATGGATCTATACACTAAAAAAATAATCCATGATATAATGTGTGTGGCCACATTTTAGATAGATTTATATCATGATAGTTTATACTCTGTGGTGGCGTTAATGAATAATTCTATTATATATCAATGATAATATTTTTCTATTATTATTATCTTGTGGTTGGATTCTATCACATCTTGTGAAGATTTTTTGATGGTTAAATGAATGATAAAGGGTCTAAAAATTACCTAGATAAGTAAAGAATAATTATAATCAGTACAATGGGGGGGCCAAAGAGTAGTTTATTTCATAACATATGAATCTATAGGACTTAATGTTCATCCTATATTCAATTAGTGAATTTTATTTGATTGAGTACATAGATCTCTTTTCCTGATAAAAGAATATACTATTATAAATCAAATACCCCTCTAATAATATATTATCTTTATTAACCCTATTTGTTGTTTTAGAACTCTATTTAATGGTAGATAGATCCAATAAAATCATTCAATTTCTCCATTAGTTGATGGATTCCGTGGGAGTAGGGAGTAATTTGATTTTTTTTCTAAGCATTTATATTAAACACATTGTTCACATAATAATTTAGAGAGAAAATAAGGCACTCATGCTTTATGTTTTCATTTCATTTAATCACTTATTATTTTGGTCAATCTCATAGAGGGGTATTGAATCTTTATTATGATGCATTGGGATGGAGATATGTCATAAAAATCCTTGCAATTATATCAAATAAAGTACCAGTGAAGATTAATTAATATAAATAATAAATAATGAAAACATGTATAAATTTTTTCAAGAACCACGGTCATGGTTTATATATACACATATTGGTTTATGTAATATTTTTTAAAAATGGTGTGGTTTTGAAAAAACATGATGGTTTTATTATTAAAAAAAATTATATTAAAATAATTTTTTTAAAATCAATGTTATGACTAAAATGTTCATGGATTATAGAAACAATATTCCCATAGCGAAAAACAATGATGTAGAGAAATTTAACAATCCACGTTTTAAGGAAATTTTTGCAGTGGGAGAGGATGATCCAATGGTATGAGCAGTACCAAATTAGGAAGAGATAATAACCGCTATGGGAGAGGCCGCACAAATGTGACAATTGTGTTAGGCTCTAGGTGGTTTGTGCCATATAGACTACTATGCATGGTTTTTATTGACCCATACAGTTCCAGGACTATATGGATCTTGTGCCCAATTTCAATACCCACTATGCCTTAAAAAGGGCTATGTAATGGGATCAATCTACACAAAATAACAAGAGGGTTCCTTTAATTAATAAAAATTTAATACTTCCCCTATACCTATTTAATAATGGTTTTTACTTTGAACAAAAACAAGTTATTCTTGAAAATCATTTCATGGTTCAATGTTCATCCATTTAGAAATTATCATTATAAAACGAATTTTACAAAGACCCCACGTCATGGTTCTTCTCTATTTATTTGTGACCATCCAATAATATTATATCATAATACCATATCAGTGGTGGGTTTTTTATTTATAATTGTCTAAAATTATTATATATCATGTTAAATATTTGAATTTTTATTTTATTTATGAAATACCTATTTAATATTCATATATAATTTTCTATATGATGAATATTTTTATTCATTAGATTAAATTAATTTTTTTTATAATATTCATACAATGCATTTAAGATTCACATTCTAATAATTACAGAAGAGTTTATTTATATAATCCAAGACTGTGATTTTTTTTAGATAAAATTCAATAATAAATTTAAATTATGATTTATACATAATAACTATTATAATTTTATGTATATTGAGAAATATATTTCGCATTGATCTATTAATAGTGGTATTTTTTCGTTTGAATTATCTCTATTATAATATTTTATGCTATTTTTTAGAAAAGTGTGAGTTGAATACCTATCACACCATAGTTACACTAAAGGAAGGTTTGGTTTTATTTTATTCTAATGATTAACATTAAATGGTTTCATTTAACTCGTCATTGAGATGTATTTTGATATATGTAGATTGAAATATATTTTATTTTGTGTAATATAACATAAAACACTAGTTGTATAAAGTTTTATATATAAATATTTTATTGAATATATTAATTTGAATGAATTAATATAATGAAAAATTAAATATTTAGAATCATGCATTAATATAGGGATTACATGTGATCTAATTATTAAATTAGATGAAACGATATTTATTGAAATCATATGTTAGTGATGAGACTAAGAAAACCATTTAAATAGTATGTGTTAGATTACATCCAAAGATATCACTTGTCATGTCATTGAGTGTGATCACCCTAGAATAACGTCAACACAAATTACATAATTTGATATGAATATCCATAAGATCTCACAATACTAAACTCCTCATAACTAATAAGTTTAATGTATTTTGAGAATATATACAAAATAATCTTATTTTAAAACATTTGTTAAGTATCTATAAAAAATATTTTCTAAAGCTTATAACATTATTAGAATGTCATAAAAAATAATATTCTTTACAACCTAGGGAAATATAAACATAATAAAGGGTAATCTTATATGCTTAGTAAGAGTAAAATTTAACGGAAGTTATAAAAACCCAAAATTTTTATGCATAGATATTACATATTAATAAATGAATTTTCATTACATAATATTTTGATCCACACTAGAATCAAATATGTATATTATCCTAGAAACTTGGAAACATATACAACTGGTTCATAATTTTCTCACATTGATACCTTTATTACTATCATATTTTTTTACACATATCATACTTAATACCTTCATTCATAACTTAGGGAATGGAATCATAAGAAAAGGGTTGTCTAAGATGGACACTAAGGGTAAACATGTGATATATCAGTAGATAATCACATGAAATCATAAGATAAGAATAAGGTTATGAGATAATAATATAACTTAAAAAGTCCATAAAAAAAATGACAGGATCATATATATGAGTTATGGAATAAAAAATTATCATTTTAAAGGACACAAATCATAATAATGATAAACCATCATAACTCAATCATGAACCCTAACATAATGTCATAAATTTGTGTTGAACTATCATAATTATGGGAAAAAATTTATATATAAAGTTTAACTATGATGGGCATTATATTAGGCATCATAACCTATTTCCAATAGAGTATTAAGAACATTGATTGTTTTCCTATAACATATCATGGACATCAACAAGTTTCCCATAACTATCTCATGAGATATAATAAATTACCTAATACATTAGAGGGATATATATCTACCACCCATCACATAACAAAAACCATATATATGTGTTCCACAAGATAATTTAACATTATTTATATCATAATCCCTGAATTTTATTTTCCTAAACACTTTATCAATGCAGGACCCATGGAAAATGATTACATAATTATATTTCATAATAATCATAATCCATATATAGAATGAATAATGTTGGTATACTTGATTCATAACCTATAAAATCATAAGTAGATTAATAGGATGTTTTTTTGATTAATAATGACACCATTTAAAGGTTATCGAAAAATTATTTCAGAAAATACCATTTTAAATTTAAAAATTATTTTCAAAATATAAAAAACGAGCACGTAGTAAAGAAAACATTATAAATGAAAATTAACTTATAAAAATTAAATGTAAGATTCAAATAAAATACTAGTCATGATGGTGGGAAAATACACTAATTATTTTTAATTTAAAAAAATATTCCCTCCATACCATTTTAAAAAATTTCACGAAGTTCACCATTCAGAAAATTATAAAAATATTCTTCTCAAACCATTTTGTAAAAAGTAAAAAATGTGTGAAAAATTTTATCTTCATAAATCATTATATAATTATATAAACATTTTTCAGAAAATATGGATATGTAATGAAAATATATCTAATCAAAAGAGAACTGAGGTTGGTTTTTCTTTTAAACGTTATTTGTTTAATTCATGTTCGAAAGTGAGGAAATGTTTGAAGAAAACAAAGAATGTATTTAAGAGGTAAAACCTAAAATGAACGTTAATCATCATAAATAAAAATATATTGATTTTAATTAACTAAAATGTTGAAATATATACACTATAGAAAAATATACAGGTGCATAATACCAAATATGTCATAATGGGGAGGAAATTAAGACAAAATCACCTACCATGATTTCAAATTTCTTAGATAGTACTCTAACATCTTGTATAATAACTTAATATTTTCTATAATTAAATTGACTATTAATTTTCATACATATAATTTCATCTATGATCCCTTCATAATATTTCAACATCCCTTTCTTTCAATAATTCCCTATTAATATTTTTATTTCCAACTATTAAATGGTTCGTTTACCATGATTATTCATGTTCAGTGGGTCTAGTCATTGTAAATTTGTATTGGATACATCACATCAATAATATTAATCATTATATAAATATAATTTATATTTATTATATTCATATATGTATTCATCCAAAAAAGTTAGAGATATAAAATTTATTTTCACCATTCATGGAGAGGGTATGTCATACATATGCTTGAACACATATTTCATTTTTAAATGGATGGAACAAAATATAGTTAAATATTAATTAAAATTTATAGGATAATTATTATATAATATATATCATATATATTCAAAAAAAAATTCCTATTTTCCATCCATGTAAAATATAAATGAAAAATGAATCACATCACTTCGTGTAGGTGGTAGTCCACACGTATGCACGAACGATATTATTATTCTGAAATGGTTTTGATGGTAAGAATTTAGGCATGATATTAACAATAAAGAAGTATATTGTTTTCCTAAATATCATATATTGAAATTAAACTCATCATAATACCCATCTATAAATGATGGTGATGTAAAATTAATTGTATCACTACGTGGAGATGGTAAGACATACATAATCATATTCTATACTTTCACTTCTTATTTTTTGTAAATATGAGTTATAAATGTGTTTTCATATCCATAATTACATTTAATTATATTTATGATAATTAAATTATATTTATGATAAATACCATAGATTTTTATGAGTTAAATAAGAGTATGAATATATATAGATCGGTTTAGGCGATTACCTCTTCTTTGAAATGATTTCATTAGATCTCCTCTAACGGGCTCTACGATTGGTATTTTGAGAATTCCAGACCAATATAATGTTTTTATGAAAGTTTAAAAGATAAAGTGGTATAGTTTTATTGATATAGAAGGCCCAAAATTGTGTATATATGTGAGGGAGGAGGTTCGTATTTATAATTTCAGTGGGGTTAACTTTTTAAATTTTTCAAAACATTTAATTATAATAAATCTATTCTCAATAAAATAAATAATAATATAGTATAAATTTTAAATTTATGAAATGATAGACCATATTTTATCTTGTATTTAATTTTTTATTATTTTTATGTTTTTTAATTAGTTTAATAAAATATTATTCTTATAAAATTTCCTTATTTTCAATTTAGATACTATTCATTTAATTTGAATTAAAAGACATAAAGATAATGTATAAATAATGATATATTTTTTAACACAAAAAATATGGTATATTAACCTATAAAATTCATGTATCACATTTACTCAGTCAAATTATATATCTTTTACTATTTTTAAAATCCTTTTTGATAGTTTTTTATTAATTGACAAAATACCACAATTGCATTTCATAAGAAATTATTATCATTATGAAAATAGTAAAAATTAAAAAAAATTATACAATGGATTTTTTTATTAATATTAAAATAGACACTTATATTATTTAATTACTTGCTTCCATTCCTATGTGGATAAATAAAATATATTAAAGATAAAGAGAGTGTCATTTTACAACTGCCTTTTATTTAAATAATATATACGTCATTTTAATGTAAAAGTATTCACTAAACATATCAATTTAAATACTAGGGTGAAAAGGGTATATTTTTCTTCATAAATATAAATTAGTCAATTTTTCACTTTGATTTTACCATTACCTTCTGGGTTTAAAACTTCATTAACCCATTTAAATCATTTCATGACTATAAAAGTTTTACACATAGAGGGTCAATATAGTCACTATTAATAACAAGTGGCACTGAAATGAGAGATATATTATATTATAAACTATATCATATTCAATTTTCTAAATGCTTGATTTTTAGGAATTTAACTTCATTTAATAAAATATTATTTATTTTAAAATTTTAGTTATTTTAATTTTTAGAACTATTCATTACATTGACATTAATAACATCAAGAAAATAATTAAAATTAAAAATAAATACTCTAATACATACGAAACATGTAAACTTAATGTATAAAATTATCTTATGACTTCAATTATCACAAATTATCATACATATAAAATTTTTAATAATATTTATTATATTTTTCTATTAATTTAATAATTAGTGTGTCAATATTGTATAAACTTTTCAGGAATTTATTTAAAAACTAAAAATTATAAATTTAATGTAATTAAAATTCATTTATTATTATAAAAATATCCACTTATATCCATTAAATATTTATTTGAACTCATATATATGTCATAAAAAATTAAATAATATTTTAAGTTGATTTTCCCGGCCTTACGCAAGCATTGCACACGAATTTTGATATGAAACTTTCTATATGACTCCAGAATATTACTATAAAAATAAAAAATATATAATACCTATTATATAATAATCAATTTATGTAATGACTTATGAAAAATGTAATATTATCTTTAGGATAGCCAATTTGACTTTTCTAGTGCTACGTAGGCTCTACGTCAACATTGAAAATGACTTTCATAAATATTATGGAAAAAGTTTAATTCATATTTTTTGAAATATTTGTGTATTATATTTTATTATTGTATCACACTTTATTCATTTCATAAATTTCTATATTATTTTTATTTTTTGAGGTTAACAAAAAAGATATTGTATTTCATATAAACTATAAATTTTTACAATTCACAAACAATGAACTTTTTCCAAAAATTACAAAAAATAACCATAAGATAAAGTTAATATATTAATTAAATAAATAAATTTATTCTTATTAAACAAATTTTAAATTTTTTTATAAATTAATTAAATTATTTTCTAAATATAAATTATTTTTGGAAGAAAACATATTTCTGAAGCATAAAATAAAATTACTAAAAATTGAGTTCTTATTTCCTATGAATTGATAAATGCATTTTATTTAGTAGGTAATCTATATATATTTCAAAATTACATTAATAGTATTTATACACAGCAATTCAATGGATTTCTTATAACATCAATATTTAAATAATAATATTTCTTTTTTAGGCTCTTTGTTGCGTAGAACAGAAGCTATAAATTTTTTTAATTAAATGAAAAAATTCATAAAATATTTGGGGGTTACATTCTCCTATATTAATAATAATTTTTCCTTATAATTTGGATTTTTCTTAGAAATAAAAGGATTTAAATTTGAAAATTAAATGGTAAAAACTCCCACTATAAAAATGGTTTATAAAACCTCCTCTTGATAAGTGAGAATGTGAAATAAAATGGTCATCGAGAATGATTCGAAAATAGGTTTCAGAATAGGATAATATTATTGGTAAGTGAAAATATATATATATAATAAAAACCCATCTCCCATGGACTAATATAGAGTTATATATAACATGGTATGATTATCCTTTACTATCATAAAACTATAAAGCTATGATAGGTTAAAATAAAATTGATTTCATAGTAAGAAAACGTAAATAGATAACATTTTTTTTGTTTCAAAATACTATCACTAAAGTTGTGGAATTCATTTATTTATTAGACAAATAACATTTGGAAATATACTTAAATAAAAAATATTTTAACCCTTCAATGAATTTCCACTACAATATCATATTTTTATACAAATGATGAGTATTTAAGATGAATTATTCATTCCTAATGCAGAGAAATAAATTTTACTAATAACATAATTAGATAAAATTACAACGAGCCAATCCTCCTATACCATGGCATAGACCAAAACCAAAATAATTATTAAACAATAATATAATAACTAATCACATTTATCAGTTTTCAGTTCCATTCAAAAAAATATTTTGAATCCATAAAGAAAAACTACTGCAAATCAATCCTTCGATGATATATGAATTTATAACTCGAATATCATTAGTATAACATAGTTCTTGAATAAGAATACATAAACACTTAAATAATAACACCCCCTTCTTAAATCAATATTCAACCATCATCATGTTATTCCCCTATACTTTTTTCCTATAATATGAAATATAAATCATGTATTAAGATCCAACAACCTAAATTTAATCATGCTTCTTACTTTTGACATAATATAATCTGTTAAAACAAACCATACCTTTCATAAATATTTCAATGTTTTATCATTATCATAGGTAAAACTTTTATATTTATAACCTTTATGATTCTATTATCAATATTTCCCTCATGTAAATTGATTTGAATAAAGACCATACATTCCAAATGACATGAACCATAATAATTAGAAGTCATAATAACTTAATCATGAACCATTAATATATGTCATACATGTATGTGTAACTATCCAATGTATAGAAATAATTTAATATTTCAAGGATAATAAGCAATACCTTCATATGAAGAATAAACCCCAGTTTCCCATAGTAGATCAAGTAGGTCAATTGTTTTCCTATAACAGATCAAGAATATCAACTTGTTTCCCAAAACTATGCCATGAGATAATATAATTTAACTAATTCATTTGAGGGAGATTTATTTCACACCCATCACATAATGAAAACCATACATATTTGTGACATAGGATAATAGGTCATTCATAATATCAGAAATAATGATAATTAATGGGTTTTAAAAACAATTTATTATAGAATTAACATGGAAACAAGTTTTATAAAAAAATTTCATCATAATCATAATGCATAAAAATAAAGAATATGGATGGTATTATTGAAAAATAACCCTGAAAAATAATAAGTAGAATCATGGTATATTGGAATTTATGAATAGTTATATCATTAAAATGTTATTAAATCCATCTTGAGGAAAATAACCCTTAATAGTTAAAAATATTATATTAAAATCTAAAAAATAAACACATAATAAAGAAACCATTTTATTTGAAAAATACATGTAAAATTATGAAGTAATATTCCAAGAAAATAATATTCATGATGGAATAAAATAAAATCATTCAATATAATTCTAAAAAATAGCCCATCATTACTTTTGGAGAAAAGTATCAAAGTACATTTTCTCGAAAGAAATAAAAATAATCCTTTCTGAAAATTTTATAAAATGTTACATATGTGAAATAATTCAATCTGAAAAATCTTTGTATTAGTATAAAATCATTTTTCAAAACAATTTATTGAAAATATGGATATATTAGAAAAATATTTAAAATAATTAGAGAAATATGATCATCTTTTTATACTTCTTTTTTATGGATCTAGGTTACAATGACAGGAAACGTTAGAAGAAATTATGAAAAATATCTAATAGTGTATAATTTAAATAAAAAAAATAATTAATAAATATATATTCATTTTAATTACCTAAAATTGGTAATATATATACCACATAAAAATAAATATGTTTATAATACACAATATGTCCCAATGGAGTGGAAATGGGGACTGATTACTTACCTCGAGTTCTCCTTACATTGAAAGTATGGTAATCTTGTGTATAATAAATTTACATTTTTTATAATTATATATAAGATTCATTTTAATAATTATTATATCATATATAATACCTTTATAACATTTGAACATAACATTTTATCAATAATTCCCTAATAATTTTTTTTTCGAGAGCTAACTCCGTCGTTTGTCATGAGTATTCCAGTTCAGTAGTTTTGGTAATTTCAAGTTTATAGTCTTTACATAACCTCAATATTACTAATAATGAATAATGATTTAAAGATCTTATGTATATTTATTTTATACATATTTAGGGTCATCCAAAAAAACTATAGATAAAAAAAATAATTAAACTGTTCATGGATACAGTTGATCATACGTACTCATGAACATTATTTTTATTTCTCAATGGATGAAATGAAGGAAAGGAAAATATTAATAAAAATTTATTGTACCATAATTATATCATATATATCATATATATCATATATATTAATAAAATTATTCATTATTATCATTAATGTAATATATTAATTCAAATTAGATCACATCTTTCCATAGAGGTGATAGTCTACACGTATGCACGAACGACGTTATCGTTTTCCAACGGTTTGTAAGGTAGGAATAAATACATGATATTATCATTATAAAAGTATAATTTTGTTCTAAATATCGTATATAAATATTAAAATCATCATAATACCCATCCATAAAATATGGGGATCAAAAAAGGGATTGTATCACTATGTTGACACGGTAAGCAGTTTGTATGCATGTGTGATACTTTCACTTCTAGTTTGATGGGAAAGAAAGTGTGTAATGGTGTTTTAATTATCATAATAAAATTTAATAATATTTTTCATTATATATTTTGTGTTTTATGATTAATTACATTGATTTAGTGGATGTAAATAAGAGTGAAAAAAGAATTAGATCGGTTTAGGTGATTTCCAATTCTCAGAAACAAAACCATTAGATCTCAAATAAATGGGTCTAAGGATGGTATTTTAGAAATACCAGTTCCTATAGAATTTATATAATTAAATTTTTACTCCCAAATTTACCATACTGGTAAAAGAAATCATTGAGGTACAAGTAGGGATCGAATCCATAGGAACCGAAGATGAATCCTTGAGACACTAAGATTGGATGTGGGGTTGGCTGTAAAGTGGCCATCTTTGGGGTTGATTTTGATTGAAAAACTAATTATTTAATTTAATTAACAATTACAAAAACATAAATTTACTTGATCTAAAAAAATTATTTATGATGAGTCGATCATAGGTTGTCTCTAGGGCTTTATTGGAAGTATTAGTTTTTCTTTGGATTTTCTGTTCATCGGTTCAAGAGGTATCCATTAAATGAAATAATTCCTCAATATCACTATCTAATTTAATACACATACGATTTTAATTCTAATCATCAATTCACTTATACGATCACATAAGTGAGCACTCCAAGTAATTTTATTATTCTAGCACTCAAAATGTGTTGTCGTTAAAGTCGGTGAAGACAAAGAAGAAGATAAATCAAAGAAAGGAAATCTTAAAATGAAGAACAAATTTAAGAGTTTCAGAACATCAAGTAACATTCAATACATCCCATGAAACTCCCTAGGATCAACCCATAAATTCTTATCCATCCATATATTCTATTCTATCAATGTAAGTGGGTAGTCTACTTAAAGAAGTGGGATTGATGAAGAAAAACATTGAAAAATGAACACTCCACCATTGTGTGATGAATTCACAAGTGCGGGTGTGAATATATTCACACTTCAATTAAATGGTATCAACATGTGAATAAAAGGAAAAGAATAAGTGAAGAAGAAGAAGAATAAATTTAATTAAAATACTAAATGTGAAATAAAAACTTACATTAGAAAAATTGACAATGTTATTACAAAACAAATGTGGGAAATTACAATTAAAAGAAATACAATGGGTGAAAGAAAAAATTTAATTGAAATAAAAATATTAGATAATAATCACCTTCACCACAATCTCCTTATATAGGCATATAATTATCTTTAGAAACCCTAATAATAAATTAAATCCCCATTGATTTATAGAGTCAAAAGGAGGGTGAGAATATCAATGGAATTGGGCGTTTCATAGTTCCCCCGGAAAATTGTCCAGATTCATCCTCATTTTGTATATTCGTCTTTTACAATAAATTTGGCAGAATCTTCATGGGTTGTAGAAGAAAAATATCTTCATCCTTGTTTCATCTAATTGCGGTCAAAATATAAGGTCATTTTGTTTACCCATTTGAAGATAATGATCTAAATGGTGGGATGATGTTATGGGCATTCAAATCGGGCCCACCATTTAAATATTATCTTAGGACCCCTTTATCTTCATGAAAACATCAGAATTAGCTCCAGTCACAGTGGACTAAAATTATCCCCATATTTTTTTTATTTATTCATTAAAAATGTGAGCTTCATTGGGCTTGGTTTGGGGCCCCACATTTGTTTAATGGGATTAGGCCCGTTATGCTTTCTATAGAAAACTTCTGCATTCATCCCAAAAACACTCCATCTTCTCTTAGGATTCATCCATCGATCCTAAAAGAAACAATTTTCCAAAAAACAGGTCAATAATATCCCAAAATATCAAATTCAAAAAATAAATATAGTTGTTTCCAAAAACAGATGATTGATTGGGACCAGATTTGCATTTTAAACATGAATTGCACTTAAGATGAGAAATGAAGTTAAATTTATATAATGCACTAAAGATGATGTTTGTGGACTTTAGAAAACATGAATATTAAGATATTAACTATTAATATTATCCACTTTTAGTGGCTAATCACACCCCCAACTTTATTTTTCCTATTCCCGAGAAACATATATCTCAAATATGATATTCAAATTACCTTTTCCAAAATCATTTTAATACACATTGCTCACCCAAAGGCCTCATACCAAAAAAAATTATGAAACCTATAAAAATAATTTAAAACAAGATAGGTCCATAAGAATATCTTAATCCCATGTCCATTCTTTTGTTAAAATTCATTGTCACATTTCATTCAATTTCAATTAAGCATGACGATGTGTTGTGCATCACAAAAGACATGGGGCCCATTTTATTGTTCATGGGGGGCGGGATGGAAGCGCTAGGGGGAAATCACATTAAATATTAATATGAGTATCCAATTTGTTTTATTTTATTTTTTTGTTGATTTTTTAAACCACAATAGATATTAAAAGACTAACTCTGTGCAAGAAAACTATGGAGTCACAATCCCCAAGTGTCGAATTCCACACATATTTTCAATTACATGCTCTACAATAGAGATATAAAGCATAACTCTGGGCACAACAACTATGGAGTCATGATCCCCAAGTTCCAGACGCCACACATTTGGACAAAACATTACTCTATGTGGTCATTATTATTTTTTCAATTATTATTATTTTTTTGGATACTAAAATTAAACTAAAAGTGACCCAAGAACCCTATGATATAATTAAAGGGACCCAAGAACTCAAATTTACACCCAAGATCTAGTAGACATGCATTTTTGATTTTTTATTAAGAGGATGAAAATGTAAACTTTGAAAATTCACATCGTACAACTGCACTTTCCAAAAACTATGCTCATGAACATAAACTTGCATTAAAATCAGAATCAAGGTATGAAAAATTATTTGATATCCAATTTAAGAGTTTTCAATGTGGGTTATCATGTTCAAGGTTAATGGAATTTTTCTTTCCATGCATGTTCTTATTCACAAAAGAAATCATTTTTTATTTCATCACCCCTCGAGATAGAATACCATTGCCCTCAGTGTTTCAAGAAAACTTAGAAGGGGGTATGGGAGAGGTGTTCAAAAAGGAAATTTAAAATGATAATCAGGGAATGAAGTCACCTGATGGTTGATGATGAAAGCGAATGCCACAGTCTCCCTTTAATCCTTGGTTCGAGTCTCAGCGGCTTGGATTGTTGTAATGGGATTTTCCCATGACCTAAGACATGTAATTTTAATTTTTTAACCTATAAAAACATACAAATAAAATAAAATAAAATAAAATGATGATACATTGTCTTATTTTTAAATTACTTGGTAAGGTCTCACTCAGAGATCATGCCATGTGACATGGATGAATATGGTGCTCCCCTCTCATACCAATCCTTACTCATAAAAGAAGAACAGGTCAAAAGTATATGGAAATTTGTTAAATGAAAAAAAATAAAAAAATAAAGAAGATTCATAATTATTGGAAACATGAAAACCATGGGTTGCCTCTGATGCAGTGCTTTTGTTTAATGTCATTAGATCGATTTAAGCCCCCAAAATTATCCAATTCCAACTTTCAACATTTTTAGGACCCCATTTTTCACCACTTCAACAAGATTGAGATTAATTATTTTTTTTTAAAAAATTCATGTGAAATACCATGTTTAACAATGAGTGTGAATGTCTAGGGAATTTTGGTAATGGTTGATTGAGTTTCGTATAGAGTCTTTCCTAAGATTTCATGGGTCATTCATCCTTTGTGGGATTCATGATGAAAATTGTCACGACCCGTCCTCGGGGCCCGTGCCGTGACTACCCCAAGCCCGCCTTCCATAGGCCAGGGGTTGGCGACTAGCACCAAAGGTGTAAATCCTAAAAAAAGGGAAGGCATTTCCTTTTATATAGTAAACAAAAACACAAGAGAGTACGCAAGTGAAGTAAGAACTAAGTAAAACTGGGTACAAGGTAAGTGCTAAAAAGTAAATGGGTCAGTATACAAACCCAACTGAAAGTACAATACAACTGAAAGGACATTACAACAGTAGTAAGTAAAACAGCAAAAAAGAGTCGTCCTCCGGAAATCCCACCTGAGGGGTGGGTATAGATAGTCTCCTCAGCTCCTCGGGTCCGACCGTCCGCTGCGTGTACATCCCGCCAAGTGGTCCACCTCTGGGTACCGTCCAGCTCCACAAGCCTCCACCTCGATCAGTGATGTTCGTCGTCTGCATCAAACACAACGTAGAGCGCGCATAGCCCGTGTAGGGGTGAGTATATGATACTCAGTAGGGATCCCGAGACCCCTGAAGGTCTCTCAGAATCCACAAAGGATAAACCGCAAAGGAAAGATACAATCAAGAAGTATCAACCGACTTTACTTAGGTATATGCCCATACATATACCTAAGTCATCAATTACAAACGGCTCCAACTCTCAAGCCCAAGAACAACCCTGTCCACACAGGAAAACACAACCCATTCCACACAGGAAAACAAGTCAATCACATCTTTGATAAATATTGAAGTCAAGACTCATCTCACACAGGTATACATCTTTCATATAGTATTAGAGATGATCAGATGTAGTCACTGATTCATCTAAGTTGTTGGACCCACATAGGATAGATGACTAGCTAAGCTGTCAGACCCACATAGGATACAAGACTAGCTACTTTGCCAGACCCACTCAGGATACAAGTTCAAAGGTCATACTATCATACCCACGTAGTATACAAGAACATTAGTCATCGTTGTCGGACCCACATAGGATCCCAGTATAGTCGTCATCGCTGCCGAACCCACAGAGGATCCAAGTACAGTCGTCCTCGCTGCCGAACCCATAGAGGATCCACGTACAGTCATCCTCACGGCTGAACCCACGGAGGATCCGCGTACAGTCGTCCTCACTGCCGAACCCATGGAGGATCCAAGTACAGTCGTCCTCGTTGCAAAACCCATGGAGGATCCATGTACAATCGTCATCGTCCCAGTCTCAGCCAGCTCTAGGGTTCCCGCACAGTGCACGCTTGATTTCGGGAGGGTCCGCTCCTCGATCCAAGGGTGGTCAATACATCAACTATCACAATGTCCAGATTTGATGTACCCCGAAGTTCTGTCTCGTCAAAAGAAACCCAAAGTGACAGACGGTGCGTCAATCAGAGGCCCGGTCTGAGAGTTATTGGCTTTTCCGTTCGAGGGGCCCGGTTGGTTTTTAAGCTAAAAACTACCCAACCATACTACAGTTGTGTCCAAACCTCAAGTAGAGTAATCCAAAAGGACCCTTTCATCAAGAGGAATTTAACGCAGCTGACGGCACGTCAAACGGACGTCTGGTCCTTAAGTTATAAGTGTTTCCGCTCCAAGGGCCTGGTTGGTTTTGGGTTCGAACCAACTCGGACGTAACCAAACTTTGCCGAAACCTCGAGTGTAATATACTGAAACGACCCTCTTGATCCAAGGATTCCTATGCAACTGACGGTGCATCGATCGAAGGTCTGTAGATCATGTTATGGGCAAAATACCGAAAACAGTCCGAAGTGGGGGTCTGGGCCCGGTCCGACCCAGCCCAACCCCCCTGTTTCCACCCGAACCAGGTCGACCGGACCCGGGTCCGGGTCTAGCTCGGGAGGGCACGACTCGGCCCGGCTAGGCGTGGCCCGGCCCGACCGACGCGGTCCAGTCCGCGCAACCCACCTCGGCCCGACCGGGGGGTGCGCAGGCTCGGCCAGCGAGCCGAGCAGGGGACGCGGCCCCCGCTTTCCCCGGACGCAGCGCCAGGGTGGCGCCGCTGAATCCCCTGGATCCCACGCGGCCATGGGATCCCGCCCTCGCCGCCGCGGCTTCAGCCGCGGTGGGCATCTGCCGGCGGCGCGCTGGGGCGCCGCCGCCTCAGGCCATCGGCGCCGCTGCGCCGGCGACCCGCGCCGCTGGGGGCTTCCGCGGGCCACTGGAGTCATTCTGGTGGTCCAATTTTACTCCTGTTTGTGCCTGCGGTCATCTCGAGACCTATAAATCACTGCGAAGGCCTCCAATCTCCATTGCGGTCCCACTTCGTTGTCGCCAAATATTCCGCGCATCAAGAACAAAAAATACTGGTGGGTTCGGACTTGTTCGTTGGTCCGTACCCACAGCGTTAGTGGTTCAAAACATCACCCAAAAATTACACGCCATGCCGAGGGTATAAATCACATAATGAAATATAAAAATTCCCCTACCTCAACAATTGATGTCGAACGTCGGTGTGGCGGTAGACGACGTCGCGGGGAAGATGATCGTAGGCGTTGTTGGAGCGCACCGAGGAGGAAGCGACGTCTCCTCTCTTGCTGTGGAGAAGAGTAAGGGTGGAGTATTGTTGACCTTCGAGGAACCGGTGTTCTTCGTCATTCTTCGTTGGAGGCTGGTGTTCTTCGTCATTCTTTGTCGGAGGTCGGCGTTATTCATTATTCTTCGTCGGAGATCGACGTTCTTCCAAAAGATCCAAATCTCTCCCAATCTCTCTCGCACAACGAAAGATCTTCCCCCAAAATTAAATAATAATCTCCTACTATTATTTAATTACTTATGCAAAGAAAGTACCAAAATTAAATCACCACATTTAGCTCATTAATATGTTTTATTAATGAACCATAATAAAAGCACCATTAATTCGGCGAGTGTTTCGGTTTCACAACAAAAGAAACAGATCATTAAATGTCTTATTTAATGACCATCGTTACACTGTGGTTCTGCCAACTGTCGCTCAACAGTCAAAGGTTGAATAAAATAACTCATATAGTTATTTTTTTTTCTGAAAGGTCCAAAATTTAACTTTTTCGTCAGGCTCCTTCCAACCGATGTTAAGCTTCGCCTAAGCGAATCTCAGCACTGTGAGTTCATTGGTGCCCTCAGATTTCAATTCCGAGCACCGGTTCAAAAGATAGAAAAACCCGCTCGTTTGTTCACTGAACATACCCGAGATAAACTTCAGAAATTGATTTCGAGCACACCGGGCCTCGGAATCAAGTGTTGCCAGAATCCACAGACTCATAAAATTCCAAAGAAATTAAAAAAAAATTCCTCGAAAATTCTATGTCTTTACATTACTCCAACCTCAGGGATTTACATCCCCGTAAAGATATAACACAAGCTAGGTAAACTAAAGGAGGTACAGAGCACGCATCTGAGCCTTTGGCTCCCAAGTGCTCTCATGGAGGTTCCCGTGATGGCCACGAAAGCGCACAAGAGGAATCGACCATCCTCGTTGGACCCGCTCCTGTCGATCCTCAACCTCTATTGGAACCCTGTGAAGGTCGCCCCATCATCGATGTCCAGCTCCCCGTGGTCGATAATGACGGATAGGTCGGGCACACATCTCCTTATCTGAGATATTTGGATGACATCGTGCACCCAGTGCATTTGAGGTGGAAAGGCTAGATGAAACGCGGAGATAAGTTGCCGCCCCAGCCCAAACTCTGGAGACCCCATCGAGGTGAAACCCCTAAGAAGACGTCGTCCTCACTCTCGAACTCCAGTGGTCTCATCCCCTATCAGCATAGGACTTCTGCCTACTCAGTGAAATCTTCATCCGCTCCTAGATGATCTGCACCTTCTCCATCATAGCCCGAACCATCTCTGGTTCTACACATGCTGATTCGATCATTATCCAAAAAGGATATTTGCAACGCGGCCAGCTACTGTCTCGCTACTCCTAACAGCTGAATGCCCGATCTCTTTCTAAGAGAATCTTCTACAACGATCCCCTCCCCAGGAGTATAAACTATCTCAAAGTTATAGTCCTGGAGGAATCCAAGCCATCACCACTGTCTCAGGTTCATGTCCTTTTGAGAAAAGATACACCTGAGACTATTGAGTTGGAGGGGACTGTAAACCACTCACTCAACGAACAATGGGTGAGACTATACAATTGTAAGAACTCATCTCCACCCTTCATTTTCTACATTCTTCCAAAGAGCTGCTGAGATTTCTCCTCTATCAAAAAGAGAGATCTGGTCTCACCCCTGGATGAACCACATTCTTTGACTAATACAGTCAATCTTGACATGAACGGTAAAAGTTCATGCCATAGACGATGTCGTAAGGCCTCGATGCTAATAATAAGAGATCCAACCATTACTCGTGCCTCCAAGGGTTGAGTCACACTATCGGCATCAATGCGTGGTTACTGGGTCTCCGCCAGTTGGAATCACACAAGTGAGGGTCAAGTCAACGGTTTTAACTGGAACCTCTCAGTATTAACCACATAAAAAGGTTAGGGAAGTAAACATCACAAGAACAAGTGTCAATTATTACTGCAGCTAAAAGTACCAAGACACAAAGCATCCACAAACAATGACATTAACAAAGCTTGAAGAAACATGAAAAAAATTCTCCATGCCTGGAGCTAGTCCCGCTCCTACCCGTCTGCTCCCAGAGCTCTATGGTCGTAGGCCTCAGCTGCCTAAAGCTGAGCTCTCCCTTGTCCTGTCGTTCCCTGCGGTCGGGGTGGTCCTCCTGGTGGTGGTTGTGGTGGTAGGGCCCCGAAACGTTGTCCACAACATATTTCTCGGCCATCCCCTCTGCCACGTCTTCCTTCTCCCAATGGACCCCCACGGTCGAACCTCAGCGTAGGAGGTCCCTCTACCGCCTGCTGCTCATCTACAGGGTGGGTCGGCCAGTCTCGAGCCATGTGACCCTGCCAGCCGCATGCATAGCACTGCCTGATCCTCGTATTGTTGGCTCTGTGACATTTTCCCTGCACAGCCGAACCTGTATCATGAGATCTCTCATCTGATAGACTAGTCCGTTTGGACCTCTGCATCAACTATCTACTTCCGGCTGTAGAAGACTCCGCTATGTGTCATCCTACAGAGGGTCTTTCCACTGGTGACTACTCAGCAAGAAAACTCTCCACCAGAAGGGCTCTCTCCAGCACCCCCGCTTGCGTCGGGATGTTGAGGGATACCATAAAAGCTCTAATTTCAAGCCTCAGTCCTTGATCAAGGGTCCGGGCCCGGAAGAATGGGTCTCGTACCATGTCCGTGGAGTAGCACGAGAGGTCGGTAAATCTCGCGGAGTGCTAGGATACTGTCATGCTGCCCTGTTGCAGCTGTAGTAACTCATGGATGCGCACCGCACGGAGGGTGGATGGAACGAACATCAAGCAGAAGAGGCTCTCGAAGTCCGTCCAAAGTATAGATGCCTCATCATGAACCTGGAGCATCAGGCTCCACCATCTCCCTACTGCTGCGTGTTGGAGACTCGTGGAAAGGATCACTATAAGGTCCGCTGGTGTCCCTAACAATCTGAAGACTATAAAAATAGCCTCCAGCCAATCCTCAGATGCCTGAGGATCCATCTCTCCGCGAAACCTAGGCGGCCTCTGCCGATGAAACTCGTGCAACGCACTCAAGCGGTGTGCACTCTCTGATATTGGGGCTGGTGGTATCGGTGGCCCAATGGGTAGTGGTACCACTGGTGCCTCCGCTGTTGTGGGGCCCTACACCGAAGCCTCATCGATCGGTGGGCTGCCATCCCACGCGTAACTAGGAACCCTGGCTGGCTGCCTTCATGGGGCCAGCCTAAAAAGAAACAGGTGCTCCACGGTCAAAAAGTGTACCTGGTGTGCTGACACAAAGTAATCACAAGGAAAACTTTTGAAAGGAAAAACACACACAATCAGTGTTTTCGTGCACTGAGTCAAAAATCAGAGGTCAAGGTCCTGGTCTATGGATACGTCGGCCCCCGCACCAACACTGGAATCCTTGGACTGAAAACCACACTCAATACTCTTAACACTATTTCTGGATAGAAAAGAAAGATCAGAGTCCTGAGTTCTGCGGTAGAACCGACTCCTTTGATACCAATTTGTCAAGACCCGTCCTCAGGTCCCGTGCCGTTACTACCCCAAGCCCGCCTTCCCTAGGCCAGGGGCTGGCGACTAGCACTAAAGGCGTAAATCCCGAAAAAATGGATGGCATTGCCTTTTATATAGTAAACAAAAGACAACAGAGTACGCAAGTGAAGTAAGCACTAAGTAAATCTAGGTACAAGGTAAGTGCTGAAATGTAAATGGGCCAGTATAAAAATCCAACTGAATGTACAGTACAACAGAAAGGATAGTACAACAGCAGTAAGTAAAATAGCAACACCGAGTCGTCCTCCGGAAATCCCACATGATGGGTGGGTACAGATAGTCTCCTCAGCTCCTCAGGTCCAACTGTCCGCTACGTGTACGTCCCGCCAAGTGGTCCACCTATGGGTACCGTCCATCTCAACAAGCCTCCACCTCGATCAGTGTTGTCCGTCGTCTGCATCCAACACAACGTAGTGCGGGCATAGCCCATGCAGGGGTGAGTATACGATACTCAGTAGGGACCCCGAGACCCCCGAAGGTCTCTCAGAATCCATGAAGGGTAAAACACAAAGGAAAGATACAATCACTAAGTATCAACCGACTTTACTTAGGTATATGCCCATACATATACCTAAGTCATCAATTACAAATGACTCCAACTCTCAAGACCAAACACATCCCAGTCCACACAGCAAAACACAACCCAGTCCACACAAGAAAACAAGTCAATCACATCGTTGATAAAAATTGAAGTCAAGACTCAGCTCACACAGGTATACATCTTTCATATAGCGTTAGAGATGATCAGATGTAGTCACTAATTCATTTAAGTTGTTGGACCCACATAGGATACATGACTAGCTAAGCTGTCAGACCCACATAGGATACAAGACCGAATACTCTGCCGGACACACTCATGATACAAGTACAGAGGTCATACTGATGGTCCCACATAGGATACAAGAACAACAATCAATGCTTTCGGACCCACAAATGATCCCATTATAGTCGTCATCGCTGCCAAACCCACGGTGGATCCAAGTACAGTCGTCCTCACTGCCGAACCCATGGATGATCCACGCACAGTCATCATCACTGCCAAACCCAAGGAGGAGCCACATACAATCATCCTCGCTTCCGAACCCATGGAGGATCCATGTACAGTCTTCCTTGCTGAAGATTACACGGATGATCCAAGTACAGTCGTCATCGTCACAGTCGCAGCCAGCACTAGGGTTCCCACACACAGAATGCTCGATTCTGGGAGGGTCCGCTCCTCGAGCCAAGGGGGATCGATACATAAAATGTCACGAAGTCCAGATTTGATGTACCCCTAAGATCCGTCTCGTCAAAAGAAACCCAATGTGACAGACGATGCATCAATCATACGACCGGTCTGAGAGTTATTGGCTTTTCCGTTCCACGGGCCCGGTTGGGTTTTAAGCTAAAAACAACCCGAACGTACTCCAGCTATGTCCTAAACTCAAGATGAGTAAGTCAAAAGGACCTTCTCATCAAGGGGAATTCAATGCAGCTGACAACACGTCAAACGGACGTCCGATCCATAAGTTATAAGCATTTCCGCTCCACAGGCCCGGTTGGTTTCAGGTTCGAACCACCCCTACTGTATGAAAAATTTTCTGAAACCTCGAGTGTAATATACCGAAATTAACATCTCAATCCAAGGATTCCTACACAACTGACGGTGCGTCGATCGAATGTCCGTAGCTCATGTTATGGGCGAAAGATCGAAAACTGTCCGAAGTGGGGGTCTGGGCCCGGTCCGACCCGGCCCAACCCCCCTTGGGTCAGCCCGAACCGGGTCAACCCGACCCGGGTCCGGTTCCTACCCAGGAGGGAGAAACCCGGCCCGGTGGGGCACGGCGCGGCCCAGCCGGCGTGGTCCGGTCCGTGCAACCCGCCCCGACTCGGTCGGGGGGTGCGCTGGCTCAGCCAGCGAGCCGAGCGGAGGACGCGGCCCCCGCTTTCCGCAGACGCGGCGCAAGGGTGGCGCCGCTGGGTCCTTTGGATCCCACACGGCCGTGGTATCCCTCCCTCACCGCCGCAGCTTTAGTTGCGGCGGGCTTTTGCCGGCGGTGCACTGGGGCACCGCCGCCTTCGGCCGCCGGCACCACCGGGGGCTTCCGCGGGCCATCGGAGTCATTCCGGTGGTTCGATTTTACTCCTGTCTGCGCCTATGGTCATCTCGGGACCCATAAATCACTGCAAAGGCCTCTTATCTCCATTTCGGTCATTATTCATTGTCGCCAAATATTTCGCGCATCAAGAACAAAAATAGCGGTGGGTTTGGACTTGTTCGTTGGTCCGTACCCACTGCGTTAGGGGTGAAAAACATCACCCAACAGTTACACGCTATGCCGAGGGTATAAATCACATAATGAAATATAAAAATTCCCCTACCTCAACAATTGATGTCGAACGTCAGCGTTGCGGTAGACGACATCGCGGGGAAGAGGATCGTAGGCGTCGTCAGAGCGCGCCGAGGAGGAAGCGGCGTCTCCTCTCTTGCCGCGGAGAAGAGTAAGGGTGGTGCATCGTCGATCTTTGAGGAACCAACGTTCTTCGTTGTTCTTCATCGGAGGCCAACGTTCTTCATCATTCTTTGTCGGAGGCTGGCATTCTTTTTCGTTCTTCGTTGGAGACCGGCGTTCTTCCAAAAGCTCCAAAGCTCTCCCGATCTCTCTTGCACAATGAAATCTCTTCCCCCAAAATTAAATAATAGGCTCCTCCTATTATTTAATTACTCATGCAAAGAAAATCTCAAAATTAAATCACCATATTTAGCTCAATAATATGTTTTATTAATGAACCATAATAAAAGCACCATTAATTAGGCGAGTGTTGCAGTTTCACAACAAAAGAAACAGATCATTAAATGCCTTATTTAATTACTTTCGTTACACTACGGTTCTGCAAATTGTCGCTCAACGGTCGAAGGAAGAATAAAATAACTCACATAGTTATTTTTTTATTTTTTTCCAAAAGGTCCAAAATTTAACTTTTTCGTCAGACTCCTGCCAACCGAAGTTAAGTTTCGCCTAACCGAATCTCAGCACTTTGAGTTCATTGGTGCCCTCAGATTTCAATTCCGATCACTGGTTCAAAAGATAGAAAAACCATCACGTTCGTTCACTGAACGTACCTGAGATAAACTTCGGAAATTGATTTCGGGCACACCGGGCCTTAGAATCAAGTGCCGTCAGAAGCCACAGACTCATAAAATTCCAAATAAATTAAAAAAAACACCTTGAAATTTCAGGGTCTTTACAAAAATGGTTGATAATTGAATGGTATGGTTATCATAAATGGAGGGATTCTTGAGCTAGGAAGGAAGTATCATAACTTTGAGTTCATTTTGATTGAATTTTCCCATAGAAGAATGGAAATTTGAATCCAAATTTGTCTCTTCTACAAAACGTTTTGAATTAATTGGTTCCTTTTGAAAATATGATTCATCCCCAAAATTGTCCATTTGAATGTCGGGAGTGGGTATAGACTCAATATTTGTTATCTCTCCCTATGGTTCAATTAAAGGTGATTCTAAAAAATCATTATTGGAGAAATATTTCGAACACTCAATCCATGAAGACAAAACTTTTCCTTGTGAATCCAAAAAATTAATTTCTTCTTTATTTAAATACCCTTTTACATTTTCATGATGTTCTCTAGTTATCCCATATCAAGAGGTTAGTTCTTTTTTAAATTCATGAATGGTTTTTGGGATAAAATATTGTTCTATTGGTGATGAGGAAAGGACATCCTGAGTGGGAATGGGTTTTTCATAAGTATCAATAATTTGTATTTCTAATCTCAGTGATGAAACTTCTGAATTCATTTTAACCATTTTTTCACACAAATGTTATTGAATTTTTTCATGATTAGGATTGATAGATGTTTGGACATCATGAAATTCATTAAATTTTATCTCTTCAATCATCCTCCAGAGGGATGGAAATTGATCCTTTAAACAATCAGTATCCGATTGAATGTACATCTCATATGGTGTGGTGTATTCAATCAAGGTTTGGTCAATGAAATTACCTATGTGAGGTGATTAAAAATATTGATTTTCCAATTGATTATAGACTTGTTCATTAAATGGGTATTGTGGAAGATAATCCATTGGGGTTGATTGAAAATTTGTTTTGGGATTCATTAGACATACAGAAACAGAAATGGAAATAAAGAAGAGAAATTAGGGTGAGAATAGATAATTTGGGGTGAGAAAAGAAGATGAGCGTCTAAGGTACTTAATTGGGTCCCCGACAATGGTACCAAAATTTGGTTACGCCCAAATTTACCATACCGGTAAAAGCAGTCGTTGAAGTACAAGTAGAGATCAAATCCATAGGGACCGAAGAAGAAATCTTGAGACACTAAGATTGGATGTGGGGTTGGCTATGAAGTGGCCATCTTTGGGGATGATTTTGATTGAAAAAATAATTATTTAATTTAAAGAAAAATTAAAAAAAACACAAATTTACTTGATCTTAAACAATTATTTAAGATGAGTCGATACTAGGTTGTCTCTAGGGCTTGATTGGATGTATTTGTTTTTCATTGGATTATTTATTCATCGGTTCAAGAGGAATCCATTAAATTAAATAATTCCTCAATATCATTCTCTGATTTCATACATACAAAATTTCAAGGATAATCACCAATTCACTTATAGTATCACTTAATTTAGCACTCCAAGTAATTGGATCATACTAGCACTCAAAATGTGTTGTTGTTAAATTCGATGAAGACAAAGAAGAAGTCAAATCAAAGAAAGGAACTCATAAAATTAAGAACAAATTTAAGAGTTTAAGAACATAGTGTAACATTAAATCACAACCATGAAACTCCCTAGGATCAACACATAAAATTTTAGCCCTCCATTGATTCTATTATATCAATGGAAGTGGGTAGTCGTCTTAATGAAGCGTGATTGATGAAGAAAAATATTTTAAAATGAACACTCCACCGTTGTGTGATGAATCCAAAAGTCCGGGTGTGAATAAATTCACACTTCGATTCAATAGTATAAAAGTGTGAATAAAAGGAAATAATAAGTGAAGAAGAATAATAATAAATTTTATTAAAATAATAGATGTAAAAGAAAAACATACATTTGACAAATTGACGATGCTATTACAAAACAAAAGCGGGAAATTACAATTGAAAGAAATACAATGGATGAAAGAAAACTTCATTTGAAAGAAAAATATTAGATGATAATTCCCTTCACCACCATCTCATTATATAGGCATATTATGACCCTTATAGAAACCCCCAATAATAAATTGCACCTCAATTAATTTATAGAGTCAAAATGAAGTTGAGAAAATCAAGAGAATTGGACATTTCAAAGTTGACCCGGAAAATTGTCCAGATTCTTCCTCTTTTTAGACACTAAAATTTGACATTAAATTTGGCCAAATCATCAGGGGTCGTAGAAGAAAAATATCTTTTTACACGTGTCCTATAGTATCTTTCAAAATACCAGGTCATGTGGTTCACCCATTTGGATGTTATGATCTAAACAGTGGGATGACATTATGGGCATTTAGATGAGGCCCACAATTTAAATATTAACTTTGGATCCCTTTATCTTCATGAAACATTCAGAATTAGCTCCAACCACAGTTGAATAAAATGATCCCCATATTTGTATCTTTCTTCAGTAAAAATGTTAGATTCATTGGACTTGGTTTTTGGGCCCCAATTTTGTTTGATGGGCCTTAAGCCCATTATGCTTTCTCCAAAAAAACTTCCACATTCTTCCCCAAAACACTCCATATTACCTTGGGATTATCCATATATCCTAAAAGAAAAAATGTTCCAAACAAACTGTTCAATCATATCCCAAAATATCAAATTCAAAAAATAAATATGATTTGTTCCACAAACAGATGATTGATTGGGCCCAGATTTTCATTTTCAACATGCATTGCACTTAAGCTGAGAAATGAAGTTCAATTTATATAATGCACTAAAAGTGATGTTTTTGGACTTTGGAACACATTAATATTAAAATATTAACAATTAATATTATCCACTTTTATCAGCTAATCAGTAATTTCATAAGATAAATTGGAATATTTTTTTCAACATAGAAGGATAAAAGTGGTGTATATACATGAGGGATGCGGTACCCTTTTATAATTGTGGTGAGTGTTCGTTCGGAATCTCTCACAAGATTAAATTATAATAAATTTATTTTCAGTAAAATTAGTTAAAAAATATCCATAAATAGAAAAAGGATCATATTAATGACCATATATTATCCAATTTGTAAGTTTTTAATATTTTCATTATTTGTATTTAATTTAAGAACATATTATTCTCAATAAATTTCATTATTGTCAATTTAGATGCAATTTACTTAATTTGAATTAAAAGATATAAAAAAATTGAAAATTTTAATATAATCTTTTAAAGATAATATATTATGTTATAGTAGCACATAAAATTCATGAAACACATTAAGCCAATAAATTTATATTTATTTTAATATTTTTAAAATAATTTATTATAGTTAATGTCAATTGAAGAAATAAATCATTGAAGTTGATAGAGAAGTTAAAATTTATTATAATTAATAATAATTAGAAATAAATGTTTTCCTGAAATTAATTTTATTAAGATCAAAATAGACCCATAGATTCATTTATATCTATCTTTAATCCCTATGATGAAACATAAAATATATTAGAAACAATGAGAGTGACATTTTGTGACATTATATAATTTTAATAATATATAAATAAATTTCTTCCATTTGTTTTAATTAAAAAAACTATATTTCGATAAAAAAGTTATAAGGGTGCGATAAAATTATCCAATAATTATCATACAAGTTTTTACTATTTTTTACCCTTACCATTTTTTTAACCATTCATCAACCACTTTCTTACATATCGTGACAATAGAGTTTTAACGCATTGAGAGTCAATATAAATACTATAAATAGAAAATAGGCCAATAAAAGGAAAATGGTTGATATTATAAACTATATAATATTCATTTGCATAAATAATTTTTTTTAATTTGATATCATTTAATAAAAAAATATTTATTTTAAAATATAATTAAATTTTTAGAAAGATTCATTACATTGACTTTGATAACATCAAAAACAATTAATATTTAAAATTAATATTTTAATAAATCTCAAAAATGTAATATGAATATATAATATTCATGTATCAGATTAATTATCTCAAATTATTTTACTTTTAATACAATGTTTTAATTTTTATATTAATTTAATATTTACTGTCTCCACATTGTATAAGAATTTACGGTATTTATTTAACATCTAAAAATTATAAATAAATTTTCATCATGAAAATTATTTTATAATTCTGAAAATATTTATATTTATTCATTGAATATGTATTTAAACTAATATATAATTAATAAAGCCTTATTTAATATGTAAACCTTATTTTTCCGGCCTTGCATAAGGATTGAAAATCATTTCATTAAGGTACTTGTTATATAAATTATAAATTCTTGTATAAATATAAAAATAATATATAATACATAATATTTAATAAACAAGTAAAGAAAGGGGTTATTGAATCTCAAATAATATATTTAGGAAACCAAATTTTACTTTTCCAGTGTTGCATAGGCTCCACATCGACATTTAAAATGATTAACATATTTATTATTGGCTGAATTATAATTTACATGGTTTAAATTATTTTTTTATTATATTTAATTTTTTTCATACATGATTCATACAATATTTTTCTGGAATTTATATATTATGTTTATTTCTGGTTTATATTATAAAATATTTTTTATTTCATAAAAACTGAAAATTTTATACTATTTATGAAAAACGTAATTTTTTCATAAAAACTACAAAAATTCACCCTAAGAGAATTCTGATATGTTGAATTCAAGAATAATAATATTATTTTTAAATTAATTTTATAACTATCCCAAAAATTAATTCTATTTTTTTAAGAAAACATATTTCTGAAGCATAAAATAACATTGCAAAAAATTGAGTAATTAATTTCACTGAATTAATGAATAAAATTTTATCTATTAAGTCATTTATATATATTTAATAGTTTCTTTTATAATATTTATAGCTTCTAATTCAACATCTAGGTTATACGGGTCATATTTAGATCATAATGTTTCATTGTTCATTTCAGCTCGGTGTTGTGTGTAAAGCAAGATGTCAAAGAAAGTAAATTATACTTTAAAAAAATATTTCATAGAATTGTATGGTGTTACATTCAACCCCTTTAAAAAATTCCATCCTTGTAATTTGGACTAATGCTCAGAAATCAAAGGAAGTGCATTTTATTTTTTTAGAAATTGATATTGTAAAAATGGTTAATTAAGCTTCCTCTTGATATGTGAGAAGGGGAAATATAATGGTCATCTTGAATAAACCAAACCTAGATTTCCAAATTGAAGAAAATTAATGGGATTTGAAAAAATAGACATGTAATAAAAACCTATCTCTCATTAACTTATAGAGAATGGTAGAGAACTCAGTTAGGATAAATTCCACCATGAAAAAACCATAAAATTGTGATGGTTTAAAATACAATTTAATTTTCATTATGAAAAGAAAAAAGATGATGGTTTTTAGTTTCAAAATAATTTTCTTGTATTTGATGAATTATTTTAGAGATTTGACTAACTGCATAATGAAATACACTTACTTAAAAATAATAATTTAAACCTTCAATCAAATTCCACAAAAGAACTCATCTTTTCTCCAAATGATGAGTATTTAAGATGAATATTTCATGACTAATGAACTATTATCAACATCTACATATCACATAATCCCACAATAGGTTAACAAGACATTCATCATATTTCATTAAATTAACCAAAACCAAATAGATTAACAGAAGGTAAGATAATTCTAAAAATTAATAAACATTAATATGAATAAATACTAGATTAGTAAAAATTCAATTGCAAGAATCAAAGTTAAAATTAAATATTTTCAAAAATAAATATCCATAACATTATTTAAAATATTTGTAACCAACTTTGAAACCTAAAATCAAAATTATTTTATCACATGTTCTTTAGATACTAATTTAACATTCATCTCCAATCATTATTAGTCAGTCATATTTTCATATACAAAAATAGATGCCCAAATCACATATTCTCAAAGATATATATATAATTTCCAAAAATAAATAACCCCATATCCCATATAATCTAAATAAACTCAATATTAATAAATGTTTTAACCTATAATTTTAACTTACTGAAATTATCTACAAAGTGAAATAGAATTATTCTAAAGTAATACTTCGCATTATTAAATAGTGTTATATATACATCAACCCAATATATATATTCCCAATATATCATAAATAACCTAAAATTTTCATTACACAAAAATTAAAAGTTTCTTTAATCCCTTGAAATTATGATCAACAGAAAAATTATAAACCCATCATGGTATCCACAACACTACCTCACATGAAAAAATATATTATTTCTAAAATTAAAACAATTCATATTCTGAAAATATTTTTAAAAAATATTGATTATATTCTATAAATGCAATAAAAATCATCAAATATGACCAAAATGAATTTGTTACTAACAAATTTTAGGGTAACCAGTGTTATCAAATTAATTTTGATCATCAATTTATCCCAAATAAACATTATTAACTCAATATCAGATACATATTATAGTTTATATTTCCCAACGACGTGTTCTCAGAAAATATCACCTTATTACATATTAATTTTTTTTCAGTTATTAGTACCATTTAAATCATGTTTTCAAATCCTTAAAGAAAAACTACTACGGAAAAATCCTTATAGGTTTAATGATCTTATAATATGAATATGATTAGTATAACATAATTATTGAATCAAAATAAATAAAAAATTCAATTATCCCACTCCCTTAAAAAACTAACTAGGATTCATCATCTTATTACCCAATAATTTTCCCTACAATATAAAAAATTAACCATGTATTGAGATTAATGAACCTAAATTTAATTATGATTATTACATTTAACATAAGAAACACTATTAAAAAAACTCATACATTTCATACATCCTCCATAGTTCCTTCACCACATTAGTGAATCAATTATCCATACAACCTTACTGATTATCCTCTAAGGATTTCCCCTTAGGACATTTCTTTTCATAATTCTCATACTTTTCACATTTAAAAAATTCAACTTCTATGGTTACATTAAGGAGATAATAATTCTAAACCATTTATTTAACCCAAATTTTCTTTTTACCAAAAAATTAATTTCTATGTGTCGTTATTTTATACACTCAAAAAATATTCCAATTCTTATGTGACATTATTAGGAGTGATTATTACATCATTCGACACCTATTAGAAACTGAATAATCTTTCTTCCATGGTCTTTATGAGACTCCATATTTCTCTTATTATGACTATAAATAAACCCACCAATGTTGATATTGATAATCATATAATGAGATAATTGATTAGCCATAATCACAAGGTTCCACATTCCATCTCTTAATTCAGTTGGTTTCTAATATGGAATATCATTTAATTGACCATAAAATTCCATATTAACATGATTCCGTTGGGTTCTATCAATTTTTTAAGACAAAAATTATATTAAACATGTGATCTTGATACAACATATAATAAGGGTTGATCCCCATTATAGCCCATGAGTGTTATTGATATAGTTTATATCAAGGGTTGTGTCCCATAATAGCTCATGTATAATGGGTGACCCTGAAATAGCTTATATGATGTAAAGACCCGTAAAATTCAAGGGAAATTGTTTCTTAATTTTCTTTAGAATTTTACAAGAGCACGGTTTCAGACGGCACCTGATTCCGAGACCCGGAGTGCCCGGAATTAATTTCCGAAGTTTGGCTCGGGTACGTTCAGTGAACGAACGAGCGGGAATTCCTAACTTTTGATCCGGTGCTCGGAATTGAAATCCGAGGGCACCGATGAACTCGCAGCGCCGATATTCGCTTAAAGAGTCCTTTTCGGGAGTTGCGTTTGTTGCGGGTTGAAAGTTAATTTTGGGGTTTTTAGTTTGAGTTAAATAAAATTTGTGTAGAACCAATTTTATTATAACTTCTTAAAACCTATCAAAGGAGGTTGGAAGTGGGACCCACACCCACTTAACCTCCCTTGGGAGGATTAAGTGTGGTGGGGCCCACACGAACCCCTTTTCTTTTCAAATTCCCTAACCCCTCTAAACCCCCTCTTAATTTTGTAACTCTCCCCTACTTTAATTGTTGCCAACCTATCTCTTTACTTAATTTTGTCAACTCTAGATTTAATTAATGTATTGAATTCAACTTTTGAATTTTGTAAGGTTGGCAAAGTGAAAATAAAATAAGGTGTAGCTTATTTTATTTTGGGTTATTTGGTTTGTCTTCTTGAGAGGTGGAGAGCTCTTCTTCTCCTTCAACTCTGACGAGGAACTCGAAGAACGTTCATCTTGACGAAGAACGTTCAAGCTCCGACGAAGAACGCCGCACCTCCATTCTTCGTTTACCGTGTCAACGAAGGGGACGCCACTTCTTCCTCGGACAACCTTCGTCGGCGTACAAGTTTCGCCAACGACGTGTCTCTTCGAACGCATCCCTTCGTCATCGGATTTGACGAACGGCTACCGCGACGCCCGACCTCCGCGACGTCGTCTTCCGCGGATCGTTCACAATATTCGAACCTTATACCCGAGGTAGGGGTTGTTGTTTTCAATTTGGTTTCCTTATTCCTTTTCTTGCTCGTGGATCGCATGTCTACGTGAGGCATTTGATTATTTTATATAAGTGTTATTGTTAACGCGAGGGGGGCCGGACCGCACGAACACGGCCGAACCCCCCCTCCATCGTTCTTGTGTATTCTTGCGGGTGGAAGCAAGTGGCGTGGTGCCGTCGCACCACGCGGATGATCGTGCAAATATTTTACGCGGCGCCGTCGCGCCACACCGAGGTAGAATCTTCAAGAACGCGACGCCGTCGCGCCACGTTGAATGGAATCAAGGCACGGCGAAGGGGCGCGGTGCCGTCGCACCGCGCCGGATGACGAACGCCGCGGCCGGTTCCGGGCCGCGGCGGGACGAGGAGACCGCGGCCGGATCCGGGCCGCGGCGGGATGTGAAGACCGGCGGCCGGGCCGCCGGCGTCGGAAGTCGAAGGCGGGACCGGAATTTCCGGTCCCGTTGGTGAAAACCGGCCGGCCAGCTGGCCGGCCGGATGACAGAAAACCGGGGGAATAAATCCCCCGGCCGGTTCAACAAAACCCCCCTCTTAATGAGGGGGGCGGTTCCTTGAAGGAAGGGGGGGGGGGGGGGGGCAGCCGCCCCCCCGGTTTGATCCCAGCCGGCCCCCACGTGCGGGGGCCGTGTCTTGCAAATGGCGCGGCACAAAGGCCGCGCCGCCACCCTAATCAGCGGGGGGCTTCGCCCCCCCGCGTGCAGCCACCCCACGGCGACAGGCCGCCGCGGCCCGCCGCGGCCGGCCGCCGCCTCCGGCCGCCGCGCCGCCGCCGCGCCGCCCCGGGGGGGGGGGGGGGGGGGTCGGGCCGGGTCGGCCCGGACCCGGACCCCCCCGTTTCGAACCAGATTCGGTTTTTGGCCCATAACTTGAGCCTCGGACCTCCGAATGACGAACCGTCTGCGGCAACACGATCCTTGGATCGAGACGGTCGTTTCGGTATATCACACTCAAGGTTTCGGTTTACCTTGAGTTCGGCCGGGTTGGTTCGTTCACGAAACCAACCGGGCCTTCGGAGCGGAAACGCTCATATCTTGAGCTACGGACGTCCGATTGACGTGCCGTCAGTCGCGTAGTGTACCTCTTAGTGAGACGGATCTTTTGGCATACTCCGCCCGAGGTTTGGACGCAGGTGGAGTACGGTCGGGTTGGTTTAGCCTTAAAAACCAACCGGGCCCCGGAGACGAAAATGCCAATAACTCTCAGACCGGGCGTCCGATCGACGCGCCGTCTGTTGCGTTGAGTTCCTGTTGACGATACGGAACTTTTGGATACATCAACTCTGGTCTTCGTGACAGTTGATGTATCAGCCTCTCGGCTCGTGGAGCGGACCCTCCGAACGAGCTTGCTATGTGCGGGAACCCTAGTGCTGGCTGCGACTGCTACTACTGCTACTACTGCTACTGTGACTGCGACGACGACAGTACATAGATCCTGTGTGGATTCGACGACGACGACTACAGCACTCAGCGATCCTACGTGGATCAGTGCTACAGGTCCTGTGTGGGCCCGATCCTGTGTGGGTCCTTGCGCTCAGCGGTTCTGTGTGAGCCAGCGCCTACAGGTCCTGTGTGGGCCCGATCCTGTGTGGGTCTTTGCGGGGGTTAGTTACCTATCGATCCTTCGTGGGTCCGACCACTTAGATGGATCAGTGATCATCTTTATTGTCCTTTGAAGACGTTTACCTGTGTGAGCTGAATCCTGTTGCTTTCCTGTGTGGATTGTGTTGTGCAATCCTGTGTGGATTATGTTTTGCTTTCCTATGTGGAATACGTATACTTTCCTGCGTGGACTGAGTTGTACTTGGGCTCGGAGGTTGGAGCATATTTTAATTGATGACTTAGGTATATGTATGGGCATATACCT
Organism: Viscum album; assembly: GCA_963277665.1. Lineage (NCBI taxonomy): Eukaryota > Viridiplantae > Streptophyta > Magnoliopsida > Santalales > Viscaceae > Viscum > Viscum album. The sequence continues at coordinate 854,160,897 of OY728167.1, read as the reverse complement.
AAGCAGTGTCGGTTGTTACTTCGTGATTGTACTTTTCTTCGTGGTTTATCCTTTGTGGATTTGAGAGACCTTCAGGGGTCTCGGGGTCCCTACTGAGTAGCTTATACTCACCCCTGCACGGGCTTCGCCCGCACTACGTTGTGTTGGTTGCAGACGACGGACAGCGTTGACCTTCGCTGAGGCTCGTAGAGCGGGACGGTACCCGGAGGTGGACCACTGGGCAGGACGTGCTCGGAGCGGACGGCGGGACCCGTGGAGCAGAGGAGCTATATGTACCCACCCTTCAGGTGGGATTTCCAGTGGACAGCTCGGAGTAGCGGCTTTACTTTTCAGTTGCTGTTTTTCCTTTCGAGTTGTACTTTACTTTCAGTTTGGGTTTGTATTCTGGCCCATTTACTTTTCCGCACTTTCAGTTGTACTCTGCTTTTGTTGAGTGTTTACTTTCTGCTTGCTTACTCTGTGGTGTTTGTTTACTTTACAAAGGCAATGCCTTCCCTTTTTACCGGGATTTACGCCTTGGTGCTAGTCGCCAGCCCCTGGCCTATGGAAGGCGGGCTTGGGGTAGTCACGGCACGGTTCCCGAGGGCGGGTCGTGACAAATTGGTATCAGAGGAGTTCGGTTCTACCGCGAACTCTGATCTTTTCTATGTGAAGCAATAATGTTTAGCGTATTGAGTGTGGATATCAGTCCAGGGAGTCCAGTGTTGGTGTGGCGGCCGACGTATCCGTACACCAGGACCGTGACTTCTGATTTCCGACTTAATGCACGAAAACATTGATTGCGTGTGTGTTTCAAAGTTTTCTTTGTGATTACTTATATCAGCTCACCAGGTATACTGTTCTGACCGTGGCGCACCTGTTTCCTTTTCAGGATGGCCCCACGACGACAACCAGCTAGGGTTCCGAGAGTCGAGCGAGACGACAGCCCACCGAGCGACGAGGCCTCGGTGCAGGGCCCTTTTCCGGTAGTGGCACCGGCGGTAGCTTTACCCGCCGAGCCCCCGATGCTTCCAGCAGCAGCCGCTGACGATGCACGTCGCCTCAGCGCACTGCATGAGTTTCAGCGCCAGCGACCGCCCAGGTTTCGCGGGGAGACGGATCCCCAGGCAGCAGAGGACTGGCTGGAGGCAGTAGTACGAGTGTTTAGGCTAGTGAGGACACCAACAGACCTCATGGTGATCCTCGCTGCGAGCCTACTACACGCAGCAGCAGGACGATGGTGGAGCCTGATGCTCCAGGTGCACGATGAGGCATCTCTTCTTTGGACGGACTTTGAGAGCCTCTTCCGCTCGGAGTTCGTCCCAGCCACCCTTCGTGCGGTGCGTATCCAGGAGCTTCTACAGCTGCGGCAGGGCAGCATGACGGTCGCTCAGTACTCGGCGAGATTTACTGATCTCTCGCGCTACTCGACTGACATGGTACGGGACCCATTCTTCCGGGCCCGGAACTTCGAGCAGGGTTTGAGACACGAGATCAGGGCATCGCTGATCTCCCTCAGCATACCGACTCAGACAGGAGTACTGGAGCGGGCCCTTCTGATCGAGAGCTTCCTTGCTGAGTCTACACCAGCACAGCGACCCACCGCAGGGCGGCACGTGGCAGAGTCATCTGCAGCAGGCAGTCGACGGATGACTCAGGGGTCCAGGCAGACCAGACCTTCGGGCAGACGATCTCAGGGCACTGGCTCAGCAGTGCGGGGCACACAGCGCGGAGCCAGTCTTCCGAGAGGCAGACAGTGCTACTCGTGCGGCGGGCAGGGCCACATGGCTCGTGACTGCCCGATCCGCCGTGCCGAGGAGCAGCAGACGATTGATAGACCACCGAGGCAGAGGCAGAGGGTCGACCGTGGCGGTCCGTAGGGAGGAGGTGGACGAGGCAGAGGAGCTGGATGAGCAACTGGTGGTGGCCGACGCTTTGAGGCTCTACCACCACCACCACCAGGAGGTCCACCCCGAAGACAGGGAGCTGGCGGGCAACGACAGACACAGCTCCAGGCAGCAGAGGCCTACGACCACGGCGCACCCGAGATGATTCGAGGTACTATCTGTGTCTATTCCACCCTTGCTGCAGTTCTTATAGACACAGGAGCGAGTCACTCTTTCATAGCCGCTGCCCTTGTTCGGAGCTCGGAGATTCCGACAGAGCCGTTGGCTCGATCCTTACGGCTAGAGACTCCTACGGGAGCAGACTCGACGATTACGCACTGGTGCCGGCAGTGTGAGCTTACTCTAGGAGGCGAGAGCTTCGGCTGGGATCTTCTTGTAGCAGCGTCGAGGCCTTACGACGTCATCTTGGGCATGGATTGGCTGTCTACGGTCCATGCACAGATTGACTGTTTTAGGCGCAAGGTGCGTTGTGTACGCACCGACGAGAGCAGGTTCACCTTCACCGGCGAGAAGGGAGCCTTAGCAGCACAGGATGGACTTCCGCGGAGGAGAGGACAGACCATCACTCATCAGCTGGCTAGCCTCATCCTTGGAGCAGTTGACGTGCAGAGTCCTGGTTTTCCTGCAGTGGTGGATCAGTTTGCGGACGTTTTTCCCGACGATGTTCTAGGGCTACCTCCTCGCAGAGAGGTAGACTTTTATATTGACTTGTACCCCGGGACAGCCCCGATATCCACTCCAGCATATCGGATGGCCCCCGCCGAGCTTCGAGAGCTACGGGTACAGTTGGAGGACTTGCAGGGCAAGGGGTTCATCCGACCCAGTGTTTCACCCTGGGCTTCTCCGATATTGTTCGCCAAGAAGGCGGACGGGAGCTTGCGACTTTGTGTTGACTATCGTCGCCTGAACCAGGTGATAGTGAGGAACAAGTATCCGCTACCGAGGATTGATGACCTCTTTGATCAGCTCAAGGGAGCACGGTGGTTCTCGAAGATAGACCTCAGGTCAGGCTATCATCAGCTCAGAGTCAGAGATGAGGATGTGCAGAAGACAGCCTTCAGATGTCGGTATGGCCACTATGAGTTCTTGGTTATGCCTTTTGGTGTAACCAATGCTCCAGCAGTGTTCATGGCTCTCATGAACAGGATCTTTCAGCCATACCTCGATCGGTTTGTCGTGGACTTCATCGACGACATTCTGATTTACTCTACGACAGAGGAGGAGCACGCCTATCACTTGCGAGTTGTACTAGACACACTCAGAGAGCACCAGCTTTATGGTAAGCTCTCGAAGTGCCAGTTCTGGATACGTGAGGTCCACTTCTTGGGTCACGTTATCTCTGAGGCGGGAGTTGCAGTAGATCCCGCGAAGATTGAGGCTGTGTTAGCATGGGAGCCACCCAGGAGCGTGACTGAGGTTCGGAGTTTCTTGGGACTAGCTGGATACTATCGGAGATTCGTGCCAGACTTCTCTAGAGTTGCGGCATCACTCACAGCTTTGACAAAGAAGGGGAAACCCTTCGTGTGGTCAGACAGATGTCAGCAGAGCTTCCAGGAGCTGAGACAGAGATTGACTAGCGCACCTATCTTGAGGTTGCCTGAGGAGGGAGTAGGGTACGTAGTCTACTGCGATGCATCAGGGACCAGACTCGGATGTGTTCTGATGCAGGAGTGGGCAGTGATCGCCTATGGATCACGATAGTTGAGGCCGCATGAGCAGAACTACGCTACCCATGACCTGGAGTTAGCCGCAGTGGTCTTCGCTCTGAAGACATGGCGACACTATCTGATGGGCGAGCGCTTTACAGTCTTTTCCGATCATCAGAGTCTCAGGTATATCTTCTCGCAGAAGGACCTGAACCTGAGACAGCGGCGATGGCTCTAGTTCCTCCAGGACTATGACTTTGAGATAGTCTATACTCCTGGGAAGGGGAACGTAGTAGCCGATGCCCTCAGCAGGAGGACGGGCATTCAGCTACTTGAGGAGGCGACGAAGCAGCTAGCCTCTTTTCAGATATCCTTCGTGGATAGAGATGGAGCAGCCTTCCTTCAGTCTCTCACAGTCACTCCTCCGCTACTGCAGCGAGTCAGGGAGGCACAGCGTGGGGACGCTGACTGTGAGACACGGCGTGCACAGATATCCTCGGGACAGGCACCTGATGGTTTCTACCTTGGAGCAGAGCACGACATCCTTTTCAGAGGACTTACCATGGTACCAGTAGCTTTGCGAGAGGAAGTGCTGAGAGAGTTTCACACTTCTCCTTTGGCGGTACATCCTGGAGTGGCGAAGATGTACCAGGACCTCAGACGACAGCACTGGTGGCCGGGCATGAAGAAGGCTGTAGCAGAGTTCGTTTCTCGATGCCTCACCTGCCAGCAGGTGAAGGCAGAGCATCAGGTACCAGCAGGCTTAGTACAGCCCTTGGAGGTTCCGGAGTGGAAGTGGGACGGCATATCTATGGACTTCGTGACTGGACTTCCACGCACTTCCAGAGGTCACGACTCCATCTGGGTGATTGTTGACCGACTCACCAAGTCGGCACACTTCTTACCCATCAGAGAGCAGGGCTCAGTAGAGAGCTTGGGACGTCTCTACGTTCAGGAGATTGTGCGGCTCCACGGCGTGCCATCATCTATCGTCTCCGATCGAGATGCCCGCTTTACTTCCCGGCTTTGGAAGGGGTTGCAGGAAGCGTTCGGGACGCAGCTACGTCTTAGCACAGCTTTTCACCCTCAGACGGATGGTCAGACGGAGAGGACCATTCAGACACTCGAGGACATGCTCCGCGCATGTGTCCTCGACTTTGGTCGTAGCTGGGAGGACCACCTACCCTTGGTGGAGTTCGCGTACAACAACAGCTACCACTCCACCATCGGGATGGCACCGTACGAGGCGTTGTACGGCCGACCTTGTAGATCTCCTTTGTGCTGGACAGACCCTGGAGAGTCAGCACTGGTGGGACCGGAGATGGTCCAGGCCACGACAGAGAAGGTCCAGGTCATCCAGGAGCGGATGAGGACAGCTCAGAGCCGGCAGAAGTCATACGCTGACAGGAGGCGGAGGCCACTGGAGTTCGAGGATGGAGACCACGTCTTCTTGCGGGTCTCACCTCGACGTGGTATTCAGAGATTTGGCCGAGGCGGCAAGTTATCTCCGCGCTTCATCGGACCCTTCCAGATTCTCAGCAGGATTGGCGAGGTGGCTTATCGCCTGGCTCTACCACCTCAGTTGCACCGGGTGCACGACGTCTTCCACGTATCTCAGCTGAGGAGATACGTGCACGACCCGACGCACATCATTGACCATGGGGAGCTTGACGTTGACTATGGGGCGACCTTTACGGAGGTCCCGGTGGAGATAGAGGATCGACAGGAGCGGGTCCTGCATGGGCGATCGATTCCTCTTGTGCGCATCAGATGGCAGCACGGGAATCTCCAGGAGAGCACATGGGAGCGGGAGGCTCAGATGCGTGCTCAGTACCCTCATTTGTTTCCCTAGTTTTTGATGTATCTTTACGGGGACGTAAAGCCCTGAGGTGGGAGTAATGTAAAGACCCGTAAAATTCAAGGGAAATTTTTTCTTAATTTTCTTTAGAATTTTACAAGAGCACGGTTTCAGACGGCACCTGATTCCGAGGCCCGGAGTGCCCGGAATTAATTTCCGAAGTTTGGCTCGGGTACGTTCAGTGAACGAACGAGCGGGAATTCCTAACTTTTGATCCGGTGCTCGGAATTGAAATCCGAGGGTACCGATGAACTCGCAGCGCCGATATTCGCTTAAAGAGTCCTTTTCGGGAGTTGCGTTTGTTGCGGGTTAAAAGTTAATTTTGGGGTTTTTAGTTTGAGTTAAATAAAATTTGTGTAGAACAAATTTTATTATAACTTCTTAAAACCTATCAAAGGAGGTTGGAAGTGGGACCCACACCCACTTAACCTCCCTTGGGAGGATTAAGTGTGGTGGGGCCCACACGAACCCCTTTTCTTTTCAAATTCCCTAACCCCTCTAAACCCCCTCTTAATTTTGTAACTCTCCCCTACTTTAATTCTTTCCAACCTATCTCTTTACTTAATTTTGTCAACTCTAGATTTAATTAATGTATTGAATTCAACTTTTGAATTTTGAAAGGTTGGCAAAGTGAAAATAAAATAAGGTGTAGCTTATTTTATTTTGGGTTATTTGGTTTGTCTTCTTGAGAGGTGGAGAGCTCTTCTTCTCCTTCAACTCTGACAAGGAACTCGAAGAACGTTCATCTTGACGAAGAACGTTCAAGCTCCGACGAAGAACGCCGCACCTCCATTCTTCGTTTACCATGTCAACGAAGGGGACGCCACTTCTTCCTCAGACAACCTTCGTCGGCGTACAAGTTTCGCCAACGACGTGTCTCTTCGAACGCATCCCTTCGTCAGCGGATTTGACGAACGGCTACCGCGACGCCCGACCTCCGCGACGTCGTCTTCCGCGGATCGTTCACAATGTTCGAACCTTATACCCGAGGTAGGGGTTGTTGTTTTCATTTTGGTTTCCTTATTCCTTTTCTTGCTCGTGGATCACATGTCTACGTGAGGCATTTGATTATTTTATATAAGTGTTATTGTTAACGCGAGGGGGGCTGGACCGCACGAACACGGCCGAACCCCCCCTACATCGTTCTTGTGTATTCTTGCGGGTGGAAGCAAGTGGCGTGGTGCCGTCGCACCACGCGGATGATCGTGCAAATATTTTACGCGGCGCCGTCGCGCCACACCGAGGTAGAATATTCAAGAACGCGACACCGTCGCGCCACGTTGAATGGAATCAAGGCACGACGAAGGGGCGCGGTGCCGTCGCACCGCGCCGGATGACGAACGCCGCGGCCGGTTCCGGGCCGCAGCGGGACGAGGAGACCGCGGCCGGATCCGGGCCGCGGCGGGATGTGAAGACCGGCGGCCGGGCCGCCGGCGTCGGAAGTCGAAGGCGGGACCGGAATTTCCGGTCCCGTTGGTGAAAACCGGCCGGCCAGCTGGCCGGCCGGATGACAGAAAACCGGGGGAATAAATCCCCCGGCCGGTTCAACAAAACCCCCCTCTTAATGAGGGGGGCGGTTCCTTGAAGGAGGGGGGGGGGGGGGGGGCAGCCGGCCCCCCGGTTTGATCCCAGCCGGCCCCCACGTGCGGGGGCCGTGTCTTGCAAATGGCGCGGCACAAAGGCCGCGCCGCCACCCTAATCAGCGGGGGGCTTCGCCCCCCCGCGTGCAGCCGCCCCGCGGCGACAGGCCGCCGCGGCCCGCCGCGCCGCCGCCCCGGGGGGGGGGGGGGGGGGTCGGGCCGGGTCGGCCCGGACCCGGACCCCTCCGTTTCGAACCAGATTCGGTTTTTGGCCCATAACTTGAGCCTCGGACCTCCGAATGACGAACCGTCTGCGGCAACGCGATCCTTGGATCGAGACGGTCGTTTCGGTATATCGCACTCAAGGTTTCGGTTTACCTTGAGTTCGGCCGGGTTGGTTCGTTCACGAAACCAACCGGGCCTTCGGAGCGGAAACGCTCATATCTTGAGCTACGGACGTCCGATTGACGTGCCGTCAGTCGCGTAGTGTACCTCTTAGTGAGACAGATCTTTTGGCATACTCTGCCCAAGGTTTGGACGCAGGTGGAGTACGGTCGGGTTGGTTTAGCCTTAAAAACCAACCGGGCCCCGGAGACGAAAATGCCAATAACTCTCAGACCGGGCGTCCGATCGACGCGCCGTCTGTTGCGTTGAGTTCCTGATGACGATACGGAACTTTTGGATACATCAACTCTGGTCTTCGTGACAGTTGATGTATCAGCCTCTCGGCTCGTGGAGCGGACCCTCCGAACGAGCTTGCTATGTGCGGGAACCCTAGTGCTGGCTGTGACTGCTACTACTGCTACTACTGCTACTGTGACTGCGACGACGACAGTACAGAGATCCTGTTTGGATTCGACGACGACGACTACAGCACTCAGCGATCCTACGTGGATCAGTGCTACAGGTCCTGTGTGGGCCCGATCCTGTGTGGGTCCTTGCGCTCAGCGGTTCTGTGTGAGCCAGCGCCTACAGGTCCTGTGTGGGCCCGATCCTTTGTGGGTCTTTGCGGGGGTTAGTTACCTATCGATCCTTCGTGGGTCCGACGACTTAGATGGATCAGTGATCATCTTTATCGTCCTTTGAAGAAGTTTACCTGTGTGAGCTGAATCCTGTTGCTTTCCTGTGTGGATTGTGTTGTGCAATCCTGTGTGGATTATGTTTTGCTTTCCTATGTGGAATACGTATAATTTCCTGCGTGGACTGAGTTGTACTTGGGCTCGGAGGTTGGAGCGTATTTTAATTGATGACTTAGGTATATGTATGGGCATATACCTAAGCAGTGTCGGTTGTTACTTCGTGATTGTACTTTTCTTCGTGGTTTATCCTTTGTGGATTTGAGAGACCTTCAGGGGTCTCGGGGTCCCTACTGAGTAGCTTATACTCACCCCTGCACGGGCTTCGCCCGCACTACGTTGTGTTGGTTGCAGACGACGGACAGCGTTGACCTTCGCTGAGGCTCGTAGAGCGGGACGGTACCCGGAGGTGGACCACTGGGCAGGACGTGCTCGGAGCGGACGGTGGGACCCGTGGAGCAGAGGAGCTATCTGTACCCACCCTTCAGGTGGGATTTCCAGTGGACAGCTCGGAGTAGCGGCTTTACTTTTCAGTTGCTGTTTTTCCTTTCGAGTTGTACTTTACTTTCAGTTTGGGTTTGTATTCTGGCCCATTTACTTTTCCGCACTTTCAGTTGTACTCTGCTTTTGTTGAGTGTTTACTTTCCGCTTGCTTACTCTGTGGTGTTTGTTTACTTTACAAAGGCAATGCCTTCCCTTTTTACCAGGATTTACGCCTTGGTGCTAGTCGCCAGCCCCTGGCCTATGGAAGGCGGGCTTGGGGTAGTCACGACACGGTTCCCGAGGGCGGGTCGTGACATATGAAGGGTCTCTCACATTATATCCCACCAATTCATTGGATAATGATTATATTGTAATTATATTTTATTTTTATACATAATAGAAGTGTTTTAAATTTGATTTTTAATTTGAGGCTCTAAGTCAACAAAATGGAGTTTTAAGTGCTCACTATGGGTTTTAAGGAATTTCTGAAGAAAATAAGTGTTTTTTCTTATGAAAATGATTATTTCTGTTCACTCAAAGAACATTTTTGTAATGGTTTATATTTTATGTTTTTTCTTGTTTTTTATTAATTAATAGTTTCTTTTATTTTTTAAGCCTTACTGAGATTAATTTTTCATCCCATGTTTTTTGAAAAAAATCATTGAGTTTTATGATAGTTTGGGGAATGGAAGAAGTAAAGTTAAAAGTCATAGATATTTTCCATTAAAGTAAATCATGATTTATTTTAAATGTTTTATATTATAATAAATTTTATATTAATCAAATGTTTCAAATGTTAATTTTATTTTATATGTATGATTTATGGAATAATTCTATAAATCTCTAAAATCTCAAAGATTCAAAAAGTGAAAGAGGGTGATTTCTTAAATAGCACTCACCATCATGTAATGATTATCTTTGGGTCATTATAATTGGATTAAAAAAATGTTTTAGACAACATTTGAGGTTAGAATTGTTTTAATAGAATTCCCATAGAATATTTTACTCTATATTATGATCAAATGATATAGAATTTTAATATTACCATGATGTTTCAATTAAATAGTATTTGTTCAGAATGTTTTTCTATGAATGAAATGAGGAATATTTATTGGGAATTTATCAAGAGGAAAGTATCCTTCCAAATTAGAATACCGAGATTATCAAAATTGGACTATAATTGTTTGTTGTATGGATTGATTACTTGAAAAAAAATCATTAAATGGTTTTTGTATCCTTGTTGGAGAGGATCCTGATATTCGACAAAGGAACATTTATATAGTGTATCGTATCATGACGAATCATCCCACATCATTTAGAAGATAATCTAACCCTATGGTAGTTTATGAGAAGACCAGCACTCTGTAAAATATATTTGATGTCATGAGATATTTAGAACATCAAAATTTAACTCTTTTTGTTTATCCTTTTGAAGGTGAAATAGATCGATGGTGGTATTTCATTAATATTACTAGGGTGAATAATTATCTTTATTCTATGGAATGAAACGCTTTTAGTATTATTTTCATAGATGAATTTTTCCAAAGGGGTTATCAAATTAGGTTGGGTAAAAAAATTCTTTAGATTGGGGAAACATATTGATGATTCAGTGTCAGAATTGGATGAAACTTTCATAAGGATAGACATGTATGTGCCATATTGTTTTTGGGACATTGATAGTAAAATTGAGAGATTTTATATTGGATTAAAAACAATAAGTTGAACATATTTTACATCATGATAATTTATAAGTTATGAGAATTTTTTTCATTGTGATGATTAACATGATATTGAATATTCGGACATTGTTGTATCATGAGATGAAAAGAGTAATAAATGGATAAAGTGGTAGAATATATTTAATAAAGAAGCTAAGAAACTTAGAGTTAATACCCAAACATATTCTATGTGTGTTAAAATTCATTTTGGAGAATTTATGTTAGGATTTAGAATGTTTTACTAGTGTGATGGGTTTGGTTACAAGTATCACGAATGTAATGATTATAGTCATGAAATATCCATGAATGAGATTACAAGAATCCAGTAAAGAATAATGTGTTTTAGCTATAATTGTTTATGAAATTATGATAATGGGTTTCTAATTATACTTACATAGGCTGGGAATCATCATGATTAGAAGTATAAAGTGGTTGAAAATCCATTTCTACATCTATAGTTCATTTTTTTCTATTTGGAGAAGTGGATACATCTATAGGGACCTTTGTGTTATTTAATGTTTAATCATAAGATCAATGTCTTAAGAAAAACTTTTTTTTATTTTTTAAGTAATGGAAATACATTGGGATACATTTATTATGTTTTAATATATATTTAAGGTATATTTTTTAGTTTAATATTTATTTTAGGAATAATGTCTTTACATTTTTTATAAATAATTTTAAAGTTATTAATAACCATTATGGTCAATATGAACCTATTTTTAGCTATAAATTTTCAAAAATAAATATTTATGATCAGCCAGTGGGGTTACTTTTGAGGATTATGTATAAAATTTTTATTAGATAACTTGTACAAAAATTATTTGTTTTTGAAAATATTTACAGACAGATGGAAGCACTTGAAACAATTTTATGTATTTTATGATTTGTAAGAAGTAATTTTTAGGTATTCAAACCCAAAAAAAAATTTAAATATTGATTTATTAGATTATGTGATGAATTGGAAGATGATCAATGAAACAAAAAAGGTTGGATTTTTTATTATGGAACACATACTTATCAATTATGTATATTTCCATTTATTCTTAGACATTAAAATAAATCTTATACTTGAGGAAAAATATCATAAAAAATAAATATTATCCTATTATATTTATATCCAATAAATCATATGGACTTTTAGATCATCCAAGATTTATGTTATTGAGTCCTTTAACTTTTCATTGATTGTTCACATTTTTGTGATCAATGACCTCAGTCACTCTATATAATTATTTATGCATTTATTCTATGTCCAAATTTGTACTTCCCAACTCTTTCCACCTATATCGAATGTATGTTATGTGTTATAAAATTATTCCTCTACACTCTCCTTTCACTCTTATTAAGTGGATGTTTTGTTAAGACTTATTATGATGTGGGTTTTTCAGAAGTAGAGTTTACCAATATAAAACCCATTTTTATCGATATAATGATTGAATTCCGAGGAAAATATTTATTAAGGGGTGGGGGATTTAGAACCTTGAGATTTTAAATGAATAAAATTATGCTCAAAAAAATAAATGAAATACAGAAAAATGATTAGAAGAGAATTTAACTACCCATGACATTAAGATATATTTCATAATTAATAAATTTAATCTCTTCAATATCTTTTATTACACACAACCATATGTTTTTTATTTTAGAAAACATACAACACACGCAGAAATGAGTTTAATTTAAATGTAAAATATTATTAAAATATAATTATCTAATATGTAATGAACAAACCAATGTAAACTAAAAAATTAACCCAAAACGAAATGTCGTTTGATATAGGTAAAATAGTATAATAAAAACCAGTCTTAAAAATAAACAAAATACATATTACTAGTATACAAAGAATAAATTGATGAGATACCACACCGAAATCTAATCTATGCCAAAACAATCTAAACTGTAATGTATGTCAAATTTTTACATGACCAAAATTTACCTCATGACCAACCCTAATCGAAAGAGTCTATAAAAAGGAAATCTATCATAGTACAAGATATTCTACCCTTTTAAAATATCATACATTACAACATCTACAAATTACAAACTTCATATTTATTTTCTGATTCAAATCCCAGTAGGATTCCATCATAGATTCTATAAAAGGTCTGATTTCATGAATGTATGAATTATAGCTCTTGAAAAATAGTATTACAAATATTTTTCATAAATTAAAACTAGTTGTAAATATTTTTTCATTTGGTTTTAAGAAAATAATTTAATTTTCTCAAACCAAAAATATGGCCAGTAAAAGTGACAAAATGGGAATCCACATCCATGCATAAATAGGTACACATATCCACGAAATAACCAATCATACAAAACTATTAAATACAAACTCACATAAAAAACCTACGAACAACAATACATGGGACTAATAAACTTGTGATAAATAATCAAAAAGACAAATCATCTCATATACGGGCTTTATACAATGGGACACTATGTAATATACACATAAAAATAATGAATAGTCATAATCTTGGATCCACCTAATACTACGACTTTCTAATAAATATCACAAAATGTTACCACTAAGTAGTTCAAAAAATACACTAAGGTTTCCTGAATCTCTTTCCTGATGCACCCAAGGATCTAAATGTGTAATTTTCCAAATTCATTTCAAAAACATTCTCACATCTTCATAAAACAATTTCATGTCCAAAAAAACCACATTGTAGTTTGAAAACCCAATTCCAAATCAAGAAAATCCATTTTCAATGAATTTTTTTTGAAAACATCTTCCTTTCTAGTACGCCATTTGAAACCACTTACCACATCAAATCAAAGAACAAATGAAAGTAATTTTTCAAGAAAATTTGAAAATTCAATGAATTAACCCATTTTATAGAAACATGTACCCAACTGACGATGTCCTAATCGAGGTGAAACTCTACAGAATATAGGATCACTAAACTAAGATTCATGTACATGATGAATATGGTCTGTATAAGATTTATGAAGAGTATTTTTCATGCACTAATTTATCTAGATCAATAGAACAATCTTCATTTTTTCCTGAACAACACTTGGACCATCATAGTATTTCTCTCCAAAAGTTTCTTATCATAAGGGAGATCTACATGGCCGCCCATAAAAATCCTTGAAGGGGGAACCTATATCAAATCCTAATTACTGTTTTTTTAGAAAAATTTATCCAATGTATAAGGGTTTTCATACGATCCCCCAAAATCAATCTCACAAGCCTGAATCATATCCTCTAAAACCTGCACAATCCTCTATTTTTTCCATCCTTCTATGGATTTTAAGTAATTATCAATATAATTTAGGAACCCATCACCTCTAATAAACATTTCCAAATCCTTAATGTGAACCTTGTATCCCTATAATATAAAACTATAGAGGGAACCACATGAAGTCTGACAATCTCTCACACTTAAAAGTCCCCAATCTATTAGACATTCATCATCTCCTGGATTGGTTGGAAATGTGATGATTTTATGAGTCGATCAATGACCACACAAATCACATCCCTCACACTATTAGCCTATTAAAAACCAATGATGAATTCCTTTCAAATACCATCCCAATTCCATTTCGGAATGGGTAAGGTCTATGACTACCACCTATATCTTTGATGTCCCCCTTAATTTCCCTATAAGTGAGGCACAATGATTCAAAACCATCTATCGACAGTATCATCCCCTAAAACCAATTCCAAAGTCTCAAATAATGATACCTCATGGTATTAACTATGAAAATGAACGAATAATAATGTTTCCCAGCATCTAATATCTTCAGTATATAGAAAAAATGGAATAACCAACCGACTGTGGAAGTAAAATGCACCACTGGGAGACTGAGACCTCTCACCCGAGGTCTCCCCACCATAAATAATTTGTCCCAATCATTGGAATGTAGTTTCTATTACCTAATAAAGATTAACTATCACATATAAATATGAGTCTTCTTCCATTAAATCCAATAACACATGTCTAAAACCCGCTTCCACTTCAAATCTCATCTCAAAAAAAACTCATCAGAGGCCACTCCTCAACTAATTCCTTCAAGGATTGTATTGATAATTTTCTACTCAAGACATTGGATTCGACATTACCATTCCAAGGGGTATAATAAATAACAAAATCCAAATTATTAAGATACTACAACCATCATCTCCATTTAAACTTCAATATCCTCTAAGTAAAAACATGTTTCGAGCTCTTATGATAAGAATATACCTTAAAACACAACCAAATGAGATATTTACACCAAATTTTGAGTGCATGAATAACTACTAAAAACTGAATATCATGGGTAGGGTAGTTATTCTCATTAGGGAAAAACTAGTATGATCCATTAGACACAACATGTTTCCACTAATAGAGGAAAAATATGAAACCTATACCATAAGAATAAAAAAAACATCATAACATGATCTAGTTTTTGTAAGAATCAATATAGTTGCTGTAGTAAAACTCATATTTGGCTCCTCAAAATTCACCTGATGTTTTTTATTCCATTCAAAAATTACACACCTATGGGTTCAAGAAGTTATTTAAGATGCCATAAAGGAGGATTCCAGGACAAAATATCAATAGTAAACATCCAAACACAAGATGCTTCAAATATGAAACACATTTTTGGGATAAGACCAAGATATAACAACATATACATTTATAGTATCTACTATGATTCCCCTTTGAGATATCATAATACCTAGAAAAATCACTTCCTAGATCCAATAATCCCATTTTTAAATCATACCATAAATAATATTTTGTTAGAATTTTCAAATAATGATACCAAAATGGTCCATAATCTCCTCCCATAACATGGACTACACAAAAATATCATCCAGAAATAAAAAACAAAAGATTCCAAGAACCGATGAGTGACATGATTCTTTAAATCCATTAACATTATAAGAGTATTAGTGTGACTAAATGGAAAAATTATAAACCTAATATTCCCACATTGACTAATAAATTTTTTCTTAGGTACATCCACTTCTTAGAAACTAAACTAGTGACACATTTACTGTATTTCAATCTTATAATACCAAAAAACCTCTCTTAGATGATCAAAGAGATCATCAATACATTAAAAATGATATTTTTTCATAATGGTCACCTGATTTAACATTTGATAGTCAACATAATGTGTGATTCTCTCATGTGACTTCTTAGAAATGAGGATAGGAGAATCCCATAGTGAAAATCTATGATGAATAAATCCATTTTCCCCAAATTCCTCAAGATGGTACTTATGTTCCATAAAATGAGCATGTTTAATATGTTAATATGGCATGGAAATGGAAATCTTTCTAATGAGAAGGTATATATTAAAATCTACTTCTCCATGGGGTGGTAAAAATTAAAAATCATCAAGAAAAACCTCAGGGTATTCACAGACTAATACAAGATGTTTCCAACCAAAAAAGTGTTAAATTAATCAAGAAGAATACCTAATAAATACAAAATGATTACCCCATAATATGTTACAACATTCTATTACCTAACCAATCAGGATTCCCACTCAAACAATAAAACATGAGTGACCCCATCGGTAGATTTGAGCTGAACCATATGGAAATAAAACAATATGTGGTCTTTTACACCTATCATCCTATCCATGAAGATAAGAAAGTTGAATATGTCAATATAAATCACTACAATGACCCACTCCACATAAAAAATTTCAATCATCAACATCAACTGGGACATATAAAACCTTGTTCGGACATCTTTACCAAAGGTGCTTAAAGACAAACAAGAAAAGAATAAGTTCCAATAAAAAACCCAACAACTAAATTAACATTAATGATATAAAATAATGTGTAGAACCTATATTAAAAAAACTAGAACAATTAATGATGAGATAAAAACCATACCTATAAAAATATTTGGCCCTAGGTTGGATTGCTTTGGGGTGTACTTAGTTGCTTAAATACGACAAGTCTAAGCCACATGAACATATCCATTGGCCCTAGGTTTTTATCCACCACCCTTGGAAGAATCTCCATTAACCTTCAAATCCCTTGGTGTGAGTTTATCCAACCCTAATACCCATATATATATTCTCACAAAAATTTTATAGATGTCGAGATCATCCCCAACGATGGAAATACTTTTGATCCACCACAAAAATAGATTTTTTATTATCTCTCCTTCAATAAAGGGTGTAGAAAACCTATTCATTCTCCATGGAGGACCCTAAAATTAGCCTTGATGATAATTGACCACTGTTATGCTTCCACTTATGGAATGAAGATACACCTTGGATAACCACTTAAAAAATAATGATCCACCCTAACATTTCTTTCCAGCTTTGTTTTCCTCAACCAAATATGTCTTGTCAACTACCACAACAAAGCTTGAATGGTAAATAAGGATAAATATAGGTTGAATATCAGGCCTCAATCCAAACATAAACCTCTGATCCTTCAGGTACTCATTAGTGAAAAGACTCTGTGCAAGATGCACTGACTCAGCCAAATAGGTATAATAATTCAAAATGGAATTCCCCCTGATCTTATGTCAAAACATATACAGATTCTCCACATTAAATTTCTCATGATAAATAGATGGTTAATGATTTCATGATAGATGTCTTGTAAGATCCTCATGCAACATATATTGTATAATAGTTTCCCACAATCTACTACTCATTACCTCGAGCCTACATGTGAAAAAACACTCCATAGAGTCTTCGTGATTCCTAAACAATTATGACCCCCACTATCCCCTAAATATACTCATTAGATTATGGGGGTACTTTTCCCCATGAAGGATATGTAGATACTTCTTAGTAAATTTATAGTGGTGATCCACCATGCATCTTGGGTTCCTAACACCAACTTGTCCTAGAGTCTTAATAGTGTGGGTAATAGGTTCTACCAAAGTAGGTTCCATTAGAGGATTTCCCAAAAGAACCCATCTCATAACTTCCTCTCTCAATCATTGAATAACTCTTCGTAGATGAGTTATCTAATACAAGTCAAAAACATATCTGTTAGAAAAAAATAAAAAAAATCATATGACCATCTTCTGGTATAAATATCAAATATTTAAAACAATATGAATTTATATTAACCATAAAATAAGTCACTTAAAATGGAAAATGAAAATTTAAATAAAATTATAAAATATATCTTTCAAATGAACATTAACTCCAAGTCTCACACCTATTAAAATTCATTGACCACCCATGGAAACATGGGTTCAACCATTGAAGTGTGCTCGATATGCCCCTTTACTGGAATTATTATCCCAATTATGATGGTCATAACACCATTCTACCTCAGACACATATCAAAACTTAGGAATTACTAATGCACTTTTTTATGAGGATCCCTTTGATTCCAAATTACAATGAACTAACCCTGTTAAACAAGACACCCCCCCCCAAATTGGCCCATCACATGAAATGGGTAAAATAAGATAACAAAAACCACTCATAAATATATTAAAAATAATAAATACAACCGATGTACAAATAATAAACTTAGAAAATACAAAAAACACATACGATCTAATCTAAGGTAGGCTAGTATAGAAATTAATTCAAATATCCACATGACCAATAGTCACCTCTAGACTGACTCAAACCGATGGCAGTAAAAAAAAGGGAGGCTATCATACTATAATGTTATCTTCCATTTACCTAAAACATGAAATAAAACATATAAAAACACCAAATATCACATATAGGGTGTGTTCCAAATCCCGATATGATCAACTGTAGTTTCTATAAAACGTCTCACAGTTTTATATTTTAAAATAAAATAGTTTATTAATGAATTTTATGAAATTAAATAAATTTTTAAATCATTTCCCTTTGGTCTTCGTAAAATCCATTCATATACTCACACTATAAATAAGAAAAGTAGAGGTCAAGAAATATAAAAAATATCCTTGAATCAATAGGTACACATATCCATGAAATAACCTATCAAGTGAAGTTATGTGATACAATCTCAAATTAAAACTACTGAGAAATAACCAATGAAAAAAATCATGCAATAAATAACCAAAAAAGAAAAATCACCTCACATATGGGCACTATCCTGTAGTACACTACATGGTATAGACCTAAAAAACCATAACAATCATAATGGTAGATCCAACTAATATTGAGTACTACCAGTTGATATAATAAAATGTAACCTTCTCGTGGTTCCAAGAACTCAATAAGGTTACCCATGTCTATTTCATGATGCACCCAAGGTTCTATATCTCCAATTGTCTAAATTAATTTCAAAACCATGATCAATGTTTCAAAAAAACATTTTAAATTCCACTCCAAACCCTTGTGGAGGGTTAAAAACTCAATTACAAATCATGAAAATCCATTTTCAATGAAAAATACCTTCTTGAAAACATTTTCCCTTCCATGAAATCATTTGAAAATACTTAAAATTCGAATCAATGGACAACCTAAATTAATATCTCAAGAACAACATGCAATTAAATGAATTATCCCACTATATAGAGACACCTACCTCAACATGGTAAAAGCCTAGATAACTTTAAAAATAGTGACCATAAACAAGGATAACGTCCCTCAAATGTCAAGACATGCTAACAAACAAAAAATCCTCAATATAAAAAACTATCTGATCAAAAATCCAAACACAACCATGAAAAAAAGGACAACCATAACCAAATATGATGATAAAAAAGAAGTATTACATATCAATAGAAATTAAATCAAACCAAAAATATGATCAATATTTGAAAAATTATTATAATAGAGAGAGAATAAAAAACATATCCCCATGGATATCCTCTTTCTAGATATGGAGAAGAGTTTCCAAATGATGAAATGAGAATTCAGTCGAGTGACACCTTAATATCCAAACTCACAACTATTAAACACCGTGTAAAAACATTTCATATTGTGTAATCCATGAATATCATATACACTAAATTACTCATTTCCTTCTTGTTAAAACATTGATATTTTCCTTTACATAATGTGAACCCTTTACAAAATGTGTTAACCTCTCATATTGTGTATCCAGTTCACATCTTCAAACTAGCCACCATTACATGGAGTGTACACCCATTACACAGTGTCTAATTTCCCAAGAAATAGAAAAAACTATATCTTTATGCTAAAATTTCCAACAAATAAGTATGATCACCATTACAATTATCATTGCCACGACCCGCCCTCGGGGCCCGTGCCGTGACTACCCCAAGCCCGCCTTCCATAGGCCAGGGGCTGGCGACTAGCACCAAGGCGTAAATCCCGATAACTGGGAAGGCATTGCCTTTATAAAAGTAAACAAAAAGAACCACAGAGCACAAGCGGAAGTAAAACACTAAGTATAAAAGAAAGTGCTGAAAAGTAAATGGGCCAGAATACAAACCCAAAAGAAAGTACAAATACAACTGTAAAGTACAACTCGAAAGGGAAAACAGCAACTGAAAAGTAAAGCTGCTACGCCGAGCTGTCCACTGGAAATCCCACCTGAAGGGTGGGTACAGATAGCTCCTCTGCTCCTCAGGTCCCACCGTCCGCTCCGAGTATGTCTCGCCCAGTGGTCCACCTCCGGGTACCGCCTCGTCGTCACGCCCACCTCTGGGTACCGCCTCGTCGTGAGGTCCTCCTCTGGGTACCATCTCTTCGTATAGTCCACCTCCAGGTACTGTCCAGTCCTCGAACACTCGGCTTCTGTCAACACTGCCCGTCGTCTGCAACCAACACAATGAGGTGCGGGCATAGCCCGTGCAGGGGTGAGTATAACGATACTCAGTAGGGACCCTGAGACCCTCAAGGTCTCACTAAACCAACAAGGATAACCACAAATAAGATCTCAACAGATAACCTCTACTTAGATATATGCCCATACATATACCTAAGTTATCAAGTAACCCATCTCAATCATGAGGAAACATAAGGCTTGTGAAATCAACGGATAACCACTACCCGGGTATATGCCCATACATATAACTAAGTTAGCAAGTGACCCATCCCAATCATGAGGTAAACACAAGGTCAAAAGTCTCAGCTCAAACCAGGATTTTCATTATCGAAACCGTAACTACTGAAGAGCTCCGTCTCTGGAGTGTACAGTGGTCCTGTCACGACTCCGAGGTACTGCTCACTAACCTAAGACTGATGAGGTACTCCTCCTGTCGAGTACTGCGGGTTTTCGGCCAACTACCGTGCGCTCCGTCCGCTGAGGGTCTGTCGCCAAATACCGGGCGCTCCCACTAATAGCCTACAGAGGTACTCCTCCTGTTGAGTACCGCGGGTTTGCAGCCAACTACCGGGCGCTCCGTCCGCCGTGGGTCTGTCGCCAAATACCGGGCGCTCCTTCCACTGGGCTAGTCGACTCACTCTAAGTCAAGTCGGTCAAGCAGTCGTCAGGTCTCAGCCGGCTACGCGGTCTCCATACTCCACACGCTCGTCTCCGGGAGGGTCCGCTCCACGAGCTACTGGTCGATACTCCAAGTATCACAAAGTCCTACAAAGAAGTATCTCAAAGGACCGCCTCGTCATTGGGGTCTCAACGCAACAGACGGCGCGTCAATCAGACGCCCGGTCTGTGAGTTATTAGCCTTTTCGTCCCAGGGGCCCGGTTGGTTTCGTGAGCGAACCAAACCCGGCCGTATCTCAACTATACCCCGAACCCTCATAGGGTAAACTCATAAGGACCATTTCTCAACGCGATCACCAACGCCGCTGACGGTTCGTCAAACGGACGTTCTGTCAGAAAGATATCAGCTTTTCTGTTCCAGGGGCCCGGTTGGATTTCGGTGCGATCCAACCCGGCCACTATCCATATGCATCCAAAACTCGGGAGGAGGATGCCAAAAGTTCCGTATCGTCAACAAGAACTCAACGCAACAGACGGCGCGTCAATCGGACGCCCGGTCTGAGAGTTATTGGCTTTTTCGTTCCAGGGGCCCGGTTGGATTTCGGTGCGATCCAACCCGACCGCACTCCGTCGGCATCCAAACCTCGAGCGGAGTAAGCCGAAAGATCCATCTCACTTAGAGGAATTCAACGAAACAGACGGTGCGTCAATCGGACGCCTGGTCTGTTATTTATTGGTCTTTCCGTCTCACACCCACCCTGGGAAACTTCCCAGGAGGTCACCCATCCTGATCACTACTCTAGGCCAAGCACGCTTAACTACGGAGTTTTAACCACGTAGGCTTCCGAAAAGGAAGGTGCACCTTGAGTATAGTATACCGAAACGACCGTCTCGATCCACGGATCGCGTTGCCGCTGACGACGAGTCGTTTGGAGGTCTGTAGCCCAAGATACGGGCATTTGACCAAACCGCTCAGTAACGGGGGTTTCGGGCCCGGGCCGTCCCGGCCCGAGACCCCCCGGATGGCCCGAACCGGGTCGACCCGCCCCGGACGGGGTTGACCCGGCCCGGCACAGCCCGGCCCGGCCCGGCGCGGCGCGGCCCGGCGCGGCCCGGCCCGGCGCGGCGCGGCGCGGCTCGGCCCGGCGTGGCGAACCGGCCAGGTGCGCCGGTTCGGCGCAAGGCAGCGCGCTGGGCGCGCTGCCAGCTTGGCCGAAGGCCGAGCTTGCTGGAAACGGGGGGCCGCCTGCCCCCCCTTTGTGAAACCGGCCCCCCTCATAATGGGGGGCCAAATAACTGCCCGGGGGAATTAAATTCCCCCGGTTTCCACCAACCCGGCCGGCCCGACCTGGCCGGCCGGCTTCTTGTCAACAGGACCGGCAAGGGCCGGTCCTCTTCCGTCTTCCGGCAACGGCGGCCCGGCTGGCCGCCGGTCATCACGATCCGCCGCGGCCCGGAACCGGCTGCGGCCTTCGTCATCCGGCGCGGTGCG
Source organism: Viscum album (assembly GCA_963277665.1). Taxonomy (NCBI): domain Eukaryota; kingdom Viridiplantae; phylum Streptophyta; class Magnoliopsida; order Santalales; family Viscaceae; genus Viscum; species Viscum album. Next base: position 854,138,867 of record OY728167.1, on the reverse strand, counting down.
ACGGCACCGCGCCCCTCCGCCACGGCCCCGCTCCGACCGCGGCATCTTTGTTTTCCTTCGACGTGGCGCGACGACGTCGTGTTCATGATAATTCTTTCCACGGCGCGGCGCGACGACGCCATGCAATAATTTCCGTGTGATTCCCGCGTGGGGCGACGACACCACGCTATCTCGTTTCATCCGCAAGAAACATTCAAGAACAAAGGAGAGGGGTTCAGCCGTGTTTGTGCGGTCCGGTCCCCCTCTCGTTAGACGATAACACTTAAACGTTCATCCTCAAGTTTGTCATGCTAGAACCAAGAACGGAAAATAATTAAATAAAGAAACAACAAACCCCTACCTCGCTTTTCGTTATGTGTTGACGAAGTCGCGGAAAGGCGGCGGCGATTCGTCGACATCGGAAAAGAGAAGTCGTTGACGACGTCGGCGTTCTTCGTGAAAGGCGCTCCCTTCTTTATTCCGGAAGGAGTGGGAAGGAGGCATCCAAGAAGGGATCGACGTTAGAAACTTCACGTTCTTCTTTGGAAAAGGCATTCTTCGTCGAGAAGACGTTGTTCCATGTTTGGAGATTTCCTTCGTGTTCTTCGTCGAGGGTGGAATTCTCTTCAATCCTTCCATGACTCTATCACAAAGATTTAGCCAACCCCAAACAATAAAACAACACACCTTATTATAGTGTTAGCTTAATGAATTCAAAATAATTCAAATTCATTAAGTTACATCCTTCATTAATGGGTGGAGAGACTCCAAAATTAATGAAGGTGGAAGTGAAGAGTCACATTTAATTGGGGGGGGGGGTTCAAGGGAGTTAAGGAGTTTAAGGAGTTAGGAATTTGAGGGGTTTTGGCACATTAAGTGCAAGGGAGTTTAAGGGGGGTAGAAGAGAGTTAAGGGGAAGGTGAAGGGTTGGGGCTCGTGTGGGCCCCACCTCACCTTAATCCTCACTTGGTTAGTTAGGAACTTGTGATTCCACCCCAACTTCCACACTTAGGATATAACCACTTAAGAAGATAAATAAAATTTGTAACACAAATTTTATTTTTCTTTACACTTAAACCACAAACTTATTAAACAACTGCTCCCAAGCAAACGTAACTCCAAGAAAGGCATTCCTAAGAAAAAACCGGTGCTACGGTTCCATCGGTGCCCTCAGAATTTGATTCCGGGCACCGGTTCAAAATTTAGAAATTCCCGCTCGTTCGTTCACTGAACGTACCCGAGCCAAACTTCAGAAATTGATTCTGGGCACACCGGGCCTCGGAATCAGGCGCCGTCAGAAACTGCGTTCTTGTAAAATTCCAAAGAAAATTAAGAAAAAAATTTCCTTGAAATTTCCAGGTCTTTACATTACTCCCACCTCAGGGCTTTACATCCCCGTAAAGCTTCATCACAAACTAGGGTCACAAAAGAGGTACAGAGCACGCATCTGAGCCTTCCGCTCCCATGTGCTCACCTGGAGGTTCCCGTACTGTCAAAGGAAGTGCACCCAAAGAATCGATCATCCTCGTAGGATCTGCTCCTGTCTATCCTTGATCCCCACTGGAACCTCCGTGCATGTCGCTCTATCATCGACGTCCAACTCCCTGAGGTCGATGATGTGTGAAGGATCAAGCACGTATCTCCTCAATTGAGTTACGTGTAAGTCATCGTGCACCTGGTGCAACTGAGGTGGATGGGTCAAGCGATAAACCACCTCGTCTACCCTGCTGGGGACCTAGAAAGGTCTATTGAACCTCGGAGATCTCTTGCCGCCTCGGCTACATCTCCGTAAACCTTGTCAAGGTGAGACCTGTATAAGAACGTGGTCGCCATCCTCGAACTCTAAAGGTCTCCCTTTTTAGGTTAGAACTGAAACTCAAAACTCCTGCTGCCACGAGGGTAAGGTTGGCCGACCCAAGAATGATCGGCTACATCTTCCCATGCACGAGTTTATTTTGTGCTGCCCAGGGTTTCCTTTTCGCCGACCAAGGAAAACCCATCCCAACATTTGCCTAATACCGTCAATTTGAGTATGAACAGTGATTGCCAAATACATACTCAAACTAACGTCGTAAGGCCTCGACGCTGCCACCAAGAGGTCCTAACCGAGACTCTTGCCTCAAGGGTCAGATCACACCGTCGGCGTAAGTGTGACTATCGAGTCTCCTCCCAAAGGTATCTCCAGACGTGAGGGTCAAGTCAACGGCTTAACCGGAATCTCTAGGTCTGGGACTAGATTCATGGAAGAAAGGGATGATTCGTTTCGATGCCTGTGGCTACGGCAGCTAGTAGAAGATAAATTCCGCACTTCGAATCATCCTTAGAGCCCATTTTTGGTCGCACTCCATGACCGCAAGCAGCTACCCTCTTTCCCTGCTCTCCAACTCCCTGAGTCTAGCGGGGACTACAAAGGCGGGTGATGGTAACATGTTGAAATGTACACCACCACGAGCTGCTCTCCAAGCTCTGCCTCCATGTCTGCTGCTCTGCAGATTCATCTGTCCTTAACATTTCCTCTTCTTGAAACATTTTACATGCCCAAGTCTCCGAGACTGGTGTCATTTTCCTGATTTCCAAACTTCTAACATTCTCTGGCTGTATTCGATCAACAAAGAATTGTCAACCACAAAGGTTCCTTCTAGCACTCTAGCCTAAGTAGAAATGCATAGAGAAAAGGTGCTGGCTCGGAAGCCCCTAAACATACCATGCTTAGAGGTCTGACCTCTATTGCACTGATCGAAACGCTTCCGTCGAGTACCCGATATGTTCGGTACGCCTCGATGAATTCTCAGCTATCAACACGTCGTCCCGCCGAAACTGTAAAAGTTCTAGAAAATTCTCGGCCACCTCCTCAAGCCAGTCCTCAGCCGCCTATGAGTCAGGTTCACCTCGGAACATGAGGGTATCTGAAGTTAGAACACATGTAAGGCAGTAAACTTACATGTGTCACCTACCGGTACCGTCGGTTGTAACTGCTGACCAACAGGTAGTGATGTATAGCTGACACACTACCCAAAGGCACTATCTCAGGCATCGGTTCACGTACCGAAGCTGTAACGCCCCGACCCCAGCTACCCAGAGCCGGTGCATTACTTCGTAACATTGGCATGATCCCAAAAGATCAAGTCTCGAAAGACCGATTAGTTTAGTAGCCTTGGAAACACTAGATACATTCATAAGTCTTTCATTACATCAAAATTAAACAAACTACAAAAAACATGGTCTTCATAGTCCACACTCATATCTTCACTGATTATTCTTGCAAGTCAGTCATAAAATACTTCTTCACAACCTGGAAAATTTTTAAACATTGAAAGGGGTGAGCTCAAATGCTCAGTAAGGATAACAATAATGCGGAAGCTTTCATAAATAAACATTAACATTTAAGGCAATGTATAACTAAAACAAAAGCCTCTTAAACATGAACTTCAACATAATATGGCAAAAGTAAAATGAGATAATGCCATTTACTTCTTCACATGGATATTCTACTGGTCGAATAATCACATGTAATATCAATAACGACTTTCATAATGATGGAATGCATAATGCCAGACTATCATAACCACGTAGTCAAGGCCTCGTGCCAAGACCACAAATAAGATTTTGTCAAGGCCTTGTGCCAAGACACTAGTTTGTCTCATGAGACCTGCCGATGCATCGAGGAGCTATAGCGGGCTCCACCCGTCACTTATTAAGTCCAATGCATTCCTCATATGAATAGGTTTAAACATATCATAAACCATAACATAATCGTATCACATAAAACATGCATAAAGGAAACATAACATTTCCATATTTCAATCACAAGATATCAATACAACACATTGATATAATAAAAATTCTTTCAAAACCATTTTCAATACCAAAATAAAAGAATGTTAAAACATTGTATTTATTTTTCATTAAAAAAAAGATGGCTTATAGAGGAAGCCGAAACTCAAATAACGGTCACGACGGCGGAGTAGTCGTTGTCGCCGCATAAGTACGGAAAGAAAAACATTCCCTTTTTGTCGTTTAGTAAAATGCTTCGTATAAAAAAGATTCCTTTTGAATAAACATGAAAGTCAAAGGGGTTTATACACCGTATAAAAGAAAGTTGTGTATAAAGCCAAATATGCCTCAATGAAAGGAGATTGAGACAAAGTCCTTAAAAAGATCATTTTTAAAATAAAATAGATCTATTATGTGTATTCACTATAGGTACACATAAAGAAAGTAAAAATACAAAATAGGACATAATAATATCATGAAATAATTTGAAAGTAGGAGATTAACCCAAAGAATGGAAGTTGGGTTAAGAAATTCCCTTACCTTGTGTCCGACTTGACTCAACCGTTCTTTAACCTCCTGAATAATAAACTAGAGTTAATATATACCTTATTAAGAACCATTCTCAATTTCATTATCCTTATTATATCACTTATTACAATGTTATGGACATTATGTAATTATTTAAGTTAATAACGGTCGTTTTGTCGATCTTTGGTACATGAGTCGACAATAAACTTCTTATAATTATAAGTTGTTCATGTGGTGAAATATCCATTATATCCAGAATTATATTAATGATGTAGATATCATATATATCATATATACAGTATATACATTCATTCATAATGTCACGTAACATTTAGAGGTAAGAAATGAAATGCACCGTTCATGGAGACGGTAAGCCGTACGTACGCATGAACGCTACTTTCATTTCAATTTCATATTTAATGGAAGTAAATCATAATGATATAAATGTATAATATAATTCCAGTATAATATAGTGTATAATACCATTTACTCCATCCTTTATACATCCCACATATGGCATTTACGATTCAAATCACTTTGAGGGGGCGGTAGTCCGCACTTCCTAAAATGAAATTATCGCGTTTTACCCATAATGGAAATCATAAAGTATGCCATAAATGAGAAATACAGAAGCATAAGTAAAACAAAAACATATTATATATCATATATAAAAATAGTGACATCTTAATGGCCACCTTTGAAGGTGTTATATGAGTGTTGAACAATCATCGCTTCGTGAGGCAGAAATTCGCCATCCACAGAAACCGTATGTTCTTTAACCATTAGATGTAGGTGTGTGTAAGTGTAGCTCGAATCCTTCTTATAACAACATCCTAGTATATTGAGGATACTGGTGTTGTTACAAAAGAAATGAATAAAAAGAGTTTAGGGGGTTGGAGAAGAAAAATAAAACAAAACAACATTATAAAAGACATTACCTCAAAATCGGGTAACTCTTTTTGATTTGAGCCAAAGGCTTCCTTGGGAAGAGTTCTGCCCAAAGTGAGGATTCTATGAGTAAGTAAGGAATGTTGGGAGAGTATTTGGGCAGAGGTTGGCCGAGCCAAATGGCTTGATGGTGTGAATAAGGTGGGAGAGGTGGGGGCCTTTTATAAGTGGAGAGGAGGGGCACTTTTGGAAAGTAATGAAATGTTACATTATTTCAAAATGATTTTCGGATTCTAAAGGTCCCACATCTATATAATTCGAGGCTAAGGTGATAAGGTTTCGAAATATCTTCATCCAATAGGCTTTGGACAAGTGTAAGCCTCGGAATTTGCATTATCTTCTCATTTTATTTAAATCGTCAAATAATGAGGTCATCGTTGCATCATAATGATGTCATAAATAATTTAATTTATTTAATGTCTAAAAATTATAAAAAAAATACTATGATGTAGGAAATCTTTTTAGCTTTCCAATGAATATTTATAATCAAAATTTGGACTTGTATAACCCCAATTAAAAATTGTTTTAGTAGAACAATTTATGTTAGTGTCATTTTCACTTTAACATTAAATAAAAAGTAATTTATGTTATTTCCCAACAAAAGTGGATCCATGGGGTCCCCAAGTTAGGCCATGGCTTGTCTTGGTCGGCCATGACTCAACCAATGAGGTTGGGACATGTGTCTAGGTCATTTCATATTATTAATGTATTATTTATACCTTAAACTACACTAATTACCACTAATCGCGATTAAGAACTTAAAAGTTACTATTCACCAAAAAATTATTTTGATCTCATTGAACCACATTTTACTTCTTAATGACAACCATGTATGTCGGATTTTTGAAAATCAAATCACAGAAGTTGTAATATTTCATTTAAACGAAAAATCAGTTATTTAACTACCACTTAGTGGTTTCACTATTCATCAAAAATTGAAGTTTTTCAGAATAAGGCCAAAATTTCACCCTAAGCTATAATTGATATTCCGAATTCAAAAATGATGTCTATTTTACAAAATTTCAAACATATAAGTTGTATTAATTAATTTCATAATTAATTCCCGCTGTTACAACAAATAGCGTGTTTTTAAGAAACAATTTATATCAAAAGTTTGGCAATTGTTTATGTCCAATTTCAATGTTAAATTAATTCTAATGACCACCATTGGATAAAATGGTAAAAATATTTTCTAATTATACCTTAAAACCACTAAATAGTATAATTTATCTGTATAAATTATTTTGATTAAAAAAGTTGTTTTTATGTATTTTTCACTATTCATAAAAAATTAGAAGTTCTCAGAAAAATACCAAAAATTCAACATAGGCTAATTTCGATATTACGAATACAAAAATGAAGTCCATTTTGAAATATAAAATTTCTATAATTTTAAAAAGTGGTTATTACTATTCATAACGGCTATTTTGATTAGTTGCGGCGTGTTAGAACTCGAACTTGCGTACAATGCAAGCTATTGCATTATTGAATGAGAAGCGTATCGTGGAAGCTCGGGGTGTTACATTCTCCCCTCCTTCAATAAATTGCGTCCTCGCAATTTGAAATTTTTCTTTGATAATAAAAGGCTGAAAATAGAAAATACCTTTGTGGAAAACCCACATCGGAAATAAGGTTAATAAATATATAACATTAAAAGAAAGCAGGATAAGTACAAAGGTCACCCGATATAGCCCATTCTAGGATTCTATGAAAATATGGATATGGAGGAGAAACAAACCATCAAGGTCTGATGGAGAGTTATAGAAAACAGGATTAGGAGAATGTTTAACCACAAGAAAATCACAAACTTGTGATTGGTTAAACGGTCATTGAATCCCCAGTTGGAAAAGTTAACCGACAACATTTTTGTTTTAAGTTACCTTTTATAATGTTGAGGAATTTATTTATGAGATTTACTAAGAACGTAGGGGAATATACATACTTGTTATGTATACTTTCATTCGTTAATAAATTTTTACCACAAACCCAACTTTTACTCCAAATGGTAACGGAACTCAAAAATATTCTATTTATCCTAATTGTATAAGGTTCCAAATGTTAACACATACCATTTAGATTAGTAAAACGATTTTGTAATAACCAGGGACTTCCTGTAGGCTAGTGGTAGGAAATAAAGGCTTGTCGCACTATGGTTGTGGGTTCGATTCCTGCAGCTGTGTCCGACGCGACGGGTTATTCCCCACCCTGCAGGTTGTCCTTTTTCTAAAAATATAGTATTATAGTATTCCAGAAATAATCTTCAGAAAAGTTTTAACCTTAAACAATACTATTCAAAGTTCAACTTAATCCATCCCAACATTTATAGTTATCCAAAATACTTCTATCCAGACTTTCTCTAAAAGGTCTCTTAATTCCAAAATCAATTTATCAGATTCCCCAAACAAATATTAGTTTCTCTTATTGTCACATACTAAAAATATGATTACCTTAATCATATTAAAACCTTACTGAAATCAAAAAGTACTGTAGTACAATCCATATATATATTACATTATTCTTATAACCAGAATATAATCCTTGAGTCCAAAAGCACCAATACATTAGTTATTCTGCTTCAACTGTAGTAACAGCATAAGATTGTCCTTGATCCCTTGGCCTTTTCTGAGGTAAGTTTCCCTGACGCTTAGGACATTCATTTGCATAATGACCCATTTCTCTACAATTGTAGCATTCAACTTTGACAGCCTCTTTCTTTCCCTTGCAATCACGAGCCTGGTGACCCTTTTCTCCACATTTATAACAAACTCCCATTCCTTTTAGGCAAGTACCAGGGTGATTCTTCCCACAATTATCACATAATGGAAAATCCTTCTTTCCCTTTTTCCCATTATCTGTCTCTTGTTCCACCGTTCTCTTCTTCTCTGGCTTTAATTTGTTGTCATAAGACTTAGAGAATTCCTTTTCTGTCTTGATAGCACACGAGACAATATCTTCGTATGATGAGAAGGATTGTGATACCAAAGCTCGACGGAGAAATGGTTTTAACCCATCAAAGAAACGATCAATCTTACTCCTTGGGTTACGTATATAATCGGCAGCATGCCTCGCTAACCTTGTAAAGTTAGCCTCATACTTTGCGACATTCTCATCCTCCTTCTGCCTCAGACTCAGAAATTGCCTTTCCATATCTGCTCGATGGTCACGAGGAAAGTATTTTTCTAAGAAAAGATCTTTTAACTCCCTCCATTCCATATTCTATACGTCATCATCTTCCTTTGTGTTTCGAATTAGTGACCACCACTGATCGGCATCTCCAGTGAGGCGGTAAACTGCCATGACAACCTTCTCCCTTTCACTACTCCCCAAGGCATGGAATATTTTCTCTAAGGAATTTATCCATTGCTCAGCTACTATAGGATTTGTACTCCCATTAAAGGTTGGTGGTTGTTGCCTCATGAAACGATCTAGCATTGATCCTCCACGTTGCGGATCAGGGTGCTCCATACGAGTAAGGTTATTATTCATAACCTGAGTGAGTTGTCCCAGTATGGTAATAAGTTGATCGGCACCAGTTCCATCACCAGCCCCATTATAATTATCTTGAGCAGGAGGGCAATCCCTACATGGAGTGCGTGCATTGATACGGTTTCCATTTCTTCCACTAGGCGCCATTTCTAAACAATGGCATAAACTAGATCAGTTTATGAATCAAAATACATAATTCCATACTTGTATAATACTTAACATAAATTGAACTATTTATGGATATAATCCATAATCATAAAAAGAAATGTTTCCTTTGAGGAAGTATGTACTCATAAACCTTACATAATGGTTTGTAAAGAAAATGAGAATTATCCTAAGCATATCCCCCGGGAGTGTCATAACCAAGAGTGCAGCAAGGCCCGTTGTCGTGCACCAGTTCCCGTTTGAGTCTAGCTCAAAGCAGTGTTTTCGGGTTTTTACCCCTAGGTACATCTGTGCCAGAGCCGCCTCTACCTGCTCGTATCCAGACAGGGATGTATTGCTCGGAAAACTCACAAAATCTCTACAATACCAAAATTCTAGGAAGTTCTTCTATACTAATCCTCAAAGTCTATCTTCGGGCTATGTGCTCTAATCAGAGTTTATCTAAATCTAGCTTCCAAGGTTAGTACTAAACTGCCTCTGATACCAACTGTAACGCCCCGACCCCAGCTACCCAGAGCCGGTGCATTACTTCGTAACATTGGCATGATCCCAAAAGATCAAGTCTCGAAAGACCGATTAGTTTAGTAGCCTTGGAAACACTAGATACATTCATAAGTCTTTCATTACATCAAAATTAAACAAACTACAAAAAACATGGTCTTCATAGTCCACACTCATATCTTCACTGATTATTCTTGCAAGTCAGTCATAAAATACTTCTTCACAACCTGGAAAATTTTTAAACATTGAAAGGGGTGAGCTCAAATGCTCAGTAAGGATAACAATAATGCGGAAGCTTTCATAAATAAACATTAACATTTAAGGCAATGTATAACTAAAACAAAAGCCTCTTAAACATGAACTTCAACATAATATGGCAAAAGTAAAATGAGATAATGCCATTTACTTCTTCACATGGATATTCTACTGGTCGAATAATCACATGTAATATCAATAACCACTTTCATAATGATGGAATACATAATGCCAGACTATCATAACCACGTAGTCAAGGCCTCGTGCCAAGACCACAAATAAGATTTTGTCAAGGCCTTGTGCCAAGACACTAGTTTGTCTCATGAGACCTGCCGATGCATCGAGGAGCTATAGCGGGCTCCACCCGTCACTTATTAAGTCCAATGCATTCCTCATATGAATAGGTTTAAACATATCATAAACCATAACATAATCGTATCACATAAAACATGCATAAAGGAAACATAACATTCCCATATTTCAATCACAAGATATCAATACAACACATTGATATAATAAAAATTCTTTCAAAACCATTTTCAATACCAAAATAAAAGAATGTTAAAACATTGTATTTATTTTTCATTAAAAAAAAGATGGCTTATAGAGGAAGCCGAAACTCAAATAACGGTCACGACGGCGGAGTAGTCGTTGTCGCCGCATAAGTACGGAAAGAAAAACATTCCCTTTTTGTCGTTTAGTAAAATGCTTCGTATAAAAAAGATTCCTTTTGAATAAACATGAAAGTCAAAGGGGTTTATACACCGTATAAAAGAAAGTTGTGTATAAAGCCAAATATGCCTCAATGAAAGGAGATTGAGACAAAGTCCTTAAAAAGATCATTTTTAAAATAAAATAGATCTATTATGTGTATTCACTATAGGTACACATAAAGAAAGTAAAAATACAAAATAGGACATAATAATATCATGACATAATTTGAAAGTAGGAGATTAACCCAAAGAATGGAAGTTGGGTTAAGAAATTCCCTTACCTTGTGTCCGACTTGACTCAACCGTTCTTTAACCTCCTGAATAATAAACTAGAGTTAATATATACCTTATTAAGAACCATTCTCAATTTCATTATCCTTATTATATCACTTATTACAATGTTATGGACATTATGTAATTATTTAAGTTAATAACGGTCGTTTTGTCGATCTTTGGTACATGAGTCGACAATAAACTTCTTATAATTATAAGTTGTTCATGTGGTGAAATATCCATTATATCCAGAATTATATTAATGATGTAGATATCATATATATCATATATACAGTATATACATTCATTCATAATGTCACGTAACATTTAGAGGTAAGAAATGAAATGCACCGTTCATGGAGACGGTAAGCCGTACGTACGCATGAACGCTACTTTCATTTCAATTTCATATTTAATGGAAGTAAATCATAATGATATAAATGTATAATATAATTCCAGTATAATATAGTGTATAATACCATTTACTCCATCCTTTATACATCCCACATATGGCATTTACGATTCAAATCACTTTGAGGGGGCGGTAGTCCGCACTTCCTAAAATGAAATTATCGCGTTTTACCCATAATGGAAATCATAAAGTATGCCATAAATGAGAAATACAGAAGCATAAGTAAAACAAAAACATATTATATATCATATATAAAAATAGTGACATCTTAATGGCCACCTTTGAAGGTGTTATATGAGTGTTGAACAATCATCGCTTCGTGAGGCAGAAATTCGCCATCCACAGAAACCGTATGTTCTTTAACCATTAGATGTAGGTGTGTGTAAGTGTAGCTCGAATCCTTCTTATAACAACATCCTAGTATATTGAGGATACTGGTGTTGTTACAAAAGAAATGAATAAAAAGAGTTTAGGGGGTTGGAGAAGAAAAATAAAACAAAACAACATTATAAAAGACATTACCTCAAAATCGGGTAACTCTTTTTGATTTGAGCCAAAGGCTTCCTTGGGAAGAGTTCTGCCCAAAGTGAGGATTCTAGGAGTAAGTAAGGAATGTTGGGAGAGTATTTGGGCAGAGGTTGGCCGATCCAAATGGCTTGATGGTGTGAATAAGGTGGGAGAGGTGGGGGCCTTTTATAAGTGGAGAGGAGGGGCACTTTTGGAAAGTAATGAAATGTTACATTATTTCAAAATGCTTTTCGGATTCTAAAGGTCCAACATCTATATAATTCGAGGATAAGGTGATAAGGTTTCTAAATATCTTCATCCAATAGGCTTTGGACAAGTGTAAGCCTCGGAATTTGCATTATCTTCTCATTTTATTTAAATCGTCAAATAATGAGGTCATCGTTGCATCATAATGATGTCATAAATAATTTAATTTATTTAATGTCTAAAAATTATAAAAAAAATACTATGATGTAGGAAATCTTTTTAGCTTTCCAATGACTATTTATAATCAAAATTTGGACTTGTATAACCCCAATTAAAAATTGTTTTAGTAGAACAATTTATGTTAGTGTCATTTTCACTTTAACATTAAATAAAAAGTAATTTATGTTATTTCCCAACAAAAGTGGATCCATGGGGTCCCCAAGTTAGGCCATGGCTTGTCTTGGTCGGCCATGACTCAACCAATGAGGTTGGGACATGTGTCTAGGTCATTTCATATTATTAATGTATTATTTATACCTTAAACTACACTAATTACCACTAATCGCGATTAAGAACTTAAAAGTTACTATTCACCAAAAAATTATTTTGATCTCATTGAACCACATTTTACTTCTTAATGACAACCATGTATGTCGGATTTTTGAAAATCAAATCACAGAAGTTGTAATATTTCATTTAAACGAAAAATCAGTTATTTAACTACCACTTAGTGGTTTCACTATTCATCAAAAATTGAAGTTTTTCAGAATAAGGCCAAAATTTCACCCTAAGCTATAATTGATATTCCGAATTCAAAAATGATGTCTATTTTACAAAATTTCAAACATATAAGTTGTATTAATTAATTTCATAATTAATTCCCGCTGTTACAACAAATAGCGTGTTTTTAAGAAACAATTTATATCAAAAGTTTGGCAATTGTTTATGTCCAATTTCAATGTTAAATTAATTCTAATGACCACCATTGGATAAAATGGTAAAAATATTTTCTAATTATACCTTAAAACCACTAAATAGTATAATTTATCTGTATAAATTATTTTGATTAAAAAAGTTGTTTTTATGTATTTTTCACTATTCATAAAAAATTAGAAGTTCTCAGAAAAATACCAAAAATTCAACATAGGCTAATTTCGATATTACGAATACAAAAATGAAGTCCATTTTGAAATATAAAATTTCTATAATTTTAAAAAGTGGTTATTACTATTCATAACGGCTATTTTGATTAGTTGCGGCGTGTTAGAACTCGAACTTGCGTACAATGCAAGCTATTGCATTATTGAATGAGAAGCGTATCGTGGAAGCTCGGGGTGTTACAGAAGCCTCATCACTATGCGGACCATCCTCATGGTCATTCACTGGAAAACACTAGTGGCCAAGTCCACCATCCACTCTACTGATGTCTCAGCTAGGCGGAAAACTCTAGCAATCGCCTCCAGCCACTGCTCTACTGTCTGGAAATCTGCCTCGCCTCATAACTTCTGAGGCCTCTACTGCTGGAACTCGTGCAACGCGCTCCGCCAGCGTGCATAGTTTGCTAGTATAGCCGTTGGCATCTGCTACCCAACAGGTGGTGATGTACTGGTACACCACCCGAGGGTGCCAACATAGTAAAAAGGGCCCTACACCAGAGCCTCATCGCTCGGTGAGCCGTCATCGAGTACTCTCTCGGAACTCCAACTGACTATCTGCGTGGAGACATCCTGAACAGATGCGACACGATCAACGTCTTATACCTGGTGAGCTGACCTGGTTTGAGCTGACTTTAAAACTTTGGAAACACACACGCAATCAGTGTTTTTGTGTACAAAGTCGGAAATCAGTAGTCAGGGTCCTGGTGTACGGATATGTCGGCCGCCGCACCAACACTGGACTCCCTGAACTAAAGACCACACTCGGTACCCTTAACACTATTGCTTCACATAGAAAAAGATCAGAGTCCTGAGTTCTGCGGTAGAACTGAACTCCTCTGATACCAATTTGTCACGACCCGCCCTCGGGGCCCGTGCCGTGACTACCCCAAGCCCGCCTTCCATAGGCCAGGGGCTGGCGACTAGCACCAAGGCGTAAATCCTGATAACTGGGAAGGCATTGCCTTTATAAAAGTAAACAAAAAGAACCACAGAGCACAAGCGGAAGTAAAACACTAAGTACAAAAGAAAGTGCTGAAAAGTAAATGGGCCAGAATACAAACCCAAAAGAAAGTACAACTACAACTGTAAAGTACAACTCGAAAGGGAAAACAGCAACTGAAAAGTAAAGCTGCTACGCCGAGCTGTCCACTGGAAATCCCACCTGAAGGGTGGGTACAGATAGCTCCTCTGCTCCTCAGGTCCCACCGTCCGCTCCGAGTATGTCTCGCCCAGTGGTCCACCTCCGGGTACCGCCTCGTCGTCACGTCCACCTCTGGGTACTGCCTCGTCGTGAGGTCCTCCTCTGGGTACCATCTCTTCGTATAGTACACCTCCAGGTACTGTCCAGTCCTCGAACACTCGGCTTCTGTCAACACTGCCCGTCGTCTGCAACCAACACAATGAGGTGCGGGCATAGCCCGTGCAGGGGTGAGTATAACGATACTCAGTAGGGACCCCGAGACCCTCAATGTCTCACTAAACCAACAAGGATAACCACAAATAAGATCTCGACAGATAACCTCTACTTAGATATATGCCCATACATATACCTAAGTTATCAAGTAACCCATCTCAATCATGAGGAAACACAAGGCTTGTGAAATCAACGGATAACCACTACCCGGGTATATGCCCATACATATACCTAAGTTAGCAAGTGACCCATCTCAATCATGAGGTAAACACAAGGTCAAAAGTCTCAGCTCAAACCAGGATTTTCATTATCGAAACCGTAACTGCTGAAGAGCTCCGTCTCTGGAGTGTACAGTGGTCCTGTCACGACTCCGAGGTACTGCTCACTAACCTAAGACTGCTGAGGTACTCCTCCTGTCGAGTACTGCGGGTTTGCGGCCAACTACCGGGCGCTCCGTCCGCTGAGGGTCTGTCGCCAAATACCGGGCGCTCCCACTAATAGCCTATAGAGGTACTCCTCCTGTCGAGTAACGCGGGTTTGCAGCCAACTACCGGGTGCTCCGTCCGCCATGGGTCTGTCGCCAAATACCGGGTGCTCATTCCACTGGGCTAGTCGACTCACTCCAAGTCAAGTCGGTCAAGCAGTCGTCAGGTCTCAGCCGGCTACGGGGTCTCCGTACTCCACACGCTCGTCTCCGGGAGGGTCCGCTCCACGAGCTACTGGTCGATACTCCAAGTATCACAAAGTCCCGCAAAGAAGTATCTCAAAGGACCGCCTCGTCATAGGGGTCTCAACGCAACAGACGGCGCGTCAATCAGATGCCCGGTCTGTGAGTTATTAGCCTTTTCGTCCCAGGGGCCCGGTTGGTTTCGTGAGCGAACCAAACCCGGCCGTATCTCAACTATACCCCAAACTCTCATAGGGTAAACTCATAGGGACCATTTCTCCACGCGATCACCAACGCCGCTGACGGTTCGTCAAACGGACGTTCTGTCAGAAAGATATCAGCTTTTCCGTTCCAGGGGCCCGGTTGGATTTCGGTGCGATCCAACCCGACCACTATCCATATGCATCCAAAACTCGGGCGGAGGATGCCAAAAGTTCCGTATCGTCAACAGGAACTCAACGCAACAGACGGCGCGTCAATCGGACGCCTGGTCTGAGAGTTATTGGCTTTTTCGTTCCAGGGGCCCGGTTGGATTTCGGTGCGATCCAACCCGACCGCACTCCGTCGGCATCCAAACCTCGAGCGGAGTAAGCCGAAAGATCCATCTCACTTAGAGGAATTCAGCGAAACAGACGGTGCGTCAATCGGACGCCTGGTCTGTTATTTATTGGTCTTTCCGTCTCACACCCACCCTGGGAAACTTCCTAGGAGGTCACCCATCCTGATCACTACTCTAGGCCAAACACGCTTAACTACGGAGTTTTAACCACGTAGGCTTCCGAAAAGGAAGGTGCACCTTGAGTATAGTATACCGAAACGACCGTCTCGATCCAAGGATCGCGTTGCCGCTGACGACGAGTCGTTTGGAGGCTCGTAGCCCAAGATACGGGCATTTGACCAAACCGCTCGGTAACGGGGGTTTCGGGCCCGGGCCGTCCCGGCCCGAGACCCCCCGGATGGCCCGAACCGGGTCGACCCGGCCCGGCGCGGCCCGACCCGGCGCGGCGCGGCGCGGCTCGGCCCGGCGTGGCGAACCGGCCAGGCGCGCCAGTTCGGCGCAAGGCAGCGCGCTGGGCGCGCTGCCAGCTCGGCCGAAGGCCGAGCTTGCTGGAAACGGGGGGCCGCCTGCCCCCCCTTTGTGAAACCGGCCCCCCTCATAATGGGGGGCCAAATAACTGCCCGGGGGAATTAAATTCCCCCGGTTTCCACCAACCCGGCCGGCCCGACCTGGCCGGCCGGCTTCTTGTCAACAGGACCGTCAAGGGCCGGTCCTCTTCCGTCTTCCGGCACCGGCGGCCCGGCTGGCCGCCGGTCATCACGATCCGCCGCGGCCCGGAACCGGCTGCGGCCTTCGTCATCGGGCGCGGTGCGACGGCACCGCGCCCCTCCGCCGCGGCCCCGCTCCGGCCGCGGCGTCTTCGGTTTCCTTCGACGTGGCGCGACGGCGTCGTGTTCATGATAATTCTATCCACGGCGCGGCGCGACGGCGCCACGCAATAATTTCCGTGTGATTCCCGCGTGGGGTGACGGCACCACGCTATCTCGTTTCATCCGCAAGAAACATTCAAGAACAATGGAGGGGGGTTCGGCCGTGTTTGTGCGGTCTGGTCCCCCTCTCGTTAGACGATAACACTTAAACGTTCATCCTCAAGTTTGTCATGCTAGAACCAAGAACGAAAAATAATTAAATAAAGAAACAACAAACCCCTACCTCGCTTTTCGTTATGTGTTGACGAAGTCGCGGAAAGGCGGCGGCGATTCGTCGACATCGGAAAAGAGAAGCCGTTGACGACGTCGGCGTTCTTCGTGAAAGGCGCTCCCTTCTTTATTCTGGAAGGAGTGGTAAGGAGGCATCCAAGAAGGGATCGACGTTAGAAACTTCACGTTCTTCTTTGGAAAAGGCATTCTTCGTCGAGAAGACGTTGTTCCGTGTTTGGAGATGTCCTTCGTGTTCTTCGTGGAGGGTGGAATTCTCTTCAATCCTTCCATGACTCTATCACAAAGATTTAGCCAACCCCAAACAATAAAACAACACACCTTATTATAGTGTTAGCTTAATGAATTCAAAATAATTCAAATTCATTAAGTTACATCCTTCATTAATGGGTGGAGAGACTCCAAAATTAATGAAGGTGGAAGTGAAGAGTCACATTTAATTGGGGGGGGGGTCAAGGGAGTTAAGGAGTTTAAGGAGTTAGGAATTTGAGGGGTTTTGGCACATTAAGTGCAAGGGAGTTTAAGGGGGGGTAGAAGAGAGTTAAGGGGAAGGTGAAGGGTTGGGGCTCGTGTGGGCCCCAGCTCACCTTAATCATCACTTGGTTAGTTAGGAACTTGTGATTCCACCCCAACTTCCACACTTAGGATATAACCACTTAAGAAGATAAAAAAAATTTGTAACACAAATTTTATTTTTCTTTACACTTAAACCACAACCTTATTAAACAACTGCTCCCAAGCAAACGCAACTCCAAGAAAGGCATTCCTAAGCAAAAATCGGCGCTACGGTTCCATCGGTGCCCTCAGAATTTGATTCCGGGCACCGGTTCAAAAGTTAGAAATTCCCGCTCGTTCGTTCACTGAACGTACCCGAGCCAAACTTCGGAAATTGATTCTGGGCACACCGGGCCTCGGAATCAGGCGCTGTCAGAAACTGCGTTCTTGTAAAATTCCAAATAAAATTAAGAAAAAAATTTCCTTGAAATTTCCGGGTCTTTACAATCATATAGATCTCTTTTCTCTATTTCTCATCCAACGAAAAAGGTAACAAAAAACAAAGGTCAAAAAACCCAACACAAAGGTAAAGAGGTGTTTCATAATATAGCTGCAATCACCTAGACATTGGAATAGAGGTTATGAAGAGTAATAATTAAATTATGAAAATTAGGGTTGACTGTTTATTATCAATACAATAAAAATAATTTAAAATAAATATAATGGTTTTCATAAAACCTATAATTTTTTTATAACTATATAATAACTCTTTAATCACAAAATTCAAATTAAATTTTTAATAATTTTATAAAATTTATTTTATAAAATAATCATAATTTCTGAAATTATAAGACCAAAATTCTAATAATATTAATTTTCGGTATTTTTTATAGAAGTATCATTTTTTGAATAATTGTGAAAAATACTTAATTTTAAACGTTATTTTTTGATTCATGTTCAAAAGTGAGGAAATGTTTGAAGAAAACAAAGAAACTATTTAAGAGGTAAAACATGAAATGAACATTAATCATCATAAATAAAAATATATTCATGCTAATTACCTAAAATGTGTAAATATATACACTACAGAAAAATACACAGGTGTATAATACCAAATATGTCATAATAGAGTGGAAATGAAGATAAAATCACCTACCTTGAGTTTACAATTCATTTATAGTACTCTAACATCTTGTATAATAAATTAATATTTTCTATAATTAAATAGAAGTTTAATTTTCATACATATAATTTCATCTATGATCCCTTTATAACATTTCAACATCCCTTTCTTTCAATAATTCCATATTAATATTTTTATTTCCAACTGTTAAATGGTTCGTTTACCACGAGTATTCTAGTTTAATAGATATTTTCATTGTAAATTTATATTGGTTACATCACATCAATAATATTAATCATTTTTTAAATATACAATATATTTATTATATTAATATTTGTATTCATCCAAAAACGTGAGAGATATAAAAACGATATTCACCATTCATGGAGAGGGTATTTTGTACCTATGCATGAACACATATTTCATTTTTAAATGGATGGAACAAAATATAGGAAAATATTAATTAAAATTTATAGGATAATTATTATATTATATATATCATATATATTTATAAATTTGTTTTCTATTTTCCATCCTTGTAAAACATAAATGAAAAAAGAATCACATCACTTCGTGTAGGTGGTAGTCCACACGTACGAACGAACAATATTTTTATTCTAAAATGATTTCAAATGTAAGAATGTAGGAATGATAATAACAATAATGAAGTATAATGTTTTCCTAAATATCATATATTGAAATTAATCACATCATAATACCCATCTATAAATGATGGTGATGTAAAATTAAATACATCACTACGTGGAGATGGTAATCCATACATAATCATATTCTATACATTCACTTCTTATTTGTTTGTAAATAGTGGTTATAAAGGTTTCTTCATATCCATAATTACATTTTATCATATTTATGATAATTAAATTATTTTTTAGGATAAATACCATAGATTTATATGAGTTAAATAAGTGTATGAAAATATATAGATTGGTTTAGGCGATTACCTCTTCTTTGAAATGACTTCATTAGATCTCCTCTAACAGGCTCTACGGTTGGTATTTTGAGAATTCCAAACCAATATAATGTTTCTATGAAAGTTTCAAAGATAAATTGGTAGAGTTTTATTGATATAAAAGGCCCAAAATTGTGTATATAGGTGAGGGAGGAGGTTTCCATTTATAATTTCGGTGAGGGTCACTTTTTAAATTTCTCAAAAATTTTAAATTATAATAAATCTTTTCTTGATAAAATAGATAAAAATATCAGATAAGTTGAAAATTTATGAAATGATAGACCATGTTTTATCATGTATTTCATTTTTTTATTATTTTTATGTTTTTTAATTTGTTTAATAAAATACTATTCTAATTAAAGATCATTATTTTCAATTTAGATACTCTTCATTTAATTTGAATTAAAATACATAAAGATAATTTATGAATAAAAATATATTTTTTAACAAAAAAAAATGTTATATCAACCTATAAAATCCATGTAACACATTCAATCAGTCAAATTATATTTATTTTACAATTTTTAAAATCCAATATTATATTTTTTATTAATTGAAGAAATACCACAATTACATTTCATATGAAATTATTGTCATTATAAAAATAAAAAGAATTAAAAAAAATATACAATGAATTTTTTTATTAATATTAAAATAGAAACTTATATTCTTTAATTACTGGCTTATGTTCCTATGTAGACAAATAAAATATCTTAAATATAAAGAGAGTGGCATTTTACAACTTCCTTTTATTTAAATAATATATAAGTCATTTTAATGTAAAATTCTTAATTAAACATCTAAATTTAAATACTAAGGGTAAAGGGGTATATTTTTCTTCATACAATAAAAATTATTCAATTTTTCACTTTGTTTTTACCCTTACCTACTGGGTTTAAAACTTCATTAACCCATTTAAAACATTTCATGACTATAATAGTTTTACTTATCATAGGTCAATATAGTCACTATTAATAAAAAATGGTCCTGAAATGAGAGATATATGATATTATAAACTAAATCATATTCAATTTTCTAAATGTTTGATTTTCATGAATTTTACTTCATTTAATAAAATATTATTTATTCTAAAATATCTGTTATTTTAATTTTTAGAACAATTCATTACATTGACATTAATAACATGAAGAAAATAATTAAAATTAAAAATAAATACTCTAATACATACGAATCAAGTAAAATTAATGTATCAAATTATCTTCTGACATCAAAATATCACAAATTATCACACATGTTATATTTTGAATATATTTATTTAATTTTTCTATTAATTTAATAATTAGTGTGTCAATATTATATAAGCTTTTAAGGAATTTATTTAGTACCTAAAAATTATAAATTTAATGTAAATAAAATAATTATATTATTATAAAAATATCAACTTATATCCATTAAATATTTATTTGAACTCATTATATTTCATGAAAAATTATATAATATTTTATGTTAATTTTGCCAGCCTTATACAAGCATTGCACAAGAAGTTTGATATGAAACATTCTATATGACTCCAAAATATTACTGTAACAATAAAAAACATATATAATACATATTATATTATAAAAAATTCATGAAATGACTTATTAAAACTGTAATATTATCTTTAGGATAGCCAATTTGACTTTTCTAGTGCAACGTAGGCTCTACGTCAACATTAAAAATGACTTTCATAAATATTATGGAAAAAGTTTAATTCACATTTTTTGAAATTTTTGTGTATTATAATTTTATTAATTTATCACACTTGACTAATTTCATAAATTTCTATATTATTTTTATTTCTTGACATTAACATAAAATATATCGTATTTCATATAAAGTGTAATTTTTTACAATTCACAAAAAATTAACTTCTTCCAAAAATTCCAAAAAATTAACCATGAGATAAATTTAATATATTTATTAAATAAATAAATTTATTCTTATTAAATAAATTTTCAAATTTATTAATAAATTAATTAAAATATTTTCTAAATATATATTATTTTTGAAGAAAACATATTTCTAAAGCATAATATAAAATTACTAAAAATGGAGTACTTATTTCTTATGAATTAATAAGTGCATTTTATTGAGTAGGTACTCTATATATATTTCATAATTAATTTAATAATATTTATATGCACCAATTCAATGGATGTGTTATAACATAGATATTTAAATAATAATATTTCTTTTTTTTGTTTAGGCTTTGTGTTTCGTGAAACAAAAGCAATAAAATAAAATAAATTAAATAAGAAAACTCATAAAATATTAGGGGGTAACATTTTCCTCTATTAATAAATTTTTTTCCTTATAATTTTTATTTTTATTAGAAATCAAAGTATTTAAATTTAAAAATTAAATTGTGGAAACCCCCACCATAAAAATGGTTAATAATACCTCCTCTTGATAAGTGAGAATGTGAAATACAAAGGTCATCAAGAATGATTCATAAATAGGTTTTAGAATTGGATAATATTATTGGAAAGTGAAAATATGGATATATAATAAAAACCCATCTCCCATGGACTGATATAGAGTTATATAGAATGTGTTATGATGACCATTTACCATCATAAATCTATAAATCTATGATGTGTGAAAATACAATTGATTTATTAGTAAGAAACGTAAACAGATAACAATTTTTTGGTTTCAGAATACTGTCACTAAAGTTGTGGAATTCATTTATTTATTAGACAAATACCATATAGAAATATACTTACATAAAAACTATTTTAACCCTTCAATAATTTTCCACCACAATATCATCTCTTTCTAAAAATGATGAGTTTTTAATATGAATTATCCATTCATAAAGAAGAGAAATTAATTTTACAAATCACATAATTAGATAAGAGGATAACGAGCCAATCCTCCTATTTCATGGAATAAGAAAAAACCATAATAATTATTAAACGATAATATAATAAAAAATTATATTTATCAGTTATTAGTTCCATTATTTTTTTTTGAATCCATAAATAAAAGCTACTGGAAATCAATCCTTAGATAATATATGATTTTATAACTAGGATATCATTAGTATAACATAGTTCATGAATAAGAATACATAAACACTTAAATAATAACACCCCCTTATTAAATCAATATCCAACCTTCATCATCTTATTATCCATTACTTTTTTCCTATAATATGAAATATGAATCATGTCTTAAGATCCATCAACCTAAATTTAATCATGCTTCTTACTTTTGACATAAGATAATCTGTTAAAACAATCCATACCTTTCATATATCATTCATAGTTTTATCATCATCATCGATAAAACTATTATATTTATAACCCTTATGATTCTATTCTCAAGATTTCCCTCATGTAAATTGATTTGAATATGGACCATACATTCCAAATTACATGAAACATAATAATTAGAATTCACAATAACTTAATCATGAATAATTAGAATATTTTATAAATGTATGTTGAACTATCCAATGTATAGAAATAATTTAATATTTCAAGGATAATTACCCATACCTTTATATCAATAATAAACCCCAGTTTCCCATAGTAGATAAAGTAGGTCAATTTTTTTCCTATAAAAGATCAAGAACATCGACTTGTTTCCCCAAACTATTACATGAGATATTATAATTTAACTAATTCATTTGAGGAAGATTTATTTCACACCCATCAGATAATGAAAACCATATATATGTGGAAAATAGGATAATAGGTCATTCATAATATCAAAAACATTAAAAATAAATTGTTCTCAAAAATATTTTACTGTAGAATTAACATGGAAACAAATTTCATAAAAATATTTCATCATAATCATAATTCCTAAAAATAAAGAATATGGATGGTATTATTGAAGAATAACCCTAAAAAATCATAAGTTGAATCATGGTCTATTGGAATTTCTGAATAGTTATACCATTAAAATGTTATTAAATCCTTCTTGAGGATAATCCTCCTTAAAATTTTTAAATAGTATATCAATATTTAAAAAATAAACACATAATAAAGAAACCAATTTATTTGGAAAAAACAGGTAAAATCATGAAGTAATATTCAAAGAAAATAATATTCATTATGGCATAAAATAAAATAATTCAATATAATTTTAAAAAATAGTTCATCAATACTTTTGGAGAAAAGTCTCAAAGTACATTTTCACGGAAGAAATAAAAATAATCATTTCAGACCATTTTATAAAATGTTACATATGTGAAAAAATTCTTTTTGATAAATCATTGTATTAGTATGAAATATTCTTTCAATATATTTCATAAAAAATATGGATATATTAGAAAAATATTGAAAATAACAGTATAAATAAGATTAGTTTTTCTTTTATACTTCTTTTTTATTGATCTAGGTTACAATGAGGGGAAACATTAGAAGAAATTATGAAAAATATTTAACAGTGTATAATCTAAAAATATAAAAATAATAATTAATAAATATATATTCAATTTAATTACCTAAAATGGGTAATATATATACCACATAAAAATAAATATGTGTATAATACACAATATGTCCCAATAGAGTGGAAATGGGGACTGATTATTACTTCGAGTTCTCCTTGCATTGAAAGTACTGTAAACTTGTGTATAATAAATTTAAATTTTTTATATTTATATATAATATTCATTTTAATAATTATTATATCATATATAATACTTTTATAACATTTTAACATAACATTTTATCAATAATTCCTTAATAAAATAATTTTTTTAGGAGCTAACTCTCTCGTTTTTCATGAGTATTCCAGTTCCGTAGTTTGGGTAATTGTCATTTTTAATTCATTCTATGACCTCAATATTTCTAATAATGATATAAAGATCACATGTATATTTATTATATACATATTTAGGTTTATAAAAAAAATATAGATAAAAATAATGATTAAATTGTTCATGGATACAGTTGATCATACGTACTCATGAACACTATTTTTATTTCTCAATGGTTGAAATGAAGGAAAGGTAAATATTAATAAAAATTTATAGTCTCATTATTATATCATATATATCATATATATTAATAAAATTATTTTTTATTATCATTAATGTAATATATTAATTCAAATTAGATCACATCATTCCATGGAGGTGGTAGTCTACACGTATGCACGAACAATGTAGAGACCCGAAGCTTGATGTACATGGACAATACATTACTTTTTCGGAATAATTAATAAAAAACAAAAACAGACACACGAGGATTGTAATAGTTTAGTGTATTTGGAAACTCGGAATATAAACATCTAATCATGTTGAAAGATCTTCAACATCTCCCATAACGATCTTCCCCTTTTTGTTTCCTTACCTTAAACCTTTCTTTATTTCCTGGGGAAAATAAACCATAAAAAGGGTGAGCTCAAATACTCAGTAAGGGAAATCATAGAGAACATAAAACAATCCATAAACATTTGAAAGCAAAAACTTAAACATGAAATCTATACATTAAAACCTTGAGCAAAGACATAAATCGTGGCATATATCATAATGGAACATCAATCATGATAAAATATAATGGGAATAAAAAATTTAATTGTGGAAACCATTCAGCACTTGTTATGATTTCCATAGTAGCCAAGGCATTGCTGCCAAGACCATCTTAGTGAAAAAAGTCCCTTTCTGAATCGAGTTCACTCCTCGATCCAGTCCTGTATCACTGAATCGGATTAACTTACCATTTCAGCCATGTCTATCTCATGAGATATATAATATTTACCCAATGAATTGGAGGGATATATAGGTCCCACCCATCTCATAATGAAATCATTCTTACTTGTGCCACAAAATAAACATAAAACATTTATCATAACCCAAAGAATAAAATAGGTTTCATAAACATCATCCCATCATTTCATAATCCATATAAAACAAATGGACATTTCATTATAAGAAAAGTGAACCATGTAAATCATAGATACATTAAACTTGAAACATACACATATGAAATAATGTCATCTTAGATCGAAAATGGTTTTGATAAAACATTTGAAATGAATTCTTGAGGAAAAAATCCTTTCTTCGCCAAAATCATTTTCTTTTCAAAAAATGCCATGAAATTTTAAAATAAAAGTATTTTGTTGAAAATAGTAAAAAAAATAATGTAGAGTAAGCTTCATGAAAATGAGGCTTATGAAACCGTAAAAATCTGTTCACGTCATATAAGTTAAAAATAACATTCTCCTCGCACTTTTGTCGGAAAAGTCAAACAGTGCCTCGTATGGTAAAAAAAAGATTCCTTACATACCATGTAGTAAAAGTAAAAAATGGGTAAAAATGAATTTAAACATACATAAAAACACTTTTATAAAACATGGACATGGATGATAGAAATAACCCCAGTAAATACTTACGAATAACAATCTCGGATAAGAACAAGATTGGAATAGTTATCCCTTACCTTAGGTCCGATATGCTTCGTACGTTTCCGAACCTCCTGTATAATGATTTAAATAATTTCATTGACTTATTAAAGAATAATATTCATTGTTATGATATTATATATGGTTCACTTATGAATTTATATTACCCGTTCTTTTGTAAGTTCCATGTTAAAGCAGCGTTTTGGGTTAAATCGTTTTATTTATCGTACGTGTTTGGACTTGTTGTTCTTGATATTATTACTTATATCCTGATTTACTTAATTCCAGAATGTAAAAAATTATTTATATACAATATATATTCAGTATATACATATATATATGATAGATCGATTAAATGGAATACAATACACCGTTCATGGAGACGGTAGGCCGTACGTACGCATGAACGTTGTTTTCATTTCTTTATTGAATTGAATGAAATTAAGTAGATGACATTCATATATATACACATAAATCCAGTATTATTATGTCATATATTTCATGATTACTTATTATATATACTTTATAACCATTAATGAATGGTTAACATGGAAAATGAATCTCATCACGTCGTGGAGACGGTAGTCCGTACGTACGCACGAGCGATGATATCATTCCCATGATCGTGAAATTACATTTAAGTGTATGTATAATATTTCAGAATCAATATCACTTTTCAATAATCGTATATTGTTATTTATTTACACCATTATACCCATCCAAGTAAGGTGGTGGTCGAAAACAGATTACACCACGGCGTGGAGACGGTATTCCGTACGTACGCACGCGCGGTGATTTCGTTTTCCGTAGGATGGATAGATGGTGAAATAGGGTTGTTTAATAATTATAATAACATATCAGTATATTAGTGATACTGATGTTATTACTTCATAATGAAACAACTAAAGAATAATAAGTAGAAGAAGAAATAAAGTTGAAAGAATCGGTAACGGATATTACCTCTTCTTTCGACACGCATTTTTGAAACCTCCTCTTAGGGCACTAAGATTGGTCTTTGAATAAGACCAGAACCTCTAGGATGTTTCTAGGGAAGTGGATAAGAGAAATTGGCAGGGTTTGGCCAATCTTGAAGGCTCAAAGTGGTGTGAGGAAGAGAGGGAGGAGGTGCCCTTTTATAAGAGAAGAGAGGGGCACCTTTGGAATAACTTAAAATATTATTTTATTATAAAGTCATATTCGGTTTTTAATAGTTCCAAATTGAGTTATTTCGAAGCTAAGGTGGGGATGGGTCGAAATCCTATCATCAAATATAATTTAGACATGTTTAGGCTTCTATTTTAACCTTATCATTTAGATTTAACTTTAAGTTAAATAATTTTTCTTTTACCTTGTCTTCTTGTTTTCTTACACTATAAGGTTAATAAACATACTATAACAAGCCAAAAGAACCCCAAATTGTTTATTATTAATATATATAACCTTATCAAAGTCATTTGGACGAACCTTATATTTTTAGGAATAAAATAACAACTAATAATATAATATTTGTTTTAAAAACTATTTTATGTCAATTTTGAAACTATTTGGTAATTGATATTTGTGAAAATCATAACAGAATTATTAGTTCAAAAACAGTTAACTAAATCCGTACTAACATGTCATATTAACCTATAAAATTAGTGGAATTCATAAAAAGTCTCAAATTACATTTATTTGGGTATTTATAACATCAATTATGTCAATATTTCATTAATAAGATAATTACTGCATCATCATTGTGTCATAAATAAATTAAATTATTTAATGTCTAAAAATTATAAATAAAACACCATTATGTAGGAAATCTTTTTATCTTTTTAATTAATATTTATAGTCGAATTTATCTTATGTATAACCCTATATTAAAAATTATTTAGTTATTAAACATTGATTTTAACTATTTTAACCCTTCTTTAAATAAATTAATAATAAATGTCATAATCTAATCCAAGTGGGCCTAAATGGTCATATTTTATTCTTAAGGTTGTTTTTGGTCGAATTAAACTTATCCAATAGAATTAGGACATGTGTTAGGGTAATAATAATATCATTTTTACCCTTAATTACCCTATTTACTTTTAACCGTGGTAAAAAAAAGTAAAAAGTTACTATTCACCAAAAATTATTTTCATCTCATTGAACCACATTTTAGCCCTTGATATTAACCATGTCTCTTGGATTTTCAAAATTCCACTCACAGAAGCGGTAAAATTAAGTTTTATGTGAATTTGCAAATTCTCCTAGGAGGTGGGTAAAAGATGGTGAAAAGTTCAATAAAATTTTTATATATCTAAAATTATTATAAAATGAATCCAATGACTTAAATTGAACTTATATAGGTATTATGTATCAATTTTTACCTAAAATAAATTTAAATAAAATAAATAATTATTTAAATAAAAAGTGGGTTTTTGAATAGTAACCCAGTGTTTTCACTATTCCTCAAAAATTGGAAGTTTTCAGAAAAATACCAAAAATTCACCCTAGGCTAATTTTGTTATTCTGAATCCAAAAATGAAGTCCATTTTGAAAGATAAAATTTATAAAATTTCAAAAAGTGGGTATTACTATTCATAACAGCTAGTTTATATAACATATCGTTGTTTAGGGAAACTCAGTATTGGATACAACACATGCTATCGTGGAAGGTCGTGATTGCGTGTAATGCAAGCCAAGTCCGGGATGCGTGTTGTGCAAGCTCCTTTTGGTGTAGCATACAAAACAAGACATTAATGAAATTAAAAAGAATATTTTTAATAAAATCTCAGGGTGTTACAAACGACGTTATCATTTTCCAACGGTTTAGAAGGTATGAATATATAAATGATATTATCATTATAGAAGTATAATTGTGTGCTAAATATTGTATATAAATATTAAAATCATCATAATACCCATCCATAAAATATGGTGATCAAAAAATGGACTGTATCACTATGTTGATAGGGTAAGAAGTTTGTATTCATGAGTGATACTTTCAATTCTAGTTTGATGGGAAAGAGGGTGTGTAATGGTGTTTTAATTATCAGAATGAAATTTAATAATATTTTTCATTTTATATTTTGTGTTTTATGATTAATTACATTGATTTAGAGGATGTAAATAAGAGTGAGAAAATAATGAGATCGGTTTAGGCAATTTCAACTTCATAGAAAAAAAACCACTAGATATCCACTAAATGGGTCTAAGGATGGTATTTTAGAAATACCAGTGCCTCTATAATTTATATACTTAATTGGTTGCACCCAAATTTACCCT
The DNA here is from genome assembly GCA_963277665.1 of Viscum album. Classification (NCBI taxonomy): domain Eukaryota; kingdom Viridiplantae; phylum Streptophyta; class Magnoliopsida; order Santalales; family Viscaceae; genus Viscum; species Viscum album. The sequence goes on along the minus strand of OY728167.1, from coordinate 854,109,953 downwards.
ACTACTAAAATCGGTCGTTGAAGTACAAGTAGGGATCGAATCCATAGGGACCGAAGAAGAAACCTTGAGACACTAAGGTTGGATGTGGGGTTAGTTGTGAAGTGGCCATATTTGGGGTTGATTTTGATTGAAATACTAATTATATAATTTAAATAACAATTAAAAAAACACAAATTTACTTTATCTAAAACAATTATTTAAGATGAGTCGATCCTAGGTTGTCTCTAGGGCTTGGATGTATGTATTTTTTTTTCTTTGGATTTTCTATTCATCGGATAAAGAGGTATCCATTAAATGAAATAATTCCTCAATAAATTTTATTAAAATACTAAATGTGAAACAAAAAATACATTAGAAAAATTGAAAATGATATTACAAAACGAAAGAAGGAAATGAAAATTGAAAGAAATACAATGGATGAAAGAAAAACTTCAATTGAAATAAAAATATTATATGATAATTCCATTCACCACCATTTCTATATATTGGCATATTATGATCCTTATAGAAACCCACAAAAATAAATTACATCCATTTTAATTTATATAGTCAAAAGGAGGGTGAGAAAATCAAGGGAATTTGATGTTTCAACGTTGACCCGGAAAATTGTCCAGATTCATCCTTTTTTTGGACGTTCGACTTTTAGAATAAATTTGGCCATAGTATCATGTGTTATAGAAGAAAAATATCTTCTTCCATGTGATATCTAATAGTTCTAAAAATCTCAGGTCATTTGGTTCTCTCGTTTAGAGGTTATGATCTAAATGGTGGGATGGCGTTATGGGCATTCCAATCAAGCCCACCATTTAAATATTAAATTTGGATCCCTTTAGCATCATGAAAACTTTCAAATTAGCTCTAGTTATAGTTGGATAAAATGATCCCCAAATTTTTTATTTCATCAGTAAAAATGTAAGCTTTATTGGGCTTGGTTTGTGGGCCCCACTTTTGTTTGATGGGCCTTAGGCCCATTATGCTTTCTACAGAAAAATTCTGCATTCATCCCCAAAACACTTCCTCTTCCCAGGGGATTCATCCATCGATCCTAAAAGAAAAAATGTTCCAAAAACTAGTAAATAATATCCCAAAATATCAAAATCTAAAAATGAATATAATTGTTTCCACAAACAGATGATTGATTGAGCCTAGATTTTCATTTTAAGAATGAATTGAACTTAACATGAGAAATGAAGTTCAATTTATAAAATGCACTAAAAATGATGTTTGTGGACTTTGGAAGACAAGAATATAAAGAGATGAAAAATTAATATTATCCACTTTTAGTGTCTAATAACACCCCCAACATGAGTTTTCCTAGTCCCAAGAAAAATATTTCTCAAATATGAAATTCGAATTCCCTTTTCCAAAAACATTTTAATACACATTGCTCACCCAAAGGCCTCATACAAAAAAAATTATGAAACCCATCAAAATAATTTAAAACAAGCTAGGTCAATAAGCATATCCTAATCCCAATCCCATTCCTTTGTTAAAATTTATTTTCATATTTCATTCAATTTCAATTAAGCATGATGATGTGTTGTGAATCACAAAAGACATGGGCCCATTTTCTTGTTCAAGGGGGGAAAATGGAAGCTCTAGGTGGGAATCACATTAAAGATTAATATGAGTATCCAATTTGTTTTATTTGATTTTTTATATGATTTTTTAAACCACAATAGATATGAAAAGACTCACTTTAGGCCAGAAAACTATGGAGTCACGATCCCAAAGTGTCAGACGCCACACATATTGTCAATTCCATGTTCTACAATAGATATATAAAGCTTAACTCTGGGAACAACAACTATGGAGTCACGATCCCAATGTTCCAGATGCCGCACATTTGGACAAAAAATTTCTCTATGTGGTTATTATTTTTTTCAATTTTTTTTTTGTTTTTTTGGATACTCAAATTAACATAAAAGTGACCCCAGGACCCTATGCTATAATGAAAGGGACCCAAGAACTTAAATTTAAACCCAATATCTAGTAGTCGTTCATTTTAGAATTTTTATTAAGAGGATGAAAATTTAAACACTGAAAAATCACATCGGACAACTGAAATTTCCAAAAACTATGCCCATGAACCTAAACTTGCATTAAAATTAGAATCAAGGCATTCAAAATGATTTGATATCCAATTTTAGAGTTTTCAATGTGTGTTATCAATTTCACGGTTAATGGAATTTTTCTTTCCATGCATGTTCTTATTCGCAAAAAAATAATTTTTTATTTCATCTCCCCCCGATATAGAATAACATTGTCCCCAGTGTTTAATGAAAACATAGAAGGGGGTATGTGAGAGGTGTTCAAAGAGGAAATTTAAAATGATAATCATGGAATTAATTCACCTAGTAGTTGATGACGAAAGCACGTTCCATATTCTCCCTTAAATCCTTGGTTCGAGTCTCAATGGCTTAGATGGTTGTGATGCTATTTTCCCAAGACCTACGATATGTCCTTTTAATTTTTTTACCTACAAAAATATAAACATAAAATAAAATAAAATAAACTGATTATACATTGTCTTATTTTTATGTTTCCGGGGAAAGGTTTTACTCATAGATCACGCCATGTGACAAGGATGAATATGTATCTCCCCTTTCATACCCATTATTACTCATAAAAGAAGAAAAGGTCAGCAGTCTATGGTAATTTGTTAAATGAAAAAAAAATAAAAAAACTAAATATGATTCAAAATGATTGGAAACATGAAAACCATGGGTTTCCTCCCAAGAAACACTTTTGTTTAACATCATTACCTCGACTTAAACCCCCCAAATTATCCAATTCCAACTTTCAACATTTTTAGGACCCCATTTTTCTCCACTTCAAAAAAATTGAGATTAATTATTTTTTTAAAAAAATTTTCATGTGAAATCCCATGTTTAACAATGAGTGTGAAATTCCAGGGAATTTTGGTAATGGTTTATTGAGTTTCATCTAGAGTCTTTCCTAATATTTCAAGGGTCATTCCTCCTTTGTGGGATTCTTAATGAAAATGGTTGATAATTTAATGTTCTTGGTTATCATAAATTGAGGGATTATTGACCTAGGAAATAAGTATCATAACTTTGAGTTTAGTTTGATTGAATTTTCACAATGAATAATGGAAATTTGAATCCAAATTTTTTTCTTCTACAAAACGTTTTGAAAGAATTGGTTCCTTTCAAAAATATTATTTTTCCCCAAAATTGTCCATTTGAATGTCGGGAGTAGGTATAGACTCAATATTTGTTATCTTTTAAAATGGTTAAATGAAAAGTGATTCTAGAAAATCATTATTGGAGCAATATTTCGGACACTCAATCCATGAAGACAAATTTTCCCCTTGTGAATCTAAAAAATTAATTTCCTCCTGATTTAATTACCCTTTTACATTTTCTTGATCTTCTCCAGTCATGCCATATCTAGAGGTTAGTTATTTTTTAAATTTATGAATGTTTTGTGAGATAAAATATTCTTCTATTGTTGATGAGGAAAGCAAATCCTGAGTGGGAATGGGTTCCTCAAAAGTCTCAATGATTTGTATTTCTAATCTCAGTGATGAAACTTATGAATTCATTTTAATCATTATTTCACACAAAATTTCAAGAATTTTTTTAGTATTAGGATTGATAGATGTTTGGACATCACGAAATTCATTAAATTTTATCTCTTCAATAGTCCTCCAGAGGGATGGAAATTGATCCTCTAAACAATCAACATCCCATTTATTGTACATCTCATCTGGTGTGGTGTATTCAATCAAGGTTTGGTCAATGAAATTTCTTATGTGAGGTGATTCCAAATATTGATTTTAAAGTTGATTATAGACTTGTTCTATCAATGGGGGTTGTGTAAGAAAATCCACTGAAGTTTATTGAAAATTGGTTTTGGGATTCATTGTGCACACAAAAACAGAAAGGGGAATAAAGAAGTGAAATTGGGACGAGAATAGAGAATTTGGGGTGGAGAAAAGAATATGAGTGTCTAAGGTACTTACCTGGGTCCCCGACAATAGTGCTAAAATTTAGTTTCACCCAAATTTAACCTACCTATAAAATATGTCATTAAATTACAAGTAGTGATCGAATCCACATGGACCAGAGAAGAAACCTTGAGACACTAATATTGGATGTGGGGTTGGCAATGAAGTGGCCATCTTTGGGGTAGATTTTTTTGAAAAACTAATTATTTAATTTAAATAAAAATTAAAAAAACAAAAAATTACATGATCTTAAACAATTATTTAAGATGGGTCGATCCTAGGTTGTCTCTAGGGCTTTATTGGATATATTAGTTTTTCTTAAGATTTTCTGTTCATCGGTTCAAGAGGAATCCATTAAAAGAAATAATTCCTCAATATCATTCTCTGATTTAATACATACACAATTTCAAGGCTAATAAAAAATTCACTTATAGGATCACTTAATTGAGAACTCTAAGTAATTGGATCGTACTATCACTCAAAATTTGTTGTTGTTAAATTCGTTGAAGACAAAGAAGAAGATAAATCAATGAAAGTAACTCTTAAAATAAAGACCAAATTTAAGAGTTTAAGAACATCATGTAATATTAAATCCAGCACATGCAACTCCCTAGGATCAATCCATAAAATTTTCTCCCTCCATTGATTCTATTCTATCAATGGAAGTAGGTAGTCGACTTAAAGAAGTAGGATTGATGTAGAAAAACATTTTAAAAAGAACACTCCACCGTTGTGTGATGAATTCACAAGTGAGGGTATGAATAAATTCACACTTCGATTGAACGATATCAATGTGTGGATAAAATGAAAAGAATAAGTGAATAAGAAGAAGAATAAATTTTATTAAAATACTAAATGTGATAGAAAAACTTAAATTTGAAAAATTGACGTTGCTATTACAAAATAAAAGCGGGAAATTACAATTGAAAGAAATACAATGGATGAAAGAAAACATAAATTGAAAGAAAAAAATTATATTATAATTCCCTTCACCACAATCTTCTTATATAGGAATATTATTATCCTTATAGACACCCCCAATAATAAATTAATTCTCCATTAATTTATAGAGTCAAAAGGAGGGTGAGAAAATCAAGAGAATTGGTCGTTTCAATGTTGACCTGAAAAATTGTCCAGATTCATCCTCCTTTTTGACTTTTGCATTTTACATTAAATATGGCCGAATAATCAGGGGTCTTAGAAGACAAATATCTTCGGAAATGTGGCCTCTAAAATCTGTCAAAATATCAGGTCATGTGGTTCACCCGTTTGGATGTTATGATCTAAATAGTGGGATTACTTTATGGGCATTCAGATTGGGCCCACCATTTACATATTAACTTTGGATCCCTTTATCTTCATGAAAGTTTAAGAATTTGATCCATCCACAGTTGAATAAAATTATCCCCATATTTTTATCTTTCTTCATTAAAAATTTTAGATTCATTGGGCATGTTTTGTGGGCACTACTTTTGTTTGATGGGCCTTAGGCCCATTAGGATTTCTCTAGAAAACATCTGCATTCATCCCCAAAACAGTCCATCTTCCCTTGGGATTCATCCATAGATCATAAGAGAAGAAGTGTTCCAATGAAACTGGTAAATCATATCCCAGAATATCAAATTCAAAAAATTAACATAATGTGTTCCACAAATAGATGATTGATTGGTCCCATATTTTCATTTAAAACATGAATTTCACTTAAGCTGAGAAATTAAGTTCAATTTATATAATGCACTAAAAATGATGTTTTTGGAATTTGAAACACATGAATATTAAGATGTTAAAAATTAATATTATCCACTTTTAGCGGCTAATAAGTATTTCATAAGATAAATTGGAATATTTTTTTCAAAATAGAAGGATAAAAGTTGTGTATATATGTGAGGGATGTGGTACCCTTTTATAATTGAGGCGAGGGGTCATTTGGAATCTCTCACAAGATTAAATTATAATAAATTTATTTTCAATAAAAATGGTTAAAAAATACCCATAAATAGAAAAAGGATTATATTATGCACCCTATATTATCTAGTTTGTAAATTTTTTATATTGTCATTATTTTTATGTAATTTAAGAACACATTATTCTTAATAAATTTCATTATTGTCAATTTAGATACAATTTACATAATTTGAATTAAAAGACATATATAAAAATTGAAAATTAGAATATAATCCTTTAAATATAATATATTATGTTATAATAACATAAAATTCATGTAAAACATTAAACCAATCAATTTATATTTTTTTAATATTTTTAAAATAATTTATTTTAGTTAATTTCAATTGAAGAAATACTTTATTGACGTTGATGAAGAAGATAAAATTTATTATAATTAATAATAATTAGAAATAAATGTTTTCATGAAATTAATTTAATTAAGATCAAAATAGACCCATAGATTCATTCATTTCTATCTTTATTCCCTATATTAACACATAAAATATATTATAAACAATGAGAGTGAAATTTTGTGACATTATTTAATTTAAATAATATATAAGTAAATTTCATCCATTTGTTTCAATTAAAAATACTATATTTAGATAAAAAAATTAATATGGGTGTGATTATATTCATACAATAATTGTTATACATGTTTTTACTATATTTTTACCCTTAACAATTTGTTTTAACCATTCATCAACCCTTTTCAAACATATCGTGACAATAGAGTTTTTACACATTAAGAGTCAATATAGATACTATAAATAGATAATTATTCAATAAAATGACAATGGTTGATATTATAAACTATATAATATTCATTTACATAAAAAAATATTTTTTTATGTCATATCATTTAATAAAAAAATATTTATTTTAAAATATAATTAATTTTAATTTTTAGAAAGATTCATTACATTGACTTTGATAACATCAAAAATAGTTAATATTTAAAAGTAAGATTTTTATAAATCTCAAAAATGTAATATGAAAATATAAAATTCTTGTATCAGATTAATTATCTAAAATTATACTACTTTAAAGATTTTTAGTGTAATTTTTTGATTTTTATATTAATTTAATAGTGACTTTCTCAACATTGTATATGAATTTACAGTATTTATTTAGCATCTAAAAATTATAAATAAACATTCATCAGGAAAATTATTTTATAATTATCAAAATATTTATATTTATTCGTGGAATATGTATTTAAACTAATATATAATTAATAAAGCCTTATTTAATATGTAACCCTTATTTTCCGGCCTTGCGTAAGGATTACAAAAGCATTTCATTAAGGTGATTGTTATATAAATTATAAATTCTTTTATAAACATAAAAATAATATATAATACGTAATATTTAATAACCAGGTAAATGAAGGGCTTATTACATCTCAAATGATATATATAGGAAACCAAATATTACTTTTCCAGTGTTGCGTAGGATCTACATCGAAATTCAAAATGATTATCATATTTATTATTGAATGAATTATAATTTATATTGATTAAATTATTTTTGTATTATATTTGAAAATATATTACATACATGTTTTATCCAATATTTTTCTTGAATTTATATATTACGTTTATGTGTTGTTTATATCATACAATATTTTATATTTCATAAATATTGAAATTTTTATACTATTCATGAAAAATGTAAATTTTTCATAGAAAAGTAAACAAATCACCCTAAGAGAATTATTATATGTTGAATTCAAGAATGATATAATATTTTTAAATGAATTTTATAAATGTCCCAAAAATTAATTATATATTTTTTTATGAAATCATATTTCTGAAGCATAAAATAACATTGCAGAAAATTGAGTAATTATTTTCCCTAAATTAATGGATGAATTTTTATTTATTAAGTCCTTTATATATATTTAATAGTTTCTTTTATACTTCATATACCTTCAAATTCAACATCTAGGTTATAAGGGTCATATTTAGATTATAATTTTTCGCTGTTCATTTCAGCTCGATGTTGTGTGTAAAGAAAGATGTCAAAGAAATTAAATTAATTTTTTAAAAAATATTTCATATAATTGTATGGTGTTACATTCAACCCCTTTAATAAATTCCATCCTTGTAATTTGGACTCATTCTCAAAAATGAAATGACGTACATTTGATTTTTTGGAAACCGATATTGTAAAAAGGGTTAATTAAGCTTCCTGTGGATATGTGAGAAGGTGAAATATAATGGTCATCTTGATTAAACCAAACCTAGGATTCTGAATTGGAGAACATTAATTGGATTTGAAAACATAGATATGTAAGAAAAACCTATCTCTCATGGACTTATAAATAATGGTAGAGAACTCAGTTAGGAAAAAATTCACCATAAAAAACCATAAAATTGTGATCGGTTAAAAGACTATTGATTTATCATTATGAAATGAAAAAAATGATGTTTTTTTGTTTCAAAAACAATTTTCCTATATTTGAGGAATCATTTTACAAATTTTACTAAGTGAATAATGAAATAAACTTACTTGAAAATAATAATTTCAACCTTCAATCAAATTCCATAAAAGAACTCATATTTTCTCCAAACGATAAGTATTCAAGATGAATATATATTTCATGACTAATGAACTATTATCAACATCTACAGATCAAATAATTCTACAAGAGGATAACAATACATTACTCATATCTCATTAAATTAACAAAAATAAAATTGATTAACAAAAGTTAATATAATTCTAAAAATTAATAAACATTAATATAAATAAATACTAGAGTAATAAAAATTCAATTGCAAGAATCAAAGTTAAAATTAAATATTTCCAAAAATAATTGTCGATAAAATTATTTAAAATATTTGTAACCAAATTTGAAACCTAAAATCAATATTATTTTATCACATGTTCTTCAGATACTAATTTTACATTCATCTCCAATCATCATTAGTCAGTCATAATGTTATATACAAAAAAATAGATGCCCAAATCACATAGTCTCCAAGATATAAATATAATTTCCAAAAAATAAATAACCCCATATCCAAAATAATCTAAATATACTCAATATTAATAAATTTTTTTTATCCTATAATTTTATCTTACAGAATTTATCTACAAAGTGAAATTGAATTATTCAAAATTAAAACTTCACATTATTACTTAGTGTTATATATAAATCAACCCAATAAATATTTTCCCAACATATCATTAATCACCTAAAATTTCCATTACAGAAAACATTAAATGTTTTTTAATCCCTTGAAATTATGATCAACAAAAAAATTATAAACCCATCATGGTATCCACAACTCTACCTCACATGAAAACACATCTTATTTCTAAAATTAAAACAATCCATATTCCTCAAATATGTTTAAAGAATATTGATTATATTCTATAAATGCAATAAAAATCATCAAATATGACCAAAATTAATTTGTTACTAATAACTTTTAGTGTAACCAATGTTATCAAATTAATTTGTATCATCTATTTATCCCAAATAAACATTATTAACTCAATATCATTTGCATATTATCATTTATATTATCCAATGATGTGTTCTCAAAAAATATCACCATATTACATAGTAATTTTTTTTCAGTTATTAGTACCATTCAAATCATGTTTTCAAATCCTTAAGGACAAAATACTACGGAAAAATCATTATATGTTTCTAGATTTTATAATATGAATATGATTAGTATAACATAATTATTGAATCAAAATTAATAAACAATTAAATTATCCCACTCCCTTAAATAACTAATTAGGATTCATCATCTTATTACCCAATAATTTTCCCTACAATATAAAAAATGAACCATGTCTTAAGATTAATGAACCTGAATTTAATTATGATTATTACGTTTAACATAAGAAACACTGTTAAAAAAACTCATACATTTCATACAATGTAAATAGTTCCATCACCACACTGGTAAATCAATTATCCATAAAACCTTACTAGTTATCCTCTCATGATTTCCACTTAGGACATTGATTTTCATAATTATCATACTTTTCAAATTTAAAACATTCAAATTATAAGGTTACATTATGGACATAATAATTCTAAAACATTTATTTAACCAAAATTTTCTTTTTCCCAATAAAAATTTCTATGTGTCCTTTTCTACACTCAAAAAATCTTTCAATTCCTATGTGACATTATTTGGAGTGATTGTTACAATATTTGATACCTATTAGAAACTGAATCAACTTTATTTTGTGGTCTTTATGAGACTCCATATTTCTATTATTATGACTATAAATAAACCCACCAATGTTGATATTGACTATCATATAATGAGATAACTGAGTAGCCATAATCACAAGGTTCCAAATTACATCTCTTAATTCAGTTGGTTTCTAATATGGAATACCATTTCATTGAACATCAAATTCCATATTAACATGATTTCATTGGCCTATATCAATTTTATAAGACACAAAATTACATTTTGTGAATCGATAATCATAGTAGTAAACCATATAATCATGAAAAATGATGTATTGGATGTCTAAATCATGATGACTTCTTCTATAAACCCTTTAGTTTTACCTTGTTAATTCATGATCATTATCCAAAATATTAGGATTTTATCATATACTTAGAACTATCACTACAGTTTTCACAAATGTTTTCTTATCCTAGTTTCATTTGGTTAACTAAAAAATTCTCTGATACTAACTATATCAAGGCATACTTTTCATACAAAAATATTACATCTTAATACATGAATATTAGTTACATAAAATTTTGAACCATGCTAGAATTTTATAGATATGGTATCTTTATAAACATAGACACATAAAAAATGGTTCATAATTTACTCCCATTAATTTCATCACAACTAGAACCCTTTTTATACATATCATACATATTAACATTATTTATTACTTGGGTAAAGAAAACATAAGAAATATGGGACCTCATATAAACAATTAGGGTAGACATGGGAGATATCAATCGATAATCACATGAAATTTTGAGATAAGAATAATTTTATCAGATAATGAACATAAATTACAATGTTCTTATCTAATATAAAAATTATCATAATCATGAGTTATGGTATAAAAATTATCAATTTTGTGCATATGAATCATAAGAATAAGAAATCATCATAAATCAATAATGAACCATAATTTCATGTAGATGTATAATAACCATTTATTACATCATGGTTAACTAAAAATACATTCATATTAGGCATCAACACATATTTTCCATAGTGGATTAAGAAAATTTACTTCATTCACACAACAAATCAAAAACATTGACTTGTTTCGGAAACTATATCATGATATATAACACTATACCCAATGGGAGATACATATAGGTCCCTCCTGTAACATAATTAATAAAATATTTTTGTGTTCCACAAGATCATGAATCATTCATCATAACATAACCAATAAAGATAAATGGATTTCATAAACACTTCATCAATAGCATTACCCATAGAAATAAGTTTCATAAAAAATTCATTATAATAATAATCCATATAGAGAAAGAATAAAGATATTTTCCTTCAATAATATCACAAAAAAAGAATAATTATAATAATTTTTTGTGTTCATTGATGAATTTAGACACCACTAAAATTTCATTAAATCCTTTTCAAGGAAAAACCCCTTTTAAATTTAAAAGTAATTTTTTGAAAATTAATAACTACACATGTAATAATGAAAACGTTTTCTTTGAATAGAACCTTAGGAACATGTAAAGGATTCTTAATATAAAATAATATTAATAAAAGTGGTAAAAAATTATCATGATGTATAAAATTAAAAAACTTTCTTTCCATACTCTTATTAGAAATTTCACAATGTACCATATTAAAAAAACGACAAAAAGATTACTTTCAAACCATTTTGTAAGAAGTAAAACAGGGGTAAAAAATACCTTTTTATTAATCATTTTATAAGTGTAATTTTTTTGAAAACATATTATATATAATATGGATATTAAATAAAGATATTACCAATCAAAAGTGAAATAATATATATTTTTCTTTAAATCATCTCTTTACTTGATTCAAGTTCCAAGGAGAGGAAAATTTGAAATAAAATATTGAAAATGATTAATAGATTTATAATGAAATGAAATTTAATATAATTTATAAATATATATTCATTTTTATTACCTAAAATTATAATTATATACTCCACATAAAAATTGATGCATAATACGAAATAAGTGTCAATGGAGTGGAAATTGATTTGGAATCCCTTACCTCAAGATTGTATGGCTTTGAAATTAATCTAATATCCCGTATAATAAAGTTAATTTATTATACATATATAATAGAGTCATTTTAATAACAATAATATCCTTTTTGATACCTTTAGAATAATTTAATATAATTCTTATAAAAAAATTCCTATTAAAATTATTACTTCAAGGTGTTTGACTGTTTCATTTGTCGAGAGTATTCATGTTCTGTAGTTTAGGTCCTTGAGAATTTATCTTGGTTATAATACATAAATAGTTTCAATAATTATATAAATATCATTTTTATTAATTATATAAATATTAAAATTCATCAATAAAAATTAGATATGTAAAAATGAATTACATCATTCATGGAAATGGTACGAGGTATGTACGGATGAACATTGTTTTCATTTTTGAATGGATGGTAATAAATAAAGATAAATATAAATTAACCTTAATATGATAATTATATCACATAAATCATATATATTAATAAAATTATTCCACATTACCATCCATGTAACATAAAAATGAAAAACGAATGACATCGCTTCGTAGAGATGGTACTCCACACCTACACACAAATGACATTATCATTTTTCAACGGTTTAAAAGATAAGAAGGTAGACATGATATTATTATAATATAAGTAATTTTTTTTCCTAAATAAAATATAAAAACATTAAAGAAATTATAATTCCCATACATATAATATACTGATGAAAAACATTTGTATGACTACGTGGAGACAGTATGTCGTACGTATACATGATTGGTACTTACACTTACCATTAGATGGAAAAGAAGGTGTATAATAGTGTCTTAAAAATAAAAAACATTAAATAATATTTATGATTCTTAATTTATTATGATATGATAAATAACATTGATTTATAGGAATTTAATTTTTTTTTGGAAAATACCGAGATAAGTTTTGATGATTACCTCCTATTGGAAACTAAATCCATTGGGTCACCTCTAAAGGGCTCTATGTTTGGTCATTTGGGAAGAAACAAACTCTAGAATATATATAAGGAGGTTCCTAAGATAAATTGGTATAGTTTTTTTTGATATATAAGGCTCAAAGTGGTGTACATTTTTTATGGAGGTGGTTCCCTTTTATTATTGCGGTGGGTAGAACTTTTGGAATTTCTAAAAAGAATAACATATAATAAATTTATTCTCAATAAAAATAGTTCCAAATGGAATATAAATGAAAAATGGATAAAATTTTAGACTATATATTATCCAATTTTTCGTTTTTAATATTCATATTTATTTTAATAAAAAAAATTCTAAATTTTTTTATTATTGTCAATTTAGATACCATTCGCTTAATTTGGCTTAAAATACATAAAAAGTAAAAAGAAAAATATATTCCTTAAAAATTATTTCATATTAACCTTTTAAATTCATGGTACATATTAAATAACTCAAATTATATTTCATTTAATATTTTCAATAACATTTATTATTATTTTTATTTATTGAAGAATAACTCCATAAGTGTTTCTTAAGAAATTAAGGGTATTATATAATTACTGAAAATTATAAAAAAAATTATCCAGAAGATAATTTTATTTAGATCATAATATAAACATGTAAAGACCCGTAAAATTCAAGGAAATTTTTTTCTTAATTTTCTTTGGGATTTTACAAGAACGCGGTTTCTGACGGCACTTGATTCTGAGGCCCGGTGTGCCCGGAATTTCAATCCGAAGTTTAGCTCGGGTACGTTCAGTAAACGAATGAGAGAGAATTTCTAACATTTGAACCGGTGCTCGGAATCGAATTCTGGGGGCACCGATGGAACCGCAGCGCCGGTAATTTCTTAGTAACACCTTTTCTAGAGTTGCATTTTCACGGGTGAAGTTGTTAAAATTTGTGGAAGTTAAAATAAAATTTAAACGACAAATTTTATTTATCTTCCTAAGTGTTTAACCTTTGGGTGGAAGTTGGGTAACCACCCAACTTCCCATGAGAGGTTATGAAGCTGGTGGGGCCCACACGAACCCCACCCCTTCATATTCTCTAACCCCCCTCAACTCACCATTAATTTTTGAAAACTTATGTTAATTAATTAAGTGAGTTAAATATGAATGTTTGAAATTCAAATGCTTATGTTATGTTAATAAAATAAGTGATGAAATTATTTTATTTAGGTTGGAACCTTGTTGTGTGAGTCTTGGGAGAAAAGTTGAGGAACTTCTTCTTCGTTCTTTGATGAAGAACGTGAAGAACACACCACCGCTGACAAAGAACGCCGACCTACGACGACGGACGGTGGCGAGAGACGCCTTCCTCAGAGATCAACTAACGCCAATGACGTTCCTTCCGTGACGCTTTCTTCCGCGACGATCCTGTTCTTCCGTGACGGTTAATTCTGCGACAAACACTCGTTCGACGACAACGTTGAGGTACGGGTTTATGTGTTTTTATTTGTGAATTCTTCCGTCATCTATCCTCGTTCATTTGGAACGCTTGATATCGTTTAACGGGAGGGGGCCAGACCACACAAACATGACCGACCCTCCTTCCTTATTATTTTGTGTTGTTGCGGTTAAAAGGAAAGTGAAACGGTGTCGTCGCACCGTGCGGGAATGAGAATCAAGGTTGCGCGGTGCCGTCGCGCCACGCATTTGAAAATTGAACCAAGCCGCGGCGCCGTCGCGCTGCGCCGGAAAAAACAGAAGTCACTGCGGCCGGAGCGGGGCCGCGGCAGAAGGGCAAGGTGTCGTCGCGCCGCACTGGGCGGACCAAGGCCGCAACTTAAGCCACGACGAATCAAGGGAACTGGCGGCCGAAATCGGGCCGCCGACATCGGAACAGGGGGGACCGGCCTTGCCGGTCCCGTGGGGGCAGAAGCCGGCCGGCCGGAGCAGGCCGGCCGGACAGGGAAAGAGTCGGGGGTTCAAACCCCCGGCAGGCCGGACGTGAGAGGCCCCATAATGGGGGGCGCCGTTACGAACGGGGGGCAACCCCCCCCCCCCCCCTCATCCGCTCGGCCAAACGACCGAGCCATCTGCTGGCACCAGGGCCGGTCCTCCAGACCGGGCCACGCCCAGGCCGGGCCGGGCTGGGCCGCGCCAGCTGGGCCGGGCCGCGACCAAGCAGGCCGGAACCAGACCCAGGTCGGGTCGACCCAGTTCGGGCCGACCCAGGGGGTACCGAGCCGGGTCGGACCGGGCCCGAACCCCCCTAATACCAGACTTTTCGGTCTGTTGCCCACAACTTGGGCTACGGACCCCCGATCGATGCACCATCAGTTGCGTAGCGATACTTGGAACGAGACGGTCATTTTGGTATATTTCAATCAAGGTTTCGGAGTACTTTGAATTTGTCCGGGTTGGTTCGTACACGAAACAAAACGGGCCCTCAGAGCGGAAACACTTATAACTCGAGTTCCAGACGTCCGATTGACATGCCGTCGACTTTGGTGGATTCCTCTTAGTGAGATAGACCTTTTGACTTACTCCGCTCGAAGTTTGGATGTAGTTGGAGTATGGTCGGGTTGGTTTGGACTTAAAAACCAACTGGGCCTCTGGAATGAAAAAGCTAATAACTCTCAGACCGGGCGTCTGATTGACACGCCGTCTGTGACGTTGAGTTCCTGTTGACGATACAGAACTTTTGGATACATCCACTTCGGACTATGTGTCAGTTGATGTATCATCCCCTCAGCTCGTGGAGCGGACCCTCCCGAACGAGCTTGCTATGTCAGGAACCCTAGATCTGGCTGCGACTACGACGATGATGACGACTGTGCAGGAATCCTCCGTGGATTCGATGGCGACGACTACAGCACTCAGCGATCCTATGTGGATCAGTGCTACTGATCCTGTGTGGGTCTGATCCTGTGTGGGTCAGCGCTCAGTGGTCCAGTGTGGGCCAGCGCCTACAGATCCTGTGTGGGTCCGATCCTGTGTGGGTCATTGTGGGGGTTAGTTACCTATCGGCCCTGTGTGGGTTAGATCCTTTGTGGGTCATTTCGGGTGTTAGTACCTATTATTACTTTGTGGGTCTGACGACTTAGATGAATCAGTGGCTATATCTGATCATCTCTATCATCATACGAAGAAGTATACCTGTGTGAGCTGAATCTTGTCTTGATTTCCTATGTGGATTACGTTATGATTTCCTGTGTGGATTCTGGTGTACTATCCTGTGTGGATGTGATCGAACATGGGCTCAGATATTGGAGCGAACTGGAATTGACGACTTAGGTATATGTATGGGAATATACCCAAGTCATGTCGGATGTAACTTCGTGATTGTATCTTTCCTTTGTGGATTATCCTTTGTTGATTCTGGGAGACCTTCGTGGGTCTCGGGGTCCCTACTGAGTAACTTATACTCACCCCTGCACGGGCTATACCCGCACTACTTTGTGTTGGTTGCAGACGACAGACAGGGATGATCGCGGTTGAGGTTTGCGGAGCAGGTCGGTACCCGGAGGTGGACCACAGGGCGGGACGTACTCGGAGCGGACGGCTGGACCCGAGGAGCTGTGGAGGCTATCTGTACTCACCCTTCAGGAGGGACTTCCAGTGGACGGCTCGAGGCTACGGCTTTACTTTCAGTTGATGTTTTCCCTTTCCAGTTGTACTATACTTTCAGTTTGGGTTTGTATACTGGCCCACTTACTTTTCCGCACTTACTTTTGTATCAGTTTTTACTTAGTGTTTACTTCTGCTTGCTTTCTCTATGGTGTTTGTTTACTTTACAAATGCAATGACTTCCCTTTTTACCGGGAATTACGCCTTGGTGCTAGTCGCCAACCCCTGGCATATGGAAGGCGGTCTTGGGGTAGTCACGACACGGGCCCCGAGGACGGGTCGTGACAAATTGGTATCAGAGGAGTTCGGTTCTACCACAGAACTTTGGACTCTGATCTTTTTCTATGTGAAGCAATAGTGTTAAGCGTATTGGGTGTGGTTATCAGTCCAGGGAGTCCAGTGTTAGTGCGGCGGCCGATGTATCCATACACCGGGACCCTGACTTCTGATTTCCGACTTAATGCATGAAAACATTGATTGCATGTGTGTTTCAAGTTTTTTTTGTGATTACTTTGTGTCAGATCACTAGGTATAATGTTTGACCATGGTGCACCTGTTTCTTTTCAGTATGACCCCATGATGGCAGCCAGCTAGGTTTCCGAGAGTTGTGTGCGACGACAGCCTACCGAGAGACGAGGCCTCGGTATAGGGCCCTTTGACAGCTGAGGCACCGGCGGTACCTCTACCCGCCGAGCAACCGATGCTTCCAGCCCCAGCCGCTGCCGATGCACGTCGCCTTAGTGCACTGCACGAGTTTCAGCACCAGCAACCGCCCAGGTTCCGCAGGGAGACGGACCCTTAGGCAGCGGGGGATTGGCTGGAGGCAGTTGTTTGGGTTTTCAGGTTAGTGAGGACACCGGCAGACCTCATGGCGATCCTCACAGCGAGCCTACTACACGCGGCAGCAGGCAGATGGTGGAGCTTGATGCTCCAGGTGCACGATGAGGCATCTCTCCTCTGGACGGACTTTTAGAGCCTCTTTCACTCAGAGTTCATCCCAGCCACCCTCTGTGTGGTGTGCATCCAGGAGATTCTTCAGCTGCGGCAGGGCAGCTTGACGGTCACCCAGTACTTGGCGAGATTTACCGATCTCTCACTCTACTCTACAGACATGGTACGAGACCCATTCTTTCGGGCCCGGACCATCGAGCAGGGTTTGATGCAGGAGATCAGGGCATCGCTGATCTCCCTCGGCATTCCGACATAGATAGAAGTACTGGAGTGAGCCCTTCTGATCGAGGGCTTCCTTGCTGAGCCTGCATCAGCAGCGAGACCTACCGCAGGGCGGCACGTAGCAGAGTCTTCTGCAGCAGGCAGTCGACGGATGACTCATGTGTCCAGGAAGACCAGACCCTTAGGCAGATGACCTCAGGAAACTAGCTCAGCAGTGCGGGGCCCACAGCGCGGATCCAGTCTTTTGAGAGGCAGACAATGCTACGCATGCGGCGGGCAGGGTCACATGACTCGTGACTTCTCGACCCGACGTACCGAGGAGCAGCAGACGGTTGAGGGACCACCCAGGCAGAGGCAGAGGGTCGACCGTGGCGGTCCGCAAGGAGTAGGTGGACGAGGCAGAGGAGCTGGCCGAGCAGCAGGTGGTGGGCGACGCTTTGAGGCTCTACCACCACCACCACCAAGAGGTACACCCCGACCACAGGGAGCTGGCGGGCAGAGACAGGCACAGCTCCAGGCAGCGGAGGCCTACAACCACGGCCCACCCGAGATGATTTGAGGTTCTATTTGTGTCTATTCCACCCTTGCTGCAGTTCTTATAGACACAAGAGCGAGTCATTCTTTCATAGCCACTTCCCTTGTTCGGAGCTCAGAGATTCTGACAGAGTTGTTGGCTCGATCCTTACGGCTAGAGACTCCTACGGGAGCGGACTCGACAATTACGCACTGGTGCCGGCAGTGTGAGATTACTTTAGGAGGCGAGAGCTTCGGCTGGGATCTTCTTGTAGTGGCATCGAGGCCTTACGACGTCATCTTGGGCATGAATTGTTTATCTACAGTCCATGCTCAGATTGACTGTATTAGGCGCAAGGTGAGATGTGTACGCACCGACGAGAGAAGGTTCACCTTCACCGGCGAGAAGGGAGCCCTCGCAGCACAGGATGGACTCTCACAGAGGAGAGGACAACCCATCACTCATCAGTTGGCTAGCCTCATCCTAGGAGCAGTTGATGTGTAGAGTTCTAGTTTTCCTGTAGTGGTGGATCAGTATGCGGACGTTTTTCCCGACGACGTTCCAGGACTACCTCCTCACAGAGAGGTAGAATTTTATATTGATCTGTACCCCGTGACAACCCTGATATCCACCCCAGCATATCGGATGTCTCCCGCCATGCTTCGAGAGCTACGAGTACAGTTGGAGGACTTGCAGGGCAAGGGATTCATCCGACCCAGTGTTTCACCCTGGGCTTCCCCGATATTGTTCATCAAGAAGGCGGACTGGAGTTTGCGACTTTGTGTCGACTATCGTCACCTAAACCAGGTGACAGTGAGGAACAAGTATCCGCTACCGAGGATTGATGACCTCTTCGATCAGCTCAAGGGAGCACGGTGGTTCTCGAATATAGACCTTAGATCAGGCTATCATCAGCTCAGAGTTCGGGACGAGGACGTGCAAAAGACGGCCTTTAGATGTTGGTATGACCACTATGAGTTCCTGGTTATGCCATTCGGTGTAACCAATGCTCCAGCAGTGTTCATGGTCTTCATGAATAGGATCTTTCAGCCATACCTCGATCGATTTGTCGTGGTCTTCATCGACGACATTTTGATTTACTCAACGACTAAGGAGGAGCACGCCTACCACTTACGGGTTGTACTAGACACACTCCAAGAGAACCAGCTTTATGGAAAGCTCTCGAAGTTTCAGTTCTGGATACGCGAGGTCCACTTCTTGGGACACGTCATCTCTGAGGCGGTAGTTGTGGTGGATCCTGCAAAGATCGAGGCAGTTCTAGCTTGGGATCCACCCAGGAGCGTGATGGAGGTGCAGAGTTTCTTGGGTCTAGCTGGGTACTATCGGAGATTTGTGCCAGACTTCTCTAGAGTTGCGGCACCACTCTCAGATTTGGAGAAGAAGGGGAAACCCTTTGTGTGGTCAGACAGATGTCAGCAGAGCTTCCAGGAGCTGAGACAGAGATTGACCAGCGTGCCTATCTTGAGGCTTCCAGAGGAGGGAGTTGGGTACGTGGTTTACTTCGATGAATCAGGAACCGGACATGGATGTGTCCTGATGCATAAGCGGGCCGTGATCGCATATGGATCACGTTAGTTGAGGCAGCATGAGCAGAACTACTCTACCCATGAACTGGAGTTAGCAACAATGGTCTTCGATCTGAAGATGTGGTGACACTATCTGATGGGCGAGTGCTTTACAGTCTATTCTGACCACCAGAGTCTCAAGTACATCTTCTCGCAGAAGGACCTGAACCTGAGACAATGGCGATGGCTCGAGTTCCTCCAGGACTATGACTTTGAGATAGTCTATACTCCTCTGAAGGGGAACGTAGTAGCCGATGCCCTTAGCAGGAGGACAGGCATTCAACTACTAGGGGAGGCGACAGAGTAGCTAGCCGCTTTGCGGATATCCTTCATGGATAGAGATGGAGTAGCCTTCCTTCAGTCACTCACAGTCACTCCTCCACTACTGCAGCGGGTCAGAGAGGCACAAAGTGGGGACGCCAACTGTGAGATGCGACGTACACAGATATCCTCAGGACAGGCACCTGATGGATTCTCCGTGGGAGGAGAGAACAACATCCTTTTCAGAAGACGTACCTTGGTACCAGTTGCTTTATGAGAGGAGGTGCTGAGAGAGTTTCACACTTCCCCTTTGGCGGTACATCCTGGAGTGGCGAAGATGTACCACGATCTCAGACGACAGCACTGGTGGCCAGGCATGAAGAAGGCTGTGGTAGAGTTCGTTTCTCGATGCCTCACCTGCCAGCAGGTGAAGGCAGAGCACCAGGTACCAGCAGGCTTGGTACAACCCTTGGAGGTTCCGGAGTCGAAATGGGACGACATATCTATGGAATTTGTGACTGGACTTCCACGCAATTCCAAAGGTCACGACTCCATTTGGGTGATTGTCGACCGACTTACCATGTCGTCTCACTACTTACCCATCAGAGAGCAGGGCTTAGTGGAGATCTTGGGACGTCTCTACATTCAAGATATTGTGCGGCTTCATGGTGTGCCATCGTTTATCGTCTCCGATTGAGATGCTCGCTTTACTTCTTGGTTTTGGAAGGGGTTGTAGGAGGCATTCGGGACACAACTACGTCTGAGCACTGCCTTTCACCTTCAGATGGATGGTCAGACGGAGAGGACTATTCAGAGTCTCGAGGACATGCTCCGTGCATGTATCCTCGACTTTGGTCGCAGCTAGGAGGACCACCTACCCTTGGTGGAGTTCGCGTACAACAACAGCTACCACCCCACCATCGGGATGGCACCATACGAGGTGTTGTACGGCCGACCTTGAAGATATCCTCTGTGCTGGACAGACCCTGGGGAGTCAGCACTTGTGGGATCGGAGATGGTCCAGGCCACGACAGAGAAGGTCCAGGTCATCCAGGAGAAGATGAGCACAGCTCAGAGAAGGCAGAAGTCTTATGCTGACAGGAGGCGGAGGCCACTGGAGTTTGAGGATGGCGACTACGTATTCTTGTGGGTCTCACCTCGACATGGTATACAGAGATTTGGCCGAGGCGGAAAGATATCTCCACACTTAATCAGACCATTCAAGGTCCTCAGCAAGATCGGTGAGGTAGCTTATCGCCTGGCTCTACCACCTTAGTTGCACCGGGTGCACGATGTCTTCCAAGTATCCCAGCTGAGGAGATACGTGCACGATCTGACACATATCATTGACCATGGGGAGCTGGACATTGATGATGTGGAAACTTTTCCGGAGGTTCCGGTGGAGATCGAGGATCGACAGGAGCGGGTCCTACGTGGATGGTCGATTCCTCTAGTGCGCATCAGATGGCAGCACAGGAACCTCCAGGAGAGCACTTGGGAGTGGGAGCCTCAGATGCATGCTCAGTACCCACATTTGTTTCCCTAGTTTTCGATGTATCTTTACGGGGACGTAAAGCCCTGAGGTGGGAGTAATGTAATGACCCGTAAAATTCAAGGAATTTTTTTTCTTAATTTTCTCTGGGATTTTACAAGAACGCGGTTTTCTGATGGCACTTGATTCCGAGGCCCAGTGTGCCCGAAATTTCTATCCGAAGTTTAGCTCGAGTACGCTAAGTAAACGAATGATCGGGAATTCCTAACTTTTGAACTGGTGCTCGGAATCGAATTTCGAGGGCACCGATGGAACCGCAACGCCAGTAATTGCTTAGGAACACCTTTTCTGGAGTTGCGTTTTCACGGGTGAAGTTGTTAAAATTTATGGAAGTTAAAATAAAATTTAAATGACAAATTTTATTTATCTTCCTAAGTGTTTAACCTTTGGGTAGAATTTGGGTAACCACCCAACTACCCATGAGAGGTTATGAAGCTGGTGGGGCCCACACGAACCCCACCCCTTCATATTCTCTAACCCCCCTCAACTCACCATTAATATTTGACAACTTATGTTGATTAATTAAGTGAGTTAAATGTGAATTTTTGAAATTCAAATGCTTATGTTATGTTAATAAAATAAGTGATGAACTTATTTTATTTGGGTTGGAACCTTGTTGTGTGAGTCTTGGGAGAAAAGTTGAGGAACTTCTTCTCCGTTCTTTGATGAAGAACACGAATAACGCACCGCCACCGACAAAGAACGCCGACCTCCGACGACGGACGACGGCGAGAGACGCCTTCCTAGGAGATCAACTAATGCCAATGACGTTCCTTCCATGACGCTTTCTTCCACGATGATCCTCTTCTTCTACGACGGTTAATTCCGCGACGAACTCTCGTTCGACGACAACGTTGAGGTAGGGGTTTATGTGTTTTTATTTGTGAATTCTTCCATCATCTATCCTCGTTCATTTGGACTGCTTGATATAGTTTAACGGGAGGTGGCCGGACTGCACAAACACGACCGACCCTCCTTCTTTATTAGTTTTTGTTGTTGCGGTTCGAAGGAAAGTGACGCGGTGCCGTCACACCGCGCGGGAACGAGCGGCAAGGATGCGCGGCACCGTCGCGCCATGCATTTGAAAATTGAACCAAGCCGCGACGCCGTCATGACGCAACGGAAAAACCCGAAGACACAGCGGCCGGAGCGGGGCTGCGGTGGAAGGGTGTGGCGCCGTCGGGCCGCGTCGGGCAGACCAAGGCCGCGGCGGAGCAAGGGAACCGGCGGCCGGAATCGGGCTGCCGGCGTCGGAACAGGGGGGACCGGCCTTGCCTGTCCCGTGGCGGCAGAATCCGGCCGGCCGGAGTGGGCCGGCCGGACAGGGGAAGAGCCGGGGGTTCAAACCCCCGGCTGGCCTGACGTGAGCGGCCCCATAATGGGGGCCACAGTTACAAACGGGGGGCATGCCCCCCCCCCCTCATCCGCTCGGCCAAACGACCGAGCCATCTGCTGGCGCCAGCGTGCTAGGGCCGGCTGCCCCGTTGGTCCGCGCCCAAGCGGGCCGGACCCGGACCCGGGTCGGGCCGACCCAGGGGGTACCGGGCCGGGTCGGACCGGGCCCGAACCCCCCCTAATACCGGACTTTTTGGTCTGTTGCCCATAACTTGGGCTACGGACCCCCGATCGATGCACCGTCAGTTGCGTAGCAATCCATGGAACGAGACGGTCATTTCGGTATATTTCACTCATGGTTTCAGAGTAATTTGAGTTCGTCCAGGTTGGTTCGTACACGAAACCAACCGGGCCCTCGGAGCGGAAATGCTTATAACTCGAGTTCCGGACGTCCGATTGACGTGCCATCGACTTTGGTGGATTCATCTTAGTGAGACAGACCTTTTGAATTAATTCTCTCGAGGTTTGGATGCAGTTGAAGTACGTTCGGGTTGGTTTTGACATAAAAACCAACTGGGCCCCTAGGACGAAAAAGCCAATAACTCTTAGACCGGGCGTCTGATTGACGCGCCGTCTGTGACGTTGAGTTACTGTTGACGATACGAAACTTCTGAATACATCAACTTCGGACTATGTGTCAGTTGATGTATCAGCCCCTCGGCTCGTGGAGCGGACCCTCCTGAACGAGCTTGTTGTGTGTGGGAACCCTAGAGCTGGCTGTGACTACGACGACGATGACGACTGTGCAGGAATCCTCCGTGGATTCGATGGCGATGACTACAACACTAAGCGATCCTACGTGGATCAGTGCTACCGATCCTGTGTGTGTCAGTGCTCAGCGGCCCTATGTGGGCCAACGTCTACAGATCCTGTGTGGGTCCGATCCTGTGTGGGTCATTGCGGGGGTTAGTTACCTATCGACCCTGTGTGGGTCAGATCATTTGTGGGTCATTACGGGGGTTATTACTTATCGATCCTTTGTGGGTCCGACGACTTAGATGAATCAGTGGCTATATCTGATCATCTCTATCATCATACGAAGAAGTATACCTGTGTGAGCTGAATCTTGTCTTGCTTTCCTATGTGGATTACGTTATGCTTTCCTGTGTGGATTTTGTTGTACTATCCTGTGTGGATGTGATTGAACTTGGGCTCAGATGTTGGAGCGAACTGGAATTGATGACTTAGGTATATGTATGGTCATATACCCAAGTCGTGTCGTATGTTACTTCGTGATTGTATCTTTCCTTTGTGGATTCTGGGAGACCTTCGGGTGTCTCGGGGTCCCTACCGAGTAGCTCATACTCACCCCTGAACGGGCTATGCCCGCACTACGTTGTGTTGGTTGCAGACGACGGACAACGCTGATCGCGTTTGAGGCTTGCGGAGCAGGTCGGTATCTGGAGGTGGACCACAGGGCGGGACGTACTCGGAGTGGACGACTGGACCCGAGGAGCTATGGAGGCTATTTGTACTCACCCTTTAGGTGAGACTTTCAGTGGACGGCTCAAGGCTGCGGCTTTACTTTCAGTTGCTGTTTTCCCTTTCCAGTTGTACTTTACTTTCAGTTTGGGTTTGTATACTGGTCCACTTACTTTTCCTCACTTACTTTTGTAGCAGTTTTTACTTAGTGTTTACTTCTGCTTGCTTGCTCTGTGGTGTTTGTTTACTTTACAAAGGCAATGCCTTCCCTTTTTACCGGTAATTATGCCTTGGTGCTAGTCGCCAACCCCTGGCCTATGGAAGGTGGGCTTGGGGTAGTCACGACACGGGCCTCGAGGACGGGTCGTGACAAAACACATATTTTTTAATAACTTTAAATTTAAACTATGAAAACAAATTAGATATTTTCAAAACAATGAGAGTGATATTTTGTAACTTTCATTGATTTAAGTAATATATAAGTCATTTTAGGGGAATGTCCCTATTAAACAACCTAATTTTATTAAAATGATGATAAAGATATAATTTTATTCATCCAAAAAAAATTAAATAGGTTTTGACTATTTTTTACCCATATATTCTGGTTTTTAGATTTCAGTAAATCTTTTCAAACTTACAGTCAAAACAGGAATTTTACTAATTGGTGGTCATTATAGTAAATATAAAAAAAATGTCACACAAATGGATCTTGGTTTATATTAGCAATTGTATATAAGTAACTTTTGTAATTATTAGTTTTTTTTATAATTTTATATCATTTAAAAAAATATTAATTATTTTAAAATATAAATAATATTAGTCTTTATAACAATTCATTACATTTCCATTGATGACATAAAAAATTAAAATTATAAATAAATATTTTAATATATACCGTAAAGTTAATATTAATATATAAAAGTCATTTTTCATATTAATGATCCCAATCACAATATTTTTTTATTTTTAATACTTTTTATTTTATTTTTCTATTAGTTTAATAATTTCTGTGATATCATCATATAAGCATTCACAAAATTTATTTGATACTTTATAATTATAAATAAATTTACTTTAATAAAATAACTTTTTTATTATAAAAATATTAATTTATATTCATTAAATATGTAATTTAATTCATAAATATGTGATAACAACATTTTTTATATGCTAATTTCATTTTTCTATCCTTGTAGAAGAATTGGTATAACCCACTTTTTATATAACACAAAATTTAATTTATAAACAAAAAAATTAGTCGATAGTACATAATATTGAATAAAAATTTGATCAATTTATTATTTAAACCTTTATATTATCATTGGTATTCCAAATTATACTTTTTCAGTACTATACAGGCACTACATCATCCCTGAAAATGATTATCATATTTATTATGGAATAAATTCAAATTTATATGCTTCAAATTAATTCTGTATCATATTTTTAGTATTTTATAGTACAATAATAATTAAATATTTTTCAAAATTATATATATTATTTTTATTTATTGGGGATACAATAGAAGATATTGTATTTCATAAAAAATATAATTTTTTTACTATTTACTAAAAATTGATCTTTTTCAGAAAAATAAAAACAAATAATCCTGATATATTTATGGTATTATTATTTCAGAAATGATATAAATTTTATTAAATAAATTTTCCAAATGTTCCATAACTTATTTATATTATTTTACTTATTAATAATATTTTTTTGGAAATCATATTTCTGAAGCATAAAATAACATTACTGAAAATTACGTACTTATTTATTAATAATTAATCAATTATTTTCTATGATGTAGTAAATTTATATATATTTCATATTTTTTTAATACAGTTAATAACTACCAATTCAACAGATATGTTATAATGGTCATACATAAATAATAATATTTTTTTTTTGTTTTTAAAGCTTGGTGTTACTTATAACACATGATATCAAAGTGCTTAAATTAAATATAGATAAAATATTTCCTAAAATAATAGTGTGGTATGAAAATAATGGAATATCATAATTGAGAATAAGGAAAATATGTGGGTATGAGAATAAAATATTGGTGCATAAACATAACATAAGGTAATACTTCCCAATAAATTATAAATCATATATCATTGGTTATATCATAAGACTTTTGTAATTTAATAAGCCATGAATATTGGGAGTGTGGAAACATGAGTAAATTTGAATGAATAATGATAAAATATCATAGGAATAATAATGTGTCTTATACATAAGAATAAAAATTATTTATTATATTGATTCTCACAAACAGGACCATCATTTCATAGTGGAGAGAGTCCTATAGTGGATTGGGTTTGCTCCTAATTCGCATAAAAATAGTTGATAGACTCCCATAGTGGATTGAGTTCACATCCCTTGTCCCATACATTTCTTATCATGATATATAAATATTTACCCAGTTAATTATAGATATATATAATTC
Source organism: Viscum album (assembly GCA_963277665.1). NCBI lineage: Eukaryota > Viridiplantae > Streptophyta > Magnoliopsida > Santalales > Viscaceae > Viscum > Viscum album. Next base: position 854,082,911 of record OY728167.1, on the reverse strand, counting down.
TATTCCAATCTATAACATAATAATAATCCATACAAATGTGTACTACATGAACACAGAAAGATTAATAATTCCATAAAATCTTAATTAACCAATGGAAAGAGATGGGTTTCATAGTAAATTCAATAGGACATTGTGATAAGACATATAGATAAAGGAAATGTATTATATCATTATATCAAATACCTAGTGAGTCATAAAAACATTAAATGATATTGAAAAAGTTGAAAAACAATTTTTAAGAGAATTTAGAATTACTTCGATAAATAATAAGAAGTACCCTTTAACTATTTAATAAATTTTATTTTACAAAAAAGATAATTCATAATAAAAATGGAATATATTTTTTTGTGAAAATAAAAAAATAGAGAAATTATCTTAAATAAAACTGGAAAATATGGAACAAATATGTTTTTGAATAAATTATTTTTACAAAGGATATTATTTTCATACTTTTGTAATGATTGTCAAAGATTGTGAAAAATAACCACAATAAAAATGCTAAAATAATATCCATTTATTGAATAAAGTCATGTACATTTATGATGGATATAATAAACTATATATGTATCTATATTGGAATCTACTTTACAATATATATAATATGGACATGAAAGAGAAAGAACTGAGACATTAAAAAGAATAGATAATGTTTACTCCACTTACAAACGTCTTTTTGATTGAATTTTGACCTAATGGGTGGTGAGATGGTATGAATTCATGTAAACCCCATTAATGAAAATAGTAAAAGAAAATATATTGTCTTTATATAGAAACAAAAAATAATTTCCCTTTATTAATGTTTAAACATAAACAACATTGATTTACAAATTTTTTTCATAGAGAAACCCTAACCATAACACCCTAATTCCATGAAATAACTTTAACTACATGTATAATAAACATAAGAATATTATTAAATTATTTCATATAAATATTATTCTATATTACCTTTTATAAACTTTAATTATAATCATTTATTAATCAATTATTAGTCATTTATTATTAATTTTTATCATGAGATATTAGTGATTTTGATTATTTTCTATAAGTTTCATAGTAAGGATGTAGATACCTGTTCTATTATATCGAGTTCATCATTAAAAAATTTGTAACGGTAGTGTAATAAATATTTTCTAATTATATATTCATTACCATGTTCATTTTATAGAATGAATTTGGATGGTTTCGAAGAATGTAATCTATTACGAGAATGTTAAAGTGAATTTATAGATAACATTAATTTACTCTATAAAGAGAGTTATTTTTTTGTCACACTCAAAGAAATACATTCATATTTTATATTTATACTCACCAAAATAAATTTTTAGAATTATTGCATTTATTATTATTCATGATAAAAACTATGATGTTGTTATAGCATCGTTAATGTGTATGGTTTAACTAACCCAAACAATAATGCATTATACTATTGAATGGCTAAGAGTTTAGAGTTATATAATAGTAGTACGATTTTATAATAATAATATTAAATTTATATAAAATCATTATAGTTTATGATGATATTTAAAGATAGTGGATGATAAGATAATTTAAAAAGAGGGAAAATAACTACGTAGTCATTTTAAAAGGAATATAAATATATAGTTGAAAAATAATTTATATGGGGTTTTTATCCTCTTATAGAAACATTTATTTGATAACTTTTTATGATATATAATGTCATTACCACTGAATTCTTATATGTTTACCACATTGTAGCTTTACCAGGATAACTCAATTTGTACATTGATTATTAATTTAATGCTGAGAAGTGAAATTGAAATTATTATCTAATTTAAAATTGATGATTAAAATATTGGTTTCTATTTAATATTTTTTTTTGAAAATATGATAAATTTAACAATAATTTGAAATTTTAATATATAATGAAGAAATTATTTATATAGAAAAATGACATTTTAAATAGTAAGTGTTCTTAATCTTGTTTCATATAAATTATTTATTAAATAACTCTAAATTTATTTTCTTATTCATTGAAAAAACTAATTATATTCATCATTAAAAATAGATCAAATTAATTTTTGAAGATAAAAATACCGAAAACTATAAATATAGTTCATGGAAAAATATCCCATAATTAAAAATTTAATGATTTTAATGATAACCCTTAAGATTAATTATTTATCATCTAAACATTAAATTTTTTACCATGGCGATATTTCTAATGACCATATATCCAACAAATTAATATCCAATGACTATATATAGATGAATGATGTTTTATTACTATATATAGCCTTATAAAAATAACTAAAACCATTCATCCAATTTACTTCTATCTCAACATTCCTGTTATAAGTTTGAATATTTTTCATTCCTTCCACAGTTATAATCATTTTAATGATATTCATAGAAAACCCAAATGATAAAGATTTAGTATTTATATTTTTTATTTAATTGTATATTTATTCAAATTTTACTTTTGTTAATGATGATTCATATAGTATTATGATTTTTTTTAATTTTTATCTTATATTGTAATATTTTGTGACAATGAAGTGAGTGATTTATTATTTAGTTTGATTATTCATGTGAACCAAAATATTTAATATAGTATTAATTTTAATTGAAAATTTATATTAAAATCATGGAGTGTTTCAATGAACATGAAAATGGGTATTTCATGAAATATTTGGGTGACCATGAATTATCATGATTAATATAATAATATTTTCTTTAGGTATTTAATACAAGATTTGGGCTACACTAATCTACGTGACTCTAAAAGGATTAGGTAATTAAAGGAATGTTGTTATGACAGTACATTTAATGAATTGGTCATCAATTTATCCATATAATGTTCCAAGAATAATGTATGATATGATATGTATGATAAATAACCTATATTAACAAATATTTATTGAAATGATAATTTAACTCAGTATTTTGTAAAATATGGTCCTTAAATCACAAATAGATATGATTTATGGGGTCATAATTTATTTAGAGTATACTTAATAGATTAATTTTATTAAATTGATATAAAATATGAAACTCACCCAATAAATATTTCATATAATAAATAATAGAATGAATCATTCATATTAGTTATATATTTTATATAATTTGGAATTATGGTTTAATATTTTGGTGTTTATTTTTATGAAATTTTTTTGAGGAAAAACATCTTAAGATTAAGGATGTGAATTCTATAGAAATAAATTTTTGTAATTATGATTCATGGAGATTATATATAGGATGTTCATTATACATTTCTAATAATCAATACAAACATAAAAATAAAATTTAATTGGTTAAAGGAGATGTGGATTTTGGTTTTTTTAATGAGAAAAATGGTAATTGATTTAGGGCTAGGAACATATGTTTAAAATCTTCTTAGTGGGTGGATTATATATTGGTAAATGGTTACTATTCTAAAATATAGAAATAGATATTTTATTTCATTGCATTTTTTAATCAAATAGAGAATTTTTTTGGTTAAAAAAATAGTTGTTCTAGTTACATTAATTAAATACTTTTTCATATTGAGAATATAGTGAATTTCTTATACAGTGATGCCCATGGCTGAGATGAACACTGGGTGTGGGGTGAATCGGTGGTCTTATTATGAATTTTTATTATGTCAAACTCAAACTTATTGACTTTTTAAAGAATACAATCACATAATAAATTCACAAAACCAAACCTTATATGTACATGAATATAAAAAAGGGACCAAAAAATTAAAAGGTTCAACCAAAAATATCCACTTCTTTACGTGATTAGTTATCACCCAAATTCACATATTATTCCACTGTATACACAAGTTGTTAAAACCATGTTAATTTATAGTCCAATCAATATATAATTCTAAAATGTTATATCTTCTATATTTACAATTAAATATACAACTCTCCACTATAATGTCTTATCCAAAAATAGAAATATTTTTGTCTTCTTCAAGTTTCTTCAACAATATTCAATATGGATTTTCCACTATGGGCTCACTGGATCAACTGATTCACCTATGTATAATTCCTTCATGACCCTCTATGGATGATGATGATAATAATTAGTAATGGGTTTGATGGTCAGTAAATATCTTTGATGATAAGAGACATCATAGTAACTCAAATTCACAAGCAAAAAATGTCTCATCCTTCTTGAATGGCTTCACATATTAAAAATACTTCTTCTATATTTGATACTATGAAGTATTAGGATTTTAGTTCTTCATATAACTTATATTCAATATTTCTGAGTATTATTAATATTTCCAAACATAAATTTCCCACTACCTACCATATTTTATATTCACATAAATTCTGTGAATATTATTTTCCATATGATTCTAGAAACACCATTGAATCTACCTCATAAGGAAATATTCACAATGAAATATAGAATATATTTTTTTATTGAATTGTACATTGATAATATCTCAAGGTCACCATTTTTTATTCACATTCATATTCCCCAAATACTCGATCTACTTTTATTATTAATGTGTTTTCACATGTTTATTTTCCATTAAATCTATGCTTTCCATTTCTTTTTTTACTTCTCCACATACATGGCACTGTGATGTGACAACATCTCCTGTAGTGTGTAACTCATCATAGCATCTAGCTACATCCTCATCTAGTTTTCCTTTTAAATAAAATTTGGATTATTATCATTTTATGAATAATAATATTTGAATCCTTGAAGAACATAAGAACAAAATCACCTCATTTATTCTCCCATTATTCATAATTTAGAGTTTTTAAATTCTCAATTTTCTAATTTTTTTTCTCAATTTACAATTCAATAAATGCTACAAAGTCATATGGTACAAAAATAATTTCGTATTTGGTACTCAAATTCTTAAGCAATACTGAAAGTCATACATGATAGTAAAAGTCATATTGAACATTCAAGTTAATATGTGAGATTGAGTAAGTCAAACACGGCTCTATTAAATAGCTAAATTTAATTATATTAGTAAGAACTCATACAAGATTCTTTACAAAGTAATATTCATAAAGTTGTATGCTCCCATCCAAATAATTACGCAACACCTTTTGACGTCATAAAAACAATTTACTTACAACTAGTTCCTAAAATTCATTTCCACTATAAATATTTTCAATCTCTATTACTATAATTTTTATAACCATAACTGGAAAGTCATATGTTCACAGGGGAATTCATACCAACTTTGTACTTAAGAGTTTTATTATTTTTAATTTAACTGAAACCTCTTCAAATCACCTAGAAATACTATCAACCACTGAAAACTCATCTAAAATTATATAAAAAAATATCCATAAAGTAGGATTGTAATACATGATCATAGTAGCTTAAGAAATCCTCACACTTTAAGACAATTTCTCTCAACTACATGAAATAATTTCATCTCCCATTATTAAAAAAACTTCATCATTCCCTTAAAAAAAGTTATGGATAATTCCACATTAACCATGAACACCCACCACTCACTTTAATATCAATAAATATATTCATAAAATATAAAATTGTAACTTTTCTGTATTATGTTAATGGTTAGTACTCTAAGATGAAGCCTAAAATTCATTCTCCAATGCACATAGTGGTTCACATTTCATTATAGATAGCTTAATCATAAACACATATTGATTTATTATTCAAAACCAATCATTAAAATTGTTAAAAAATGTAATCTAGTCCAATGGTAAAAATATATAAATTATGGATATGGATAATTCATTCTAGAACATTAGATATAAAAGTATGAGGTATATTGTTTTTACACAACTTATATTTGGAACTGTCTCATTGATCATATATATGAGAAAAGAATCCAAAATTATCTTAGAGTTTTATTTTTTGTAATCCTTTTAACAATATTGATTTGATAAATTAAGATACTCTTTATTTGGAAAAATCAACAAATAAACCCTTATTGGAATATTTAATGTTCTAGTTAGACTATACGAACTAATACATAGTGATTTTTGTAGACCAATTTGTAAAATATAATGTAGTGGTTAATGATACCTTATAAAATTTTATAATGAATTATGTAGGAATGGATATGCGTTTATTTTTATACACAAGTTTGAGTTGATTGAAAATTTTAAAGAATTCTAAAAATAAAAAAAATATTCTAGGAATAGTGTGATTATTCTTCAATCAGACTAAAGTGGTGAATATTTGAGATGGGAATTTAATGATCTTTTGAGAGATTATATAATTATTTAAAAAATCACGCATATGAATCTATTATATAACGATGTATCTGGGAGGAGGAATGCTACATTTTTTGACAGGGGTAGATTAGTGATAAGTCGGTCTGACCTACCTATATAATTCTAGGTAAATAGTTCAGAAAATGAAAAATTTCTAATTAATATTATTCATTATATAGATGTTATATGTACACCATACAAAATTTGGATAATATAACCATTTAAATTCTTTAATAATGATTTTATGTTTTTAAGGATATGAATGAAATTTTTTAGAAAAACATTACTAAAATAATTCTTTTTATTATTTGATGGTTATTTTAAGGAAACCAAGGGATAATATTTCAATACATGTTGTAAATAAAATTACTTTATGGCCTATTATTGAATTTTATATAATAATTAACATATAAATTAAGAATTTTTTGGAAGTAATTTTAATCATAGAGAAGTTTATAAGTAATAAATTGAAATTTTTATGGTGATGGAAAGTGAGCTAGTTCAACAAAAGGTTTTAGAAACATGACTAAATCTAGATAAAAAACATCATAATGGAATAGTATGATTATTTATGAAATGTATATATGTTAATTTATTATGAAAAAATATAATAAAGAAATATATATAGAGGATTTACCTTCTACCTATAAAAATTCCATTGATAATTATGATGTTATGAAATGGTTATAGGATAGAAGATCTATGATGGAATCCATGCAGACAAACCTTATTTGGAACTTATTGGGAACACCTAATTGGATGTAACATAGAGGGTAGAATTGGGGTTTCCATAATAAAACTAATATACATTGTATATTGTCTACTTATAAATTACAATTTGTGTAAAATGGTATAAAAAAATCATGATTTTAACTGTGAGGATACTCTTTCTATACTTGTGATAATATATTCCATTTAGTTATTTCCAAAAATATTGGATTATTATTATAATGAAATATATCAAATGAATATTAATAATTACTTCATTAATTGTACTTTATTTATGGGAATTTTTACCATTTAACCTGATGTTCTGGAGTATCTAAATGGTGGTGTTAATTTTTAAATGTTGTAATAAAACCATTATAAATTATATAAATGTAATCATAGTATGACCATTCAATATGATTATGAAACAAAATATCTAGGTTTCATTAATAACATAAATTGTTATTGTGTATATATGTGCATTAATTAGGGGTTTATGACATTTATAGGATTATATGTAAATAATATACGGCTCATCAGAAGTGTAATACTCTCATTAAATTCTATAATGTAATAGTTATTAAAATGATTATCAATGAAAGACAGGTGTGAAATAAATTACATAGTGGGTATAAAGATATATATAGATATATCAAAGAGGGTTTTGGTTTAATTAAATAGACATGAATAGGTAATAAATAGGTTTCTAAAAAACACTGATATGAGGATATTTTTATTGTAATATGGTATGAGTAATATGAAATCTCAATGTCCTTACAACTTTCTATAAAGGGAACAAAAATATGAGATTATATATTCTTTAATAATTGTTTTTATCACATAATTCCTATTTATAATCATCTGGATGTATTTTGTGCTTATGTATTTCCATAAGATACTAATCTAGTCGTAGAGAGAGTCACTAAACCACTATGAAGAATATACTTAAATAATTGAGTATATGAAATGATTTGTTTCTGTAATTTTTTATGAGAAAGTTATCATTAAATTTTTTCACTCTGAATATATTCTGAAATGATATGTAAAATTTAATATCTCAATTTGGTTTTGAATTTTTCCTCGATTTTGGTCATAATAATAATAATAGTTAAAAAACAAACTATTGTCATGGACTTAATAATAGAGGTAGAGTATATCACTTAGTGATATGTTTTGAAGGAGGATTTTTGGATCAAGAAGTTTATCACTGAACTTGGATTATTTTCTCGAATATTGAGAGAAATAGAGCACTAGATTGAAAAAAATTGAGTGATTTATTATTACAAGGAACATTTTTCTTTCTAATGGTAAAAAATCCCTTCACAAATATAATATCATTGAAAAAATTATTAATAGGGATTCTATATTTATTTTCCAAGGGGATACAAAGGGAAATGTAGTGGAACCATAGAAAAAACTACTAACCAAGTTGAAGTATAAAATTTATGTAAATTCTATGGGTATAAATTACATGGGTGACTATACGTATGGTTTCTTGTTAATGTAACTGTATAATATTATTTTGATAAACACAATCCATATTTAGAATTTATTCATTTTCTTGTCATATTATACATTAATAGTTTAATGATAAAAACCCTTAATATAGGAATTTTAATCATAAATAGTCAGTAATAATCTAATATTATACTGAGATATGATTGTATGTTAAAATTATAATGAGTAATGTCTTTTATATAATAAATATATAATTTAAAATATGTTATTTCCAGAAATATAATCCAAATGGGCCTACTAAAGTGTATTACATGGAATGTCATATGTATATTCATTAATAAAATTAGGGGTTTATACATATATTATTACCCATGACATAAAGTTATTAAGTTATCTCACATGTTAACCTTAATAATTTGATACCTTCCTTACCCTGGAAATGAGGTTGAGTGAACCAGCTAGTGGTTGGGTATATTTCTAGCCAAATGGTATGTATTTTTTAGAAAATATAGATTTTTTACAAATATAAATAGTATAAAATATGGGTACCCCATTTATTTATAATAATAAATTTAATTAAAATTCTTATATGAGTGAAATGTTATGTTCAAATAATCTTAGATGAAAGAAATGCAATTTATTTATTCAATTTGGTCAATCAATTTTGGAGAATTTAGAATATATTAGTTACATTATAAAATATTTATCTGATCCATATCTAGTGGTTTTATTGATATCCTCTACATATGGATTATAATTTTATACATTTAGTTTTTAGAGATTTATCATATGATCAGAGTGTTTATATAGATATATGAGCGTGATTGATCAAGGCCACACGAAAACCCTTACATTCTTGAGTAAAAATTTAATTTTTATAGAGTTATCTATATTTTATAGGTTATTAGTTATGAAATTCACAATCTTTATCAATTATAAAAAGGTATGTAGAGTTATACATTAGGCCATGGAATACAGATTAAATTGTTTAAAAAGTTTTATTTAAAAAATTCATAGGATTTTTATTATAATAATTTATAATGTAGTTATAATAATTTCAAAAATATTTATGAATTATTTATAAAATATAATATGAGATATTAAATGTGGAAGATTATTTAATTCGTGTGATAACACCTGATCATGTGAAAATCAATAAATTTTCGTTTGGTTTTTATCGTAGTTATTTTTACTACACCATGTTTTTCATGAAGAATGATTTGATATGTCTTTCAGATGATTCCCCTAATATAATTATCAAATTTTTGTATTGTGAAATATAATGTGATTATGTTATGATGTTTTAGTGAATGTTAAATGAGTTGATATTCAATTAAATAAAAGATGAATTATTATAATTAGTAAAATGGAGGATCCAGTGTTTTGGATATTTAATAATGTATAAAACTAATATGTGTCAAGTTATTCAATCATTAAATGATGTAATTATATATAAGGGATCTCATGGAAAATATTTATATTGAATGTATATTCCTATAAGATAATCCATTTATTTCTCACATTCTTGTATAATAATTAGCATTAGATGTTCCACTAGAATGCCATTTGAATTAGAAGAGGTCATACCAAAGTGTTCAATGATTTCTATGGATGGTGGAAAATATTGGAGGTGGAATTAATTTGATTTCTACTAGGGGATATCAATCAAACATACTCATTTAGTGTAATATAAGATCACCAATTATTATTGGATAATTCATTTTTTCTTTTAAGTTTATAATTTCCTTCTACAGTTGTTCTTGTGGTTCGGTTTTGTATATTTGTTCCACTATATTTGTGTTTTGAGATATCCTAAAATCCATTGAAAATTCTTTACACAACATATGATGATAAAAATTATTATGCAATTTTTAGAATATTTATTAATCCAAAATACAAAAATTTAATTTTAAAAAAATTTATTTAGCTAGAAATTATGAGTAAAACCATCATATTTTATAATATAAATATTTTATCTAGTAATCCATGATGATTTTTTTAACATCATGATGTTTAGTATAAAAATTATTATTTTTAAATAATTGAATGTAATTTACTGTAAATTTTTTTTAACAAAAAGAAAAAAAATTCAATATAATTAATTCTTTCACATTTCAAGAATCCCATATAAATTAACAATTCCATATATTTAATTTTATTTTCCCAAATATTTTCAATTTTTCATTTTAATAATTTAATTATACAGTCAATTTTACATTAACAAGTTTTGTGTTGTCCTTTAAGTTGTTTTTTAAGTTGATAATTCATTTATTAATTCATGAAAACTTTTCATTTATTAATCTCAATAATACATATTGATGACTTGGTGGTTTGTATTTTATCATGGAAAAACAATTTATAAATAGTAAATTAAAATGAAAAAAATATGCATGTATAAATATAACACCCCAAGATTTTATAAAATAGATTCTTTTTAATTTATTTTATGTTTGATATTGTATGATACACCAATAATATCATGCACTATACACAACACCATATTAGCTAGCAGTATACACAACACTAACTTGGATAGTGTTACACGCAAGAGAGACCTTCCTCGATAGCTTGCGTGGTACGCAATACTGTGTTTCACTAAACAATGATATATTATTAAAATATTATTGTATAGTGGGATATAAACTATAAATTATGAATAATAGTAATAAAAATTTTAATTTTATATAATATTTACATTAAAATTATGTATTTTTTAGAACCTAATATAAGAAGGAATACAATTTTTCAGATAAAAGAAGTATTTTGAAAAAATGCAGTTTTACCACGTTTGATGGAGTGCCAATTTTAAATATATTATTAACACTTCTTTATATTATATTAGAAAAAATGTCTTATTCAGAAGAGGGAAATCAAAATTAACTCTGGTTTAATTTTTTGTATTTTTTGATAAAATTCATGTTTTAATGAATAATGAAAAAAACTGTATTTTAATTTAAAATAGTCTTTTCATCTAATTTATTTATATAGTTAGATTATATTTTTAGATGAATTAAAACTGTAATTGAATTATTTTTTTATCATTTAATCCAAATTTGGTCATTGGAATAATTTCACATTTAAATTACAAATTAACACATGTAATTCCTTTAATAGTTTTTATATCTTAAATTCCTTCTTTCTGCATTTTACAACTAGAATTAATTTTAAAATAATATCTGAAAATTAGGTTTTCTAAATTTTGAAAAAAATTATTCAATATTTTGAATCATATGGTCCGAAATAAGTAAATAGGTACATTTTATTTTCGCATAATAGGAATTGTAACTACAATAATTTTTATTTACCATAATTAAACGTAAATCAGGTAAATTAGTGTAACAAATAATATGATATAAAAAATAAAATTATCATAAAACCTGAAAAAAATTACATTGGATGAATAAAATTCCACCCTTAACATACTTGGTTTGAAACATTGTCATTTAGTGGAAACATGACAATGAAAATGGAATAGATATTAATAAAATCAATGAATGTGACAAAATGTCAAACTCTCATTTCATATAAGTATAATAATTTTAATATAGGTATAAAAAGGTTATATCATAAAAAATTAAATGGTACATGGAAATATAAAATAATTAACTAGAACTTTAAAAAAAACTAGGAAATAAATAATTACATTAAAGTCTTACACTTTGATGATGTAAAAATTAATTTATTAACGGGAAATCTATAAAAGTATTTTTTTAATACTAATAACCATTAAATTTCCCAAAAAGATGACCAAATCTTATTAGTCAAGTATATCTAGACCATAATTGTCCAAGGGTCAATATAGTGTCCATTTGGAGACTTATAGAATAGATTATGTCATTTATATTATTTTATTTAAAGTAACGGGAAAGTGGTCACATTCATACTTTAATAGGTATAAAAATTTTAATGATTGATTTCATAGTAGATAAATTAGACTACTTATATTATAATTAATTATGTTAAATTTATCTTCATCATAGTATTTTATTTTTAATTTTTAATCAACATATAAGTTTATTATGTAATTACACCAAATCATTTTTGTAATTATTTTATTGATGGAGATATCAAATAAATGTTATTAACAATATTAAAATAAATATATGTTGGGATAATTAATTTGTCAAATGAATTTTATATATAAATTAGACCTGATAGAAATATAATAATATAGTGGGTTTGATGTTAACATTTTATTCTTTTATTTTTATAATCCCTAAATTGAATAATTGACACAATTGATTGTTTATAAAAATATTTTTTATTCAATTATTTACAAATCAATAAAAAATTTAAAAATATATAATATTTATAATATGGTAAAAAATTTTCTATATTATTTATTTATGATCTAAATTTCATCAAATAATTAAATATTTTACCCTTTTAATTTTTAAATATTTGTTACAATTATTAAAATGAAATAGAATAACTATGTGTAAAATTGAAACGATAAGGGTTTAATGGACATAGAAACATGTCAAAAATTTATTGGATAATTATATTACAACCCTATATCATCACATATTATAAATTGGGACATTTTATATGTTTTTATACAGGGTTTTATTTTATTATAAATTAATATTTTTGACATTTCCAAAAGTAACCCTCACCTCAATTATAAAATGGAACCTCCTCCCTCATTTTTCCAAAACTCATTAAGCCTTCAAGTTCTCCCATAAAATTACCATTTCTCTTCAAAAATTACCTAGTTACATTATATAAGCAATTTTATTCTCAAAATATCTACTCTTTTTCCTTCATAAGAAGATCTAAAGGGAGAACGTCAAAGAAGAGATAATCTTCTCTACCGATTGATTCATATTTCTTTCTACTTCTACATATACTTCATCAATTGTTTCTTTATATAATAGTAATTATTGTATAAATTATGTACTTATACGTTATTATAATTATGAAACAATTATATTAAACTTTCTATCCATCCTAACAAATACAAAATCACCACATGTGCTTATGTACGTCTTACTTTCTCCACGTTGTGGTATAATGTGTTTTTCACAACCATAGTACATGGATGGGTATTAAAAATGACGTAATAACTATATATGATTATTAAAAATTGATTTTTTTTTATGAAATATAGTACACAATGAAAATCATTACCATTTAACAATTATGGTAATGACATCGTTGCTCCTGCGTACGTACGACCTACTGTATCCACAATGAGATGTGATTCGTTCTACTTGATAACCACTCAATAATGATTATAAAAATGTACCTAATGAATATATATGGTACTTATAATGTTAATATCATTTTTTTAATGATATAAATATGACCTATGAAGGATAACCAGATCCTATTTGACAAAACATGAATACGATCATAAAGAAATTAAAACTCGAATAATGTGTTACATTGAATTGTTACAAAAAAATGAAGGATAATTTGTCCATATATGTAGAAATGATTCTGGAATAAGTTAATGAAATTATCAAAATCATTATACATGAGGTTATGAAACATATTAAGCATATCAGACCTAAGGTAAGGGATAATTTTGCAATCTCATTTTTATCTGAGATTGATTATACGTAAATATTTACTGGTTATATATTTATCATCCATGTCCATGTTTTCTAAAAATGTTTTCAAAAATATTTTATATTATTCAATATATATATTTAAATTCATTTTTACTGTTATTTCATGTCATTGAAGGAATATTTCTTCTTTTACCATACATGGTACTTTTTGACTTTTCTGGAAAAAGTACGAGGAGAATGTTTTTTTAACATATATGACATGAATGGATTTTTACATCTTCTTAACTCCGTATTTAAATGAATCTTAATTTCAATGAATTCAAGTTTAATTTCAACTAAATTATTTTCTTTTAAAATTTCATGGTATTTTGAGAAAATAAAATGTTTTTGAAGAAAAATGATATTTTCCTCAAGAATTAAGTTCAAGTGTTTTTATTAAAATTATTTTGCATCTATGATGATGATATTAAATAGTGAAATTTTGTATACCAATTATATCTATGATTTTATAATGTTACTGAGGGAATGATATTTTATATGGATTATATTATGATGGAATGATGTTTAAGAGACCCATTTTATTTCCTGGGTTATGCTATGATGAATGATTTATGTTTTTATGGAAATGGAGAATGATTTCATTATGAGATGGGTGGGAACTATATCACCATAAAATGAATTGGGTAAGGAGTTATATCTCATGAGATAAAATTTTCTCGTATGAAAATTAAATATGGTTCATTAATACATGGCTGGAATGGAAAGTAAACTCATTTCAGTAAAATATGGCCGAAATGGAATGTAAACCCGGTTCAGTAAAAGAAATTGTCCACTATGTTGGTTTGGAATCAATGCCTTGGATATTATAGAAATAATATTATGATCTCTTTTGTTTTCCACAATTCCATATTTTCTGTAAATTCTTTTTTCTCATGGTTAATATTCTCTTTTGGTTTATGCCTGAAAAACTAACAAGATTTATTTCATGGCTCATGATTTTGATATTTAATATTTATGTTAATGTTTTTATATTATTATATTTCTGGTTCGTTTTTTGTTCTAAATGTTTGTCCTTACTAAGAATTTAAACTGGAATTTTTTATTTTTTATTTTAACAAAGAAATAATGAAAGGTTTTAGGATTGAAAACAAAATGGGAAGATCTTTATGGAATATGATTACGATCCTTCACCAAGATTGAATATTATGTTCCATGTTTACAAATACACTAAAATAATACAGTCTTTTGAGAATATTTGTGTCATGTATTATGTATTTGAGAAATGTAATTTAATGTCCATCTATGTCATGCTTGGGTCATTAGAGTTGGTATCAGAATGATGGTTTAGTCAACCTATAGAAACTAGGATGTTAAAACATTAGTGAGATCTAAAGAGATATTTCTAATTTATAACTAGGTATATCCCTAAGGGTAATTAAACTATAGTTTATAGTCCTATAATTATGAAAATGATCATGAATAACCAAGGATTAAACATATTATGTCTGAGATTGAAATTACTCCCCTGTGATTATGTTGTTTTCCCAGTATGAGTTTTCCCTCTCACACTATTATTTTTGGGTTCAAGATAATGGCCGAAACCTGAAGGAACTATGTTAATGATCAATGAACTAATAAATGTAACGATTGTCCTCCCAGACCACCAAATGTTATGGGAGATGGAATAAAAAATCATATTTCTATACTTACAAAAGCTATGAATTATTTTGGTCTTCCAAATGAGCAAGGAAGGGAATATCATTCTATAGAGTCCTTAATGAGGAAAAATCCCCCTTTTTTATTGGGTCTTCTAATCCACTTGTTGATGAACAATGGATTAGTTCCATTGAAAAGCTATTTTTCATCCTTCACTGTTTAGAACATTAAAATGTCATTTTTGGATTTTTAGAAGGTGAAATAGACCAGGGGTGGGCTCTAACTAAGAATACAAGGTAGGAATATGAAATTGAAATAATTTAATGGGACGAGTTAAAGAACATGTTTGTCAATAAGTACTTCACTCCAATTCCTAGAAAAAAATGGAAAAGGATTTCCTTGAGCTTAGGAAAAAGGATGATGAATATGTTGTCACATACAAGGTGAATTTTATATGAACTACAAGGTATGCTTCTGGATTTACCATCCATCATGAATGTAATGTTGATGGATTATTTATTGAATTAAAAACAAGTCTTTAGAGGTCATTATTTGTAAGATATATCTGTAGCTATGAAGAGATTGCGCATTGCACTATCAATGTAGAATTGAAAGTCGGTGTTACATATACATCTCATTGTTTGGACAAGAAACGAAAGAAGGAGTTCAATGTAAAATATCAAAATAATGTGGAAAAGAATATGAATGATTTCTTATTCTCATGTTGTGTAAATAAGAATGGTGGAGATTGTCTTAATGGGAAAAGAAAATGTATAAAGTGTAGAAAAGACTGCCATCGAGCAGTTGAGTGATGAAGTAAAGGGAAAAGGTTTAAAATGATGTGAATAGAGAAAAGAAAATAGGGAATGCACCATAAACACTACAATGCTACAAGTTCAAGGAAATGGGTAATTATGTTAATGAGTTCCCTAAACCATGGGTTAATGATGATCAACATCAATATCCTCTGAAGGAGAAAGACAAAGGGAGGTCACATGTGATCATTATTAGTGATGTTGATAAAAAAAAGAAGTGATTGAATGATTATATTTTTATGTAATGGGATTCCAAAATAGTGTTTTGGAATCTCATTTATAGAATAATATAATATTAGAATATCTATGTGTTGGTCAATTGTGGTTTTCCATAATTATATGGCATTGGTAACTGAAGGACCTCGAAAAACCTTGAGAGGGGTGGGGTGAATCAGGGTGTCAAATTTTTCTTTTTAAAGTCGTGGATCTTGTTCCATTGTTGGTAGAAACTTATTAAATCTGTCAGGAAATGGAATGTAAGGAGATAACACAATACTTTTACATGGTTCACTGCAAAGGTCTCTGTCCAAGAAGAATGTGCCGATAGTCTGTCGGTCGTACCTAAATCCACTAATGTGCACTAGTTTGTGGATTACAAGGTTCATTCAAAGACTCTATGTTCCAAGAACACTAAATTTAAAATGGTTCAGGGATATCTCACTATGTCCCTAAGATCACTTTTTATGACTCCCCCTTAGCTCACTACCTTGAGAGAATTCTAACTCAGTTTATCGACATGAAGGTATCTTTAGTAGATTTGCATTGATGTTTTTGTATCTATTCAGCTCGAGACATTGCTTTCATCAAAGGCCTGAATTGATGCACCCAGAAGCACAATACCACTAATCCGGATGTTCATAACATGTAATCATCTCACACTAACAATTGAGCACAACACCTACTCTGTGCGTGCAAGATATTACTTTTCCATGCAAGATTTTACTTTGCGCGTAACATCCACTATAGGAAATCAAGATTTTATTTTTTTTAATTCTTTTTCACAAATACAAAATTATGCACAACTTCAACTTTTACACAAAACTTCATCTTTTATGCACAATTTTTTCTTTTTCATGCAACTTCAAAATTTCTGCGCTACATCAATATTTCCGCGCAACTACAAATTTTATGTGCACCTACCTTTTCCCACAATGTTTACACACATCAGAGCTCATAAATTCTCTCTATCTTCAACTATACCGAATGATGGGGGTCACCTCTTATTTATATAAGTCACCGAACCCCATGCACAAAACCCACTATGTCGCAAACAAAATCTCAATCTGTGGGAAATTCTTTTTGAGCAGGAATCAATTTTCATGCACATCTTTGGATTTTTCACTCACCTCATTCCATTTCCATTTTTTCAATGTTCTGATCTCAAAATATTCCTTGCATGCATGTTTCCAAAACACCTAAAAACATGCACGCAACTTCCTTTTCCAAACACACATTTCTCTATATTGTGATTTTTAGGCCCAAAAATGATGCAAACACTGGGAAATTATGCCACCTTCAAAAATGTTTTCTGCCATAACTGTATTGTCCCTTTCCAAGAAAACATTATGAAATTCCAATGAGGATTGTCAAAAAACACAAAACATACTCCATTTAATGCATTAAACTGTCATTGTTATCACAGTAACAATGAAAATTGATTGAAATAATTTTTGGAAAGCACATGATATGCACATAGTGATGGTATAATGATATAATGAGATGTTTGATTGTATTAATGACCTTATTAATGATATAAGGAAAAATGGATTTTTTTTTATTTTTGGTGTATGGGGAATTTTAATTTTGACTGAATGCATGTTTTCACTAAGTCTCTATGGTAATTCATGTTATTATGATGTTTCAAGTGAATAAATTATTAAGGTATTCACATGTTTTGAATGTGATAACCATGAATTGACAAATGAGATATGGGTGACAATTTTTAAGTCAAATTTGTTCACCTATTTCAAAATATTTATATTTTTAGTTCTTAGAAGGATTTTAATGTTACCCACTTATTCATAGTATAAGGTATATTCTATTTTATTTGTGTTAGATTAATGTATTATCTTACTATAGGTGGAAATATTCATATTTAATTACCTATTCTAATTTTTTTTGAGATAGATGGAATGTTTTATCTTTCTATTTGTGGATCACATGATATTTTTACACATTAGGAATGAAAAATTCAACTTCATTTCATTGAATGAGAGATTAATGGAAAATTTTCATGGCACAACAAATGAGGATATTATTCTGAAATCAAGTAAAAATATATTCTCAAGTTCACCAACTTTAGGAAAATGATCTTTAAAACCAAAAATGTTATCCTATTATCATATTTTCTTATGAATCACATGATCCCTTAGATCATCATAGATTTATGTCTTTCTAGTTTTTTACATTCTCCAATCACTATTATCTATCACTATCCAATAGAACGTGATGGTTATATTTTTATTCAATATCCATGTTTTCACTTCCCACCTATGTTATCCTATGTGGAAACCCAATGATGAGATACTTTGGGTAACCATTATGTTTTTAACATTCCTTGTTAAAATGATGTTTTAGTATTTATTTTTACAATGTCAGTTTGTATTAATAAATCTTTCAAGTAGTAAATCTTTTATAACCCCAACGAATTTCGAGGGAGAAATTCATAATAAGGGGGTATAATGTAACATCCTGAGATTTTATGAGATAGAATATTTTTAATTTCATTGATTACTTTAATTTTATGATAAACCATGAATATATTTCTCTATACACAAAAAAATATTAGATTGCAGTACATGTAACATTGGATTGGCTTGTGTTACACACAAGAGTGACCTTCTTCAATAGCTTGTAGTGTATGCAATACTGAGTTTCACTAAACAATGATATGTTAATAAGAAATAATTAATTAATTGGATATAAAATAGATGTTATGAATATTATTAACCAAATTTTTAATTTTATAAAACATTAATATTCAAAATATGCATTTTCAAGAACATAATTTAATAACAAATTCAATTTTTCTCATAAAAGATGTATTTAAAAAAATACAGTTTTTCCACAGTTTATTGGTGAACCAATTTTAAATCTAGTTTTAAAATTTTTATATATTATATTTGAAAAAATAAATGTATTATATGGATGGAGGACATAAAAATTTACTTTGGTTGAAATTTTGGTATTTTCTGATAAAATTCATATTTTATTGAATAATGAAAAATACTGCATTTTAATTCAAAACTATCATTTCAACTAATTGATTTTTATATATATATATTTTATATGGTTAGTTGTTTTTAAGTGTAATTGTAATTTTTTTTAACAATTAATCATATTTTTTTAATTGGAAGTAATTTCACATTTAAATTGGACATAAACACATGTCAACATTTTGATAATTTTTACTTCTTTAAAACCCACTTTCTGGTTTGGACAACGAGAATTAATTTTAAATTAATTTCTACCAATATCATGTTTTTAATTTATAAAAATAAATTCCATATTTGTAATTATATGGTCCAAATTATGTAAATATGTCCCTTTTATTTTTCCATAATAGGAATAGTAACTATGATAATTTTTATTTATTGGAGTTATAGGTCACTCGGGTAAATTAGTGTGACAAATAATATGATAAGGAAAGTAAAATTATCATAAAACTTTAAAAAATACTATTGATTGAATAAAATTACATCCTTAAAATCTATGGTTGCTTACAAAGTGATTTAATTTCCACTTGAAAATGAAAATGAATAGATATTAATAAAACCAATGAGAGTGACAAAATGTCAAACTCACATTTCATACAATTATAATAATTTTAACATAGGGATAACCATGTGATATATTCAAAGATAAATTATACATGGGAAGATTAAATAATTAAATACATCATGGACATATATTTTTAATTTTTAAAAAATATATAATAACCTTAATGTTTTATACTTCGATGATGTAAAAATTAATTTATTGATGAAAAATCAATAAAACAATTTTTATTAAAATCATATTAACCATAATAGTCCCACACACATGAAAAAATCTTATCGGTCAAGTGTATATCGTCCATAGTCATCGAAGGGTCATGATAGTGACCATTTTGTACCTTATAAAAAATTAATGATATTTATATTATTTTATCTAAAGTAATGTTAAATTTGTCACCTTCATACTTTAAGTGTTACATATATAATGTTTCATTTTATAGTTGATAAATTCAACTTCATAGATTCTGATGAAATATATTAAATTTATATTTATAATAGCATTTTATCTTTAAATTTTACTAAATAAATATGTATATCAAATAATTACACAAAATTGTTGCAGAAAATATTTTATTAATAGAGATATCAAATAAATGTTATTAAATTTTTTAAAATAAATATAACATGAGATAATTAATATTAAAATATACTTTTATAGAAATCATTGACCTCATTGGAATATAATAAAATAGTCTGTTTGAAGTTACAAATTTTTCTTTATATTTTTAAAATTAATAATTGAATAATTAACACTATTGTTTTTTTATCAACACATTATTTTGTTAAATTATTTTCAAAATCATAATTTTTTTTTAAAAATTATATAATAATTATGATACAGTTAATAATGTTCTATTTTAGTAATTTATGATCAAATTTAAATTATATAAGTAAATATTTTACAATTTTAATATTGAAATACTTGTTACCCTAGTTAAAATGAAATAAAATAACTACGTGTTAAATTGAAAAGATATGATTTTAATTGATATAGAAACATGTATAAAAATTTTTGGATGATGATATCACAACCACATCTCATCTCATATTTGAAATTGGGACTTTTTTTGTGTATTTAGTGGGGTTTGATTTTATTATGAATTAATATTTTTCATGTTTCTAAAAGTGCCCATGAGCTCAATTATAAAAGGGAACCTTCTCCCTCATTTCTCTAGAACTCATTAACCCACCAATATAGTCCAAAACCAAAAAATTTATCTTCTCAACATCCCTAGTAACATTTTATAAATTTTGGTATTCTCAAAAGACAAACTCTAGTTCCATCAAGAGGATATCTAAAGAGATCACATTAAAGAAGAGGTAATATCCTCTACAGATTATTTCATATTTTTTTCTACATCTACTTCTACATCATGAGTTATTTCATTATAGAATAGTAACTCCATTAGAAATTATATAATTTTATATTTTTATAATTATCAAACGACCATATTTAGTTCTCTATCCATCATACGAAAGATGAAATCATTAAGAGTACGCACGTACATATTACCATCTCTACTCTGTAGTGTAATCTATTTTTCACAAGAACCTTACATGGAAGGGTATAAAAATGGATGTAATAACTAAATTTTATTATTATGAAATTATATTGATAATTAAATAGAGTAAATTATTCAAATTAATACCACTAAACAATTATGGGAATGTTATCATCGCTCATGCATACGTACGTCCAACCATCTCCACAATGTGATGTGATTAATTATACATGATTACCACTCAAGAATGATTATATAAATGTACAGAATGAATAAATATGGTATTTATTATTTTAATATAATTTTATAATGATATAAATATGACATAATAAGTAGAACATGAACTTATTCGACAATAAATTTAAATGACAATAAAGCAGTTAAAGCTTGAATAATGAGTAACAATGAATTTTTACAAACAATTGTAGGTGAATATTACCATATATGATGAACATGATTATTGAATAAGATAATAAAATTATATAAAACATTATAAATGATTTTTGGACATATAGAACGAATATCAGACCTAACGTTAGGGATAATTTGGCAAGATCATTTTTATCCGAGATTGTTTATACGTAAGTATTTAATGGAGATATATTTATATTCCATGTCCATGTTTTCTTAAAATGATTTCATAAAATTTATACTATTATTATATGTATTTTTAAAATCATATTTAACCATTTTTTACTTTTACTACATGGAATTGAAGGAATTTTCTTTTTCTTACCATACGAGGGACTTTTGGATTTTTGGGTAAAAGGACGTGGATAAGGTTTTTTAAACTTATAATAAATTAATGGGTTTTTACATATTATAAACGCTTTATTTCCATGAATCTTCCACTAAATTATTTCATGTTTATTTTAAAATAAATTAAATTATTTTAAAATTGTAGGTCATTTTGAGAAAATTAATCATTTTTGAAAATGAAATGATATTTTCATCAATAGTTATGTTCAATTGTTTTATCAAAATTATTTTCTATCTAAGATGACAATATTAAATCAGGATATGTTATATATCCAAATTATTATTATGATAATATTTTTTTAATTATGGAATGATCTTTTACATGGATTATTTTATGATGGAATGACGTTTAAAAAACCCATTTTATTTCTGGGGTTATGATATGATGTATGATTTATGTTTTGGGGTACATATAAGAATGATTTCATTATGAGATGGGTGGGACCTACATATCCTTCAAATTCATTGGATACATATTTATATTATAAGAACCTAGCCTTAAACATTACATAATCTTCAATTACATTAATAATTTTCATTTAGGATCTTTTCATGTTTAGAGCTTTAGATAATTAGGTCAAAACATATACATAACAATTTTAATATTACATTTATACACTCCTACTCAGTTTCCCGTTTTTTCATAAAATAAAAAATCCTTAAAAAAGGGTCATGTCTAGTTCCATATTTTAGACATCATGACTTTTCCTTCATCCCACACTTGACCCTATTCATCTTTATGTCTTATAAAAAACATTTGAAGAAAAACTTGGGATGATCATAAAAAGATTATTAAGGGATACACAAAGAAGGAAAACTTTTAGTTTTTCAAAACAAAAAGTATACCATGAGTAATTTATCATAAGTAATACTTTTCACCTTTATGAATTAGTAAATACTCTTCAAAAAATAAAATTTCATCTCTTACCATTTCTGTTACCAAAAGATTACCATAAAAACCATAGAAAGAATTCATAACTTATAAAGATTACATGAGACATAAACATACTTAAATGGAATAACCATGCGGTCGACTTCCACACATATCACTAAATGGAATAGACAAATAGATTACTTCCATACCCAATGAATTGGATGTTATAACGTGACCACCCGTCCTAGTTTATCGCGACACCACTCGTTATTTGGCTTATCATGTAACCACCCGTCAAAAGTCTAAGTACAATATAAAATCATAACACATAAAATATTGAAAATATATAAATTTCATTTATAACATTTTAATTTCAATCAAAAATAATAATTTCATGATATTGAAAAAAAATAAATTCATTTCAAAAAAAAATTCAATACCAAAACACACAAAAATAGAATAAGGGGTTTCATTTCCTTTTAAAAAACATTAACGCTTATAGAGGAAGCCAACGAACGATTACAGAGGTAAATAGGTAATTGTCGCCACAAAAGTTAAAAACATTCCTTTTTTGGTTTAGTAAAATGCTTCATAGAAAAAATATTTCCATTGAATGAAATTAAATGTCAAAGGGGATTATTATATTCCATATAAAAGAAGGTCGGGTATAAATCAAAATATGCCTCAATGATAGGTGATTGAGACAATGTCCCTTACCTCGTGTCCAACATGGCTCATTCATTGTTTAACCTCATAAATAATAAACTAAAGTTATTTTCTACATTTTTAAGAACCCTTTTTCACTTATTATCATGTTATATACATTATGTAATCATTTAGGTTAATAATAGTCATTTTTTGATATTTCGTACTTGAGTCAAACATAAATTTCCTATAATTACATGTTATCCATGTGGTCAAATTTAATTTATCTCCAAAATGATATTCATGATTTAGATATCATATATATATTATATATCATGTATATATATGTATATATAACAGTACAAAATAGTTGGAGATATGAAATGAAGTCCACCGTTCATGGAGACGATAGGTCGTACGTATGAATGAACGCTACTTTCATTAATATTTGATATTTTAAAGGAATGAAAACATATTATTACATAGGTATATTAAAATTACAGTATAATATAATATATAATTTCATTAATTTCATCCTTTATAAGTTCTATGTATGGAATGAACGATTCATATAACTTTGAGGGGGTGGTAGTCCGCACTTCCTCAAATGAAATTATCGCATTTACCAATTATGGAAACCATAATGGTATTATATAAATTAAAAATAAAGAAGTATAGAAACAATATAAATATAATATATATCACATATAAATACAGTTCCATCTTAATGGCCACCATGATAGGAGATAGGAGATAATTTAACAATCGTCGTTTCGTGAGGCAGTAGTTCACCGTCCACAGAAACAATGTGTTCTTTTCCCATTAGATGGAGGCATGTGTAACTGTAGCTCGAATCCTTATCATAACCAAAAAATAGTATATTTTGGATAGTTTTGTTGTTATAAAATAAAGGAATAAAAAGAGTTTAGGTGGTTGGAGAAGTAAAATAAAAGAAGAGAACTTTAGGGAATATGTTGCCTTAAAATCGGGGAACTCCCATTGGTTTGAACCAAAAGGATTTCTTGAAATTTCTTCTTCCTAGCGGAAGGATACTAGGAAGAATATATAGATTTAGGGAGCTTAATTGGGAAGATTTTGGACATTATATGGGGATTTAGAGTAGTGATTAATGGTTTAGACGCGATGGTTATTAATAAGGGAGAGGAGGGGCTCTTTAGGAAAGTTCAAAAATGTTATTTTATTAAAAAATAAATTTCTGTTTTAAAAGGTCCCAAACTTATTAAATTAGATTATAAGATGACTATTATTCAAAATAACCTAAAAAAATAGGTTTTAGACAAGGTTTTGTTTCAAATGTATCCTTATTCTTTGGCTTTAACCCTTAGTTAACTAATTTGACTCTTACCATGTCTTCTTGTGTATTCACTCTAAAAGGATATTATAGTTACTATAATATGCCAATAGAAAATAAAGTGGTTAATTAATTAAATTTTCAAAATTAAATAATACATTTTTCCAAATCATTTATTTTTAGGACTATTATATAATTTCATGAAATATTAATTTTTTTAAAAACTCATTTATGTTAATTTATAAACTATTCATATCAGGACTTTTAAAAAATATATAACAACATGTTTAATTCGAAAAAACATCATTAATTAAAATATATAAATTCATTATTATCTCCAAAATTCTGGGATGGCATAAAATGTTTCAAAATAAATTTATTTTAACATTTATAATCTCATTTATTTAAAATTTTCATTAATGAAGTAATCATTACATCATCATTGTGTCAAAAATAAATTTTTTTATCTGATGTCAAAAAAATAAAAAATAAAATACCATGATGTAGGAAATATTTTTATCTTTCTAATTACTATTTATAGTAAAATATATAAATTATATAACTCTACTTTAATGTTTTTTTATAAAAACAATACATGATTACGATATTTTTATTTTTTACTTTAAATAAAAAGTTATTACTGTAATTATCATACTCAAGTGGCTTCCGATGGAAAAACTCTCTACCCAAGGATTGTATTGGTCATCCATAACCCATAAAATATGTTTAAGACATGTGTTAAGGTAGTTTTATATTTTTATAATATTATTTTTATCTTGAATTACCATATTAAACTTTAACCGCTGTAAAGAAAAGTCAAAAGTTACTATTCACCAAACATTATTTTCATCCCATTGAACCACATTTTACGTACTAATGACAACCATTTATGTTGGATTTTTGAAATTCAATTCACAGAAGTAGTAAAATTTCATTTAAATGAAAACATCAGTTTTTTAACTACTATGTAGTATTTTTCACAAGTCCTCAAAAATTGATGCTTTTTAGAAAATACCAAACATTCAGCCTAAGATATATTAGATTTTCCGAATTAAAAAATGATTTCTATTTTACCAAATTAAAAACATAGAAGTTGAATTAATTAATTTATAATTAATTCCCATTTTCAAAACAAAATGCGTGGTTTTAAGAAATAATAACTATCAAAAGATTAACACTTGATTATGTCAAATTTCAATGTGAATTTACATCCAATAAAAAACATTAGATTAAATGGTAATAATATAATCCAAATATAATTTAAAATCAATGAAATGTACAATATAACTACTCAAATACATTATATTAAAAGGTAGTTTTGAATTAAAATGCGGTATTTTCCACTATTCATTAAAAAATGAATTTTATCAGAAAAATACAAAAAATTTACAGAAAGTAAATTTTTATGTTATGATTTTTAAGAGTAATTTTCTTTTTCAAATAGGACTTGAAAAAGTGTAAACAACTACATTTCAAAAGGTTTCTCCATCAAATGGAGATAATCGTCCTTTTAAAGAATATTAGACTATTTGTACTGAAAATCGAATTCTTTATTATTTTAACTCTCTAAAATTTATTGGATAAATGTAAAGCCATTTAAAAAACATGTATAATAATATTTCAATTAGTTCTATTCATTCTGTCCAATGCAACGACTATGTGTTAACTACCATTTAAAATAATAATAATATTATACTATTTTTCAGTATAACTCAATGTTGAGTGAAATGTTAGAATTCTAAGAAACTCATTGTTGAGTATCGGGTACACCATCATACATAGAATCCCCTTTAAAGTAAAATTAATATTTAATTAAAAAAGATTAACAAATATGAAAATTTCATATTCATTATTTACCTGGGATGTTACATCCTTCCCCCCTTTTGTTAATTGCATCCTTGAATTTTGAAAACTGGGCTTGGAAACATCATTTAATGTCCCACATCGGAAAATGAGTCAATAAAACTATCACTTTAAAATAAAGAAAGATAAATACAAAGGTCTCCTGAGATAACCCATTCTAGGATTCCATGTAGGAAAACATGGATATAGAAGAGAAAAAAACCATCATGTTCTGATGGAGAGTGATAGAAAACATGATTGGGAGAAAGTTAACCACCAAAAAAGAAAAAATATGTGATGATTTAAATGGTAATTGATTACTCATTAAGAAATTTAAACCTACAAACTTTTTGTTTTATGTTCATTTTCATAATTTTTAGGAATTAATTTACTACCTAGAATAAAAACATAAGGAAATATACTTACCCTCAAGTAGAGTTTTATACTTTAATATATTTATACAAAAACTCATTTTTTCTCCAAATGATGAGTATACATGAAGACATGGTCACACCAGAAGCTCTAGAATAAACTTAAGAGAATCACATAATAAAAAAATAACAACTATATATTTCCCTTGTCTTTAGATATTAACCAAAACCAAAATGGTTAGTACAAGATTAGATAATACCCAAAAGGATAATCCTTTATAAAATTAAATACTACTTCTAATCTACAAAATTCAACAAAATGTACCCAATGTTCAAGAAGGACCATTCAATATAAAAAATTTTCTTTAAAATTCTTAAAAATAATATAAACTAATATTGAAACCCAAAACATAAAAGGATTCAATCACATAGTCTTCCATAGTAAATCTTAACATTTATCTCCAAAAACATCTACTAATCTTAAAGTCTCATACTGAAGTGTAATTAAACTATTCACATATTCTCTATGATAGGTTAATCATTTCCAAAAATAACCCAAATCACCATATATCCATAATAAAAACATATATTCTTCCAAAATAAAATTTCATCCATTACTCTACAAATTATATCCAATAGTATTCTATTTTACTTAAGAATATAGTGTTTCCAAAAAGAGAATGTCTTCCAAAATAACTTTAATCACTTAATCACCAAATGAATTTTCTATAATAAGGATATCTAGTTTATAAAACATAAGATCCCAAATAAACTTATTATTGATGAATAAAAAAATTTAACTAAAAATAATAACTCATACTAACCAGGGACTTCACGTTTTCTTGTGGTAGGTGATAAATCCCAACTGCACGTTGGTTGTGGGTTCTATTCGTACATCTTTGTCCGACGCGACGGGTTTTCACACGGTCTATGTGTTTTCTGTTGTCAAACACTATATAATTTTATAACTTTCCCAAAAATGAGATATACTCTTTAAAAATAATCATAACATCATTTAACCTCAATGGTTGTCTTATACCTATCATTTTTAGCCTAACTCATAATGACCTCAATATCTTAATTCTTAAAGTATTGTATATATTGTCATTTTTTTCTTTCACCACCATATGATAAAATAAAACTATCCCCAAAAAAATAACATCATACCTTGATCATGGTGTCCAGTATGATTCATTATCATCTTGTTCACGTAGGTTGAAGGTCTAGGCATTTCCACAATGATTTAGAGATCCTTCAAAATCATTTTCTTCCTTCATCCAAATACACCTTGTAGAACTTGGGTCATAAGGGTGTTCGCAGAAAAATAGTTTTGGAAAATAATCATGTATGACATATAATTTCAAAAAATCTGATAAAACATGATTTTTATAAAACAGTCAGACCATGTTTGAGTTGAAACTTTCAATCAGTGGTCCTTTTAAAATACCATAATTATGTGTTGAGAGACTATATTTTAAATGAAAATATAAATAGGTTATGCAAGGGTCTCCTTATTCAGAACCTTTTTCAAAATCATAAAATTCATCAAAATCTTGTGATAAGGTAAAATATTCGAAATTTCCTTAATAATATTTACCTTTCTTGGAAATATAAGGTTGATGTGAAAATAGAATTTGATTAAATACAACCCATGATCGATGATGATATCGGGGTATAGTGGAGGTATTTGATATCTCAAAAAATTGATTTCAAGTGAGTTTTATGTTACAAAATGTTTCAGATTCGTCTGGACATGACTTTGCAATAATTATTGAAAGCAAGCCATAAGGAAGATATAGGAATGTCATTTTAGATCCTCATACTTCAATTTGTAACAAACATTCCTTGATTTGAAAAAGATACAAAATTAATAATTTAACTTAAAGAATAGATGTAGATACTAACCATGTGTCAAACAAAAACTCCTAATCCCTAGAGTTGTCTAAACCGACCTCTGATACCAACTATAAGGACCTAGATTTAAAAATTACATAATCTTGAATTACATTAATAATTCACATTGAGGATCTTTTCAAGTTTAGGTATTTATATAATTAGGACATAACATATACATAACAATATGATTATTTCATATAGACACTTGTACTCAGTATCTATTTTTTTTATAATATAAAAAATCATGAAAAAAATAGTCATGCCTAGTTCTAGATTTTATACATCATGAATCTTCCTTGATCCCATCCTTGACCCTATTCATCTTTAAGTCCTATGAAAAATTTTTAAGAAAAACTTTGGATGATCATAAAAATCTCAATAAGGGATACACAAAGAAGGAAAACTGTTAGTTTTTCAAAATAACAAGTAAACTATTAATAATTTATCATAAGTAATAATTTTCACTTATATGAAGTAGTAAATACTATTCATTAAATAATAGATCATTGCTTACCTGTTTTGTAACCAAAATATTACCATAAAACCCATAGAAAGACGACATAACATATAATGGTAAATTGGGACATAAACATACTTTAATGGAATAACCTTACGGTCGAATTCGATAGATATCAATCTATAGAATAGTCATATGGCGGACTTCCATAACCAATTCATTGGGGGTTATAATGTAACCACCTGTCCTAGTTTTTCACGACACCACCCATCATTTGGTTTATCACATAACAACCCGTCAAAAGTCCAAGTACCATTATAAAATAATAACACATAAAATATTGAAAATATAAACATTTCACTAATAATGTTTCATTCGAAATCACAAGAAATCATTTCAAGATATTGAAAAAAATCAATTTATTCCAAAAACAATTTTCAATACCAAAACACCAAAAAATAGAATAAGGGATTTATTTTCCGTTTAAAAAACATTAAGGCTTATAGAGGAAGCCAACTAATGATTACGACAGTAGAGAAGTTAATGTAGCGGCAAACATTAAAAAATTTAATTTTTTCATATAGTAAAATTCTTCGTTGAAAAAATATTCCCTTTGAATTAAATTGAATATAAAAGGGGTTTATTATATAACATATAAAATAAGTTTGGGTATAAATCAAAAAATTCTTCAATGAAAGGTGATTGAGACGAAGTCCCTTACCTCGTGTCCGACTTGACTCGTTCGTTCTTTAACATCCTGAATAAAAAACTAAAGACAATTTATCCTTGCCTCATAACCTTTTTCAAATTTATTATTACTTTTATATCACTTATTATCATATTATAATCATTAAATAATTATTTATGTTAATAACAATCATTTTGATGATATTTAGTACTTGAGCCAAAAGTAAACTTCTTATAATTACATGTTGTCCATGTGGGAAATGTAATTTTTCTCCAGAATGATATTAATTATTTATATATCATATATTTATTATATATTCAATATATATATATACATGTATTTATAACAGTACATAACATTTGGATATAATAAATGAAATGCACCGTTCATGGAGACGGAAAGCCGTATATATGCATGAGCGCTACTTTAATATCTATATAAAATATTAATGGAATTAAAACATAATGATACATAGGTATATTATAATTATAGTATAATATCATATATAATTTCATTAATTTAATCCTTTATATGTTCCACGTATGGAATGAACAAGTCATATCACTTTGAGTGGGCAGTAGTCCGCACTTCCTCAAATTAAATTATCGCATTTACCTACTAAGGAAACCATAAAGGTATGATATAAATGGAAAATATATAAACATAGAAAAAATTTAAATATAATATATATCACATATAAATATAGTTCCATCTTAATTTCCACCATTAGAGGCAGTAGGAGATAATTGAATAATCATCGTTTCGTGAGGCAGTAGTTCGCCGTCCACAGAAACAGTATGTTGTTTTCCCATTAAATGGAGGTGTGGGTATGTGTAGATCGAATACTTCTCATAAAAAAACCTTTTATATTGACTATAATATTTTTGTTATAAAATAAAGTAATTAAAAGATTTTAGGGTGTTGTAGAATTAATATAAGAGAAGAGATCTTTTGGGAAGTCATTACATTAAAATCGGGTAACTCCCTTCGGTTTGAACCAAAAGGATTTCTTGAAGTGACTTATGCATAAGGGAAAACATATAGGAGGAAGATAGGGATTTTGGGAGCTTAATTAGGTAGATTATGGATGATCCAAGGGGCGTTAGAGGTGTGAGTTATGGGTTAGAGGTAATGGATTTTTATAAGGGGAAGAGGGCCTATTTACGAATGTTTGTAAATATTATTTTATTATAAACTAAATTTTGGTTTCAAAAGGTCCCAAACATATTAAATTAGAATATAATAAGACTATGACACTAAATCATCTCAATAAATATGTTTTAGACTTGTTTTGGTTTCAAATTTTACCTTATCATTTAGCTTTAACCGTTAGTTAACTAATTTGACTCTTAACATGTCTTCCTGTGTATTCACTCTATAACGTTACTATAGTTACTATAAAATTCCAATAGAACCAAAAGTGGTTCATTAATGAAATTTTAAACCTCATTTAAGTAATTTTTCCTAATAATAGATTTTCAGGATTATTATATACTTTAATAATATATTAATTGTTTTAAAAACTAATTTATATCAATTTATAAACTATTCATATCATGACTATTAAAAAATATCTAACTTGATTATTTCGAAAAAACATCCTTAATTAAAAGATAAAAAGAAATTATTATCTCTAAAATTCGTGGATGTCATAAAAAGTTTCAAAATAACTTTATTTTAAAAATTATAATCTCATTTATTTACAATATTCATTAATGAGTTAATCATTACCTCATCATTGTGTCATAAATAAATTTATGTATCTATTGTCTAAAAATTATAAATAAAATACCATGTAGGAAATATTTTTAGATCTATAATAACTATTTATAGTCAAATATATCAATTATATAACCTCACATTGAAATTGTTTTAGAAAAACAATACATGTTTATGATATTTTTATTTTTACATTAAAAAATTATTAATTCAATTATTTGACCCAAGTGGCTTCCAAAGGCCAAAGGTTCTACCAAAGGATTTTATAGTTCGTCCATGACTCATATAATAAGGTTAGGACAAGTTTTAAGGT
This sequence comes from Viscum album, assembly GCA_963277665.1. Lineage (NCBI taxonomy): Eukaryota > Viridiplantae > Streptophyta > Magnoliopsida > Santalales > Viscaceae > Viscum > Viscum album. Next base: position 854,050,434 of record OY728167.1, on the reverse strand, counting down.
AATTTTATATTATGGTAATATTTTTTTCATTAAATTGCCCTATTTACCTTTAATCGCGGTAAATAAAAGTCAAAAGTGACTATTCACCAAAACATATTTTCATCCCATTGAACCAAATTTTACTTACTGATGACAACCATGTATGTCGTATTTTTTAAATTCAATTCACATAAGTAGTAATGTTTCAATTAATTGAAAAAATCGGTTTTTTAACTACTAAGTAGTATATTTCACTATTCATAAAAAAATTATTGTTTTCAGAAAATACGAAAAATTCAGCCTAAGATATATTTGATATTCCTAATTCAAAAATTATGTCTCTTTTACAAAATTCAAAACATATAATTCTCATTAATTAATTTATAATTAATTCTTGTTGTCAAAATAGAAAGTGTGTTTTTAAGAAATAATAATTATTAAAAGATTGACACTAGTTTCTGTCCAATTTCAAAGTGAAATTACTTCTAATGAACAACATTGGATTAAATGGTAAAAATATAATCCAATTATACTTTAAAACAAATTAAAATAACAACACAGGTACACAAATAAATTAGATGAAAAGGCAGTTTTGAATTAAAATGCGGTATTTTCCATTATTCATTAAAAATGAATTCTATAAGAAAAATACCAAAAACATACCCAATGTAAATTTTGATGTCCCAATTCTAAATAAGATATTTATTTTGTCAAATAGTATATGTAAATGAGAGAAAACATGATTTAAAAAGGGTTCACCATCGAAAGGCGATGGTCGACCTTTTAAAGAATAGTAGACTATTTGTGCTTAAAATTGAATTGTTTCTTATTTTAAGCCAATAAAATTTATTGTTTAAATTTATAGACATTTAAAAAACATGTATAATAATGTTTTAGTTTTTTCTGTTCATTCCTTCCGATGAAATGTGTAACACCCCAAGCTTCCACGGTACGCTTCTCTTTGAATAATACAATAGCGTGTGTTGTACGCAACTTCGAGTTCTAACACACCACAACCAATCAAACTAGTCGTTATTAATAGTAATAACCACATTTTGAAATTTTATAAATTTTATTCTTCAAAATGGACTTCATTTTTTTATTCGAAATATCGAAATTAGCTTAGGGTGAATTTTTTGTATTTTTCTGAAAACATTCAATTTTTGATGAATAGTGAAAAACACTGAGTTATAGTTTAAACCGTAATTTTTATTTAAATCATTATTTATTTTATTTAAATTTATTTTAGGTCACAAAAGGTAAATAATACCTATATATTTTCAATGCAATTCATTGGAGTTAGTTTATAAAAATTTTAGATATATAAAAATTTTATTGAATTTTTTACCGTCTTTTACCCACCTCATATAGCATTTTCAAATTTAAATAAAACCTAATTTTACCACTTCTGTGAGTTGAATTTCAAAAATCCGAGAGAAACAATTGATATCAGTAAGTAATATGTGGTTTAATAAGATGAAAATATTTTTTGGTGAATAGTAAATGTTTACTATTAATTACCACTGTTAAAAGTAAATGGGGTAATTAATGGTAAAAATGCTATTATTATTACCCTAACACATGTCCTAATTCCATTGGATATGTATAATTCGACCAAAAATAACCTTATTAATTAAATATGAACCTGTTTGGTCCACTTGGATTAGATTAGGACATTTATTTTTATTTTATTTAAAGAAGAGTTAAAAGAGTTAAATTCAAAGTTTAATAACTAAAGCATTTTTAATATAGGGTTAAACAAAATATAAATTAGACTATAAATATTGATTATAAAGATACAAAGATTTCCTACATAATGATATTTTATTTATAATTTTTAGACATTATATAATTAAATTTGTTTATGACATAATGATGATGCATTAATTACCGTATTAATGAAAGATTAAAATAATTGATATTATAAATATCCAAATAAATCTAATTTAACAAATTTGATGAATTACACTAACTTTATAGGTTAATAAGATATTTTATGGTTGATTAAATGTATTTATTTAGAAGTAATAAAGTTATTAGGACTTTAGAAAAATCAATTATTAAATAATGTCCAAATTGACATAAATGAGTTTTTAAAACAAATACAATATTATTGGTTGATATAATAATACTAAAAATATACGGTTCGGCCAAAAGACATATATAATTATAGGTGTCTCATTACTTATCCACTTTGGGTTATATTGGAATTTTATAGTATTGTTTTTTACCATGTAATATAAAAATACAAAGAGACATGGTAAATGTCAAACTATTTAACTAAGAGTAAAATCTAAAAGATAAGGTTTATATAGTGACCCAAACCTGTCTAAAACATATTGGTTGAGAGGTTTTAGACCCATCCCCACCTTATACTTTTAATAATTCATTTTTGAGCCATTAGAAAACGAAAATGATTTTTTTATAAAATAATATTTCTAGTTTTTCTTAAGGTGAGCCTCACACCTCTTATAAAAGGGCACTTCCCCTTCTCTTTAATTTACACCTTAAAATCCATTTCTCTCGGCCTAAACCTTGAAAAATTCCCTAAAAACTATCCTCCCTTTATCCTAGAGGACTACATTTAGTCAAAAATCCAACCTAAGGATCCCTTTTGATCAAATCAAAATGAAGAACCTGAAGAAGAGGTAAATATCTCAAAACCTCTTTCATGTTTTTTCTTCTTCCACTTATTATTTCCTTGTTGTTTACATTATAAAATAATAAATCCAGTATCTTATATATACTATTATGTTATTATAAATATGTTACAACCATATTCATTATTCTATCCATCCTTTTAATGACATGTCACCATACATGCAAACGTACGGCTTACCGTCTCCACGTCGTGGTGTAGTTGTTATTCTATACATTATTATTTGGATGGGTAATGATGTATAATTGATGCAAATAATAAATATAACATGATAATTATTATTTATATATGATATACCATCCAATTATATATTATTTTAATATCAAAAGAATGATATTGTCACTCGTGTGTACGTACAGATTACCCTCTCCATGAATGCGATGCGATTAATTCCCCATCATATCCATTCAAGACTAATTTTCATTAGATGATTAAAAATAATGTTCAAAGACTTAATATCATTATAAATTTGAAAAAGATACATCCTATACATAACAAAAATTACTTACATAAAAAATCATATAAAGGAAAATGAATCGGTTAACACTCAAAATGACGATAATACCCAAATATTATTAACAAAGCAATATTAAAAGATCATATATGATATCATATTAATGTATATGATTATTTTATAATTTAATAACAATCATTTAACCCTTAAACATGAGTTTATCCTACCCACGACCAATAAAAAGTACAAGGTAAGGGTTAATTTCACAATATCTTTATTATCTAAGGTTGTTTTTACGTAAGTATCTACTGGGACCTCTTTATTATCTACATCCATGATTCTTAAAAATGTATTCCTAAACATTTTTAATATTTACTAGACTATGGGTTAAATTAATTTATACCCTTGTTTTAATTTTTATAAAAAGTTTTTAGAGGAATCATTCTGTCATTTTCCAAACAAGGTACCTTGTGACCTTTTCGACAAAATTATGGTAAGAATGTTTTTATAACATATAGGGTGGGTGCGGCTATTTTCCACTATTATAACATCATTGAAGCATCCCTTACAAGCATATATGAATATTTTAAAAATAAATTTTTTCTTTATAATTACATGACTCTTAAATGATTTCAAAATAAAAAGAGATATTTATCTAAAAAGGTTTTGATTTCATCTATGTCAACATCCTTTGATGGATTTTAAGCTTATTTGAAGTTGATTTATTATGATACAAAACTTCCAAATTGTATTTAAGGTTTTGTCATATGTTTGACGATGGATGTATTATTTTTACACCATTCATGGTTTATGGATAAGTTATTGACATTTCGTATGCTGGTTTTAATACAAATTTTTATGTTGCGTTTAAACCTTTTCATATGAAGAATGCATTGGACTTAGTATGTGACGGGTGGAGCCCGCTATAGCTCCTCGATGCATCAGTAGGTCTCATGAGACAAAATAGTGTCTTGGCATAAGACCTTGACAAAATATTTTTTGTATTCTTGGCACAAGGCCTTGACTATATGGTTATGAAGTCTGACATTATATATTTCATAATTATGAAAGTGGATATTGATATTTCATGTGATTATTCAACTAGTATAATATCCATGTGAGTATGTAAATGGAATTATTTTGATTTATATTTTCTATATTATGATGAGGTTTCTGTTTAAAAGTATTTTGTTTTAGTTTTATACATTACCTTAAATGTTTATGCTTATTTATGAAAGTTTCTTCTATATTGTTATCCTTACTGAACATCTGAGCTCACCCCTTTCTATGTTTTATTTTCCTAGGATGCTAAGATGTATATTATGACTGACCTGCTGGTATAGGATCTTAGTTTCGTCAATGGAAACCATGTTATTTTAGTTTTCCATTTTATAATGTAATGTAAAACTTATTAATGTATCTCTTACGTCCAAGGCTACTAAACTAATCGGTCTTTTGAGACTTGATCTTTTGTGATCGTGCCAATGATATGTAATAATGCACCGACTCTAGGCTTTTGGGGTTGTGGCATTATAGTTGGCATCAGAGGAAGTTTTGTACAAACCTTGGAATCTACATTAAGATAAACTCATATTAGAGCACATTACCCTAAGATGGACTTTGAGGATTAGTATAGAAGAATATCCTTGAATTTTGGTATTGTAGAGAATTTTTGAGTTTTCCAAGAAACACATCCATGTCTGGATATGAGCAGGTAGAGGTGGATCTAGCACATATGTACCTAGGTGTAAAACCCAAAAACACCGCTTTGAGCTAGACTCAAATGGGAACTGGTGCATGACAACGGGCCTTGCTTCACTGTTGGTTACGACACTCCCGAGGGATATGCTTAAGAAAATTATCATTTTATTTACAAATCATTATGAAGGATTTATGATTATATACTTCCTAAATAATTTTTTTAGGATTATGGATTATATCCATAAACTGTTCAGTTTATGTTAAGTGTTTTACAAGTTTGAAATTATGTATTTCGATTCATAAACTAATCTAGTTTATGTCATTATTTAGAAATGGCACCTAGTATAAGGAATGGAAACTATATCAACGTAAGAAATATATGTAGGTATTTCCCTCCAACTCAAGATAAGTATAGTGGAGGTGGTGAAGCAACTGGTGCTGATCAGCTTATCACCATACTGGGACAACTCACTCAGGTTATTAATCATAACCTTACCCATATGTAGCACCCTGATCCACAACATGGAGGATCAAATTTAGATCACTTCACGAGGAAAAAACCGCCAACATTTAATGGGGGTAAAAATCCACTAGTAGTTTAGCAATGGATAAATTCCTTAGAGAAAATATTCCACGCCTTGGGGAGTAGCGAAAGGGAAATAATTGTCATGGCAGCTTACCGCCTCACTAGAGATGCTGATCAATGTTGTAACATCCCAGGTAAATAAAGAATAATATATATTTCATATTTATTAATATTTATGAATTATATATTAATTTTAATTTAAAGGGGTTTCTATTTTCGATAGCATACCCGATACGCAACCATGGGTTTCTTTGAAATCTTACGTTGCACACTAATAATATTACATTGTTATTTTAAATAGTAGTTAACTCCTAGCCATTGTATTGGCGAGAATGAATGAAACTAACTACAATATTATTATTAATGTTTTTTAAATGTATTTACATTTATCCAATAAAAGTTAGAGGCTTAAAACGTGAATGAATCTAATTTTAAGCATAATTTACATTAAAAGGTTGATTTACCACCTTTTAATGGAAAACCCCCTTTTAATATAGTTTTGGTCACTTTAATAAATTATATAAAACCAAATAAAATCCTTCTTTAGAATGGGGACATCAAAATTTACTTTGTGTAAATTTTTGTAATTTTTTTGAAAAAGTTCATTTTTTTAATGAATAGTGAAAAATATTGTATTTTAATTCCAAAATGTGTTTTAATATAATTTATTTATATAGTTAGATTATATTTTTAATTGGTTTTAAAGTTTAATTAGAATATATTTTTACCATTTAATCCAATTTTGGTCGTTGGAATTAATTTCACCTTGAAATTGGACATAAACAAGTGTCAATCTTTTGATAGTTATTGTTTCTTAAAAACCGGCTATTTGTTTTAACAACAAGAACTAATTTTTAAATTAATTAATGAAACTTTTATGTTTTGGATTTGAAAAAAAAACATCATTTTTGAATTCGGAATATCAAATATATCTTAGGATGATTTTTAGATATTTTTCTGAAAAACACCAATTTTTGATGAATAGTGAAACCACTTAGTATTAGTTAAAAAAACATGCATGTTCATTTAAATGAAATTTTACCACTTCTGTGAATTGAATCTCAAAAATCCGACATAAATTGTTTTTATTAATAAGTAAAATTGGGTTCAATAAGATGAAAATAATTTTTGATGAATAGTATCCTTTGACTTTTATTTACCGCAGTTAAAGGTAAATAGGGTAATTCAAGGTAAAAAGAATACTATAATAATTCAAAATTACCTTAACACTTGTCCTAACCTTATTGGATGAGTAATTTCAGACCATGGGCATCTTTGGGTTTATTTTTGGACCCCATGGAGCCAATTATGAATGATAATGACACTTTAGATTAATTAATTTAATTTAAAGGCAAAAATGACAAAAACAAAACTATTTTAGTAAATTAATTTTTATATGGTGTTATATAATTAATAGTTTTGACTATAAATATTAATTGGAAATCTAAAATAATTTCATACATCATGGTATTTTTTTATAATTTTTAGACATCGAATAAATTAAATTATTTATGACACAATAATGATGCATTATTTACCTCATTTAAATAAATATGATTATAATAATTTAAATAATATCCAAAACCGGTACAATTCTTATTGGATGATTTTATTTCGACCATGAGTCATCTTATCTTTGACTTTAATGATTTTTGGACCTTTAGAAACCGAATATCATTATATAATAAAATAATATTTTCACACTTTGCTAAAGAGTCCCTCCTCCCCCTTATAAAAGGAGACCATTTCTAACCAAATCCTCACACCTCTCGAGCCTTTTGGATCATCCAAACTCTTCCTAATTATTCTCACTAAATACGTCTCTTCCACCTAGAAGCCTCACTATAGGCAGAAGGAACTTCAACAATCCATTTTGGTCCAACCAAAGGGAGTTACCCAAATTAAATGTAACAATTTCTATTAACTTCTTTTCTTTTATTTTACTCCTCCAACCCTAAACTCTTTTTATTACCTTATTTTATAACATCAACAGTATCCTAAATATACTTGGATGTTTTTATGAGAATTATTTTAACTACACGTACACACACCTCCATCTAATGGGTGGAGAACATACTGTTTCTGTGGATGGAAAACAAACGCCTCACGAAACGATGATTGTTCGATTATCTCCTACCGCCTCTCATGGTGGCCATGAAGATGGAACTATATATATATATATGATATATGTTATGTTTATATTTTTCTTAATTATTTTGTATTTTTCTTTTATATCATACCTTTATGGTTTCCATTATGTGTAAACACGATAATTTCATTTGAGGAAGTGCGGGCTACCGCCCCCTCAAAGTGATATGACTCGTTAATGCCATATGTAGGATGTATAAATTATGGAGTTAATGAAATTATATATGATATTATGTATGATATTATAATTGAATTATAATATACCTATGCATCATTATGTTTTAATTCCATTAAAATAAGAAATAGAAATGAAAGCAGAGTTCATGCGTACGTACGGCTTACCGTCTTCACGAACGGTGCATTTCATTTCTTACCTCCAAATGATATGTAATGTTATAAATATATATATATATATATAATGGATATATATTATATATATGATATATAAATAATGAATTTCATTTTGGATATAATGGACTATTGATCACATGGACAACTTTTATAAATAAGGTGTTCATTTTTTACTCAAGTACCAAATATCAACCAAATGAACGTTATTAACTTAAATGATTACATAATGTTTATTACATTGTAATAAGTGACATGAAAGGAATAATAAACTTGAAAAAGGATCTTAATCAAGTAGAAATTAACTTTACTTTACTATTCAGGACATTAAAGAACGATCCAGTCAAGTCAGACACGAGGTAAGGGAACTTCTTTATCCAATTTCTGTTATTTTTATTGATCTTATCTTTCTTGTTTATGTCATTCTTTGATTATGTGAGAAATTAATTTTTTTCTATTTATACATGATTTATGTGTGCCTATATTTAATACACATAATAGATCTGTTTTATTTACAAAATGATCTTTGTAAGGGACTTCGTCTCAATCTACTTTCATTGAGGCATATTTTGTTTTAATACACGACTTTCTTTTATACACTGTATAAACACCCCTGAATTTTCAAAGGGAATATTTTTCAACAAAGTATTTTACTAAATGAAAAAAGGAATGTTTATTTTAATGTAAGTAGTGATAATGACATTTCCGCCGCCACAAGTATTATTTGATCTTTGGCTTCCTCAACAAGTCGTAATGTTTTTAAAATAAAATAAATACCATATACTCTTTTATGTATTTTTGTATTGAAAATGGTTTTGATAATGGATTTGTTATGTCAATATATTTAAGTTATATATTGTGATTGAAATGTGGAAATGTTTTCTTTCCTTCATATTTGTTTCATGTGTTATGATTTTATAAAGGTACTTGGACATTTGACGGGTGGTTATGTGATAAACCAAATAACGGGTGGTGCCGTGAAAACCAGGATGGGTGGTTACGTTATAACCTCCAATGAATTGGGTATGGAAGTTGGCCGTATGGATATTCCATTTAGTGATATGTGTGGACGTCGACCATAGTGTTATTCCATTTAAGTATGTTTATGTCACAAGTTACCTTTATATGTTATGTGTTCTCTATATGGGTTTTATGGTAACCTTTTGGTTACAAAAGGGTAAGTAGTGATCTTTTATTCGGTGAAGAATATTTACTAATTCATAAAGGTGAAAAGTATTACATATGTTAAAGTATTCATGGTTTACTTGTCGTTTTGAAAAACTAACAGTTTTCCTTCTTTTTGTATCCCTTAATGTAAGCGGTGACAATGACCATTCCGCCGCCGCGAGTATTATTTGATCTTTGGATTACTCAACAAGCCGTAATGTTTTTAAAAGAAAATAAATACCATATACTCTTTTTTGTATTTTAGTATAGAAAATGTTTTTGATAATGGATTTTTTATGTCAATATATTTAAGTGATATATTGTGATTGAAATGTGGAAATGTTTTCTTTCCTTTATATTTGTTTTATGTGTTATGATTTTATAATGGTACTTGGACATTTGACGAGTGGTTACATGATAAACCAAATGATGGGTGGGGCCATGAAAACCAGGACAGGTGGTTATGTTATAACCTCCAATGCATTGGGTATGGAAGTCGGCCGTATGGCTATTCTATTTAGTGATTTGTGTGGAAGTCGACCATAGAGTTATTCCATTTATGTATGTTTATGTCCCAAGTTACCTATATAGGTTATGTGTTATTTATTTTGGTTTTATGGTAACCTTTTGGTTACAAAAGGGTAAGTAGTGATCTTTTTTTCAAGGAAGAGTATTTACTACTTCATAAAGGTGAAAAGTATTACTTATGTTAATGTATTCATGGTTTAATTGTTGTTTTGAAAAACTAACAGTTTTCACAGGACATAATGTGGAATAGGGTCAAGGATGGGATCAAATAAAAGTCATGTTGTCTTAAACATGGAACTATACATGACTCCTTTTTTCAAGATTTTTTATTTTATGAAAAAATTTGAAACTGATTAGAAGTTTCTAATTTGAAATCTTCTCTGATGTAATAGTTATGAACTAATTCTCTAAAACTCTAATCCTGAAAAGATCCTCAATATGGATTATTAACTTAATTCAAGATTATGTATGTTTTATGGCTGGGTCCTTATAGTAGGAATCAGAGGTCGTTTTAGACAACTTTAGGAGTTAGGGTATTGTTAAATAAATGTCCATAAATTAATTTATGGTAATATTGAAATGATATAGCCTTTACAGATCACCATGTTGCTTCGCATATTTCTGTGTTCAGAATGGTTTTCCACAGAGGAAACATGGAAGCTATGTTGGGACGACATCAGGAGGAAGACAACCTTCCAAATCAGCAACCTAAGATGGTTAGAATCGGAACTGAATAGTTTTTTGCAGTGATGGAATAGCTAACTCAGGCTATAAATGGTGGTGGTATCCATGGCTGAGATCATCCAAATCAACCACAGAGGAACATGTCAGTAGTGGAGCATTTCATGAGGCAACATCCCCCACCATTCAGAGGATCATTTGACCCTGTTCTAGCAAAAGGGTGGATTAAAGCACTGGAGAATATTTTCAAAGTTATGGGGTGTTTAGAACATCAAAAGGTTAGTCTCGTTATATACCGTTTTGAAGGTGAAGTTGATCAGTGGTAGTCTATGGTGAAAAATATTAGGGATAGTGATGGGATTGATTCTCTTGATTGGGATTAATTCAAAGGAATGTTTCCTGAGAAATATTTTCCTAAGTTGGTTCATCTTTGGATGGAAAAACAATTCTTGGAATTAAGGTAGGAGGATGACTTCATGGCTTCTTAGAAAGAAAAATTCACTCGACTAGCAAGGTATGCTCCAAATTTCATCCGAGATATTGATAGTAAGATAAATTAATTTTACTTAGGACTGAAGCCATGATATCGAAGAGCATCAGCCTATCATGAGTTCAAATGTTATGAAAAACTTGTTCGATGTGCATAGAAGGTGGATATGGAGTTTGTTGATGATCAGGTGTTCGTTGAAAAACAACTGAATAAGAGGTCCAGTTGGCCGGAAAATGGAATGAATTCATCAAAGAATCCTTGAGGTAAGAAAATTAAATATCCAACTTGTGAGAAGTGTTGTAAAATATATCTTGGAGAATGTTTATCAATGTCTGGAAAGTGCTTCTGGTGTGGTAAGACTGGTCATATTGCTCGTAACTGTAAGGAACATGATCAAGAAGGTAATGAAAATCCATCGGTAATATGTTTTAAGTGTAATGAAATGGTTCATTACCCAAATTAGTGTCCAGCGAAGAACTCAACAAAGGGAAAGAAGCCGGACTACAAGCAGAAAGGGGTGGTGAAATCCTTTGCAACTACTTCAGCAGATGTTGGGCCATCAAATGAAGTAGTATCAGGTACATTGTTTGTTTTTTCAGATTATGCCAATGTGTTGTTTGATTCAGGGTCTACACACTCTTTAATTTTTGAGAAGTTTTTAGTAAATTGGTAATTCCATATCAAGATATGAATACAGAACTTATGGTAAAAACACCCAGAGGAAATGTTGAGACAAAAAGAAAACATAAGACAATTCTTTTCCCTATGTGCGGAAATAATCTACCTAAAAACCTTATTTTTTTCCTCTAATGGAGTTTTGTGTTATTTTGGTCATGGATTTTCATTATATTTATCATGCTCATATTAAATATAGAACTAAAGAGGTTTCATTTCAGAAATATTTATAGTTTGTGTACAAGAATGAACCCTTGATTTTGATAGCATATCAGGAAGCTGAGAAACTAGTTAAAGATGGGAATGACTGTTACCTTGAACATATAGTTTAAAATAAAGGAACAGTTCAGATTAATGATATGCTAGTGGTAAATGAGTACCGTGATGTTTTTCCTGATGATTTGCCTAGTATAATACATGATCATGAAATAGAATTTACTTTTGAATTAATTCCTAATGCTAAGCCAATTTCAAAACCCCCTTATCGAATGGATCATATTGAACATTTAGAGTTAAATAAGAAATTGCAGGAGTTATTAGATAATGGTTTCATTCAACCTAGAACATCATTGTGGGGTGCTCTTGTCTTGTTTTTTAATAAGAAAGATGGTTCAATGAGACTTTGCATTGATTATAGAGCATTGAATAACATCACTGTTAATAACAAGTATCCTTTTCCTCATATCGATGATTTTTTTGATCATCTCTTGGGAGCTTTGTATTTTTCAAAGATTGAATTGAGATCAGGGTACCATCAGTTGAAAGTAAAGGAAGCAGACATTCTGAAAACCGCGTTTCGTACTAGATATGGCCATTATGAATTTGTAGTTATACCTTTTGGGTTTACCAATTCACCTGATGTATTCATGGATCTTTTGAATAGAATTTTCCGTGAGTTCTTGGATAAGTTTGTGGTTGTGTTCATTGATGATATTTTAGTTTATTCTAAAAGTGAAGAGGAGCATGAAAGTCATTTAAGCTTCATCTTGCAAACCTTAAAAGAAAAGAATCTTTATGGGAAATTCAGAAAGTGTGAGTTTTCGTTACAACAAATTTCTTTCCTTGGTCACATTGTTTCCAAAAATGGCATAAATATTAATCCTTCTAAAACAAAATTTGTTAATGAATGGCCAAGGCCCACAAATATAACCTAGATTTTTAGTTTTCATGGTTTGAAAGGTTATTACCGGAGGTTTGTTGAAAATCTTGCATGGTTATCTAGTCCAATGACTAAGTTAACTCGAAAAAGTATTAAGTTCACCTGGACAAAAGAATGTGATGATTGTTTTCAGGAATTGAAAAGAAGATTGGTGAATGCACCAGTTTTGGAACTACCATTCAGAAATGGTGAGTTTGTTATCTACAGTGATGCTTCATTGAAAGGAATTAGTTGTTTCCTAATGCAAAATGATCAGGTAATTTCTTATTGTTCACGTTAGTTGATACCACATGAGTTATATTACCCTACACATGATTTGGAATTAGCTACTGTGGTTTTTTCTTTAAAAATTTGGAGGCATCATTTGTATGGGTTAAAATGTGAAATATATACTGACCACAAACGTTTAAAGTATATATTCACTCAGAAAGAAGTAAACATGAGACAGAGGATATGGATGGAATTATGGAAGGATTATGATTTCATGATCCATTACCATCCAGGAAAAGAAAATAAAGCGGCTGATGATTTGAGTCGAAAAAGTAATGATTTATTAACCATGTTACGTTTGGAATAATATCCTTTGGTTTTTGATTTGATAAACTTTGTTATATAAGTTGTTGGTGCAGAAAAGTTTTCGGTTTTGTATCAGGTATTAGTGAGGTCATCTCTATCAGACATAATAAAGCAAGCGCAGAAAGAATACAATGAGTTACATAAAAAGGTAGAGTTGGTTCAGAAGGGTAAGTTTCCTGAATTTAACATTGATAATGATTGTGTTTTGAGATTTGGAAAAAGATTATGTGTGCCTTGTGATTCATAGTTGAAGAATGAGTTGTTATTTGAAGCTCATAGTTCCCCGTTTTCAGTTCATCCTGGACGTACTAAGATGTATAGAGATCTTCATGAGTATTACTGGTGGGATGGAATGAAAAGAGATATTGCTGATTTTACTCTGAAGTGTTTGACTTTTCAATAGGTTAAAGCAGAGCGGTAGTTACCAAAAGGGATGCTTCAGCCTTTACCGGTGCCAAGTGGAAATGGTAAAATATATCCCTGGACTTCATTGTGGGATTACCAAAGACATTTTGAGGTAATACTGCAATCTGTGTTATTTTTGATCGATTGACTAAATCTGCTCATTTCCTTCCTATTCGAAATACATTGTCTCTTGATCAACTTTCTCGGTTGTATGTTAAATAGATAGTCAGGTTTCACGGCGTTACCCTCTCCATTGTATATGATCATGATCACAAGTTTACTTCTAACTTTTGGAAAGGCCTTTAGAAGTCTTTGGGTACTGAATTAAATTTTAGTACAGATTTTCATCCTCAATTAGATGTGAAATCAGAACAAACAATTCAAACATTGGAGGATATGTTACGTGCTTTCCCAATGGATTTCTAGGGAAGTTGGGACCAATATATTTATTTGGATGAATTTTCATATAATCATAGTTTTCATTCCAGTATACAGATGGATCCATTTGAGGCATTATATGGAAAGCATTGTAGAACACTAGCTTTTTGGGATGATGTAGGTGAAAGGAATCTGATGGAACCAGAATTGGTAGAAGATATTGTAGAGAAAGATCAGTTGATTCAGAAGCACATGAGAAAAACTCATAATAGACAAAAAGGTTATGTAGATAACCGGAGGATGGATATTTATTTTGAGGTAGGTGACCAGGTCTTTCTCAAAGTTTCTCCATGGAAAATTGTGATGCGTTTGGGTATGAAGAGAATATTGAGTCCAAGGTTCATTGGACCATATAAAATCCAATATAAAGTTGAATTAGTTGCGTACAGAGTGTCTTTACCTCCATGTTTATCCTAGGTACACAATGTTTTTCATGTTTCGATGTTGAGAAAGTATATACCAAATCCATCACATGTTTTGAGCCCAGAGGTTGTTCAGTTGGAAGAGAATATCTCTTATGAAGAATAACCTGTCCAAATTCCTGACCAAAGATAGAAAGTGTTTCGGAATAAGGTAATTCACCAGGTAAATGTTTTGTGGAAAAACCACATGGTTTAAGAGGAATGTGGGAATCTGAAAATGCTATGAGGGATAAATACCCCCACTTATTTTGCTAAGTAAAATTGCGAGGATGCAATTCCCAAAAGGGGGAAGGATGTAACATCCCACATTAATAAAGAATAAGACATATTTCATATTAATTAATATTTGTGAATTAAATATTAATTTTACGTTAAAGGGGTTTCTATGTTCGATAGCATACCCGATACACAACAACGAGTTTATTTGAAATCTTACGTTGCACACTAATAATATAATATTATTATTTTAAATTGTAGTTTACTCTTAGCCATTGTATTGGAGGGAATGAATGAAACTAACTACAATATGATTATACATGTTTTTTAAATGTATATACATTTATGCAATAAAATTTCGAGGCTTAAAATGTGAATGAATCTAATTTTAAGCATAATTTACATTAAAAGGTCTATTTACCACCTTTTAATGGAGAACCCTCTTTAAATATAGTTTTGGTAACTTTAATACATTCTATATGACCAAATAAAATACTTCTTTAGAGTGGGGACATCAAAATTTACATTGTGTAAATTTTGGGAATTTTTCCGAAAAAGTTCAATTTTTAATGAATAGTGAAAAATATTGTATTTTAATACAAAAATATTTTTTAATACTATTTATTTATATAGTTAGATTATATTTTTAATTGGTTATAATGTGTAATTAGAGTATATTTTTACCATTTAATCCAATGCTGGTCATTGAAATTAATTTCACTTTGAAATTGGACATAAACATGTATCAATATTTTGATAGTGATTTTTTTCTTAACAACACACTATTTGTTTCATCCTTATCTCACTTTGGATGTGGGTTCAAGCTATGCGGCCTTTCTAGACGAAAATGGATGTTACATGGTATGTGAGACATCCTTTTTATAAAACAATATTATTATAATTACTATAATGTTACCAAAGTGTAATTACCCATAATTTTCTCAATATCTAGGATTAGATAAACATTAAAGATAACCAATGCCGTCATAAATAATATTTATAAGTATTTTCTCAAAATTAGGCACATATTAATGGTTATCCTCTATCAATAATTTTATTTCCACGTAGTTAAACTTTGAACTGAATCACTTTTCCTAGACATCATTACCATTGAGAATATTCTCTCAATTCCATAATGAAAATATTATTGTTTTATAATCCATAAACATTTAATAATTATAATAACTAGAATATAGTTGATCAAAATACTCCTATAACATAATTATTGAATTCAAACACAAGTAAATTAACTATTACACTTCTTCTATAGTAATAGGATAATATTTAACATGACCCATTAGCTCATTTTGTTGTATATTCTTTTGACTAATGGGGAATTTATTTCTGTTTCTCCCCATATCATTATGGTTTAAGTCCTTCATATTTAAATATTATTTCTTGACCTAAAAATCATAATATTTGTGTAATTTTTCTCAACATTTGATGAAAATTTATTTTCCATATAATTATGTACCAAGGAGTTTCCTTCCATAAATATAACATTCTAGAATATCCTTCTTTCCCTTCATCCCTTTATTTGTATTTTTCTTATCCATCCTCTTCTTATTTTCATTCCCTTCAAAGCCATAATACATGAATAATTATTTCTCTATCCTGATAGAACATGATATTATATCCTCATATGATGAGAATGTTTGGGAGACTAGTATAATTTTTAGGATTGTCTTAATAGCATCAAATAAATAGCCAATATTGATCTTTTCATTATGAACATCGTATGTATCATTCCTCTCTATCCTTGTAAATTTTTCTTCATACATAGAAACATTTCTATCTCTCTTTTGACTAAAACTCAAATAATTTCTCTCTATATCCAATCATTAACTACAAGGAAAATATTATTCCAAGAAAAGTAACTTAAAATCCTTCTCCTCTATGATTTCTATTTCATCATCATCCTTATTATTTTGAATTAATGACAACCATTCATCTGCATCCCCTAAGAGATGTTAAATTTCCATGAAAACCTTATCTCTTTGTCTCCTTCCTAGAGAGAAAAATATATTCTCTATTTAACTTATCCATTACTTAGTTAAAAATGTATTTGTAGTCTCAATTAATTATGGGGCTTGATAAAGCTTGAAACAACATATAATTATTACACCAAATGGTTGATTAGAAGGATACTCTATACGGGAAAAGTTATTACTCATAGCTTAAGTCTCTATCCTTAATAAGGTTATAATTTGTTCAGTTCAAGCTTCAACTCTAGCATTAACTTCATTACATTACCTAGGGGGAAATCCCTACATGTGGTACGTGCATTGATATGGTTCACATTAAAACAAATAAGATATATTTCTAAACAATGACATATACTATATTAGATCAAAACATTACAAAACATAATGGATATTTCCAGAACAAGTGAGACACGTCACATGAATTGAAATATTTATGCATAGGTAATATCAAAATAATAAACATAGTTTATTTGGTAATGTGTTGAAATCATATAATTATTTTTATATCATTCTTAATGGTTTGTAATCAAAATTTGAATTAACCCTTGAATTTCCCCCCAAGAGTGTCAAACCAGATATGTAGTAAGGCACATAGTCATGTACCAGGTAATGCTTGATTCAAGCCTGATTTTTCCTTTTCAGAGATATTACCCCTAGTTACCTCTATTCCAAAACCATGTCCACTTGTAGTATCCAAAAAGGGATGTATTTCTTAGAATTCCACATAATCTCCATGTTACCATAACATTAATAAGTTCTTCTATATGTAATTTCAATTTCTATTATATAGTTATTGTTCAGATTAATTGTTTTCCTAAATATAGTTCCCAAAGTTAATATAAAAAATAATTGGTATAAAATGTAATGAACCATACCTTAATAGCCTAGAGTCGATGGTTTCCATATTACATTGGCACCAGATATAATGTATTGTGACATAAAAGACCAAATAGTTTAGTTGTATTTTTAAAATAGATTCATATTTGAACCTCACATTAAAATTGGACGCATAAAATACATTATAGTATTTTAATTTAGCACACCAATATTTCCTTTATCATATCCCTTCACATAAATCATTATATTATACCTAGTATCAAATGGAAAATAAAACATATAAAAGGGGCGGGCTCAGATACTCAGTAAGGGTAAGAATACAATAGAAACTATCATGAATTAATAATAAATAATCCATATGGAAAGGAAAATCATTGAATCACATGGAATTTAATGAATTAATTGAGCATAATATGGAAGGTATAAAGGATGATCAGATAATGAAATATAAAGAATTACCTGATCCTAAAACATAACCACAGATATTCTGACTAATCGAATAATCACATTGAATATTAATAATGGAACTCTTAAAGATGGAACACATAATTGTAATGACCCAAGCCCAGTTTCCTAGATCAGCAGCCTTAATTTGTTATATTTTAATATAAATAAGGAATACACATCCCGAAGGACCAAATAGTTTACTAGTTTTGTAAATCTAGATACACAACTAAGTTCAAAATTACAAATTGAAAGGAAATACAACATAAAAACTTCTTTTGAATCCCACATAAACTCCAGGATTATCCTTACATGTCATTTATAATATTCATCTTCTCCACCTTTAGAAAAATAAAACACAAGAAAGGGGTGATCTATGATTCTTAGTAATGGTAAGTAATACAATAGAAGTTATCAAAATCATAAACACTATTCATGGTGAATAACTGGAAACACATTCCATAAAAATGAACATGAAAAGTTTATGGAATGAATAATGTATGAATAAATAATGTGATAATAAAGTTTGATCGTGGGTATTCTACTAGTCAAATAAACCGATGGACAATAGGTTACTTGTTTTATATTTGAATAAATTCATAATTCTAGACACTAAAATATATCGTCAAGACCACAACTAAGGCATATAAAAATGATTAAGTCTTTAACAAAAACTGTATCTGATAATGGGAAATACCATAGCTAAGTCCATATATGTTTTGTCTCATGAGACCTACCGATTAATCAAGGGTCTATATCTGGACCCACCTGTCACTTTCTAAGTACATTTAATTCCTCATATGAAAGGGGATAAATATAAATAAGATGAACATGTGGAATCACCATCCCCAATCTGTACACATAAACACTAACCATTCTGGGTAGTATTGAGAATAGTGTCAGGATACTACAACAACATGAAAAAAATCATAAAATATTCAATAAAATATTGTATATGACATCATATAATATTACTCCCAAAAACATTAAATAAGTATGTTGAAATAAAATAAATTACTCTTATAAAATCATCGAGTAATTCTTGAGATAAATACTCTTTTACAATGAAAAGAAGACTTTTTTTGGAAAACTCTTTATACAAAATCATAATTGAAATAATTTAGATTTATAATAATAACATTATTTATCTTATAAAAATAATGGTTGATAAAAACACATTATAGTGTGTACTTGAACACATGTAAGAATTTGAGAAGTTCCACTGAAACAAGCTTGTATTTTAGGAATAATTTTTAAAAGATCATTTTAAAACATGTAACTCCCAATAAAATAAATAATTCTTCTAGTTTCTAAAATTATATATAGCATTCACACAAATTTTTTTAAGAGTAAATAAGAATAAATAAGAATTCCATTGATGTTAGTAGAGAATAAGAGTTACTAGAATGAAAATGGAGGTTTGGGTAGAAAATACTTACCTTATGTCTGAAAGTATTCTGCACTAGACCTTAATGTCAGGTCGAATCAAATTAAATACATTAATTAAATAACTAAGAACCTTATATACATATATCTGACTCATAAATTTTTTATTAGGTTCATTTATGTCCTTATTGATAAGTTATAATATTGAATACCATCGTTCGAGAGTGTTCATTTCCTAGATTTCATGATTAGTTTTCTTGATTATATGAGAATGGATGTTCATGTTGAATAGATATAATTATACAGAAATGAAATTATATATTATTTATAAAAATAAAAAAGTGTAAATGGTTATATATATATATATCACTTGGTTACATGGTATGAGGATGATTTATTAGACAGAACATTATAGATAACCATTTACATTATTTTGGTGATATATCGATTGTTACAAACTAGTTTGCCCTATGAATTTTTTATTGAGTATATATAACGGTTAAAAAAATTGAATATTTTATAATAAAAATATTATAATAAGGTTCAAACATTAAATGTTTTCATGACCGGCCATGAATATGGTAATAGATGTTGAAAACTCATCACCCATGAATGTAATAAATTAACACATCTTGGACGGTGTTTCCATTTTGTTGAATACAAGGAAGGAAAAGGATTGATAAAGATGAATTAATAAATTTGCATAACAATAGTAAAGTATATGTATGGCACTGGAGTTATCATACCTTTTCGGATGACGGGAGCTAAGTATAGAAAAGGTAAAAAAAGAAACTTCGAAAGAAAAAGAGAAGTTGAGAAATCCCTTACGAATATTCGGCATCCTAACATCATCCCATAAAAATGAAAAAATTATTCTTATGATAAAAAGGGGTCTATAATCATTCATAAATACTATGGACCATAAGGAGGTGCTTAATTTCAAATCCCAACATGATCCAATTTAAATTTAAAAATAATAACATAATAAGACTGCTTGAAAAATGAAAGGGTGGTATATTCCATTACCTTGTAGAGTGAAAACAAAAACATGGAGGTTGGGACCGTCAGGAATCAAGTAAATGTTGGAGGACTCCTATGTAGTGAAAACTACTAGATTATCAATGATGATGAATTTTTAATTAATAAAAATGAAGGAATGGGTGGGTATTTATAGCAAAAGAGAAGGAGTTTTTTAATAATTTCAAAGGACACCTAATTAGTATTTATTGAAAAACCAAGGGAATTACCATGTTATTTTTCAATTCTGTTGGAAAATTGGGATACCTCATATAATATTTTAATGTGGAATAGTCAACTAGAATTTTATATTAATTATTACGTGATTATGATTTCATTAATCATACTGAAAACTCAAAACTGTATTTTTACTACTCATGAAAAACTAAAGTATTTTATAAAACTCTCATAAATTCATAATAACATAATTCTGATGTTCTGAATTCAAAAATGACCTCCATTTTTTTAGTATAATTTTCCAAATAAGAATAATTTAGTTTTTAAATAAAATTGTAATTTATTCAAAAAATAACAATTTTAAACCTATAAATCATTTTATTGGACCTTGAAAAATTAATCAAGATATAATAATCTTATAAGCGTCAAAAAAATATTAATATGATTTACTATTCATAATGGTCATATTACTATTCATAACGGTATGTTACTATTCACCAAGAATGGAAGTTGGTCCTATAAAAATCTAAATATCTTACTGATCTTAACTGTGTATGTGAGTTTTTTGAAATTCAAATCACAGAGGTGGAAAATTAATGTTTATTGGCTAGATTATAACAAAGTGGCATTTTGTAGAGAATCATTGTTTCATTAATTCAATATTAAAGTTACTTTTAAGGCATTGTAGTGATACATTCTCCCCCCCCCTAAAACATTTCATCTTTGAAATGACTAGAATGTTACCTCACAAAAAGATGTGGGTAGTTCTTCATCATAAGATCCCCAGGATCCCACATTCCCTCTTCAGTTTTATGATTTTTGAAATGGTACATTACCATGTGATTCGTCTAATTCCTCAACACATGATCTTTATTATCCAGAATAAAGATAGGCTCTTCATAGTAATATAAGTCATAGTCCAATTCTATACCAATAAAAGTGAGTACATGTGTTGGGTCTTGCATGTACTTTCCCAACCTTGAGATGTGGAACACATTGTGTACCTTAGAAAGGATAGGTGGAATTGACAATGATATTACCTAGCTCCTATTATCTCCAAAATTTCAAATGTACAAATGAACCTCGGTCTCAGTTTACCTTTCCTCCCAAATCTTATATCAACCATCCATGGAGATACTATTAAGAAAACATGATCTCCCAATTGAATTTAAAAATTATTCCTTCTATTATCAACATACATATTCTACTGCTATGACATGATTTGATATGTGTTTGAATTTGTAGATACCCAAGCTTGACGTACATGGAAATTACATTACTTTTGCGGAATACTTAATACAAAACAAAAACAGACACCCAAGGAACGTAATAGTTTAGTGTCTTTGGAAACTCGGAACAAAATATTCTAATCATGGTGAAAGATCTTGAAAATCTACCATAAATATCTTCCCCTTTTATTTTCATACCTAAAACCATTCTTTAAATCATGGGGAAAAAACATAAAAAGGGTGTGCTCAAATGCTCAGTAAAGGTAAGCATGGAGAAAATAAAACAAACTATATACATTTGATCATAGAAACATGAACATAATGTTTAATCATCAAAATCTTGAGTCGTGAAATAAATCTTGGCGGTACTTAAGGAATAGATCATAAATAAACATTAATCATGATAAAATAGCACGTGAATAAAACATGTAATTGTGGAAAACCATTAAGCACATGATATGATTTCCATAGTAGCCATGGAATATCTTCCAAGACCATCATAGTGGAAAATGTCCATTACTGAACCAGGTTAAATGCTGTTCCAGCCCTATATAACTGAACCATATTTACTTTTCATTCTAGCCATGTATATCTCATAAGATATAAATAATTACCCAATGCATTGGAGGGAGGTATAGGTCCCACTAATCTCATAATGAAATCATTCTTACGTGTGCCACAAAATAAACATAAATCATTCATCATAACCCAAAGAATAAAATGGGTTTCATAAACATCATCCCATCATAACATAATCCATATAAAACAAATGGATATCATTTCATCATAAGAAAAAAAACAATGTAAATAATATAGGCATTATTCTTGAAACATAACCTTATTAAATAATGTTATCATAGATGGAAAATAGTTTTGATAAAACACTTGAAATGAATTCTTGAGGAAAATACCCTTTCTTCTTCCAAAACATTTTTTTCTCAAAATGACATGCAATTTAAAAGAAAATATTATTTTTGAAAAGAATCATGAAATATTGTAGAGGAATATTTATTTAAATAAGGCGTTATGAAATCGTAAAAATCCATTCACACTGTATATGTTAAAAAACATTCTCCTCATACTTTTAACGGAAAAGTCAAAAAGTACCACATATGGTAAACAAAAAAAATATTCCTTCCATAACACAAAGTAAAATTCAAAGAGGGGTAAACAAGAAATTAAACATAAAATGAAGAATATTAAACAGTTTATGAAAAAAAAATTATGGACATGGATGAAAAATATAACCCTAGTAAATACTTATAAGAAATCCCGGATAAAAACAAGATTGAAAAATTATCCCTTAACTTATGTACAATTTCTTATGTATATTTCCAAGACTCCTGTATATCTGGTTTAAACATATTATTAACTTGTAATAGAACCATAATAATATTTATTATATCATATATGATTCACTTATGACTTTATATTACCCGTTCATTTGTCTATTCCATGTTAAAGAAGTGTTTTGGGTAAAATCATTTCATTTATTATATGTGTTTTGACTTGTAATTATTCATATAATTACTTAGATCATGATTAATTAATTACAGAATGTAAAACAAGATTTATATATATTCATAATATAATATATCGATAAATGGAATGAAATACACCGTTCATGGAGAGGGTTCGTCGTACGCACGCATGAACGTTGTTTTCGTTTCCTTATTGACTTGAATGGGAGTAATTACATGACATATATATATATATATATGTAAATATATTATAATTATTATGTCATATATATCATTATTATTCATTATATATACTTTATAATCATTCTTCAATTGTGAACATGGATAATGAATCTCATCGCGTCGTGGAGACGGTAATCCGTACTTACGCATGAGCGATGATATCATTCCCTTAATTATTGAATGGTATTGGAGTGAATGATAGAATATCTCAAGATTAGTATCATGTTAAAATAGTCATATATAGTTATTATTTACACCATTATACCCATCCCAGTATGGTGGTGGTAGAAAAACAGATTACACGACGGCGTAGAGACGGTATTCTGTACGTACGCACGCATGATGATTTCGTTTTCTGTAGAATGGATAGAAGGTGAAATGGGGTTGTTTCATATTTATAAAAACATATCAATATCTGATTTATACTTATGTTATTACTATATAATGAAAGAAATAAATAATAGTAAGTAGAAGAAGAAATAAATTTGAAAGAATCGGTAAAGGATATTACATCTTCTTCGACGCGCCTCTTCTAAACCTCATTTTAGGGAACTAAAGTTGGTCTTTGAAGAATACCAGAACCTCTAGTATGTTTCTAGGGAAGAGGTGAAGATAAATGGACAAGGTTTTTCTAAGGTTTAAGGCTCAAAATGTTGTGGAGAGGAGAGGGAGGAGGTTCCCTTTTATAAGAGAGGAGAGGGGCACTTTTGGAAACCTCTAAAATATTAATTTATAATAAACCCAAACCCCACTTAAAAACTTCCCAAATGACTCAAATCCGAAGATTAGATGATATAGGGTTTTAATATCATCAAAAAAATATTATTTGGACATGTTGGGAATTTATTTTAAACCTTATCTCCTAGATTTATCCTTATTTAATCTATTTAATTTTATTTGTGGTAATAATATTCTATATTTTAAATTGTTGTAAATAATTAATTATGTGTTTTTAATCGTACATAATTGGATACTATATGACATTTTAGACAATATAAATATAAATTTATAATTTTAAATTATATTTTTGATTTTTAAACAATTTAATAATATGTTATTTTTAAAAAATAACAATAGTTTCAATTTTAACACTATTCGTTTATTTGAATTTAAATAAAATCCAAATAGAGGATATATTCGAGAAAAATTATTTAATAAATTCATAACATGTCATATTTATCTAGAAAATTCATATAGCACATTAAATAGTTCATATATTATTTATTTTAATATTTTTAATACCATTTATTTGATATTTCCCTTAATCAAATAATTACTAAAAACATTTTTGTATAATTATTTAACAAACTTATTTTTTGCATAAAAATTAAAAATAATATAATATAATCCAGATAAATCTAGTATCTTCTATAATAATACATTTACATGAATTTATAATCTAAAAATCGCAACATTTAAATTTTTGTATTTATTAAATTATGAAGGTGACAACTTTGACATATTTTAAAATAAAATAATTTAAGTGTAATAATCACTTTTATAAGGCTCTAGATGGTCAAATATTAGACTATTGGATGATAATGGAATACATTTACACAACAAATAAGTTATGGTCAGGTGTTTGTGCCTTTTATGGTCACTATTAGTTTAATAAAAACTGTATAATAGATTTTTCACTAAATAAACAATTTCTGCATCACTATTGTGTCACCATTAATAATAATTATTTAATACCTAAAAATTCTAAATAAATTCACATGATGTAGATAATTTTATTTGATTTCTGGTGACTATTTATTCTCGATGTTTTATGAAGTTTATCACTAAATTAAAATTATTACACTTATAAGATATAAGAGAGTGACATGTTGTCACTTTCATTGATTTTAATAATAATTACATCATTCTAATGGTTAAAAGTCCAAGAAATGAATCTATTACAACTCTTATGTGATATGGGTCGACATTAATTCATCCAATAGAAAGTTTCAGGTGTTAGGGTAATTTTATAATCTTATTTTTACCCTTAATTACCCGATTTACCTTTAACTGTATTAAATAATATTTACCGTAGTTACTATTCATAATGTCTAAAAATAAAAAGTAACCTATTTGCATAATTTAGACCAACTGATTCCAAATATGGAATCCATTTTTGCAAATTCAAAACACATAATTTTCAGTATTTAATTTAAAATTAATCCCGCAGTTGAGAAAATGAGTTTTAGAAGATAAAACATTGCAAAAGATTGAAATGTTTTTACCTATGAATTCAATGTAAAATTAATGATAATGAATTTAATTATATTAAATGGTAAAAATATATTCTATTTATACATTAAAACCATTCAATAATTTATTTAACAATATAAATTATTTTGATGAAAAAAGTTATTTTCAATTAAAATTTAGCATATTTTTACTATTCATCAAAATAAGAAACTTATCAGAAAAATATAAAAAAAATTCTCCAAAGTAAATTTCTATATCCTGATTCCAAGTAAGAAGTTTAATTTGTCAAATTGAACTTATAAACATGTCAAAAATAAGATTTAATGTGTTCGTTCCATCAAAAGGCGGCAAAACTTCATTTTTTTTAAAAAATACTTAATTTACTCGAAAAATTTATTTTGTTCTCATACAATGTTCTAGAATATGTGTAAGATGAATTATTATGTAATAAAATAAAAAATGTAGTTAATACTATTCATAATGTATAGATCATAATAATATATTGTTGTTTAGTGAAAATCGGTATTGCGTACAACACACGCTATCGAGCAAGGTCGCTTGTGCGTGCAACAGAAGCCAAGAATAGTGTTTGCGTATACTACAAGCTAATATGGTGTTGCTTATAGCACAAGATAATATTGGTGTAGTATACAAAAAAATACATCAATGAAATTAAAAATGATATCTCTCATAAAATCTCATGGTGTTACTACCCCCCTTAAAATGAATTTCCCCCTTGAAATTCACCGGGGTTATAAATGGTTTTTCTACTAGAAAGTTTCTTTTATAGAAACCCACATCGTAAAAACGAATACTAAAACATCATTTTAAAAATTAACGTTAGAAACATAACAGAAACCCAAAGTAACTCATCAATGGGTTTCCATGTAAGATAACATAAGTGAAAACATGGATATGGAAGAGAAATCAAACCATCATATTCTGATAAAGAGTGGTAGAGAACATGGCTATGAAAAAGCCAACAATCAAAAATACATAAATTTGTGATGATCTAAGGTACCATATGATTCATCAGATATTAGATTACTAGGAAATTATTGTTGGTTTTCAATATCATTTCCCAAAAGTTGATGAATTTTTTCATAATGAGAAATACTTAATTGATTTTAGTGTAATATCATCATTGGTCACTACATGAACAATTTCTACTTCATCTCTTATTTAAAGAAATGAAGTTGAATTTGTAATTCTTGAAGTATTAGCAGATCATGCTATAGAATGATAGGTCATTCCATCTGTCTCAAACATAAGGTTAAAAAAAGTTATTAAATATACATAAGTCCATCTATGGTGAGATTAATTGTATATGGTTCCAAAAATGAACTTATACTTCATCTATCATACTTCTTAGTAAAATAAAACTAATTTCTACTAACCAGGGACTTCTGGTAGGCTAGTGGTATGCAATAATGGCCTGTCATACTTCGGTTGTGGGTTTGATTCCCACATCCTTGTCCGATGCAACGGGTTGCCGCCCATCCTATGGGTTGTCCGTTTTATAAAACTATGCTATTATAAAATTTCAGAAATAATATCAAAAAGTTATAGCCTTAAAAAATACTATCTGATGTCTAACATAATCCATACCAATATTTAGGGTTATCCAAAATACTTCTGTCCAATCTCATAGTATAAAGAAAAATATTACTAGAGAGGTCATATAGAAAGCATGTTATTAGCATCATTTATTCCCCATATATCATAAGATATATCTTGTTGGTCATATTCCAAACATGTGAATACCTTAATCATGTATTTTCTTGGAAAATTAATACCCATTTAACCTTAGTGAAAACATGAATGCTTTCAAAAGTTAACTCTTTCCACATACCAAAATCCCAAAATTTCTATATACTCAAACAATGATATCAATTTGTCCTTATATACGTCATGAGATCATTAATACAATCAAACATATTATTTTCGCCTTATCCCTTCATTATGCGCATATCATCTTCTTTTCGAAAATATCTGAATAACCTTTCACTGTTACCGGTACCATTCAACATATAATTTCAAATACATTAGGAAAGACAATAGTGTAACAATCCTTAGATGTTTCTCTATTCCATAGTACCATTAAATTACCTATAAAACATTACTCTTGGTAAACATATAATCATTCCACTACATTCTTAAAACATTGATCGAGATTCATAATTTTATTCCTCAACACTTCTTTCATTTCATATATCATTTGTAGTCTATTCATCATTACCAACATAAATACTACTAATATGATCATTCTGATTCTCTTCATGAGATTTTCCCTTAGGGAATTGGTTTTCATAATGCCCGTACATTCCACATTTAAAACATTTAACCATTGTTAATGTCATAGAAATACCATTATCCATGTCTATGGTGTTAACTGTACCTTTTCCATTGCAATTACTGGCTTTGTGTCCTTCTTTTCCACACCCAAAGAATCTTCTAGTTCCTTTGAAACTTTCTCCCTGATGCCTCTTACCACATGATTTAAATGATGTAAAATGAACTTTCTTTCCTCTATTATTATCATGAAACTCCATATTTCTCTTATT
Organism: Viscum album; assembly: GCA_963277665.1. Lineage (NCBI taxonomy): Eukaryota > Viridiplantae > Streptophyta > Magnoliopsida > Santalales > Viscaceae > Viscum > Viscum album. The sequence continues at coordinate 854,022,267 of OY728167.1, read as the reverse complement.
AGCTAAGTCATGAAACTTAACAAAGTTTAGATTATTGATCATATTATGAGATTGATGAATAGGAATAATAATGATGTTTGGACTTCCAAATACCATTTCATTAGGTTTCTCATGAAGAATATCATTCCATTGTCCATCATATCCTACATTATCGTGAATCTTCATGTTTCCAGCCATTTTCTAAAACCCAAAAAGAATCGTGTGAGAGGCAAAAATCATACTAGAAAAAATACATAATAAACGGGAGTACCTTCAATATCTAACAGCTTAGGTTTAATTCTAAGATAGTTATCATAATTCTAGGACTATAACCTATACTTAAACTTAACCTTAGGGACATCCCTAGACATACCTTAGAAATATATCTAGGGATCTCACTAAAGTTTTCGCATCCTAGTTTCCAAAGTTTAACTAAACAATTCCTCTGATACCAATTGTAGATACCCAAGCTTGATGCACATGGAAATTACATTACTTTTACAGAATACTTAATACAAAAAAAACAGACACCCAAGGAATGTAATAGTTTAGTGTCTTTGGAAACTTGGAACAAATTCTTCTAATCATGGTGAAAGATCTTCAAAATCTCCCATAAATATATTCCCCTTTTGTTTTCTTACCTAAAACCTCTCTATATATCCTGGGGAAAAGAAAACATAAAAAGGGTGAGCTCAAATTCTCAGTAAGGGTAAGAATGGAGAAAATAAAACAAACCATATAAATTTGAACTTAGAAACATGAACATAAAGTTTAAACATCAAAATATTGAGTCATGAAATAAATATTCGCAGTACGTAAGGCATATATCATAATGAAACATTAATCATGATAAAATAGCATGGGAGTAAAACATGTAATTGTAGAAAACCATTAATCACATGATATGATTTACAAAGTATCCAAGGCATTTCTGACAACACAATCATAGTGGACAATGTCCATTACTGAACCAGGTTTACTTGTCGTTCCAGCCCAGTATTACTGAACCATATTTACTTGTCGTTCCAGGCATGTATATCTCATGAGATATAAATAATTACCCAATGAATTGGAGGGAGATATAGGTCCCACCCATCTCATAATGAAATAATTCGTACGTGTGCCACAAAATAAACATAAATCATTCATCATAACCCAAAGAATAAAATGGGTCTCATAAACATCATCCCGTCATAACATATTCCATATAAAACAAATGGGTATCATCTCATCATAATAAAACTCAAAACATGTAAATAATAGATTCATTATTCTTGAAACATAACCATATTAAATAATGTCATCATAGATGGAAAATGGTTTTGATAAGACACTTGAAATGAATCCTTGAGGAAAATATACTTTCTTCTTCCAAATCATTTTCTTTTCTCAAAATGACATGCAATTTAAAAGAAAATAATTTTGTTGAAAATAATCATGAAATCTTGTAGAGTATTATTTATGTAAATAAGGAATTATTAAATCATAAAAATCCGTTCACACCGTATAAGTTAAAAAAAACATTATCCTCGTACTTTTAACGGAAAAGTAAAAAAGTACCACGTATGGTAACAAAAAAAAGATTCCTTCCATAACACAAAGTGAAAGTCAAAGTGGTGTAAACATGACTTTAAACATACATGGGAGAATATTAAACACTTTATGAAAAAAAAATTATGGACATGGATGAAAAATATAACCCTAGCAAATACTTACGTATAATAAATCTCGGATAAAAATGAGATTGCAAAATTATCCCTCACCTTATGTCCAATTTATTTCTTATGTTTCCGAGAATCCTGTATAGTGGGTTTAAACATATTATTAACTTGTAACAGAACCATAATAATATTTATGATATCATATATGATTCACTTACGACTTTATATTATCCATTCATTTGTCAACTCCATGTTAAAGCAGCGTTTTGAGTAAATTCATTTAATTTATTGTATGTGTTTTGGCTTTTAATTATTCAAATAATTACTTAGATCATGATACATACTTCCAGAATTAAAAACATGATTTATATATATTCAGAATATAATATATCGATAAATGGAATGAAATACACCGTTCATGGAGACTGTAGGCTGTATGTACGCATGAATGTTGTTTTCCTTTCCTTATTGACTTGAATGGGAGTAAGTAGATGAAGTATATATATATACCCATAAATACAGTAGAATTATTATGTCATATATATCATTATTATTAATTATATATACTTTATAATCTTTCTTTAATGGTAAACATGGATAATGAATCTCATCGCGTCATGGAGACGGTAATCCGTACGTACGCACGAGCGATGATATCATTCCCATAATTATTGAAATGTATTGGACTGGGTGATAGAATATATCATAATTATTATCATGTTATAATAATCATATATAGTTATTCTTTACCCCATTATACCCATCGAAGTAAGGTGGTGGTGGAAAACCGATTACACCACAGCGTGGAGACGGTATTCCGTACGTACGCACGCGCGGTGATTTCATTTTCCATAGGATAGACAGAAGGTGAAATGGGGTTGTTTAATGTTTATAATAACATATAAATATATTAGTGATACTGATGTTATTACATTATAATGAAACAAATAAATAAGAGGAAGTATAAGAAGAAATAAATTTGAAAGATTCGGTAAAGGATATTACCTCTTCTTGGATGCGCCTCTTATAAACTTCCTCTTAGGGAAATAAAGTTGGTCTTTTAAGAAGAAAAGGACCACTAGTATGTTTCTAGGGAAGTGGAGAAGAGAAATGGATAGGGGTTTTCCGAGCATGAATGCTCAAAATATTGTGAAGAGGAGATGGAGGAGGTGCCCTTTTATAAGAGAGGATATAACAGTTTTGGAAAACACTAAAATATTAATTTATAATAAATCCAAACCCCCCTTAAAAACATCCAAAATGACTCAAATCCAAAGAATATATGAGATAGGGTTTTAATCTAATCAAGAAATAAAATTTAGACATGTTGGGAATTTATTTTAAACATTATGAACTTGATTTATCCTTATTTAATCTATTTAATTTTATTTGTGGTAATAATATTCTAAATTTTAAATTGTTATCAATAATTACTTATGTGTTGTGAATTTTCCATAATTGGATGAGTTATGACATTTTAGACCATATAAATTTCAATTTATAATTTTCAAATATTTTTTGTGATTCTTAAACAATTTAAAAATATGATATTTTGGTAAAATAACAATAGTGTCAATTTTAAGAGTTTAATTAACAAAACACCCAAACACCCCTTGAAGGATGGAATCACGAAACGCCCTGGAGAACCCACCTGCAGGAGAGCATTGGTGAAACCCTAAAGCCTCCTCTGATTAAAATAGGACCAAGGATTCCAGATCTTTTGCTGATGTCGTTGCAAATCGAGTCCCCAGAGAAGAACCGAAAGCCGCTGAGTCTATTGAGCCAAAACATTTTCGCCATCATAGGTTATCTGCAATTTCTTTCTTGGATGAAGAGGTAAAACTTCTTTCCTCTGATCTAAACTTTGTTCTGGTTGGAAAATCCATCAAGCAACGACCATCTTTAATTTTTTTGCGAAGAACACTCGAGAACATAGGTTTTGAAAACATTCATGTAGGTTTATTGAATTCTTTGCATGTTCTTCTATGGTTTTCCTCTGAAAATGATTATTACTGACATTGGGCGAGAGGCTCTTAGAATTTTGGAGGCTGTTGCATGAAGGCTATGAAATGGGAACCAGATTTCTATGTGGACTTTGAGCCACCTACTATCCTGATATGGCTGGGGTTTCTGGGTCTACCTATTCACCTTTTTAAACAGAATGCTCTTTTCTCCATTGCTAGATTATTTGGACACCCAATCAAATTAGATTTTTCCTCTCAGAATTTTTCTCGGCCATAAGTTGCTCGTGTGTGTACTTAAGTGGATATTTCACAACCACTGCCCTCTAGATTCTGGTTGCAAAATGGCTCAAATGGCTATGACCAAGATGTAGTTTTTGAAAGCATTCCTGCATTTCGCAAGATGTGCTATAGAATTGGACATCTTATTGGTGAATGTGAGGAGAAAATGATGTCACAGCCTCTCCCCTAACATAGATCAGTTTGGATTGAGAAAAAAAATACAAAATCTCACAGCCATCAACTAATAATGAAAACAAGGAAAATCAGACCAAGGTAGATGTCTCCACCCCTCCAAAACCCCCCATTGAGGGTGTGCAAAAAGATAAGGCATTGACACCCTGTAATGAGCTCTCTAATCCAACGACCAATACTAGTCAACAGGGAGGGGAGGATGAAGCTCAGTCTGACTCAGATGAGTCCATTCAGGATGAGCCTGATAAATCCTATCAATTGGAGGAAGAATTCTTGAAATCAAGTTATATGAAAAGGAATAAACCTTTAGTTGACACAGAAGGTTTTGTTATTCCTAGTTATAGACACATAATTAAAATCAAAGATCACTCCAAAATAGAAAGGACCATTATTACAAGATCCCTGGCTGCACATGCAAAGGAAGAAAATGCTATTCCTCCATAGCCCATGACAACTAAAATGTCATATGACTCAGAAAAAATGGATTCAGAAGACTCCTCCAGTGAGGATGATGAGAAAGAACCTGCATTTAGAGTTGCTTATGTCATGGAGAAAAAATTGGACTTCTCAAAAGAGCTTGATTTGTGGATAGATGAGAATGACAGAACTGCCTTTATAAAATACAAAAATGGTGAAATGATCGCTGACACTTATCTTGAGCTCCGAAAAATAATGTTCATCTTTGTTTGTGAGGAATTCAAGAAAAACCCAAATTTCAACTTCAATGAAATTCCATGGAAATAATTGGTCTGTCTTCTCTGGGTTTCTATTGGATTTCCGTCCTACTTGAGCTTTTTCTGTTTTTTATTTCAACAAAGGATCATATTTTAGACTGCTTTATGGAAAATATTCGGTTTAAATTTTGGGTGTTCTTGGTTTGAAGGACTACCCCTTTCTCTACTATGAATCTCTTGCAGGGTTCTTCTTTTTTATTTATTATTGCTTGCCTTCTCTCTCATGATATGATGATGTTGTTTTTCTTTCACTTCTTTTAGGCTGGTTGGTTTTGGATGATTTATCTATCACTATGACAACTGCCTCGTTGATCTTGCTTCCAATAGCTGTTGGTTTTTTTCTGCATGAAATCTGTCTGCTAAAATGATGTTTTGTTTACAGAAGAGAGCTTGAAGTCTTGACTGCTCTATGGTGGCATATGGTTCCTAGACTGCATAGGTACTGTTTGTTTTTGTTTTTGCAGTGGATTTCATAAGGTATGATGACTACATGAAGATGTTTCCCCTAAGAGATGGATCTCCTGGACTGCTCCGGCTGCAGCCCCACCAGCTTAGCCCTTGAATTCTGTCTTCCTAGTTCACCTATGAAGTTTGTCAGCCTGCTTCCTTAAATACCTTTTTCTTTGGCTGTTTCTATGTTTTTGTTGGTGTAACTTCATTACACCTCAGGATTTCATTGTAAACTCTTTATTTAATAAATTCTCTCGGCATGGATTGTGAAACTAATCGATGTCAATTCCTCAAACAAAAAATAGTGTCAATTTTAATACTATTAATTTATTTGAATTTAAATAAACTCCACAAAGAGTATATATTCTAAAAAAAATTAATAGATTAATAACATGTCATATTTTTCTAGAAAATTCGTGGATCACATAAATAGCTCATATATTATTTATTTTAATCTTTTTAATACCATTTATTTGATATTTCCCTTAATAAAATAATTAATACATCATTTTTGTATATTATTTAACATAATTATTTGTTGCATAAAAAATAAAAATAAAATACAATGATATAGATAAATCTAATATCTTCCGTAAGAATACTTTTACTCGAATTTATAATCTAAAAATAACAACATGTAAATTGTTATATTTATTAAATTATGAAGGTGAAAACTTTGACATCATTTAAAATAAAATAATATAAGTGTCATAATCACTTTTATAAGGCTCCAAATGGAAAAATATTAGACCATTGTATGTGAAGTGCATTGTGTTGCATTTGTTGTCAATGAGGCATGAAGTTGTCTTGGAATGAATGGATGTCAAGGAGTCAAGATGTGAATGTCAAAGGATGTGATGGTGATGGTGATGAAAGGAGAATGGCCATGATACTAAGAGGCATGTCACTTAGGAGATTCACTAAGTGGCATAGGAGATGTGGTTGAAACATTCTCTAGTAATATCAGACGATTGTTGAGCTGTTCTTTAAGTTCATAGAACTTGTATCCTGATGATACAAAGTCACAACAATGATAGAAGACCATGCATTGTATTGACAATGCATGAGGAGATGAAAGGAGATCCATCCACAATCACTAATTGGATGAAGTGAGCTGAAGAAGACCATGTACTAATTCTTAGTGCATGACAATGTGAATGTGATCCAACTTGACCTCTAATTGGATCATTGAAGAACATTGAAGAATTATTTGATTCAGGAGCTTCGGTTGATGGAGAACCTTCAAGAATTCACTCCTAAGTAATGAATATATGTTGAGGAGATTTGAGGAATTCTAATGAAGAAGAGAAGGGAAGAAATGTAGAAGGATGTCTTAGAGTTGTGGCATTTGGCATTTTACACTTAGTACTTTGTATACTTAGTGTATATTTAAGCAAAAAATATGCCACCAAGGGCCAGCCTTAAGGGTTCAACCCCCAATGCACATGTGGGCCTAAGGCGCCACGCCCAAGGGGGGATCCCATGTGGCCAGCCCGAGAGGCAGGGGGGCCGTGTGTAAGCCCCGGGCCACGCAGGGGATCAGTTCCTGCGCAGCATGGGCGCCTGAGCGCACGCCCGAGGTGCATAGTGGGCGCTAGAGCACGCCCGCGGAGGCAAGAGTGGGCGCAGAGCGCGCCCGCAGGGAGAACACGGTGCGGGGCGGCACCGTGGAGGGAGAGAATTCAACTGAGCCGGTTGGGGGAGCGCTTAGTTAATAAAGCGCGAGAAAACCGCGCCCCGTTTCGATGTGGGACGCGGAAAAATCCCCGGGAGCGCATCCTGGCCGCACGATTGATCGCGCGCCAGATCCACGCCGCACGATCCATCCGCGGCGCCGCGATCTAATCCAGGCCGTTGAAGATCTGATCTGACGGCCCCGGCATCGTTTCCTCCCTCGAGCCATGCAGAAGGCCACCCGCGAGCCGCCGACGAACCAGAGGCCATCCGACTACCGATTTTGAGATTCCGGCCATCTCCGATCGAGCCGAAGGCTCCATTGAGCTCGTCTGAGCATACCGAACACAACCATGCCTTAAAATATACTTGCATGAAATGAGATGAGAAAATTCGAGTTCGGCCGAAGGCAAACGAAGTTGCCGAGGGCGTGCCGCGTTGCTCAAACGCCTAAACCGAAGGCCGTGCATGCGTTCTGAGTCGCATGCACGTAGAGGAAATGAAAAATAAATGAACCCGCGGTGAACCGAGGAGAAAATTAAGAAGATTTCAAAGAATCTTGAAGATCCGAAATCTTCGGGAGATCAAAGATTTAACCACGCGGATGATCCGAGGCATCCCTCTGCCTATAAAAAGAGAGGCCGAGGCATTATAAAAGCTTGCTGATCCTTTGTTGAAGATCCGGAGAACCGTGAGTGCACCTCTGCCTCGCGAAGACGAAGCCCCGCGCACACTTGTGCGGTGAGATCCCTTGCACGCACCCTGCGCGGCTGAAGTCCTCGGTGCCATCCTTGGCCCGAAGGAGTCCCTTGCGCGCAACCCCTTTGCGCGACAAGAAGTGGAGGTTGGGCAGCACAAAGTTGTGCGCTCCCTCTGTGCACCGTGCCCCCTGCGCGGTAGCACTTGCGCGCCCGCGGTGCCTTGCACCCGTGGCTAGTGCGGCCTAGAGGCCTTGTGCGCTTGCGTGGCAGTAGCACCTGCGCGCCCGCGGCCAGTGCACTCTGTGCGGATGTGAATAGAGGAAGGCCGCACCCCTTGCGCGCCTATTTTGAAGGTGGATTTCGGGCAGTGTGTGTGCAAAGTGGAGAACCCAAGCCGTAGCCTTGTGTGGGTGAAGTGAAGACCACACCTTAGTGTGTGTGTGCAAAATTGAAGAACCACCTATGGGTTAAGTGTGTGCAACAACAATAAGAACATGCCAAGTTTAAGTGTGTGCAAAACGTGGAACAAATTGTGTGTGCACCAAGTGAAGATCACACCTTTTGTGTGTGCAAAACAAGAAGAGGACCTACGGGTTAAGTGTGTGCAAGAAAAAGAGTGAAGGCCAAATATACACTCATTGTGTGTGTGCAAATCAAAGAACAAAGTTGTGTGTGCAAAACAACAAAGTGAAGTGGCCGAACCTATGTGTGTGCACTAAGTGAAGTGTGTACACACTTAGAAGAAGAAAAAGAGGATACTCACACAAAGTATAACACACATTTATGTGTGTGTAATCAAAAGGAATTAAACGTGTGAAGGAGTGAGAAGGGGTGTGCTTAAAGTGTTACACCCTTTGTGGGTTTATTGCACCAAGAGAAGAAAGAGGGAAGTGCATGCTTGCATGCATGCACGTGCACACGTAAACAAGTCAAATCTGCTTGTGTGCATTTGAGGAGTCCAAGACCAGAAGATCTTGAAGATATTGTGATGCCATGCATTCAGTGCATGAAGTTGTTTTGAACTGAGACTGGACCAGACTGAAGTTAAAGACATCATTTGTCTGAGTATTCAGTAGTTGGAGAGAAGCCAGGTCATCCTGAGAAGAAGGAGATAAATCCTGAGCAAGAAGAGAAGACCTGATCAACTCAAGTGATCAGAGGTACAGAGCAAGGCCAGCAGTCTTTATCCCAGACTGCTGAGGATACTTGAAGAACTTAAAGTGAAGAAGAGCTACTCGTGTGACTCGAGGAGCCAGGAGAAGACCCTGTGGGACTCAGGGAGAAGAAGTCTTCAGTGGGATTCTGGAGCAGGCCAGTGGGACTCTGGTAACACTGTGTGAAGCAGTATAAAGACCCTCCTGTGGGACTCAGGAGAGATACAGTGGGATGCTGTATCGACCATTGTAATTCTAACAAGTTATAATGGGAGAATCCATGCTGATAGAGCATGGAAAGGATGTAGGCCTTTGGTGCCGAACCTTGTAAATCCTTGTGTCCTGTGCCTTTTCATTACTGCATCATTCGGGAAAGGTTGAGAGATACAAGAAGAGTGGATCGAGGCTTTAACCAGCCATAGAGGTTTAATTGATAAGAATCACTTAGTAAAAAGTTTTAAGGGATCACTGATTCACCCCCTCCCCCTCTCAGTGATTCACACTGTTCTGGGCACTTCAATTGGTATCAGAGCGAAGGTTACCTCTAAAAGATCCAAGGGAGTCTTTATGAAGTGCAGATTTGAGGAAATGAGCAACCAGCCTCAAATGGAGATATCTGCCAAGACTCAGAAAAATAGAAAGAAGAAACAGGCCAAGAAGATGAAGAAAGCCTGTCCTAGCTGTGATGAAGTTGAAACAATGAATGATATTCAGAGTGCACTCAAATATCTTCAGAAGACAGTTCCCATGGAAGTGGAAAAGTGTATAGCTACAGGCATTCATGATCTTCAAGAAGAAAAATCACAGCTAGAAGAAGAAGCCAATGCTATGGAAGATCAGCTGGCTAAAAGGGTTGGCATAACCAACACTCTCAGAAAGCTGGTAAATGCCAAAGATGAAACAGTTTCTCTTTGCAATGAAAGATATGAAGACACTGCTGAAGAATTGCAAAGAAGCCTTTCTGAGAAAGAATTCTTTATGATAATGATCAAAGAAGTTTTCCATGCACTGGAAAAATTGCACAAAGTGTCAATGGTTGTCAGAAATGCTCAACTAGAAGACAAAGTCAAATTGGTGAAGGAGCTGGACAATTCATTGCAAGAATTAAAGAAGGTGCATGAAGACCAGATGAAACAACTGGTGGAGAATTGGGAAGGAAAGCTAAGAACTGTTGAGGATGAGAAGAACTCCCTCAACATGAAATACTTAGAACTAGAGGTGATATTGAAAAATCTGCAATCACCCAAAGCTGAATCCTCCCAGTCAGCTGGAAGAAGAAATGTTGCTACTCAAGTATGCATTGAGCAGGATGATTCTAAAATAAAGACATCCTCTAATAAAAGGGCAACAACTTCTAAAAAGAAGGTACCATCCATACCATCTTGTACTGATGCTTCTAATAGCGTTTCCACAAAAAGTGCAGGATGGAAGAATAATTCCAAACAAATATGGATGAAGACAGTAAAGAAGCAGAGCTCTCCTGAAACAGCACAACAGGTCAAGAAAAGTACCCAACAATCAGAAGGACTCAAGAGGTCAAGATTTGTGGGTCAATGCTGGTGTTGTAATAAGTATGGGCATTGTGCAAAGGATTGTTGGTACAATCCAATGAATGCCAAAGCACAGAGGAAGCCCATGCCAAGGGGGAGCAAGCCAGAAGGAAATAAGCAACATCCACAGGTCCAGAGACATCTGTTTACTGCAAATAGATTTGGATTGCTTGATAACATCTGGGATGTGTGAAAAAGTGGTCAAATAGATACATGTCAATCTCCAACTGTATCCAGAGCTCAAAAGAAGAAAAGATCACAGAACCTGGCTCAGAGAGAATCCTTGGGAAGCAAGCAGAAGAAAGTGGAAGATGCTCCCAAGAAGATTATGAAAAAGGAAGAGAAGACCTTGGAGTCTAAGTCCAAGAAGGGTGAGTCATCCAGTAGGACCACCAAGAAGACATGCTTCTACTGTGGAAAGAAAGGTCATACCATGGATCTTTGCAAACAAGCCATGGAAATCAATAGAAGCCAACTGCACTCAAACAGACAATCAATCCAGAAGAAGAAGAAGGGATTGATTGAAAATAAGTTGCCTAAGAGAGGTATCTTGACAGCATTAAAGGAACCATGTGGAACTTCCAGAACTGAGGCCACACTCTCAAGTGACTCACTAGTCATATGGCCAAATCAGTTGCAACTTGCCAAAGATCTGCAGAGAGCTGAAGATGAAGTTCTGGCAATTGCTAAGGCAAAAGGGAAGAATAAGATTTCACATGAAGATGTGTTGAGATCCACACCAGCACAAACATCATTGAAGATCAAATGTGCAAGTGTGAAGAATGGTGAAAATGGGACATCTCGGTTGAGAGAATCTTCTCAACCTTGTTGTTCACATTGATGAACCAAGGAGGTTCCATCTTATTCCCTAATCACTTGTATTTACATGTGCTAACATTGCAGGGAATTGAAGATGATGATCATTCTCATCTGGAGAGTGGTTTGGAAGGAATGGAGTGCACCCCTTGAGGGGGAGCCTATCTGTAGAAGATGGAATTCTTAGATTAATACCATCTTGAGAAAAGTGAAGGTATTCCAATCATACTTTCATCCCTTGTTTCTTAATTGAGTTTATCTTGTCAATTAAGGGGGAGTATGGATTGAAGACAAATGGATGAAAGGGGGAGCTTTATCTTTGCACTGAACTTTCTAATGAGTTTTGTGAAGTTGTGAAGGATTTAGCAATTCATTGTTATATCTGAAAAATTTCAAACCCCTAAGCATGATCTCACATGTGTAGAGAATTGTGGACATCATTGAGTTCCTTGGTTACATCACTCTTGTTTTCTACACCGGGTTAGCCCAAGTAGACTTAGAATTGATTTACTAAAGGTTCTTTGCTAAAGAGAACATGTGACATCATCCCTCTCTCAGTGTTTTTCAAGAAAATACTTTTTAAAGGGAGGAAGTGATATTTTGAAGAGAACCATACCACACCTTTGCATTTGATTGCCAATAAGGGGGAGAAATATTGGCACACATATTGACCCATTCATATGTGCTGAAGGAGTGTATTGACAACAAATACAAAGGGGGAGATTGAAGTGCATTGTGTTGCATTTGTTGTCAACGAGGCATGAAGTTGTCTTGGAATGAATGGATGTCAAGGAGTCAAGATGTGAATGTCAAAGGATGTGATGGTGATGGTGATGAAAGGAGAATGGCCATGATACTAAGAGGCATGTCACTTAGGAGATTCACTAAGTGGCATAGGAGATGTGGTTGAAACATTCTCTAGTAATATCAGACGATTGTTGAGCTATTCTTTAAGTTCATAGAACTTGTATCCTGATGATACAAAGTCACAACAATGATAGAAGACCATGCATTGTATTGACAATGCATGAGGAGATGAAAGGAGATCCATCCACAATCACTAATTGGATGAAGTGAGCTGAAGAAGACCATGTACTAATTCTTAGCGCATGACAATGTGAATGTGATCCAACTTGACCTCTAATTGGATCATTGAAGAACATTGAAGAATTATTTGATTCAGGAGCTTCGGTTGATGGAGAACCTTCAAGAATTCACTCCTAAGTAATGAATATATGTTGAGGAGATTTGAGGAATTCTAATGAAGAAGAGAAGGGAAGAAATGTAGAAGGATGTCTTAGAGTTGTGGCATTTGGCATTTTACACTTAGTACTTTGTATACTTAGTGTATATTTAAGCAAAAAATATGCCACCAAGGGCCAGCCTTAAGGGTTCAACCCCCAAGGCACATGTGGGCCTAAGGCGCCACGCCCAAGGGGGGATCCCATGTGGCCAGCCCGAGAGGCAGGGGGCCGTGTATAAGCCCCGGGCCACGCAGGGGATCAGTTCCTGCGCAGCATGGGCGCCTGAGCAAGCGCCCGAGGTGCATAGTGGGCGCTAGAGCGCGCCCGCGGAGGCAAGAGTGGGCGCAGAGCGCGCCCGCAGGGAGAACACGGTGCGGGGCGGCACCGTGGAGGGAGAGAATTCAACTGAGCCGGTTGGGGGAGCGCTTAGTTAATAAAGCGCGAGAAAACCGCGCCCCGTTTCGATGTGGGACGCGGAAAAATCCCCGGGAGCGCATCCTGGCCGCACGATTGATCGCGCGCCAGATCCACGCCGCACGATCCATCCGCGGCGCCGCGATCTAATCCAGGCCGTTGAAGATCTGATCCGACGGCCCCGGCATCGTCTCCTCCCTCGAGCCATGCAGAAGGCCACCCGCGAGCCGCCGACGAACCAGAGGCCATCCGACGACCGATTTTGAGATTCCGGCCATCTCCGATCGAGCCGAAGGCTCCATTGAGCTCGTCTGAGCATACCGAACACAACCATGCCTTAAAATATACTTGCATGCAATGAGATGAGAAAATTCGAGTTCGGCCGAAGGCAAACGAAGTTGCCGAGGGTGTGCCGCGTTGCTCAAACGCCTAAACCGAAGGCCGTGCATGCGTTCTGAGTCGCATGCACGTAGAGGAAATGAAAAATAAATGAACCCGCGGTGAACCGAGGAGAAAATTAAGAAGATTTCAAAGAATCTTGAAGATCCGAAATCTTCGGGAGATCAAAGATTTAACCACGCGGATGATCCGAGGCATCCCTCTGCCTATAAAAAGAGAGGCCGAGGCATTCTAAAAGCTTGCTGATCCTTTGTTGAAGATCCGGAGAACCGTGAGTGCACCTCTGCCTCGCGAAGACGAAGCCCCGCGCACACTTGCGCGGTGAGATCCCTTGCGCGCACCCTGCGCGGCTGAAGTCCTCGGTGCCATCCTTGGCCCGAAGGAGTCCCTTGCGTGCAACCCCTTTGCGCGACAAGAAGTGGAGGTTGGGCAGCACAAAGTTGTGCGCTCCCTCTGTGCACCGTGCCACCTGCGCGGTAGCACTTGCGCGCCCGCGGTGCCTTGCACCCGTGGCTAGTGCGGCCTAGAGGCCTTGTGCGCTTGCGTGGCAGTAGCACCTGCGCGCCCGCGGCCAGTGCACTCTGTGCGGCTGTGAATAGAGGAAGGCCGCACCCCTTGCGCGCGTATTTTGAAGGTGGAGTTCGGGCAGTGTGTGTGCAAAGTGGAGAACCCAAGCCGTAGCCTTGTGTGGGTGAAGTGAAGACCACACCTTAGTGTGTGTGTGCAAAATTGAAGAACCACCTATGGGTTAAGTGTGTGCAACAACAATAAGAACATGCCAAGTTTAAGTGTGTGCAAAACGTGGAACAAATTGTGTGTGCACCAAGTGAAGATCACACCTTTTGTGTGTGCAAAACAAGAAGAGGACCTACGGGTTAAGTGTGTGCAAGAAAAAGAGTGAAGGCCAAATATACACTCATTGTGTGTGTGCAAATCAAAGAACAAAGTTGTGTGTGCAAAACAACAAAGTGAAGTGGCCGAACCTATGTGTGTGCACTAAGTGAAGTGTGTACACACTTAGAAGAAGAAGAAGAGGATACTCACACAAAGTATAACACACATTTATGTGTGTGTAATCAAAAGGAATTAAACGTGTGAAGGAGTGAGAAGGGGTGTGCTTAATGTGTTACACCCTTTGTGGGTTTATTGCAACAAGAGAAGAAAGAGGGAAGTGCATGCTTGCATGCATGCACGTGCACACGTAAACAAGTCAAATCTGCTTGTGTGCATTTGAGGAGTCCAAGACCAGAAGATCTTGAAGATATTGTGATGCCATGCATTCAGTGCATGAAGTTGTTTTGAACTGAGACTGGAACAGACTGAAGTTAAAGACATCATTTGTCTGAGTATTCAGTAGTTGGAGAGAAGCCAGGTCATCCTGAGAAGAAGGAGATAAATCCTGAGCAAGAAGAGAAGACCTGATCAACTCAAGTGATCAGAGGTACAGAGCAAGGCCAGCAGTCTTTATCCTAGACTGCTGAGGATACTTGAAGAACTTAAACTGAAGAAGAGCTACTCGTGTGACTCGAGGAGCCAGGAGAAGACCCTGTGGGACTCAGGGAGAAGAAGTCTTCAGTGGGATTCTGGAGCAGGCCAGTGGGACTCTGGTAACACTGTGTGAAGCAGTATAAAGACCCTCCTGTGGGACTCAGGAGAGATACAGTGGGATGCTGTATCGACCATTGTAATTCTAACAAGTTATAATGGGAGAATCCATGCTGAGAGAGCATGGCAAGGATGTAGGCCTTTGGTGCCGAACCTTGTAAATCCTTGTGTCCTGTGCCTTTTCATTACTGCATCATTCGGGAAAGGTTGAGAGATACAAGAAGAGTGGATCGAGGCTTTAACCAGCCATAGAGGTTTAATTGATAAGAATCAATTAGTAAAAAGTTTTAAGGGATCACTGATTCACCCCCTCCCCCTCTCAGTGATTCACACTGTTCTGGGCACTTCAGTTTGCTTATGGATTACATGTACATGACCAATAAGTTGTGGTCAGGCGTTTGTGCCTTTAATGGTCACTATTAGTTTAATAAAAATAGTATTATTGATTTTTCACTAAATAAACAATTTCTACATCACAATTGTGTCACCATTAAGAATAGTTATTTAATCCCTAAAAATTATAAGTTAATTAACATGATGTATATAACTTTATTATCTTTATGGTGACGATTTATCTTCAATGGTTTTTGAGGTTTATCGCTAAATTAGAATTATTACACTTATAAGATATAAGAGAGTGACATGTTTTCAATTTCATTGGTTTTAATAATAAATACATCATTTTCATGGTCAAAAGTACATGAAATGAATCTATTCCGACCCTTAGGTGGTATGGGTTCACTTTTATTCATCCAATAGAATTTTGGAAAGTGTTAGGGTAATTTTATAGTCTTATTTTTACCCTTAATTACCCGATTTACCTTTAAGTGTAGAAAATAAAATTTACCGTAGTAACTATTCATAATTTCTAACAATAAAAAGTATCCTATTAGCATAATTTGGACCTAATGATTCCAAATATGGAATCCATTTTTCCAGATTCAAAACACAGAAGTCTCGGTATTTAATTTAAAATTAATCCCACTATTGAGAAAACAAGTTTTAAAAGTTAAATCATTACAAAAGATTGAAATGTTATTACCTACGAATTCAATGTAAAATTAATGATAATGACTTGCATTATATTAAATGGTAAAAATATATTATATTTCTACTTTAAAACCATTCAATAATATATTTTAGCCATATAAATTATTTTGATGAAAAAAGTTGTTTTCAATTAAAATTTAGCATATTTTTGGTATTCCTTAAAATAAGAAACTTATTAAAAAAATATAAAAAATTTATCCAACGTAAATTTTTATATCCCGATTCCAAGGAAGATGTTTAATTTGTCAAATTGATCTTATAAATATGTCAAAACCTAGATTTAAAGTGGTTGCGCCATCAAAAGGTGGCAAAACATTATTTTTTGAAAATTACTTATTTTACCTGAAAAAATTATTTTGTTCTCATACAATGTTCTAGAATATGTGTAAGATGAATTATTATGGAATAAAATTCAAAATTTAGTTAATACTATTCATAACAGCTACATCATAATAATATATCGTTGTTTAGTGAAACTCAATATTGCGTACAACACATGCTATCGAGGAAGGTCTCTCTTGCGTGCAACAAAACCCAAGAATAGAGTAAGAATATACTAAAAGTTAATATGGTGTTGACTATAGCGCAAGATAATCATATTATAGCATACAACACAAGATATAAAAGAAATTAAAAATGATATTTCTCAAAAAATCTCGGGGTGTTACAGAATAGTCTTTACCGTTTTTTGTTTCCCATACAAGATTTGGGACCACAATCTACCTTTCACAAACTTCAACCCAACATGTTGGTGTACAAAATCCCTTTCCATAAAATCCTTCATATGGTTCCATAGGAATACTATAATGGAAACTATTATTGTAGAAAAACTTTAGAAAGTGTAAATATTGATCCCACATACCTTGAAATTTGCACGAGTATGATATAAACTTGTCTTATAATGTTTTAATCATCCTTTCAAAATGCCTTTTAGTTTTGGGTGATAAGAAATACTCAAACATACCTCAGTGTCCAAATCATTCTAACTATTTTTATAGAATTTCAATTTAAATCATGGAATACGACAAGAAACTATTGAAAGATGTTCTCTATAATGTCTTAAAACTTCATTGATAGAGTCATGCAAAGAGCTCTAGTGGAAATCCTCCCTTATAGTGAGTAAATGTGCATGTTTTATAGTTTGATAAAAAATTACCTATATTTAAAAAATATTTCTTGGAGTTATGGATAATCCTGTGAAAAAATCCATGATGATTTCATCCAATTTGTAGGTAAGAATTGGTAGAGGTTTCATGACTCTTCTAGGATGTTGTATTTCGTTCTTCACCTATTGACAGACTAAACATATTGATACATAATCATCAATTTACCTCTTCATGTTATCCCACCAAAAACATTCCTTCAAATCTATATACATCATAGTGATAACAGGTTGTATTGAGAAATTTGAACTAAGAACATCATCTAATAACTCCCTTTTTAGATCGAGTTTATTGAGAACACAAAGCCTCTTCCAAAACATCATAATTTTATTTCATATATGAATTCTTCAAACTCCCATCAATCACATAATTTTAATTTTTTTTGAATATTTTCATTATCTGGATGAGAACTTTTAATCCATTATAAGAAATACGGTTTGGAAACCAATTGGAAAATCAATGATGTTTCACCTTCTTTGATTATTACCATATCCATCCTCACCAGATACATGTATATAGTATCCTTGTCAATTATTTTTTTTAGAACTCCAATATCCTTACTACTCAATGAACCAAATACTTTATTTTCATTTTATGGGTGTTAGTGTATGGAACAATTGTAATCTCTGAGCAGATTGACCCATCACCTTTACCTCATACTGAGTTCTTTTTGTAAGAAGTTATATTTTATGTTCTTGTGGATAATATATATAACACACATGTTTAGCCATAGATACGATGTATCCTTATCATTAAAGAAAGTATCATGGATTCCAACTCAACATAATGAGTTTAATAGTTCTATTTTTGAATTTTTAAATGCCTTGATGTAGAGGAAATAACACTATCATTCTGTATTAGGATAAAACTGACTACTTTCTTCGATGCATCGCTATAGATCACAAATCCAGTATTATGTGATGGAAGAGTTATGATTGGTGAATTCACTAATATCCTATTCAAATCATTAAAATATTCCTCACATTATTTTTTCTATACGTACATATCCCTTTTAAGAGTATACTTGGATAATGGGGTGTATAATCGAGTGATGTTTTGAACAAAACACCGATAATATCCTGCTAAACCAATAAGACTATGTACCTAGGTTATGTTCATTGGAGTTGGCCATTGATGAACTACCTTCATCTTTGTAGGATCAACTAATATCACATCCTTAGAGATAATATAGCCAAGAAAATAAACTATTTAAAGCGAGAATTCACGCTAAATAAACTTCCAATATAAGTTATTTCATCTATGAGTATTCAAAATAATGGGTATAATGATAAGTTTAGAAACTAAGGCACATTTACCAGTCATAAGGGGGGTTGATCGAAACATATTTGTTGCAATGATACTTCCCTTAGGAGTTATGACTGACAAATCCATTATTAAATCAAATTGGAATTATCTAATTTTCATGAAAAATGGGCAGATAGAAATGAATGTGATGATCCATAATGAGATAATGAATTGGATACGTTTGAAGAAACGATTAAATTAACTTCCACTACATCATTAAGAATTTCAATCTCATCAGTTGTGATCGCATAATCTTTTCCTTTCACCCTTGTACTTTACGATGGTCTATTTCTTTAACATGTTGGAAAATCATTATGATTTCCCCATCTCCATATACTATAGAATGGATCATTAATAACTTCATCATTTAACTTGAAATCACCAACATTATGGCCTTTCTTTCTAGACCTGCAGCACCTAGATTTTCCTTTTAAGAAAGCACAAGGGTGTTTCCATCCATAGGTTTCATGTTAGATAATTCCCCTTTTCTTTCTTCCATTTATCCACTAAATAATATTCCACCCTCATCGTTTATTGTTTTCCATTAAATTCATTGGACATTGAGAATTATTTCACTTTTTTTATAGAACATGACACAATGTCTTCGTATGATGATAATCATTGAGAGACTAGTTCCCTTCAGAGGAATGATTTTAATCCATATAAGAATTAATAAATCTTTCTCCTTTGATTATGTATATGTTCTGCAACTTTCCTTATTATCCTTGAAATGTTGGATTCATACGTTTCCACATTTTCACCCACATTTTTCCTGTTACCCAATATTCTTGTCTCCCTATCTTCTCATTGTTCTCGAGGAAAATAATTAACTACGATTTTTTCCTTGATGTCCTATTATTCCATTTATTCTATTTTTTCCTCCTCATTTTTGTTTTGAATCAACATCAACCATTTATCCATATCTATTGATAGACGATAAACTACTATGAAAACCATCTCTATTTCATTACATCCCAAAGTGAGAAATATCTTATCTAGGTAACTTATCCAATCCTCTGCTACAAATGGGTTTGACGTCCCATTGAAAAATGGAGGTTTCTTTCGCATAGAGCGGTCTAAAAATTCTCCTCCATGTTATGGATCATGATGCTCCATACAGGTAAAGTTATTTTTCATTTGCTGAGTCACCTGTCCTAGTATAGTTTATGATGCTCAACTATAGTCGCAACTCCAATACCAGTGTCATTATATTCAATAGGAGAAAAATTATTATATGTGATATATGAGTTCATGAAGCATCTATTCCTTCCACTATATGAAATTTCAAACTAATGGAATACCCTATATTAGGTTATTAATCATAATGTATAATTATAACGTAGAAAAATGCTTATCATAAATTGAAATCCTATTCATAGATAATCTCATAATCATATACACAGTTTCTTTGAGGAAAAATTTACATTTCATTCATTCCTAATGATTTGTAAAGAAAATGTGAATTATCCTAAGAATATCCCCAAGGAGTTTCTTGATTGGTGCATCGTAAGGCCCATTTTTGTGTACAAGGATACCCCAGACCAAGCTGTAATATTATTATCAGGGTTTTTACTCTTAGTTACATCTCTTCCAGAGTGATATCTAGTGGGAGTATCTAAACATGGATGTATTCTCTAGAAAGATCCACAAGATCAATTCCATAAAAAAATTCAAGTATGTTCTTGAATTTTTATCCTCAAGTACTATCTTGGGGGTTTGATTCAAAATTCATGTTCTCCAAATATAGTTTTTATGTTTTCTAAAAAACATCCTCTCATACTAACTGTAATCACCCAACCCCAGTTTCCCAATGATGATGCCCTAAATTGTTATATAGAATATAAATAAGGAATACAATTATTTAAGGACCAATTAGTTTAATAATTTTCATAATCTAGATACATAAATATGTTCAAAATTACAACATTAATGGAAATACAACATAAAAAATTCTTTTTAATCAAACATACATTCCAAGAATATCCTCGAAAATCATTCATAATAGTCAACATCACCACATGGGGATAAATAAAATAGAATAATGGGGTAAGCTCAGATGCCCAATAATTGTAAGTAATAAAGTAGTATTTATCCTAAACATAAACACTAGGCATTGTGAATAACTTCAAACACATTCCTTTAAAATTAACTTGAAAATAATAAGGAATGAATAATTGGTGAATAAATAATGCCATAATAAACCATAATCATGGGTATTATAATAGTCAAATAACCCCTGGGAATATCAATTACTTGTTTTATAATGAGGTAATTTCATAATTCTAAATATTATAAAAAATACAATCAATGGCTCGACAAGGGCATCTAAAAATGATTAATGCCTCGACCAAAACCATATCTAAAAATGGGAAAAGCCTCAGCCAAGTCCATATCTATTATGTTTCATGATGAAAATTGATTCATAGAGGCAATATAGTGTGCCCCACCACTCACTTTATATGTATAATGTATTCCTCATATAAAAGGGGATAAAAATAAACAACATTAAAATAAAGAATCACTTTCCCCAATCTGTACACATAAACAGTAACCATTCTGAGTAGTATGGATAATGGTTTCAATATATAACATCCACATTCAAACTAATCATAAAACATACAATAAAATATTTCTGATTCCATCAAAAAATAATATACCCAATAATATTCATCAATAATGTTGAATTAGATAAAATTACTATTTTAAAATAATCAAGATATTTGTGAGACAAATAATCTTTTACTTTGAAAACAAGTGTTATTTTGGAAATTTTTTTTTCTAAAACTAGAGATGAAATAATATAGTTTTCTCATAGTAAAATGAGTTATTTTATAAAAATATTTGGTAGATAAATCTATATTCTTGAGTGTACTTTAACATAGGAATGAAATTGAGAAGTTACCTTGAAATGGGCTTCTACATCAGGAAATATTTATGAAAGACCATTTTAGAACATGTAGATCACCATAAAATAAACAAGGATTTAGGTTGGTATAATTATATATAACAATAAAATCGAATATATAAGGATTAAATAGGAATAGATAATATTTTCATTTAGGTAAGTAGAGCATAAGAGTAACCTGAATGAAAATGGAGTTTCGGTTAGAAAATCCATAACTTATATCTGAAAGTATTCTCCAGTTGACATTAATTTCATGGGTAATCAAATATAATCAACTAATTAACTAATTCAGAAACTTTTATACATATATATGGTTTGTTAAATTTTTATTAAGTTCATTTATGTCCTTATTGATAAGTTATATTATTGAATTCTGTCGTTCTAGAGTGTGTGTTTCCTTGATTTTATGATCAGTTTCTTGATTATAAGAGTACATATGTTCATGTATAATTGATATAATTCTATATAATTGAACATATATATTATTTTTGAAGATCCATAAGTCTAAATGGTAATATATATATCATTTATTTACATGGTATAAGGATGATTTATTAGAAAGAACATGAGTTTTAACCATTTAGATTATTTTGAGGATATCTAAATTGATACAAACTAGTTTATCGAATGAATATGTATTATGTATATATACTAGTTCTAGAACATCTAATATGTTATAATGCACATATTATAGGTACAATATATGCTTTATGTTGTTTATGAATATAAATACATTAAGAAAATCAATAAATATATGTTGGAGAAAAATAAACATTTCACATAAAAAATATTTTTTAAGAATAAATGTTAATAAAATATTTTAAATGTAATTTTAATTGAAAAAAAAATCTAATAAAAAAATCTTTAAAACATTGATTGGTTATGAGGATGGAAAATTAAATTCATGTCATAAATGTTAAAAAAATGATTCCTTCCACACTTTTGGTAAAATCTAAATAAGCCTTGTTTTTAGAAATACATGAATATTCCTTTGAAAATATTGTGTAAAATGTTAAAACTGATTCATAATATCTTTAGTAGTCCATTTTTACAAGGTTAAAAACACATGTCAAAACATTTTTTTTGAAAACATGGATTTTGATGAAAATGGATATTTGACTAAAGAGAGAAACAATGTCGAATTTTATTAAAGGAGTTTTCGCAATAATTTTAAGTAAAAAAGAGTGGTAAATTGTAATATTACTTTAACATGTTCTTTAATATACAAATTATGTGAATATATATTGTGTTTAATATAGAAATATCAAATAATTCCTTGAACGAAGAATAACACAAAAATAATCACTTCCAAATTGGTAACTTCTAAATCAAAGAACCATAAAAAAATTAAAAAAAAAGAAAGTAAAAATTTCATGAATATAAATAGTTTAATGATATAATAAATTTGATGGTATGTATATACACCACAAAAATTAATAAGTGGTGGATATGGCATATTTCTCAGGGAAGTAAATGTGAGACGAGAAAACCTTACATCGGGTTTAACATACTTCATATGTCTCTAAAATTAATATTTAATAAATATATGTTTATTACTAATATATTAAATAAACCCAATAATTTATCTCATTCCATATAAAATTTACTTATAGTATTTTATCACCCTTTTATTATCAGTTAATTGTTAAAATCAATGTTCCAGTTGCTAAATGCTCTGTTTTTCATATGTAATTTAGTTTTTGTAATTTTGATCATTTTAATTTGAACTTCTTTAAATCTAATCTATAATTTAATCAACTATAAAAATATAATATATATTCATTATTTAAAGATTTATATTAATATATTAATTTTAGAGATATAAAATGGATTACACCATTCATGAAGCAATAAGCTGTACGTATGCATAAATGTTGTTTCCATTTCCTCGAAGGATATTATAAAAGAAAGGTAAATAACATATTACCATTATATAATAATATTAATTTCATATATTTCACATATATTCATTAAATCTAACCTAATTTACTTCATTTTAAATCACTTGTGAGAAAAGAATCACATCACTTTGTTAAGAAGCAATCCACCGTACACACTGATGACGTTATCATATACTATAAGGAATGGAATGTAAGAAGGTATATGTGATATAATAACTATATAAGTCAAATAATGTAAAATTTATCTTATATTTTGATTTAATATTTCCTTTTTACCATCCAAGTAAATTAAAAATTAAAAGAAAACCACATTATTTTTCGAGGCTGTAGTCCACCGTAAACACTAGTGATGTTATTATTTTGAAATGGGTTTGGTGGTAAAATGGTATATGTGGAATTATAATTCCATATTGAAAATAACTAAAATTAAATCTATCGTTATATTTATCTGTGAGAGGCTATTATGGAATACGAATAACAACACTTCATGAGGTGATAGTCCTTTAGACACATGAAAAATTAATTAATATCCCATTTTATAGAAGTGGAGATGGATATAAGTTATTCAAATAACATAATAAAATATAAGTATATGGTATATAATTTTTTTATTATAAAATTATTTTTAAATAATATTTTAATGTGGTATAATATGAAATTTATAAAAAATGATAGGTTAAGAGCGTTACATCTTCTTCGAACAACCTCTTTACGTTTTCACCAAATCCTTCCTAGGATGGATTTCAAACCATGGGATACATGATATTCAGATATTATTAAGAAATTTGTAAGTGAAAGTGTTTTATGATCAAAATTAATTTTTATGTTTGAATATGGGGTATAAGGGGTGGTGTTTTATAAGTGGAGGAGTGAAAACATATGGAATTTTTACGATTAACCAATTACTACCACATTTTTATCTTGAAACAAGCCTATAAAATAGATCATTAATGGAAATTATTGGTGAAAATGTAGATATTATGATCTTAAATCAGTGTTTTATAAATTTTAGGCCATTTTAACCCTTATCATATTAGTTTAATTCCCATAATAAATCAGTTTCTACTATAACCTTGATAATTAATATTTACAGCTTTTACTATTCAAAATGGTAAAAAATTAAGTTGAAATTATTAGATAATATAAATTATTATGATTCCAAATAAAAAATACATTTTTTAAAATCCAATTAAATTATGTGGCATAATCAAACATAAAATTAATCCTATTGATGTGATGAAAAATAGGTTTCTAAATACGCAAATCTCAGAAGTATGGAATGTTTTTATATTTTAACGGATCATAACATTGATGCCAACTACCAAAATTAGTTAAATATTAATATAAATGAAAAAAGTTTACATTAAATAGAATTGATTATAAAATTTTACTTTTTAAATAACTTAAATGAAATGGTAGATTTCATTAAAAATCAGTTTTTCCAATATTCATCAATAAAGGAATCTTTTTAGAAATATTACAAAATTTCACCCAAAACTAATTTATATATGTGGATTCAAAAAATTAATATTAATTTTTAAATATAGTTTTTCTAAAATTGATAAAAAAAATTATTTTAAATTGTTTTGCATTGTGAGGCAAGACGACTTTTTAGAAAATGACATTTTTTCAAAAAACATTTATTTTTCTTTCAAGTGATTCTTAATTTTTTATAACCAATATAAAACAATTGATTTTATTTTTTAAAATTTTAAGACATATAATTTTCATTATTTATTAGTTATTATTAATACCCTCCAAATGAATGACTATGTTATAATAATCTAGCATAAATAATAATATTCTATAATAGTATAATTTTTCATTCAAACCCGGCATTGGGTTCATTTCATGCTATCGAAGAGATTGAATTTATTTTAAAATAAATATATCATAATGTCTTATGATTTTATATTTTAATCTAAAATTGTATTTTTTTGTCATATAATCTATCTAATATGATGTTTTTTCTTTTGTAATTTATGGGTGGTACATCAATGATTTCAATATCTTTTTTATTTTTTTATTTCTCTTAAAGGCAATTACTACTTTATTGTAACTTCATAAAGGACATTGTTTTACCATATATATATATCTATATCTATCTCCATTAATTAACCATATTTATTATACAAATTGTAGAGAGATTTTACATCATTATATGGGGTTATTTTTAATAAAAATATAACATATCATCTTCCACTATAGGTGATCATGTCCATTAATGTGATAGTACGTGGATCACAGTTTTTGCTAAAACTAAGGTTATTCATTTTGGTTCTTGGTTTCCATTAATCCAATGAGTTACTTTATTTAATCATTCGATCTTCATTTCTATTAAATCAAAGGGATAAAATGAAACTATAAACATTTCATAAGGGGAGGCAACATAGGGTATCGATATGATATATTGTCAGACTCCTTTTTTAATGTGTTACTTATTAATTTACAAATGTAATTTTCTACATCAATTAATGATTTGTTTTCTTAAACACTGTCTTTACGTTAAAAATTTTATTCATAAATTGAATTCATTCCTAATAATGAATTTAAATTTATAACATCATTTTAAAATTATTTTAAAAAATAATTCACTATACTCTTTCATTATATGTCTCGCCAATATTTTTTTATAATATGAAATATTTATGTATTCTCAAAATACCATTATTTTTAATAGTGTTTCTTAATTTTAAAAATATAAATTAATTTAAAATTCAAGCCTTTTTAAAATGTAATCATTTTCAAACACCCTTAGTCGTCTCAAAGGAAATTATATGGGATGTGCACCTTTTTTTAATGGTCCAACCTATAAATATTGGAAGATATGAATGTCTAATATTCTTGGTAATATAGGATATCATTTATGTAAATTAATTATAAATATTTTTACATTATCTAATGAAATATTGTAAAAATAGATAGTAGATGACATTATAACTTTTAAACATAATAATATAGATATGAATTATATACATTTTTGTTTATATAATAATCAGTTTATTCACATTTAAACTTGTAAAACTATGGAAGAAATTTTGAAATTTCTAGATTTAACTCATGAAGGAATAAATAATTTTTAATGTTCAAATATTGATCTTTATGGAAATGTTTTTAACGAATTAATATACATACAAATGAACCTATTATGAAAATGATTACCCATTTCACTAAAATTTTCAATGGTTAAAAATATATTTGCATTATTTTTTATCTTTAAAAATTCTAGTAAAGAAAATTATTTGGGTTTTTATAGCCCTTTGGTACCCAATGAGATGGTGATTCATGAAGCAAATGAAATAAAGGAAATTCTAGTTAAGGAACTAATCAGATCACTTATGGCCTATGAGATATTGATAAAGTGATAAGTAAATAATGAATCCAAATAAAAAATTTAAAAAAATAAGATACCCTTTAATGAAATTAAGAGGGACTGTTATGATGTTGATGAAATTTATCATCCAACCAAGAAGATGAAAAAATTCCTTAAAATAAATAAATCCTTAAAAGGTTCAAAAAAGGTGGATGACCATTGTGAATAATAACTTATGTTCATTGAATGAATATATAAATTTCAAATAATTATAGAATGATACTTGATCAAAAATAAGACCAAGGGGTAGATGAATTACTGAAATAAATTATGCAGGGAATCATCTTATAGTGAAAGTGGTAATTATTCCACCCAAGTGAATCACTTAATGAAACCAAGAAGTGTCTCATGGATGAAGTCAAGGTTAAGATAAATGTATACTCAAACTCATATTCTTTTCCCATAAAATACCTCATGTTTCTCATCTTATTCCAATCCGAAAATATATTTTGATCTCAAATATGATCATGATCAACATGAATATGGATTAAAATAAATTCAATGTAAAATATTGTAAAAAATTAACATAATAATGTCTTTAATAAAATTATGAAACCACAATATGAAAAATGAAATTATATAAGAATTGAATGAGGAATTTATTAAACATGTATTATAATTGATTAGAGATGATCTCAAGAAAACTATCAAGAAATTTACTCAAGGATAAAAAAATATAATGGGAAGTTTGGGAACACAATTACCCAAAAAAATATGTATTGTTTGACTTTTTTTGAATAATAAAAATACTTATAAAATGAAAACTTTTGTAAAAGCCCTTTCACAAAACATGTTTTTTCATTATTATCAAAAAATCTATAATTTAACTAATTAATGTGTATGAAAAATTAATAATATAGTAATAAAAAAATTATCTATCTTATACCCATTATTTCATCTCAAAAAATGTTTTGAAAAAAAATTGGTTTCCAAAATCCCTCTTAAAAACATATAATGACCAGAAATTTGGATATCTAAATGCGTAATTTGTTATTTTTTCGGAAATCATTTTTATGAGTAAATCCAAAAATATTTGTTACATGGATATTATATCCCCTAAAAACATGTGTGGTTATCACCTTGAGTTTTATAAACATGAAAATCATGATAGAGGATTCATGTCTTCGATTGAAAATTCAAGAAGAAAATTCTATGGGATAAGTAGAGCTTTAATAATATATTTTGATAATTTTTTGGAGGATTGTTCCCACTTCTGATAACATAATGAGCCCTAAATAATCTTCCATAACCTCCTACAAATATTTCTGAGTGGGTTTACACTCCCTTATCAGCTCTAAACTAGTGTGATGTTCTTTCCATAGATCATGATATCTTAAAACATCCATATCGTCCCCTTTGTCTTAGTTTTTTATGTTACCATAATGGAGATCTGTCCTAACTTATTTATTCCCCAAATTACACTTTGATTTCTTCTATCCCCGGATACTCCATCATGAATTGTTTTGGCCATCATCGTCCTCCTGTAGTTTTCTTCAATATATTAATCAATATATCTTCCAATTTATTGGTTCAGGCGTTTGTATAATTTCATAAGCTATGATACATCCCTATTCGCATCATTGATAAATATGACATGTCTTGAGCATCATCTTGGGATAAATGGTCCTGAAATTTCATGTGTTTCTACCTATTTTTTTTCAATTTATTTTTACCTACATAATGATCTAACATATTTAGTCATCTAGGAATGTCAAACTGACTTTCCCCTTACCTGTTAAAACATCTCTATTATTTGGATGATATGAAACAAACTCAATAATTTTCATTTTGTGGACTATTGAACTCATGTTTTCTTCCTCCCATTAGAAATTATACTTTTAAAGAGGTTTTTATTTAAATAGAACCAGTGTGTTTCTTCTAGATAAAAATTATATTGGAATAATTTTTTACCTAACATTTATATTATGAATCATGGATCAATTTTTATGTTAAATTCATTAAATTGAGACTTTTGGTTCATCATTAATGTTGGGGTGTCAATCTGGATATTAATTGTAGCTATCCAAAAAAATTGAAAATAAATTTCCATGGAGGATTTGAGGACTATTATACTGGTGTTGTTGGTAATTTAATTAGTGTTACTGAGCCTCTATCATCATAGGATATTCTGCTTTATTATCTTATGATTTTCTCTAATGAGGATAGTGAGGCACCTGGGATGGTGATATTGACCATATACATATTAAAAAAAGTATAAAACCCAATACTATGTAGGGATATATAGACATAGAAGACATTATGGTTCATAATAAATTATTTTATGTTTACCCATGTCATGGTCATGGTGTCAGTGGAGAAAATTTTACACCAGCAAGTAATCCTTGTGATGAGGGTTCAAGTATATCCTATGCTTAAGAAATGAATTGTGCAATAGAGAATGCTTATATGAATCTTCTAGAAGGGAATGTAAATAATATAATGGATCATAGATAGATTTAATTTTCTCACAACATGTTTAGGATGAGTTCATGAAGGGTAATGTTATCCTATAAGTAATAGTGGGATTCCCTTTACCGAATCGGGCTGAGTGCTTTGGTGATATCTCCAACATTTATTTCAATAAAGGATGGTGGATGAATGCTGGTCCTGAGAATATTTTTTTAATATAACTATTAACATGAGGATATATAGATATGCAGTAGTGATGGAATCATCATATTCATCATTACAAGGAGAATAACTGAACATTCTAATGGTTGAGAGCTATGGGAGTCATACTGAGTCTGATTAGGAGAAATGGAATAATACCTATATTTAATTAGTCATTTATAATCTTGATGAAATTTATGATTAACATATAATGGGAATAATAATTGGAAATATTTTAATAATTAAATTAAGGGATCTCCCAGTGTCCCATAGGAAGAAGTATGAGCCTCAAAAGACTAATTCTACATTCTAAATCCAATGACCACTAGATCATCATGGTTAAAATTAAGAGTCAAGACTCATAAATTATAACCTATGAAAGGAAAGGGGATGAAATCGGTGCACCAGTACATGATTTTTGAACCTTATTATCCTATTCATGAACATTTATCTTTTATAATAAATTAAATACTGGTGTTTCTATGTAAACATAGATGACATGTTAGGTTTCTAATAATAAAATTATTCCTATTCTATCAGGCCTAATAGTTCATGAGACTCATTTAGAAGTGAAATATACTACCCATTATCCTCTCTCATAACCAGATAAATCTTTTTTAATGTCTTAATATCCAAATAAAAAAAATCAAGACCCATTTCCCATGAAACTGGTTTCATCATAGGATCTAGAGGATGCAGTGAAACATGTACTCCTACCATATAAATAAAGGATTTATGCCACTCCCCCCACCACATTTTGTGGAACATATGAATAATGATCTTATAATAACTAATATTTCATGTAAATAACAGCTTCCACAATCTTGTTCGAGAATATAAGGGTTTTGAATATATTTTTTCATAGATGTATTAATTGTTTTTCTTGAGTTGTTGTGTATCGGGTTCCCACTCAACCCAATGTGGTTTTCTTTAAAATAAAAAAATGGATTAGAAGGTGAAAAAAATTTCATTTATGTGTAAATTTAGTTTTCTTTATTCGATTATTATAAAATATTTTTTTTCAATGACAATTTAAAATATTTATATGTATTATCTAATATTGAGATATTGGTTTTCAAATATCATTAAAAAATGATTTCTGTAATTACATTACTCTAAAAGGAAACCTTTTTTTATTTTTTTATAAAATGTTTATATTATCTATTTAAAATATCATTATTCTAATAATGTTAAATTATTGAGTATTCAAGATAGAGAGTCTTGTATTTTTCATAGATGCTTTGGTCATTGTATCACAATCACATTTATTATGATAAATCGATGACCACTAGTATAACACATAACAAAACTTCATTTTAAATATAATAATTTATTTAACCATTAATAACTTTGATATAAACAAAAAAAATGCTTTAATCCTAATCAATAAGTATTGAATTGTAAATCCATTGATCATGTTCAGCTTCATATTTTTATAGCAACTAAATTTAAATGTATGAGAGGAAAATAAAACTATTTTTTGATTTTCGATGTTTATTTAATAATTACTAGGGTGTTTTTTTTGGAAAAAATGAGGCTTATAATGTCTTCATAAGATTCAATAAGAAGGATGAAAATGGGAAAGGGAAAAATAATTTCCAATTAAAGTGATTATGGTTGAGAGTTTTATATAATGTATTTTGATGAACATTGTACTCCTAGGTTTATAATTCCACTTTTTCCACTACTAGAATACAACAAAAAATGAGTCAATTGAAATAAAGAATCAAACTTTGTATAAAATCTCAAGATCCCGATTGAATTATTTCCAACTACCTAATTTGTTTTGGTAAAAGGTTTTCTATGATAAATTATTTTCTTGTATGGATATTTCTCAAAAATACCCCTTATGTATTTTTTAAAAATAAAATTCCAAAATATGGATTTTAAAATTGTTTGGTTATAGATGTTATATTTTTAATGAAAAATACAACCTATGTATATTTTATCCAAATTAAAACTAAGGGTCATTTATTGGGTACCAAATCTCAACTAAATCATACCAAGATGTAAATAAATGTATCAAATCCAATTATGAATTCATTTATATAAAATTGATAAAAATATTTCTTAACCATTATTTCAATTCGAAGATGTGGATAACCTTGAATATTTCATTTTTAATGATCCAACTTATTCTAAATATCCTATTGATGTTGAATCACCTTCTCGTACTTTACCAAACCAATTGAAAAAAACAAAAATATTATCCCTTAGAAAATATTATCAGTGATTATCATGATGGTACCCATAATTGATGTTTTTTATGAAATTAGGCTGAGCATCCTTATTTTATTTCATTTTTAGAACATAAAAACAAGGATGATGTTATTAATGATAAAAATATTTTTTTTCCAATGAAATAAGAGATAAGCCAATTCCAAATGAAAAATTTGTGGTATCTGGTTGAAATACCTAATGGTTATACCATTACTTCTAAAAAATAAGTTTTTAAAAATAAATTAGCTAACTAAGGTATCATCTCATAAAAAAGATATAATCATAAAAAATGTTTATAATCTTGAAGAATTCATTAATTATTTTGAAAATATTTCCCTCTTTTATCATCATGATTATAGAAGAATATTTTTGGCAATCACCCACATCTAAATGTTTTTTTTTCTGAAATCGATGTTAAAAGAACATTTCAAAATGTTTTTTATTTCTGAAAATATTTTTGGGGAAAAACCATCTCATTTTGAAATTAAATAATTTTCTTCATCCATTTTCATGTTAAAAAATTCTTTATATGGTTCAAAATAACACCATTGCACTTGGTATTATAGTTTAACATGGTTTCTTATATCAAATGATTTCAATCATGGAAAAGATAATTCCCCCATTATTTCTAAAAAATATTTCAAATTATATTTTAATTATTCAATTACATGTTGAATATTTAATTTTTGGATCACTAAATGAATTAATTTGTGATTAATTTTCAAATATTATGAGAAAAAAAATTAATGTAAATTTTATGGGTGACTTAAAATTTATTCCTTGTTGCTAGATATCATAAAATGTGGATGGTAATTTTCTTAGCTACATAAAATTCACTGATGAACTTTATAAATGTGTTCTTATATATCATGTTATTAAAATTAGTAGACCCGTGAATATTTGTTATATGATAACATTGGATGATGCATATAAACCAATTTACAAAATGGTTAATAAAAGTATGATTGGAATTCTTACCTACCTTACTACAACCTGGACAAAAATTAATTTTTAGTGTTTGAATATGTCTTCACCTTCAATATAATATTAATTAATTTCATTTAAAAACTATAAAAAAATATTTAATTTTTTTTAAATCTTCTAAAAAACATGGAGTTTTATATCGTAAATTCAAAACTTTTAATCATTTTAGTTCTTCCATTACTGATTTTGGTGGATTTCATCTAGATAGGAATAATACAAGTGTAACATTTGACATTCTTGATAATTCTTTAATCATTTAGAGTAGTAAAAAAAATAAATTATCTATAACAAAAGAAGAATTTATTTCTTCACATAGATTTTGTGCCCAAATTATATCGATAAATAAAACTATTCGTACGTTTGGCTAATAATTTTTCATGTACTAATTAAATATGATATTTTTAACACCAAAAGAATCTATTTAAATCCTGTTAATCATGAACTCACTAATCACATTTATATTCAACATCCCTTTTTCAGGGAATAATTTCATATAAAAAATATAACGTTATAATACATTTTCATGAATCTTCAATTAGTAGATATATTCAAAAAACCCTAACTTAAGAGTGATTTAATTTTTTTAAAGGGGCCTAGGAATGGAATACTTATAATTCATTTTCTGTATCTTTTTTTTCTCTTTTAAAATCAAGAATATTTTTTAACATATTTTATTCTTTTGAAACATATATTTGAACTTTTAAAAATTGTTTTTTATGATTACCCTAATTATATTATGCAGATTATTTATTTTCCATCTAACCATAATACTTTTTAATTATCTTTTTAACCAATAAGGGTGAAAGCGTATAAATTAATGTGGTGGGAGAAAAATATTTATGAAGGAGAAAGGTTTAATGAATAGGAGAGAAAACTCTAAAATTTTCATATAGAAGAAGGGTCTTGTTTCGAGGGGGTGACTAATGATTGATTATTGTAAATCTTTTATCCATTATCTATTCATTCTTTCTTCTCTTTTCTCAATATCCTTTTTATCAATTATTATTTTATTTTAATCCTAAATGAGTTTATTTTATCATCATAAAAGGATAAATTTTTGAAACTATGATGTTATTTTATATTGAAAATCACTTAATGAGTTTCTAATCTTTATTCTGAGTGTTTATTAGTTATAGTGATTATTGGTTAATAGGAAATTTACCGCATATTATAAGACATGTTATTAAATTCATCCATGTCGTGTTGATGATGATTATTCATTAAGTAAGTGAATACTCCCATAAAATTTAGTTTTTTAATAAGGGATATCAACTGTATGAAACTTACATTCAAAATACACCATGTCATTTCACTAGGGTTGGGGAATTGATTATCTACCTATAGAACACAATGAATTGAAAAATTGTCATCATAGTGGTCATGGTATATTGTATAATATCATGTTTAGAATGAACCTCATAAGAAAACAATGATTATAGTGTGTGGTATGGTGTGGCATAACCAGATTAAAGTTTCTCACCATGTTATGTTATAAGCTATATTGGTGACCAGATTAGAAATATGGTAAAGCACATGGGTGTTTATTGATTTATTTAATTCTTTAATAAAAGTACATGAATTAAATTTTAATTACCATTCCTCGAACCAAGAGATCAGTATTACCTATGAAGGATATATATAGAGACCCAATGAGGCTTGGATTGTAAAAAAAATCCCATATAATAACTAATTTATTTCAAATCAATCCATTATTTTCCTTTGAATGGATACTCCATGATCATCCAATTATATAAAATAAAAACAGACTAAAAAAATAATATAGATTTCTGTTTTCTTCCTCCTCATTAAGCTTATTTGTCACTTATTGTAACTTATTAAGCGATCTTATTTTACCTTATTTATCGGTCTCTATATCTCATTATTATTTACACTACTTTTAATAATTCTAGAGAGAGTTTTTTGAATTGTAAAGCATTTTTAAATGAAATCCTTAATCCCCTTAATCACACTTTTTAGATGATAACCTTCAATATTGCGAGGGATCTTAGTTCATGGTTTCCATTATAATGAAGGGTCTTCTATTTGATTCTTGTTTTCCCTTTAATACAATTAATTAATTCATTTCGTATATGGTTTGTGGGTTCCATTAATTTTTTTTGGAATTTAACCCTCTCAATAATTCTTGATTAGAGAATACATATGGGATCATTCTTGAGCTATTGATGAATGAATTTATTAATGTGTGACTTTTTAATATTTGTAATTTTCTCCTTCACATACAGTTTTATTTTATATATCTTTTCTTCACATTTATAATTTTATTATTAAATCAAATTCTTGAATTATAATATATTTTATAGTATAACATCATTTTAAAATTATTTTGAAAGTAAATTAACCCACCTCTTTCCATTTAATGACTGAGATATACTTACTTTGATAAATTCCTCAATGGAATTCATTTCCTTGTATTTGTATCCCGAATATATTTATTATAAACTCATGAATCCAATTCCTAGTCCCAAATTCTAGTGTAAATTAGTAAATTACATCACTGGGTGCCTTAACTAGGTGAAAACATTTTGTTAGAGAAGAATTTTATTCAGATATTTTCAGTCATCATTGGTTGTACATCTATAAATATATTCCCTAAAATGGTTCCTTAGGGAATCACATGTTTTCAATAAATGGAATCTTAGGATTAGGATATAAGGCATCATTTTCTCATCCATTAATGAAACTTATGTCTATCACATAAGTCATCCAAGGCTTGTTTCCTAGGGGAAACAAGGATATTAAATAGAGGAAACTCATGAACATCAAATGAGGAATCATATTCTTATCAAAAAATCCATATTATGATCATCAAAAAATGGAATCCCTTGCATATCCATAGGTGGATCCTATGAAATTTACCAAAGATAACAACATTTGGCTCCTCACTATCTGAGAAAATGAATAGATCCTATGATTATCTCAATGTTTTATATTCTATTCATGTAAGGAATCATATTCTCATCACATGATGAATCCAATTATCATATCCCTGTATAAATAACTTTGTA
Organism: Viscum album; assembly: GCA_963277665.1. Taxonomy (NCBI): domain Eukaryota; kingdom Viridiplantae; phylum Streptophyta; class Magnoliopsida; order Santalales; family Viscaceae; genus Viscum; species Viscum album. Next base: position 853,986,914 of record OY728167.1, on the reverse strand, counting down.
CATTCAACTAATGAATGGATGAAGAGATCCCATGATTATCACATATGATTCTTATTTATTTCAAACAATTCATCGTAGGCTGATCACCTAAGCTTCACAATTACTGTGACATAGAGATTGGGTATGATGAATTATTGGGGGTTGCCTTTCGCTCATCATAGTGGACCTATTTAGCTAATCACACATGAGGGGTCACAGTTTAATGTTAGGTAAGATACTACCATATAATGTCTTAATGTATGGGAATATGATATGTTATCATCCAGTAGGTATGAATACAAATATGATATCCATATATGGGTAGAAACATTATTTCATCCTATGGTGGAAATCGTAATGTTTAATGTCCTATAGATTCTTATGGAAGGGTTTATTGGTGGTGGGTGTTATAGTAGTAAGTTGAGCATGATTCAACATTCATCAACTCCTGAGGGGGGGATATAATTGTAGTGATTTCAGGATTGAACCACTAATGTGGCATCCTACATTCTCTGTTAGAATACATGGTTTAAAACATATAGTGTTTGAGGTCAAAATTTTAAGGCCGTATAAAATATGGTACCATGCGGTTTAACATCATGTAATAATGATGCTTGTGGTATGAAATTAGAGACATCAAGGGATAGAGTGGGTTTTATGATTTGGGATACCAAAACTATGGGGTTCATCTGTTTCATGTTACACGAAGAATATCGTGTCATCATAAAGGGTATCCTAGGCTTATCATAAATAAAATCCCATCTTCATCACATAGGATAATCTCTAGATTAAATTATTCCACTAAGGAAATTCTTGTTGTCAACAAGACAATAATGAGTGGGGGGGGTGGGTATTATAAATTATGCTTCCCATTAGGGTCACATATCATTGAGTTGACAATGGTTATTTCATTTGATAAGTCCATGATTGGGGAATATATATAATATTAAACCCCTGGTATTTCTTGATAATTGGGAGAGAATAGGCGAGGCATATTTACATTTTTTCCAAACTAGTACCTCTGAATATTATCATGGATGATGTTAAGGCCATCTCTAGTTAAATATTCTAGTAGTTGAGAGTGTATATAATTTTGTGAAAAATGAATGAGGATTTCCTAGAACACTCATAGTGAAAATTTATTGGGAATGAAGGCCCATAAATCTGGTTGTGATTATAGAGTTTAATGATTTGGAACAAATTGGAAAACTCTAGGTCTCCTATGCACTCAACATTCAAACATATATGATTATCAAAAGGAAGAATCAGATGGGGGTCCTTGGTGTGGGGTTTTTTTATTTGATGTTGTGTAATACTTGGGTCCCTGGCATAAGTTTTCTCCCTGGATATATATGGTATGAGTTTTCCCTATTTATGGGTGTTTTAGGAATCTCAGTGTTTCATAAATAAACTATGTTCTTCATGGATGAATGTTATACAAAATTAATCTCACACACAATCCAATACTATGAAGAACATGGGTATGCTAATTCATTCATGATAATCACAAGAGAGGATATATTTCATTACTTGGTTATGTAATCATGAAATGATCAAATTTTCATGTTTTGAGAGTTGTGGTCTAGAATTTAAATGAACTGATCACCCGATTGGCTTATGGAAGGGGTATTTATTGGACACTACCTCATCAAGAGTGATGTAACAAAAAATATTTATGTTCCGGTATAAGTCAATTATGCATGAAAATTTTTATTCTATTCATTTTACTGAAACATTCACTCAGAATTTGGATTTTGAAGACACATTTTGAATGAAGTTTTTGGATCTCAATGTTTTGAAAACCCTTTGAAGTTTCTCTAAAACTACCTTCAATAACGATTTTTCATATTTCCAACATTGAATTATAATAATTACTGGTCATTATGTTTGTTAATTCTCTAAGACTAACTATATAAAATATTGTGAAATGAAATAAACCCTTACCTATTGGGTATAATTATGGAAGGTGTTTTTAAGGATAAAAAATGTATAAAAACCTAAAAATTGGGATTTAATTTTTAACACCGCTTTTTCCCTATAATGGTTAAAGAACATGGGTTCCACTATAATACATGTGTAATATATTTTCATATGCAACCATATACTCACTAACACCACCCTAATATTATTTTTGTGATCCCACCCACTCACCCAAATCTCATGATCTACAAACATTCAAGATCACCAAACCAGAATGCATGATCTTGGTCTAACCAACCAATAATTTTAATATAAGTTCTCATGTATGAACTATTATCCCATGAGTTTTCAAAATATAGATCACTAGGGACAGTTTATATTAATCATTCATCTCACTACCAAAATACCCATATTACGAGAATAATACACAAAATAGTAAGAAACATCACATATTTTTAAATCAATCAACAAGAGAGAGTTCGTCGATAATAAAACTAAATAATAATTATTTATCATTAGATAAAAAATTAATGTAAATAAATAACTTTTAACAACTAATATTTTCTCTTTAAAACAAATGAAATTTTTAATAAAATCACAATCATTGAATAACAAACACCAAATTTTCTTACTGTACATATTTAATACATAAAACATATGTATGGAGTTTTTATACATAAATTACATTTATAAATAATACAAAAAACATTTATTTGAAAATTAATTCAAGTTATTTCCTAACAAGTATAATTCATTACCTAAATGGATATTAAAGTGATCATGAAAATGATTGGAGAAAAAAATAATGAGGGTTTATAGGAACTGTTAGAATATGAATTGAATTACAAATGAAAATAAGAGTAACATAAGTAATTTCTCCTAAAAATAATAGATCCGAACATGAAAAGAGTTATTCACACCCAAAAATTAATTTACTCATATGTTATAGGGTCTCTCATAATATCCACATTCTACTATGGTATATTAGGCTATATAGTGGGAAGAATATGTGTAATATAAGATAAAATTTGATGGTAGAATCGCATACCATAAGGAATCACTCAAAATTGAGGGATATTTATTCAAGGAGCTTAGAATGAGTAATGTGAATAAACAGGTAACCCTCATGGGAAAATACACACCAGGGTGGGGTTGATGTTTATGGGAGTTGTAGTGAGGTTGAATTTATTTTTAAAGAAAAAATATTCTAATTTTTAAAACAATGTGTGGTCTAGATATATTTCGCACTATATCATGTGATAGCCTTGTGAACCTTACTAGAGATTCCAATCTATCTTGTAAATTTACCCTTTATAGTTCACCAGCAATCTTTCATACCCATTGAATTTGTTTAAATAAAATAAATTGAATTTTTTAGCAGAAACTATATGATAATTAGAAAAATAATAATAATAAACATAGTAAATAACTTATATTAGAATCATGGGTGTCAGAATTCTTCTGATTATGTTACCTTGTACACCTATAAAATCCTTAAGGACCATGATCATAAAATAAATGATTCCTTTAATCCATCAATAATGAATCATTTCAAGGTTTCATAAGAATAATTTCTATGTTATCAAAGTGTTTTTGAGATAACCTAGACCATAACTCCCAGATTTGGTGCATAAATATATTCTTTAAAAACTAGAATAATATAAATTATAATGACCCAAACATAAACATCCACAATAAAAATATTAATAATAAATATCAAGTCACTTAAATACCCAATAGCTTTTGATTAAGTGTTTTAGAGGGTTAGGATCAACCTTTAACATACAAAACCATATCTCTATCCTAAAATATAAACTTTTCACTAAAATTATAATTCCTTATAATACAGTAAGCCTTCAATATATATCATAAAAATTATCCCCTCATTATACCATTATAGATTCATTATATTAAATACTCTTCTTCAAAACCTAGGGAAAATGAAAGGCATGAAGGATTTGATCAAATTCTTAGTAATGGATAATATATAATATGTTCTATCATTTAATAAATAAGTCACGAACAATATGGAAGAAATTTATAGTAATTAATTAATTCCATATAACTAAATACAAGAGTATGTAATATATAAATTGATAACATTAAAATGTAAATAATAATATATAAAAAATAACTAATTTCATAGTGATGGAATGAATAATATTTTACATCATAAACAAACCCTCAAGGCCTCATGCTAAAACCTCATACATTAACGGGAAATGATTAAACCCAAACACCAAGTCAGTTTGTCGCTTGGGAACCACTAATGCACTGAGAGGTTATTAATTTTTAGGCCCACACAATCAAATAATTCCATTAGAATCATCATATTCAGGAATGAATATATAATAAAATAAATAACCAACATGATTTAGTAATAAAAAACAAATATTTTGAAATAAAAAGTATACAAAATATCAATATTTCCCATATCAAAAAATGAAATAACGTTCTTAATAATAACATTTCAAATTTACATAGTATATTTTTATAAGTATATATTTATGTCAATAATAATGAACATGATTTAGAGATATTGGGAATGATATATAAAATATCCATGAAAATAATGAATATGGATATAAATGGAAAAACTAATGGCATGAGTGAGGAAGAGTGATAGAGAACATAACCCTCATAAAGAATGTGAGGTATGAAATACAAATTCATAAATGAATTTAGAGGGTAAAACATGAAATATAACTCCAATGGTGATATATATTTTCTAATTTTATGGGAAAATGGATGAGAAATTATAAATAAAAATTATTATTATTTCGTAACATTGTTGTAATAGAACAAATTTATATTTCCCATAAAAAATCCATTCCAGAGAGATTAAATGAGGAAATTTAAAACCTTTATTTCAAAAGAATTAAAAATATTTAAACCTTGATAATATATAAATTTAATATAACGAATTTATTTTAGAATATATATATATATATATATATTTGTAATGAAATCTGTTTATTTATTCTTATGAAACATTTGCATTTAATTTTAAATTGAAGAATAAAACTAACATTTATGGGAATAAAAATTACTTAAGGAAAATATTAAAATATAGAGATTAATATTCATAAATAAAAATAATTATAAAATTAGGAAAGGGGAATCATGCGATAAAAGTTAAAAATGACATTCTTTTTACAATTTTTAAGGAAAATAATAAATAACCCATATGAAAAAATTATATATATTCATTTGAAACCTTTTAAGAGAAATTAAAATATAGTGTAAAATAACCTCAATGAATCATTTCTATATAGATAAGAACATTTTGAAACATTATTAATAATATGCACATGGAAGTAAAAGAAGCATAAAAATGAGAACTATTCTTCACACCATCATATTTTTATAGAGAATAAAATAAACCAAAGAGGAATATTTTTTTTATAAAGATAAAAAAGTTCACATATAGAAAGATAAAATACTTTATATCATACAGATATAAAATAATATAAGAAAATTAAAATATCATAGCCACGTAAGAATATTTATGATGCAATGAAAATTAAATTGAGTCGAAAAAACTGTTAAACTTTTGATAACCACTTAATATGAACCCCTTGAAATAGAGAACATGAATTAGAATAATAAATACTATTAATAACGAGACAATGTAGACATAATATATCAATAATAAATATATACTCTATATAAATGAAAATTTGTGCATAATATAAAACCTGCCCCAAAGAATGAAATTTTGAGACGATAAACCGTTACGACTTTGGAATTGTATAAATGAAAAGTTAACAAAATAGATATAATGATATAGACATTAAAATATCATTAAAAAAATTTATTTTATTATATATTAAGACAATAGGGTAGTGATTACAAAACATAAATGAAAACATAAACACAATATAAAACATTTTTCACGTCCCTTTTTTTCAACAATGTTGTGAATTTTGCATAATTGGTTTTATTATAACATGAATAATTATGTGAATTATATTACTATTTTCATTATTTATCATTATAAATCTTTTTAATTTAATTTATTTATATTTAATTTTTTGAGATAAAGGATTGGAGATATATTTTAATATGAATTATCCCATTTTGTTTGGATTTTCATTATTTATTTTTTTATAATATTTTAAAATTAATTTAAAAATCATATAATAAATTTAAATAACATTATATTACATAATAAACACTAACCATACATATATTCCATGATATGTAATTTATTTAAAATGTCATAATAGGAAAATGAAACGCTCTGTTATTAGGATGTCTCAAACAGCGGGGAGGTGTATATGATATAAATAGATTAAAATAATGTTACTTATATTATAAAAAATAGATATGTTGTATAATTATATTTTATTTTTTAAAAAAATTTATAATATTGATAATTTATTGGTTATTAGTAAGAAAAAGTGAAAAAAAATATTCAATGAAAGAGAGTCAAGGTTACCTCGTCATTGAAGATTTACTGCTTTGCTAAAGCCTTGATTCCTTGTGGTTTGATGACTATATTTTTTTTATAAGGGTACTATAAAACATAATATATGGGAAATGAGAATTTATTGGGATTTTATAATTGTATAAATATTTATTTTCCATGTTAAATGAGTGGGGATATTAATATTTTTATAGATTGTATTTTTAGGATAAAATATTGATTATTTTGTCATTTATAAAAAATAAATTTTAAAATAATGGATTAAAAATAATTTATTTGGATAATAATTAAAATATTGGGGTTATTATACTATAATAACAAGTAAAAAACTTAATGGAATCTCATAAATACTTATGTAATTTAAATATTCAATAATGTTTTATAATAGTATAAAATATATCTTAGGTTCCAAAACATAAAACATGGATTTATAAATTTACCCTTTTTTAATGGATCAATTTAATAATTATATACATATTTTATCACAAAAAAAATAGTTTTATAAATATTTAATTCATTCTTACATCATGATTATGTTATAAAAGTTTCGGTATTTATATTAAGTTAAATAGTTTACTATTCACCAAAAATTCAACTTGTTCAAAAAAATCACACAAACTAATGCTATTCTATATTTAAGAGGACAATTAGAAAAATTAAATCCTTCCTATAAAATTAAATTTCTGAAATTTTTGAATTTAATTAATAATTAGAAACATATTATATAATCAAAAATATTTTTATTAAAGAAAATGAAAGTTTCAACAATATGTGTTTTAAAATTTATTTAATATAAATTAATAATTTAATGAGTGTTAATTTATTATGTTATATGTATAAAAATTTATTTATAATAATTATTTAAATTTTCCCAATTTTATTTATCATTATAAGAGTATGCAAAATATATAAAAATAAAACTCTTCCAAAAATCATCCTTTTAAACACTAAATGATTTTAATAAAATCAGATTGATTTTAAATTTTTATATTTTAACCATTATTTTAATCAATAAATTTGTATTTGATTAAATTAATTTTATTATAAAAATAATAATAATATGTTAGGAATTAAAATAAATCATTTTAATAATTTATTTACTTTAGGTGTCAATCTTCATGTAGTTTTCTTAATGATATTTTTGGGTTATTTCTCATAATGTATTAATTTATGTCATGTATTGTAATATATATCATCGATCATTATATTTATGTGATTAATATGATATAAAATATTAATCATAGTATTTATTTAGAAGATAATTTATAATAAAATCCCAAGTAGTTGTGATCTGGAATGGTGAAGTATATTTACCTCACATCAAATAATTATGATAATCAATAACTCGTTTTGGTTACTCAAAAAAATTATAATCCTGATCCCAATCCAAGTCATTCCAATTAATAGTAAGAGATTTATCGGGATAATATTTATTCATATAGGAAGTATGAAATTCATTATGGATTAAATTCATTAGAGGAGGTAATTCTATGTGACAACCAAATTCACCAAGTCATTCCACAATTTTAAATGGACTGGTATATATTGAAATTATCTTAACTTTTCTACAAATCTTATGAGGCCTTATCAATGTAAAAGTGTATTAAATACTTTAAGCCCAATTAAAAATAAATATAGTCATCAAAGATGATCCAAAGGAGATATTTGGTTAATTTAAGAAATATTTAACTATTCATAGATATGATAAACCTTATCAGTTATCTCATACAAGATGGTCAATCCAAAAAATGTGGATTCACACCCTTCAGCCCAAAATAAAGGGGACAAACATAGTTGACTATGAAAAGTTTATAAATTATTAATTTTGATCAAATATTGATTACTTTATTACTCAAAATTCCAATAAATAGAAAATTGATCATCCTTGATCTTATGAAATCAAGAATGAAAGTATAAATTACATCCTCTAAAATTTAAATATCTTATTTCTATTAACCATTAGTTTTAGGATTATATTCCACATTATAATTCAACTGATTTCTTATGGGTTTTTAGAGACCTTTAAAATAATAATATTTTAAAAGTGTATCTTTATCATAAATTATTTCCTGAGGTACATCAAAAAACATTCAATCTCTTGTTTATGTAATTTATAAAATCCTAAAATTTAAGTCATTGTGTGGTTAATATTAAATAAAGAAATTAATATTGTTATCTATAATCACCCAAAAAAACATTTCCTTTTCATTTAGAGGAAAATTCATCCTGAATTCGAGGAATAACTCATCCAACTTCTATATAAGAATGGATAAAGTATGTAGGATATCATTAGGATTATATTTTTTACACATCTATTACTAAAAAAGTTAATGATAATCACAATAAATAATCTAAATTTTCATTATAAGATACCAATAATGATATTTAATATCATAAAAGATATTTATTACACCAGGATACAATTAAAATTATGAATAATGGTAGTTTTACATCACTATAGGCCATAATAAAAAAGGGAACTCAAGTTACTGTTTGAAGGAAGTGGCCACATTAAAATAAAGGGATCCTTCACCCTTGATATCCACATCATTTAAAATGTTCCTTATAAGTTAAGATTTTTTATTTTTCTATTTTTCATAATGAATTTGTTTAATTTTATATGGGATAACATGAAATGTTGAAAATAATATATATACCATCTCTCATTCCCCTTGAAATTCAATTTGAAAAAAATATTAATCAACTTCCATTCCTATTTGGACTCTTTCATTATATGAACTAATAATTTCCTACTTAATTTATCCATAAAATATTCCCTTATATTGAAGTATTTGTGAGATTGAAATCAAGAGTCTAAATATATTCCACACACAACCATTATCTGAGGTTTAAATATTTCTATCATGGGATATAAACTAACATCATATGATTAGTATAAATAGTAAATTTCAAAATAGATAAATAAATTCCACTGATATTCTAAACCATACAAGACCATTTCCAATTCAATATTTTAGGGTTTTCAATTATTCTAATATAGACAAAACTTTCATGAAGCATAATCCATCACATGATTTTTTTTATAATAATTAAACCAAATCTTATACCTAAATAATTTCAATACACAACCATCACTAGGCATATAAAATATCAAAATAGGATTTTATGTTAATCAATTATTGATTTCACTAATAAATTCCTATCATACAGTTATCCATATAAATTTTACACCATTATAAGTATGATTTTTCCAAAGGATTTTAATTTAGATAAGACTTTCAAAAACTATATACAATATTCTACAAAACCAAGTCAGTTTCTTATCTCAAATATATTATTTGGAGTATCCCAATAAGTAAAAAATTCAATATTTTTTTAGATCAAGAAATATTCCTTTACTTATAAAACATTACAATTAAATTTAACTTATATAATATATACACTCAACCTCGAAAATTGGAATATAAGTTGTACTCAATAAGAATTTCTAGCATGATCTCTATATAATGTTCATGATTATCCTTAGATTTAGATTTACCAATAATTTTAACTAAAAATAGCATGGAATTTTTTTATGTTATCTATAGAATATTATATTTAATAATTATTCAAAAACTTTTGAGTATAAATTATACTTATTTAAATAACCAAGTAATAAAAATTACCATACATTCTTTAATTTATTTTTGGAATATCGTGGTCCTTTACCCTCAATTGGTCTTACCATGCCTTGATTTGTGTCTTTGAGAACAACATTATTCAATAATTTGATTAGTGAGGTCATAATTAAAAGATATACTGTTATTTTTTTCCCTATTCAACCTAAAAAACTATTAACAGTGAACACATTTGTGAAAAATCCCATCACTTTTCATAAAACAAATACATGGGTTATTAAACATGACATTATAAAAAATTTCCTTTAACCAAATGTTAATATGAAAGAATATTTATCCTTTTGTTTTACTGTATAAATGTGATATTAATTAAATTATATAATATATATCCCTGGAATAATTTCAATTGTGAATTTGATTTATCTCTTTACTCAAAATTCAAAGGAATCATTTATAAATACCTTAAGGAAATTACATACCATCGGTGGAAGTTCCTTCATTGAATTAATATAAAATGGTTTTATTATAATTGATCCCAAAAACAATAAAATTCTGTAATATCCCCAAATACTAGTATATCCCCTCTTAACATACGATCCCATCCACCGTGAAATTGATGTAAAATTTATTTAAATGAAACAAAAGTGATCTTTTGATAATAGAAATCAAAATTAAAATTGAGCATAACCATCCAATTAATTACCAAAATAATGATAAATATTTCTATTAATAGGATAAAACCACAATTAATTTCAATATCAAAAAAAATTATTACACAAGAGAGAATTATAAATCTATACTCCTCCATTCATTGAGGGTTGAATATTTCCATGATAAAATGTGTAAAACCAAACAATAAATTCCATGAATACACCACTCATAAGAAAAAGAGTTATGGGAACTTATATCACATAAATAAATAATCATTAATGATATAATAAGAAATGTACCTTTTATTATATTATGTATAGCTTTAAACTCAGTATCATATGATCAGTTATAAACAGTTTCCCATAATAGAGTTGTGTTAAAGAGTTACCAATAAACTGATATACATTATATCTATATATCTACCCATGATAAGTTTAAGTCCTTATTATATATCCTTGATAATTTTACCTAATATCTTTTGATACATTAATGTCTAGTTGGGATCCCTTTAGACAACTGAACTAGTATTAATACTCTATGGAGAGTAAATTCTACATAACCCTTAATGATAACCAAATATATCACATGAATTAGAAGATTTTAAAAATTCATGGTATAATAATTTCATATAAAAAATATATTCATAATGATAACACAAAAAAAGATATATTACATAGGGTATTTGATGAAAAAAAATCACCTGGATTCCCTGAAATACTGCTACTTACCAACCCAAACACATCTCATTTTATTTTCATTTTAGAGTGATCACTTCCACCACCATCGGTCTCAAGAGAACATCTACACGTTCTAGTTTTTCCTAAAAATTATATCTCCACATTCATGGATTAATTAAAATATCCCATAAAATAAGTGTACTATAACAAGAAAACATTAAAATATTATATCAGAGAGAATTCCCATTATAAATTATCAAACCTTTAGATTATCATTCATGAAAAAATCTGGCACAAAATTCATGAACTTAGTGATGTTGGTAAAAACATTAATCACTATATGTATGTCCTAAAAAGGAATGAAAAACTCCCTCAACTTTATGAAATTCATGATATTATGATAATATTTATGAGTAAATACATTCTTATAGTTATTCTAAGACATTTTATAAAGTATCCTAGAATATTTGTTAGATTCCCACTATTTCATTCATGGAACCCTGATCATTAATGTCATGAATTTAATCTTATGAGACATATGAAATTCATGAATAATTAAATATCCTTTAAATATTGTTTATAAAATTCTCCACATATTGAGGTACTTTTAAACCTTAGAGGGTAATATGATTATGTTTAGAGAATTCCCTGTATCAAAATTTAACAGAAGCATGGTTGGAATCACTTAATCTTCCCAAATCATTGATACCCTCTATGACCACATTTATTATGTTTTTATTAATATATTTGTTCACTGATAAAAACTTGTCTACAAATACCACTTAAAGGGTTCACTAGTGATCCCCTAGGAGAATTTTTTATAATTTTCATTACCTAAAAATACAATCAAAACATGTTTAAAAATATACATTTCATATTAAAAAACATTAATCAATTAAAAAACATAATAAAAATTATATCATCACACTAATAAATTCATAAAAACATCCTTAATATATCATATGAACTCATGGTGATTATAAAAAATTATTATGAAAATAATAAAGTTAATAAAAGGATTTCATATAATACACTATTTTGTAACATGGTTTATCATACCATGTGTCGACCCATGGGATGCCAAATGGATTAATATAGTTGGATTGAATGATATACCCACAAAACTGTAACTCCTAAATTCAACCCATTAACACAATAATCTTCCTTCTATTTTTACTCCAAATATTACAATTTCTCAAAAAATATAGAACCTATATAAAAATATTGATAAACAAAATTTTAATTAGAATATAATAATAACCATTTAAAATACAAATATTAGACCAGAATAAGTTTTCTAAATTCCATTGTAACTCACAGATCAGTACTAAAATTGATTTCCATACACTCTTTTTAAATAGACCCATTTGGTTTTGAAAATACTATATTTTATCTACCCTAATTGTACAAATAAATATTTTAAAATTTTATTTGAGAATATTTTTTAATAAACCTAGTGGAGATTTCCTAACTCAATAACCAACCCAACACCCCATATATCCTAATGTACATTTAGGATCGCCAAAGGGAAGAAAATGTGTTATAGTAATCAAATACCATTGTTGGGAATGAATTCACATTGGTTATAAATAAAACATTAATAACTGATTTCATCTTGAAATCCATTATGAAACATTCATATGTTAAAATAATCAAAAAAATAAAATAAGGAAATTTAAAATAAAAAATCATCTAAATGAGGAATACCATCCAGTACATGTATAAAATAAATAATAGACCAAAAAATAATAACAAAAAACAACAAAAAATAAATAAAAATAAATAATATATATATATATATATTAATGGATAGTCACACTTATAAACTAATAAAAAATGAATTAAATAAACATATAGGAAAATTTATATTTGGAGTGACCAACAAACACTAATATATATGTCCCAAAATGAAAATGAAAAATAAATTCAAACACTAATCTAGATCCATGTGATACGTGATCATCCCTCATATGTTACCTCCAACATAACATTAACATTTCTATGGTAAAATATTTAAATAACTTGGAGTTTTCAATTTAATTAATTCATTTATAATAATGACCATATGCATACCAAATTATATATATGGGGAGTGAGTTTAATCCCAATGGAGTTGTGGTATAGAATATATTCACTCCCACAAAATTATGAAAACCAACATGATAGTTATATAATAAGAATAATTTATATTATTTAACACCTTTTTTTATTTTGCATTAAATAAATGAGTTATGATTAATCCTTATTTAAATATATTGGATGCACATTTTTTTTACTAACATGGAGAGTAAATGAAAAAATCATAAAATATGATAATGAACATAAAATAAAATATCCTCGCCATGTGTTAATATTCTACAGGTATGACATCTATAATTCTCTTAGATGAGACCAACCTACAAGTGGAAATAATTTCCTACCCACTCACTTAACTAACATAATCGAGGAATAATCAAGGGCTCCAAATTATCATGCACAATATAGGCATAACCTCTAGATAATTTTTTTATAAGATTAAATCTAATCCTTTATATCCAATTATTTCTAAAAACATATAACACTATACTAAACTTATTTTAAAAAATAAAATAAAAACCAAACTACCTTTAAATAGACAACCCTAATTTGATATAAAACAACCATGTTTCAAAGAAAACAATAATAAAATCCAAATGTAATTAAATTAATCATCAACTAAGTATTTGTTGATATCAAAAATTTAGTAAACATTATTTATCGAAATAAAAACATTTCACTAAGGTAAATAATTAGTTTTTTATAATTAAAAAATTCACTCTAAAGTCAGAGAAATTTTATTTAATCATAAACATGGCATAATAAACAACATTGTTCTCACATTACACTTTTGAATAAGAAATCACATATATAATGTATTTATATATTTAAAATATATATAATAAACATAAAAAACATCTTTTAAAAATTTCAACTTGATCTATCCTCAAAAATAGTATACGTTAAATAAGATGATCTTAAATCACTCATCAAAATCATTGGAAGAAAAAAAACACAAAAATTTATGGAACGAATAGAAGGGTAATAAAAGAAATATCGGGAAAACAATTAGTAAACTCTATTAATCTATGAAATATTTGACCAAGAATTCATAACAGATACAGACTACTTAATATTCAACACCCACAAATGATATAAAACCTAATCAAATAACCATTTCTCCATAGATGGTTTAAGACAAATATATAGAAGCATAATTATAGGAGGAGTGAAATGAGTATGATATAAGACATTACTGCATGTATTCACCAATAATGAATGAATATTCAGTATATAAAATAAGGAGGAGGAAGGGATATTTGTTAGAACCCTCTTGGGAGAAAATTGAGTGAGGGGAAATAATATAGGAGGGGAAACGTACATAAAAATAATAAATAATTAAAATGTTAGAACCTTGGATATTCGAGAAGAAAATGATAGAGTTAATTCTAATCAAAGGATTTAGTTGAAGAAGCCTAGTTATAGTTTATTGTGTTTTCTATAAATTTAATATTATATATGAAAAATGAAATGGAAAAAATCATAGATAAGTATGGAGATGTTTTAGTGATGGTTAATGGGGTTATTATTGAATATAAGAAATCCATTTAAAAAATATACAGAATAAATTGTGGTTTTCAAACCACCATCTTGATTATGATGAATTCTACAGGTCATGGATGATATAATAGATTAGAGAAAAAGAATTATTCATAATCATAGGAGAACTATCTTTTCATGATATATGTATATGATTGGAATAAGAAACAAGACATTAAAAAAATGCTATCATGTTGGGAGTTTATAAGCTCTGATTTTTCAAAATATCATGATAAAAATGGTGAGTAATCATATTATGAACATATTTTAGGGTATTGTTTTGAAATACATGAACAATAGTGGTAGATTACATAAATCTAGGTATTTTAATTGATAGTTTTTTCTAGAATCTAATATAATTGAGTAGGACACAACTATATAATTTTTTATTGAACATTGTATTATGGAGTAGTTTAGAAATGATGACTCAAAAAATGAAATGATTAGTTTTTTAGGGATATGTATTTCAATCACTGATTTTGTGGATTAAAATAACTGACCAAAAATCAGGTCAATGTGGACAAGGAAACACTATTTTTTATGGATATTTAGGATTTTGTATATTGTAATGAAGTTCAAATTATCCCAAAATATTTTCTTTTATTTGATCATTAACATGACGATGAAAGAATTTTTTAAAAGATAATGAAGTAAAGAATTATAGAAATACCATAGGGTTAATATTATAAGAAGTTATTGGAGATGTGACGTCCTGGACATGGATCCACATATTGGGAGCCCCGAGCCTAGTGGGCCACATGGCCTCAAGCATATCTCCCAAAACACCAAAGGTTGTCGACTAACAGCGAGGGCCTAGGGTGTATGTGGGAGAATTTTCCTTCATTAGTAGTGGTACCATAGTGGAAATATATAAATAGTAGTAAACATATGAAGAAATTTAAATAAATAGCGGATGAAACCCAATTCAATTGATAAAAAATAATAATAATAAATGTATACTCTGGAATAATGATGATGCAATTTCATGTCACTAGAAAACTAGAAAACATGGATACAAGATCATAATCATAACAATTCCACAAAATAATAGAAATAAAATACTATTCCATGAATCTTGAGAACCAACTCAGTCATCTGCTATCATGCCCCATCCCAAATAGCAAGAAATCATGTGTTTGTATCCATATTCTTCACTTTTTCAACACCTGCAACCATGTAGTCTACTTTGGGTACCAAATAGTGCCCGAAGAGGGTGGGAGATAAATTTCAGTGGGCCACCACCAACTCTATTTATATCATCTGGCACATGTAATGGATTATTGAATTTTAGATGCATGAATTTATAAAATAAATAAAATAGAACAATGTAACTAAATACCATGTGCCTACATCATCCCTTGGATAGTGTTTGAACCTGTAAATAGGTCGTTAATTAAGTAATTAACATTTAATGTTAATAGGTCATGTGAGGAATAGCTAAAACTAACATCACCT
The DNA here is from genome assembly GCA_963277665.1 of Viscum album. Lineage (NCBI taxonomy): Eukaryota > Viridiplantae > Streptophyta > Magnoliopsida > Santalales > Viscaceae > Viscum > Viscum album. Next base: position 853,970,610 of record OY728167.1, on the reverse strand, counting down.
CGTGATAATATAAGCAGTGAAGGTCCTATGACATAATATAGAAACCAAAAAAAAATATTTGGTGAGGGAGTTCTAGGGTAAAAACCAAGGTAATATAGATCTAAAAAAATAATAACTCATTAGTATATGAGTCTAGCTATGGGGTAAGAGTGTAATCCTCCGAGCGTAATCTATGTCATTCAATAATAATGTGCCCGCTGAGTCTAAGGTTACCAACCATGGTATAATGGGGCTAAGCAAAGATAATTCCCTATGGGCTTTCACCAAGGAACCTACTTGTCGATGTTGGATCCAAGGAGTGTATCTAAGGTATCATGTTATAATATAAAGGACCATACGGTAGTATACCGGGTATCCAAGGAATTGACAAGAACCAGAGTCTAGGTGGGTATCAACCTATGAAAACCGCATTCATGAATCAAAACGGGGTTCCTAATAACAAATTTATTCTCTTCTCAGAATCCAAGGAAAGATCGAGTCAGTCCATTCCTATTTTATATTATAATCATTTAATATATCATTAGGATCAATCCTTGGGTCCCATTAGTTTAGATAGGCCAATTAGTGTTTCAAACATTTAATCAAGTCATTATTAACCATTAAGGCATATTCATATATTGAGGTTCAATATGCTGCCTTCCATCAATATGAAAAGGGGTGATATTGACATGCAAACATTATTTAATCTCTTTTTATAAGGTCAAGTTATACATATTATACTTTTTATTCCATATTTCACATTTAATAATTATATGGAAGCACATACCTTTGGTAGGTAAAGTGGTGAGCATACATGGTACATGCCATTATGCAATGATCATATGTAACAAGACATTTATTTTAAGAAGACACGCCTTTTAAGAAATGGAACACACGAATGGTGGCTCAAACATGCCAAAAAACTAAAAACACAAATTTGGAATAACCTTCAACATGGGACAGATTGTGTTATGGATGTAACTGCTAAAAAATAATCACATAATTAGAAAGAGAAAACCCATATGATTCTAACTAGTATAATCATGAGATGTTAATTTATGAAATAACTTCAAATGAAATCGTCAGGCCCAACACGAACATTCTGAAATCAACAAACATTAGGGATAAGTTATAGACCACCAACCATAGTGTAATACGAATCTCCTCATCCAGTATTGTCCCTAGATATTCCTTGGATCAGAGTATATTTAAGAAAAGTCGGAAAATTCTCACATGAAGATATCTAGATAGAGAGAAAACGAGAAGAATAATGGCTAAAGGGTTCTCGATTTCTTTTGGTTTCACATCCAACATGACAAAGATAAGTTTGATAAGATTCCAGACGATAGAGATCTCTTAATCCCTAGCTTCTGCCACCAAAAATCTCTAGAATTAAAGAAAAAGGGATTAATAACATTGGTTCTCAGATAAGAAGTAAGAAGGAAGATTAATATATCATTAAGGGAAAAATTGTAAATTTACCAAATTTTTTAGCCTGCCCATGGTTTGTCAAACCATACGAGAACATTTTTCCCAAAATCATATCCTCCACATGGTTTGATCAAAATGTGAGCAATCCATGCATGCATACCTTGGGGAAAAGTTTCCTTCACATGGTTAGGACGCATGATCGTGCGATAACTGTCCAAGGTGGAATTATTTGAAAAAACCCAATTCGTACGGTTTTTCAAACCATGTAGAATTAAATCATGGTTTACACTAAACTGTTCGCCAAACCTATTTTCCATGAAAGATGAGTTTCAGGCTCAGAACAGGCCCTGGACACCCTCATATCTTTTAGTAACTCATTTGGAATCTATATTTGGTCCAAAGTGAATATTTAGACAAAAAAAAATAAAAGGATCCAAAACTGTGTAAAAATCGGTTTCGTACCATCTTCTCCCATTAAAAAACTCACCCTGAGTTCTCCATCTAAGGTTAAAGAAACACTGTCTGAGAACAACTCCGGCCATTGGGCACGTACGTTGGCTTCCCACTTATATATCTTATCATGTACTCACCTATGCAACCATAACACCTGTAAGATAGGGGCATTCCTACCTCAGAGAACCATTGTGATTCGGTAAACAATGCATTCTAGATATTCCACAACTTTAGAATCCACATCTAAGTAAACTTTCTTGGGATCAAATTTATGAGATGGGCAGCATGATTCTGGCGAATCTGTGAGACATGAATGACATTGCTCATGGAATGATACCTCTGTGGTAGTAGCAACCAATAGGCCAGTAGCCCAACTATCTCTAGAATCTCGAACGACCCAACTTAATGAGGATACATATTCCCCTACATCCTTAATCGTCTATGCCCTAGAATTAGCGATACCTAAAGAAAAACAAGATCCACATCCTTGAAATGAAGAGGTCTTCTATGGTGATCAACATAAGATTTTTTTTCAAGACTAAGCAGTAGAAAAATGCTGCATAATCAGCTGAACCTGTTCTCAGGTCTCTTAAATGAGACAAGGACCTAATAGGTGTGTTTTTTATACTCTTTCAGAATTTTTTTAAATGGACTATTTTAAATTTTTTTTAAAAAAAATTGAACCTTAAAGACGGCGTCAGTGATGCCTCCTTTTCCCTAAAATTATATTTTTTTCTATTTTAATTATGTTTTTTATATATTTAAAATTTTAATGTTTTATTTTTATTTTAATATTCTATATATATATATATATAACTTAATGTTCAACATAATTTATTTTTTATTCAAGTACGTGAATTTTGAAACCTATAAAATATAAGCTATAAGAACGATATGATTGAAATTTTGACCATTTTTTAAACATACATTAAATAGTTGAAAATAAAAACAATTTCTTGAAAAATATTGATAAAAAACAATTTATAAGCTTTCTAATCCACCTACATAAAATTTAAAAATGTTTAAACTATGTGACCTTTCAATCCTATATAATATAAACTGTAATAAAAATTTGAATAAAATTTAAAACATTGCTTAAACCTATAATAAGTAGTCTAAAATAAAAATAATTTCTTATAAAATGTTGGTGAAAAATAATTTTTAAGCTTTCTAATCCACCTACTTGAAACATAAATTTTTTTCAAATATGGGAATTTTCTAGCCTATATTATATAAACTATAATACCAATATGAATGAAATATTAAACATTTCTTAGATGTATAACAAGTAGTACAAAATAATAAGAATTTATTAAAAAATGTTGATGAAAAATAATTTATAAGCATTCTAATATACCTACTTGAAACATAAACATGTTTCAAGGATGTGAATTTTCTAGCCTATACTACATGTACTACAAGACTTATATGAATGCTATTTTAAACATTGGTTAGACATATAACACGTAGTCCAAAATAAAAATTATTTCTTACAAAATGTTGATGAAAAATAATTAATAAGATTTCTAATCCACCAATGTGAAATTTAATAATGTTTCAAGTACATGCATTTTATAGCCTATATAATATAAATTATAAGACTGATATGAATGAAATTTTAAACATTGGTTAGATACATGACAATTAGACAAAAATAAATAGAATTTCATATAAAATGTCGATGAAAAAGAATTTATAAGAATTATAAACCACCTACTTGAATCTTAACAATGTTTTAAGTATGTGTATTTTAAAACCTATATAATATATACTATAAGAATGATATGAATTAAATTTTAAACATTGGTTATATATATAACAAGTAGTTCAAAATAAAAATAATTTCTTTCAAAATGTTGATGAAAAATAATTTATAAGATTCATAATCCACCTAATTGAAACATAATAATGTTTCAAGTATGTTCTTTTACTAGCTTATATAATATAAACTATAAGACCAATATGAATGAAATTTGAAAAATTGATTAAAAATATAACAAGTAGTTGAATTTTTAATTTTTATTTATATAGGTCTTATAGTTTATATTTTATAGACATTCAAAGTAATGTAGGTGGAATAACATCCTCCTAGACCATCATTATTTTCAATCCTACTTCAGAGTTACTTTTCGTAAATTCCTTTCATTATCATTTATTTATTTTTGTTATGAAACTCCTTATTTTAAAAAACATTTTAGATGATTATTCTATCTTTTAAATTTTATTTACATAGTTTCTATACTATAGATTTTTTAATCTTTTACAATTATTTAAATGAAATTTACTTATTATTTCTATGGTTGAAATTGTCATCATTGAAAGTAGTTAAATATAAACTGTGCCTAAAATATAAATGAAAGCTAATATACTAAATAAACATATTATAAGAGCTAATAATAATAGTTTTTTTCATTTTAGTAGACATAAAACATATAAATGAACATGTATAATCAATTTCTATGTCTATAGCAAGGAGATTCTATCCCACATGGTGGTCTGCGAATAAGACGTCAACGTCGACTGTGCAGTGGAGTCTGATGACTTGGAGAGGTCCGATCCTCTAGAATTGGAACATTGACTACCACATCCTATATCTGTGTGTTAGTGGGAGGAGTTGTAAACTGCATCTCATATAGCCCTTTGGATCCTTATCCCACTAGGGTGGTAGAAGGACCTACCTCTATCGCAGTGGGGAACCAAGCTTGTGATGGAGATATACCCCAAGACTATGATGGATCTAGAACTCAAGGATGTGTTGGATCTAGACCCCAAGGAGTGATTGATCTGGAACCCAAGATAGAGATATATACAGATATCCTATTAGGAAAGATGGATCCCATGCCACCTAAGGCACTTCCTGAATCAGTTGATCCTGGAGGGCCAACCTCTGCCTGTGGAATAGTTGAGGCCTCACGTGCAGAATGAAGATGTCTATGTCACCCTATTCGTGGATCCTCAGCAACAACAGAAGCTATTAGATTACCCTCTGGGATAGGAACCTCCCCTATCCAGGCCGGACACGTGAAGATACTCTCAGAAAGTGCATGAAAATATTCCCTCGTCTCTAGTGCTATAGTATGGAAGACTTCCTGACTAAAGACCCCACATCCTCTTCATCACTCATGCAAACAAGTTCTTCTGTGTGACTCCTTTGTCAAGATATTAAATTTAAATTTGGAAATATTTCAATAAACAAACTAATGGAAATTTTTGACTTACCATCCTATGCATCTCTATGCCAGGTTGGGTAAGATACAGTATAAACTTCAGCCTATACCATGCCTCATACTCAACCTAAACTAAAAGAAGGAATCAATTCGTAGGAACACCTTGAATATGAAACATTGCACGTCTGTACTAGTAGTCGATAAATATGGCATGTACTCGGGATAAGTCATCATCCTGATTCCCTGTCTACTTCATCCCATCAAGTTTCTCTGTTTGTCTCGATGAAAATGGAATCGGTTGACTACAGAAAAACTGGCACATGAATCTATCAAGCTACTACCACACAATAATATGGAATTGAATGAGGGGAACTATAGCCATATCATCCTCAAGCCCAACAGTGCATGATGATGTCAACTAGTCCATAACAATCCAGTATGGAATCTATGAAATCTGAAATAAAATGTGACTTTGTCAAAAAAGTGCCTAACTGAAACCCAAAATCGATGTTATTATTAGATATTTTAGACAGTGATAGATTGTATATACATACATGATCAGGTAAGAGATAGTCCCACTCAAGCCGATATACTCCCAAATGTTGTCTTAGAACTGCGTCGAAATTGTGTCACTAACACTAGCTGTAAAATACATCATAGATAGCGACAAATAATGATAAATTAAATTCAATAACTCATAGTAGCATAAAAAACAATAGAAAATACTGATCATTCCAGCATCCACATGGAGCGTCATGCAGCACCTCCATCTCAATCGGTGAACTAACAAGCTCAGGGCGAAATGCGGGGATGCGCTCCCATGAACACATTTGAATACGAATTATGCATCCTCCAAGACCTATGCGGTCCCTGTGGGATATACTTCACAATTCATTGTATGTGTATTCCAAGAAGGCTGATCCCCATCTGTAAGTCCCCACCTAATCAAAGTCTTCCAGTAGGGGTAGATACATCAAGGGGACGTGCATCCCCGAGTGATCAGTACACATGGTCCCGCTAATGAGACGTAATATGTATGCACGGACATAGCACATGACAGTCTTCTCATCATCATCATCTTGTAAATGTGGAAACTACGACTCCAACCAAGGCATATATATGGATGCTCCATCTATATCCCTACTGTCAGAAAAAATACGAACACTTAAAAAGAGATGATCATGGTATGTCCAAGCCCCACAAGTGAGTCTAATAACAGGTCTCCCCTGGATAGGAAGACCGAGAAGCACTACCACATCCTAGGGGGTGATGGTCATCTCTATCTCAGGCAGGTGGAATGTGTGTGTATTTGTTCTCCACCTCACAATGAGGGAAGAAAGTAGGTAATGGAATACAAATGTGAAATCATATACGCAAGGCCCTAGAAGCCAGCCTGGCACAAGTATGGTCTTATGGCATGTGGAGGATCCATGTGATAAAAATGGTGCCCTCGACGCAACTTGATCGATCGATCATCATGACTCTCTAACACCGCATGTGAAATATGGGTATGCTTCTGAGTGAGTAGTATGGTATCATCAATCTACATATAAACAAATGAAATGAGTCATAAGTGTATAATGAAAATATAATGTTATGGTTAGCATAAGTCTAAAATGTAAATATAACGTTATGGTTAGCATAATTTTATTAATTAAAATATATTTGTAATAATTTTATTAATTGATACATTTTTTAAAAGAATATATCAAGGTTATTGGATATTTTTTAAGGTTTTAGGGTTTATGTTTATGATTTTTTGGTTAGGTTTTATGTTTTAGGGTTCAGGGTTTCGAATTTTGATATTAAGGTTTAGAAAATATTTTTTTGGGGTACGTGTTCTACTTTTGGGTTTTGGGGTTTATAAAACTGATAAAAAAAAGAGATAACATTATTTAATTTACAATATGGTTTAATTGTTATGGTTTTGGATTTATGAAATAAATTCTATTATTTAAGATTTTATTTAACGAATATGGAGAATGTTAATTCTTGAAATCATCCATGTTTTTATTAAGGATTTAAGATTGAGAGGGTATTTAGATTTTACTTATGTGTCACTATGATATAAATTTTTGGAATAATGAAATACATATTTTTATAATCGTAGATACAATATTTCTAAATTGTTGGGTCTTGAATTCGGGATGAAAATTTTTGGAGTTTCTTTATGATTAACTGATTATGGATTTGATTAAGATAAAAAAATTGTATTACTAATGATGTTTTTGGAATTTATCAGATTATATATATTGAATAACTTATGTTCATCATTATGATACTATTATTTTGTTATATAAAATTTTATTAAAATATCACACATAATGTTATCAAAAACCCTGGTAATGGGAAGTTGTTTTTGGGATAGGGTTTAGGTTTGAGGGTTTAGGATTTTGAAATTTGATATTAATGTTTAGGAAATATGTTTCTAGGTTAAGTGTTATTATTTTGTGTTTTGGGGTTTAGAAAACTGAGAGAAAAAAAGAATAGATAACAAAATTTAATTTACAATATGAGAATGTCACAATGATGAAAATACATCATTCTGGATGAGACTGTAAACTCGACCCAAAAATGTTAGTGCATCATTTCCAGTTATGAATTTATTTATGACATATCATGGAAATAAAACTCTTCCCTTGTTCTTGAGGATATTCCATTTCATTACGCATCCTACTGATCTTAGGTCTCCCATGGGGACAAAACCGATTGATGTCAGGTATCACTATCGTCTTACCTTCGGGCATTGGGAAATAATGATACTCCACAATAGGTGTCCATGGTGTAGCATAAAAGTTAGAAATGGTATCCATATGATATAATGGATCAACATATAATTCCCTGATATGTTCATAGATTAACATGATGTGATGGTGTGTGTGCCTGGAAACCGTAAGCCTGAAAGTTTCCACATTGACATTGCCTTGTTTCCTGTAATACCACCATATTTTCACTGATGCGATTATTTATGGGATCTGAATGCTCTTGAACATCAAATCAGGAGACTTCTTATCGAAAAAGGTAAACATGATAACCAGAATCTTCTTCAATATTCTTTTCAATCTCTCGTTGAAAGTGGCTTCTATACCATATCCCCTGTTGTATTCTGTCTGATGATAGTTTCTTCTATCAACAAAGTACTTCATGCATTAATATAACGTGTCATGAACTAGGTATGTTATAGGTAGCTAGAAAAGCCCCTTGAAGACACCATTGATGCAATCCACAATTTTTTTCTTAATTTTTCTGTACCTCTTCCCCTTATCAAATGTCAATGTCCATTTTTCTTTTGGAATGCACATCATATAATCATATACTTCTTTATTAGACTAGTGGGTTTTTTCAAAAACATTCATCAAAACACTGTTGGTACGACTCATATTCTACACATAATAGATTATATTTCACATAATTTGATTTTATCTTTATGTTGAAATAGTAAAAAATAAAAAATACAATGCGTACCAAACCTCGTGATTGCCTTTTTCATCGGTTCGTTGCCAAATTTTTATGCACATTGATAGCAATGTGACTAATGTCAAACCGATGATGTGAATTTTGGTATCTTGATATATTAGGATCTTCATTGATTGCCTCATTAATTTCCCTATGGCGATCAGATATCAAATAAACACCCTGAATGTTGGTGAAATGGTTCCTAATACATGACAGAAACTAACTCCATGATCCATTGTTTTTATTCTCCACAATGAAAAAGGCAAGAAAAATAGGTGAACCATTTCCATCTTGGATTTCCAAAATCAACAATATTCACCTGTATTTTCCATATATAAATTTTCCATCAATATTAATAAACTGTTTGCTGAAACAAAATGCGTAGATACAGGGAGGTAATGCCCAGAACAACTGAAGAAATGGAACACGAGATGGATCAAGAGAGTTATCATGAGACACAAGTTTGTTTATATAAAGTTTTAATAAAACATGGTAATGATGCCTCAATATGGCTTGAAATTGCAGAAACACCAGATATGAGACATCCCAATCACCATAGACCATTACAATTTCCTTTTGTTTCACCATCCATGCCTTATTATAGGAAATCTTATAACCGAATGTCTGTTGAATTTTCTCTTGCAAAAGGGATATTAGAACACCATGACATGTCCTAGTAATCTCAATAAAAATAGATTACACATATTCTTCATCCAATGAGACAATATCTTTTTAGAGGATTTTCTGAACACAATTTTGTGTCGCCTCGATCCTCGAGATTTTCCAACCACCAAATGTAATGATTGGAATCTCCCTCAAGACAAAATCTAAAAATCATCCCCATACTTCTCACACCGTATGAAATATTTACTATGACATGATTCGTTATGTATATAGATGTAGTGCCTCTCAATGTGAAATCTCTTTAGCATGATTTTTAATGCATCTTTACTTGGAAAAGTCCGTCCAATATATAAGTTTTTGTCCAACTCACTAAACATATCTAGTACAACTCTAGGGAACTCAGTTTCTAGTGTGAGAACATTATTTTCAAATTCATGCACATGTGTCATTGCTTCTAATTAATATGAAAATATTTATAGATGATTTATTTTAGGTTTAGATTGATGTATAACTAATTCATTTATCGAAACTTCTTTCCTAACATCAGCTGATCACTCCTCTTCAGCACTATTGTCACCATCTGAACCATCATTACGAAACACCTCATCGGAAGTCGTATTGATATGTATATCCGGGAGATCATCTAGGTTGTCCTCTTCGACTGAATAATTTGTGTTGAAATCCTCAATAATTAATCATGTTTTAATGATAAAAAATCTAATTCAATCTATAAACCTTGTTAACTCTATGTAATCTATCTCACATCAAATGTACAGTTGTTTAGTAAAAGCTATCCAAATATCTTAAGTGTTATACACTTAGTTTGGATACTATAAAATATCTTTCGATTTAATTTATAATGATTTCTATGAAAAATTATTATGTCTAACCCATTCTATGAATATCTCTACTTATGTCTGAATACAAATATTTAGCTAAGTCTGAGACACTGTGAGTCTGCCACAAGTTATGTTTTTCTAGAAAAGTAATGAGACATTGTATCCATGAGAAACTGTGGCCATGAGACATCATGAAACAGACACCATGAACCAGACACCATGAACGAGACCCCGTGACCATGAGATTCCATGAATTGGACATTCTGAACGAGACACCTTGACAATGAGACAACATGAACCAGACACCATGAACGAGACACCGTGGCCATGACACACTGTAAACAGACATTGTGACCAATCGAGACACCGTTTGAAGGAGACACCGCTTCCATGACATACTGTGCCACTGTTTCATAATCTTTTTTTTTCGTTCTTTCAATTTACTCTGTAACTGTCATATTTGAATCTTTTAAATGAACTGACATAATTAATGATTCTTTATAGGAATGTCACCTAATTGTACAAGGTACGAGGTGCAGAATACATGCCATCTATCAGCTCCAACACATGCACTCCAAGATAAAAGAGTAGTGCATCCCAGAGAAAAGATATATATGAAAGCGAGTCAAGAGGTCATGAGCATGACAACAAAGAAAACACTTAGAGAATTTTTGAAGAGATAATTGTCACATGAAACTTGATTCTGATAAAGAACACATTAATCATACATGAATCCCAGAATCGTGAACATCTATGCATTGTCAAACATCACGTTGAACACAAGTCGGATCTGTCTAACATGCGACACTCTATTTTCCATTCAAGGACATGATTTCTACATCTGCATCATCTCAGAAGTCTAGAGATGCAAATACTAACACTCAGAGAACATCTAAACTTATCCCAATATATCTTATCTGTTGTGTATCATTTTATTCACTTTCAAGGAGTGTGTGTATCTATATAACAACACACTCTGTTTGTTGCATTACATTGAATGATGAAAGATATCCTCTCTCAAAAATATTTTTACACTTGTGTATACCCATGGATAAGTGTGAAAGAGGTCCCTGTGTGGCCAGGTAGTTTGTACCCACAAAGAACTGTGGAAGAGGTCCCGTGACCTGGACAGTCCTATGTATAGTTGTTAACCCATCTATAGGGTGTGGATCATTTTTATTTATATAAACTTCTTGGTGGTATTTAATAACAAAGTGCAGTGGATTATGTCTCATCTTGAAACTAAACCACTTGTTTTATATCCGTTGTCCTGCTTAATTTAGTCTTTTTTGTTTTACTGCTTTACTGTATAATTTAGAAATCACTAAAATCACTTTGATAGTTAATCTTGGAAATAAGTTATAATTGTTTTGCCTTAGTATAATAGCATCAAAAGTAATATTAATAATTGATCTTAAGATTACTGAGAATTAATTAGTCTTCTAAGAAGCTATTTAAATAGTCAAACATTCATAACAGTATAACCTTAATTAATTGGATTGTATTTAACCTTATTGGGGAATCTTTTTAAGAATACCTTTTAACCTGAAATTTTTATAGATACTCAATTCACCCCCCCCCTCTTGAGTAATCTACTCCGACCAACATTTGGTATCAGAGGTTGTTTATTAATACTGTTTAATGTTATTAAACTATGATTGTAGTTGTACTTTAAATATATGTAAATTTATATTAATTATAAATTTATATCTCTTTATAAGTATTTCTTTATTATGGATAATAGATTGGAAGGTGGTGCAACCAAAAGACGACAATTCTTTAATGGAACCAACTATGATCATTGCAAAATTAAATTGAAAATGCATTTAGAAAGTATGGGTTTTGAAATTTCGTATTCCAATATAGATGAATATAATATTCCTTCTACTGATAGAATCACATGGGATAAACCTATCAAAACGGCCTATAAAAACAATTGAAAATCTATGAATGCTTTATATTTCTCTTTTGGATTTGATGAATTCAATAGAATTTCTACTTTCAAAACTGAAGATGAAATTTGGGATACCTTGTATGATTCACATGAATGAACATCTAGTGTGAATTAAAAGAGAAATAATAGTTATACTATTAAATATGATAACTTTAAAATGGAACCTGATTAGCCTATATCCGAAGAGTATCTTAGGTTCAATGAGATTGTCAACACAATTATTTATCTTGGAAGAGAAGTCATTGCCATGTAAAAGATCGTGAGAATTCTCAGATGTCTGCCTAGCATATGGAGGGGAACCTCTGTCTCTGTTAGAAAAGCATGTGACATTAGCAAGACACCTATAAAAGAACTCATTGGGAAACTGATTATGTATGAAGAAGAGTTGAAATTAAATAAGGAGGAGGAGGATGAAACAAAAATGAAATCTTTTGCATTCAAGACCTCCACCTCTAAACAGAAAGACAAAGTGAAATTAGAAGCCTCTATAGAATGTTACAGTAGTGAACAATAATCACCTGATAGTGGTGAGGAGATGGTTTAATTAGCTAGAAGATTTAAAATATTTCACAAGAAGAAGAAATTTTTCAGAAATCCTAATTTCAAGGGAAGATATGACCAAAAAGGATGTTGGAAAAATCATTGGAAAATAAGGGACAAGACTGATGATATTGTCTACTATGAATGTAAGTGAAAAAAACTTATCAAGGCTGGCTCTCCAAATCTCAAGTACAAAAAGAGATTTGAGGACAAGGACATTAAGTATAAAGGAAATGAATTCGACCTGGAGTGCTTCTGAGGATAGTTCAAGAGAGTCAAAAACATCACATGATTAACAGGATTACAAATCCAATATGTGTTTTATGAAAAACAGATCTGAGGTAAAACTGGACTCTGTACGTAATTCATACTATTCTAGAGAAGAGAGTGACTCTAGAAATATGACTAATGATGAAATTTTTAATACTGTAACATGATTCAAGAAACATGAATGGAACTAAAAGATAAATATAAATATTTGAAGAAATATTATGATCTTATTGTAAATGTTAAATTTGAACTCACAACTGAAAAAGAGGAAAATGCTCAACTAATCAAAGGGAACTGTGAATTAAAAATGTCTAATGAGGAACTGAATAATGACTTAGAAAAGTTTACCAATGTGAAAAATACTCTTACTCAAATTCTAGGAAAACAAATTGACCCTATATACAACACTAGAAATGGTTATCAACCTGGCCAAAGAAATCATAGTAAAACAAACATTGTTTCTAAATCTAGGACATATAGCATTACTCCAAGTTCTGGACACAAATCAACTAGTTCAAGTTATGATACACTTCAAACTGTTTCAAGTTTTTCTAGACCGAATAATGTTTACATTTCAAATACTTTACACAATGATTATATTAAATCTATGAGGAATATATGGGTTCGTAAAGCACTTATCACTAATGTTACTGGACCCAAACAAGTATGGGTACCAAAATCTCTTTTTGCTCGATCATTTTTTAGGAAAGATGCATAAATTGTTGCTTTAAATGTTTATGGTACTTGGACAGTGGGTGTTCAAGACACATGACAAGAGAATACTCATACTTGAAGAACTTAATAAAAATAGATGGAGGACATGTCACATTTGGTGACAATTCCAAATTAAAGATTATTGGCCTTGGAAAAATCGGTAACTCTAAATCAGTTTTGATTTCTAAAGTATTGTTTGTTGATGGTTTGAAATATAATCTGCTTATTATCTCACAATTATGTGATCATGGATTTCATGTTAGATATGAAAATGATGCTTGAAATGTATTTAATTATAAAGAATAATTAGTGTTTTCTGCATTACAAAATGAAAATGATTATTCTATTAACATAGATTCTTTAGTTTCTCAAAATGCTTCTTACTGATGTGTATTTCATAAAGAGTCTTGGCTTTGGCATATGAGACTAGGAAATTGTAATATTCTCTCCCTTAGAATGAAAAATAGAAAAATATTAGTCAATGACTTACCCAAAAATGAGTTTCCATATGATAACGTGTGTAATCCCTATCAAAAGGGGAAACAACACAAAATTTCCTTCAAGCCAAAGAAAGATGTTTCAACTTCTTAACCTCTCAAATTGGTTCACAAGGATTTGTTTGGACCATCTAGAATTTCTAGTCTAAATGAGAAGCACTATGGTTATGTTCCTGTAGATGACTTTTCTAGATATAGTTGGACCTTCTTTCTGGCTCACAAGTGAAGCCTGCTCTTATTTTACTAAATATGTCAATTCTGTGGAAAATAATAATGGACTTAGAATTAAATCCTTAAGAAGTGATCATGGTTGTGAGTTTGAAAATCAAGGGTTGAATTCTTTTTCTCACAAAATGGATATAGTCATAATTTCTAGGCCCCTATAACACCTCTACAAAATGGATATGTAGAATGATGAAATGGAACCCTGTAAGAGATTGCTAGAACAATGCTTAGTGAAAATGACCTACCTATTTATTTTATAGTTGAAGATATAAATATTTCATGCTACATAATCAATAGATTGTTGATCATACCTATTCTTAAAAATACTCCTTTTGAGTTATGGAACAATAAAAAACCCAAAGATAACTACTTAAAATTTTTTGGCTACAAAGTCTATATCCTTAATAAAAAGGAAAATCGTGATAAATTTTTACCCCAGAGTGATGAAGGCATCTTTTTAAGATATTCCATTTCTAGTAAAGCCTATAGAGTGTTCAATAAAAGAACTAAATGTTTGGAAGAATCAGTCCTTTTCAAATTTGATGAAACAGATCCACATGATCCTAAAACCATTCTAGAGAAACTAGAGAATGATGTATCAAATATGAACATTAATTCAACATCTTCAATCCATTATATGAATGAATCTGTGAAAACTTCAAGTTCTGGAAATTCCTTAGTCTCAAGTCACAATGAACCTGAACCTATTGATGAACTTGAAATCACTAGTCTTTCCTTTTCTAGAGATATTAGAACTCTTAAGAACCATCCTTTAGTTGCTGTTGTATGAGACCTAGACAAAGGAACTCAAACAAGATCTTCTCTTAGAAATCATGTTGAACTTCAAGTCTTCTTGTCAAAACTTGAACCTAAAAACATTAATGATGTTATCAATGATGAATTTATGGTGATGGATATGGAAGAAGAACTTAATTAGTTTGAAAGGACCAATGTTTGGAAATTTGTCGAAAGACCCAATGACACATTCACCATAGGCACTAAATGAGTGTTTATAAATAAGGTAGATGAAGCTAGTAACATAGTTATAAACACGGCTAGATTGGTTGCACAAGGCTATAATCAAGAATAAGGAATTGAATCTGATGAGACCTTTTTACTAGTAGCTAGACATGAAGCCATCAAAATTATGCTTGCTTATGCTGCACATCTGAATTTC
This sequence comes from Viscum album, assembly GCA_963277665.1. Lineage (NCBI taxonomy): Eukaryota > Viridiplantae > Streptophyta > Magnoliopsida > Santalales > Viscaceae > Viscum > Viscum album. Next base: position 853,955,284 of record OY728167.1, on the reverse strand, counting down.
AAACTATATCAAATGGATGTAAAGAGTGCATTATTAAATGGGTATATAGATGGAGATTTATTTTATGAGAAACCTCATAGTTTTACAAATCCTCATTTTCCAAATCATATTTTTAAATTATCAAAAGCTTTACATGGTTTAAAACAAGATCCATGAGCCTGGTATGATAGGATGGGTACTTTTCTTATTTTCAAAGGTTTTACAAAAGGAATTGCTGATCCAACCCTTTCTAAAAAAATAATTTATAATGATGTTTTAGTTGTTAAAATCTATGTAGATTCCAGTATCTTTGGATTTTCAAGAAATTATTTATATATTGATTTTTCTAAAATGATGAAAAACAAATTTGAAATGAATTTAACAGGTGAAATAAAATTCATTCTCGTATTTAATATCATTCAAAATAATGATATTATTATTTTAAATCAAATTAAATACACCAGATATTTTCTAAAACGTTTTGGATTGGATATCACTAAAAGTAGTGACACTCCAATGAGTACCACTTGTAAGTTGGATCATGATAAAGATGGAAAATCCCTTGATCAAACCACTTATAGAGGAATTATTGGGAGTTTACTCTACTTAAATGCTAGTCGGCATGACATTATGTTTAGTGTTTGTATGTGTTCTCATTTTGAAGAAAATCCTAAGGAATCTCATTTAAATGTTTTAAATATAATTTTCAAATACCTCAAGAACACACACAATCAAGGAATGTTCTATCCTAGAGGACAACCATTTGAATTAGTTAGTCATTCTGATGCTAACTTCGGTGCCTGTAAGTTAGATAGAAAAAGAAACTATGGAACATGTAAGTTTTTAGGAAAGTCACTAGTATCATGGTATAGTATGAAACAAATTTTTTTTTGCATTATCTACTGCAGAAGCTAAAAACAGAGCTGCTGGTAGTTGTTGTGCACAAATTTTGTGCATGAAACACACATTAATAGATTATGGATATCAATTCAGGCATGTAACTCTAAATTGTGACAACACAAGTGCTATTAATATCTCGAAAAATCCTGTTTCACACTCTAGGACAAAGAAAATTGATGTAAGACATCACTTTTTGATAGATCATTATCAAAAAAGTGATTACACTTTGGAATTCATTGGAACTGAATATCGGCTTGCTGATATATTCACCAAACCATTAAATTCTGAAAGAATAGGCTACATCATTCATGAACTAGGCATGATAAACCTTATATAAATGTCTTACTATTTTATATCTTACTGTTTCATGTTTACGGTCTCACAATTATTATTTCTGGGTTACTTCCTAACATATACTATCTCTAACAATACGGTCACACAATTTAGAAATCACACTTGTTACGGTCTCACCATAAACACGTGTTATTGTCTCACCATAAAAAAATTTTTATTATCTCACCATGAGTGTCAGTTACTATCTCAACATAATAATACCTTTTTATTTTATTTATAAATTAATAACCTGTTACACGATGATTACTTATTTTACCTTTTTTTCTTTTCTGCACTTTTGTTTTTTTCGACGATTGGTATTCCTAAATGATAAAATAATAGAAGTATCACTCCTTCTTCACTCAAGAACCCTTATATTCTCTCAAACATTAAACCTTCTTCATACTTTAAACCCTTATATCTCTCGAACCTTCGTTGAATGACCTGGATGAAAATCCTTTCATCATCGACTCCTGAGAAACACAGTTCCAAGAAGAAAAAAATTGCACCTAAGATAGCACCCAAGGGACCTCCGAATCCAAATATGGTGAACCTAATGGTAATACAAGAGAAAGAGATAGGCCCTAAGTGGATTTTATCGAGTAAGTATCTAGTTTTTAAAGTATTAAAATATCAAGGCTGGTTAGAATGGTTTTTAAAGGAAGATAAACCTATCTACCTAAATCTAGTTTCACAATTTTATCAGTTTTTACAATTTTCATTTGATTCAAAAAGTGGATATGTTGTAAAGAGTTAAATAAATGGCCATAATTTCTCTTTTTCTTCAAGGTTATGGGATTCATTCCATAGGATACCTCATGAAGGTATTTTTTAGGACTATGAGAGAGGACCTCCACCTCATAGTGAATTCTTTGTTTTGGAAGATGCTTTGAAAAGATTAACCCAAAATTGCACTAAGAGGAGTGCCATCGCTGCTGAACTGGACGGAGAATCTAGATCTATTTTTAAATTTATTCAAAACATGATTATCCCCAAAAAAGTTGATTTCTCTATACTTAAATATCAAGATATATTTTTGATTCATCTTATGAAAAATGTACATATGATCAATCTTTTTATGTATGTCATACACCATATGTGTGAATTGATCAAGAACACATCCAAGTCAACCTCCATATTCTATTCTCAGATTATCTCATCCATGCTACATGCCAAAGGATTGGTTGGACCAAATGAAGAAGTTATCAAGGATCATGAGTTATATCTTTCAAAAGTCATTATCAAGAGGATAAATATCAATTGGAATCCTTGGAAAAAGGAATGGGTGGAAGAAAATGATTGGATATATGAAAATTTCAATCCAGTGGAACAGACCTAAAGAACAAAAGGTATTTCTGATCCTGGTTTAGAACCAGATGATGCTATTGAATATTCTGAATAAGAAGAAGAATAAGAGGTTATTATGCCTCCCAAATAAACTGTTCTTGATGAGGAAGATAGTAGACATGTTCCTCATGTAGTAACTGAAAAATAAATCCATACTCCTAAAGATTTTGTTGATCAGAAAGATCTACCTGAAGTTAAAAAACAATCTGTTTCCAAAGAAACCAAAAAGGAAGTTGTGTAAGAACATATAGAAGAAGAAATTCCGGTTATGCAAGACACTGACCATGGGGAACTCCCAGTGGAACAATATATTACTGAATCCATTCCTTCAGCTGAATGTAGGATGGAGCTATCTTTTCAGTTGGATTGACATGAAATGGGTGAGGATCTAAGGGATGAATTCCTGGAAATATATCAATATCAAAATACTCTCAGTCCTGAGAAGGATGCAACTGTTGAGGGGGATAATTCCCCCAATATGGAATCTGTTGTAGTGCCCAATCTGATTGATCCAAGACCACTAGACAATTAGTATAATTTTCCATGTTATTTTGATGTAAATGAATCTCAGTATGTCTTTATAAAAGGTCTTGACCTTTCCACTATTTTTCAGTTAAAAATGACATGTGGTCCTAAAGCTATCTCTTCCAAAGATCATGAGCCTGTCTCAATATCTATCTCTGAACCTTCAATAGAACAACCAACATTGGTGATTAAAGATGACTAGAAATAATTTAGAGATACCCTTTAGGATGTGGTTGAAAAAGTCTTGAATACCCAACCAGCTCCTGTAACAAATCTATGTGGGAGATATGCCTCACTGTTGTTGGAAAAAGTCATTTGGCAGATTCAACCCAAAATGCTTCATGAGATTCAGGATGTTTGAGTTGAGAATCGACTTCCTAGTGATGAAGTGAAGACTCTAATAGGTATGATTTAATACATGAATAAAGTGATGAATTCTAAATTAGATATTTATTCTCATCCTTTTCCCCCTTTTTTTCCACACACCCCACAAGATATTGCTCCTCTGATTCAACCTCATTTAGGTTCTTTAGTTGAAAAAGTAGCTGAAAGAATAAAATTGATAGTGACAAAGATTTGTCCACTTATTTCTGGTCTTAACAAGCTCTCTGATGAGTATAAGGGATGCCTTAAAAAAGTACTAAATCAACTGAAATATCTTACCTCAGCTGTCACTGCTTCTATAGCCTATGGAAAATCCTCTCACCCTTCCTTAGACAGTGACCTGCTCAGAATAGTGGTCAAAGAAGAACATAGGAATGTGCTTAGTGGTTTCAATAAAGATTCTCTAATTGAAGTTATCAATAACAGTGACAGAGTTCCTGATCTGGTACAAATCCATTCCAAAATTTCTATTGATGCTCACCAAGAAACTTCCAAGAATGTGGACTTCTACTCCAACTGAATCTTCTCAAAGACTGGCATGACCAATCATTTCAAGTACCTTGTGGAAAATATGAGGATTCCTTCTGTTACTCAATCCTTCAAGAATCAAGTCCAAAAGCTCACAGAGTTCACTCATCTGTTGGATAAGTATATGGAATACATGGATGACTTTAAAAAAGCCACACGGTATGGTGGAGAGATCATTGTTGATTTTATCAAGCATATGAGGCCCAATATTCTTGTACAGAGTACTGCTATAGTTGTTTTTTCAGCTGCACCTCTAAGAAATAGTTTTCCTACCATTACCTATGCCCTATCCTCCACCTCTATGTCTGTCAGTCCAGCATTGAGTCAGATCAGTCTTTTGATCCTCCATCAACAACTTCTTTAGTCTTCTACTATACCTACACTAGCTCCCTCTGTCTTCAAAGCTCTTGCATTACCTTCTCTGTCAACCAGCTCACTCCCTTATTCTAACTCAACCTCTGATCCTATGTGTTCTTCTTCTGATGCTTCTACTCAGTAAAAAGAGAAGACCATCTAGTGATAAAGAATAGTGATTACTCTCCATTGGAAAGAATTTCATTGTCTTTATTTTATTATCTACTGTTTGTATTGCAACTATTTTTCTCTAATTCCTTATGCACTTTTCATGTGTTTTCTTGTTCTCTCCTTTTTTATAATACCAAAAGGGAAAGAATTATTTATGAACAAATATCTATGGGAGAAAACTCTATATATGTTATATACACATTGGAAATATGTTTTTGGAACAAATATACACTCTAAATATACATGATTTGTGATCATAAAAAAAGGGGGAGATTGATGGAATCCTCATGTATTAATCATGTTTAAATGATCACAAATACTATTCAATCTATAAACTATGTTAAATCTATGTAATATATCTTACATCAAATGTAAAATTGTTTAGTAAAATCTATCTAAAGATCTTAAGTGTTATACACTCAGTTTGGTTACTGTACACTATCTTTTGATTTACATTATAATGATATCTTTGAAAAATGATTAATTGTATCCCATTCTATGAATATCTCTATTTAAGTCTGAATAAAGATATTTGGATAAGTCTGAGACACCATGAGTTTGCCATTGTTTATGTTTTTCTGGAAAAGTAATGAGACACTGTAAGCATGAGACGTCGTGACCATGAGACACCGTGAACTAGACACCCTGAACCAGATACCGTGAATGAGACACCGTGACCATGAGACACCATGAACCAGACACCATGAATGAGACACTGTGACCATGAGACACCGTGAACATGAAACCGTGAACAAGAAACTGTGGCCATGAGACATTGTGACTAGACATCGTGACCAATCCAAACACTATTTGAAGGAGCCATTGTTTCCATGACTTACTTTGACACTGTTTCTTAGTCTCTTTTTTCATTTTTTTAAATTTACTCTCTAATGATCATATTTTATGTTTTTAAATTCACTTACATAATTAATGTTTCTTTCTAGGAATGTCACCTGACAGTATGAGGTATGTGGTGCATAATACATGCAAGATGTCAACTCCAACACATGTACTCCGAGATAAAAGAGTAGTGCATCCCAGAAAGAATATATAGATGAAAGGGTGTCAAGAGGGAATGAGTACGACAACAAGAACACACTCATATAATTTTTGAATAAAGAAATGTCACATGCAACTTGACGTTGCTGAAGAACACATGAAGAAAACTGTAATCCAAGAATCGAGAACATCTTCTCACTTTCAAACATCATGAAGAACACAAGCTGGATCTGTCTGACTTGTGACATTGTGTTTTCCATAAGAGAACTTGATTTCTACATCTCCTTCATCTAAAAAGTCTAGAGCTGCAAAGACTAACACTCAGAGAACTTCTAAACTTATCTCAATATTTTTTCTCTATTGTGTATAATTTCATTATCTTTAGAGAAGTGTGTGTATATATATAACAACTCACTCTATCACCTGCATTAAACTGAAGGATACACGATATAATTTCACAAACATCTTTTTACACTTGTGCATACCCACAGATAGAGTGGAAGAGGTCCCTGTGTGTCCTGGTATTTTGTACCCATGAAGAACTGTGGAAGAGGTCAAGTGACCTGGACAGTCCTGTGTATAGTTGTTAACCCCGATCTAGGGTGTGGATTATGTTTATTTATATAAACTTCTTGGAGGCAGGTGATCACAAAGTGGAGTGGTTTTTGTCTTGGATTGAGACTGAACCACTTGTTTTATATCGGTTGTGCTGTTTAATGTAGCTTTCTCGGTTTTACTGTTTTCCTATATAATTAAGAAATCACTTTGATAGTTAATCTTGTAAAGAAGATATAATTGTTTTTCCTTAGTAAAATAGCTTCAAAAGTAATATTAATAACTGATCTTAAGATTACATAGAATTAATCTATCTTCTAAGAATCTATTTAAAGAGTCAAACTTTCATAATGGTATAACCTTGATAAACTAGGTTGTATTTAACCTTATTGGAGAAATTTTTTATTAATATATACCATTTAACCAAAAAAATTTATAGATACTCAATCCCCCCCCCCCTCTTCAGTAATCTACTCTGACCAACAATTTATAATAGGCTTCATTTCATGGATTGGGATATCCTCAACCAGTCTTGTAATTCTATGTCTTCGTAGAACAAGATTTTGTTATTGTACAGTAGAAACATCAAGGTATAACTCCATCACGGTACCATCTGACCGTTGAAAAAATAAATTAATTGCTTGGACCCACTGTGCATCGGCAACTAATGTGCAAGCATGTTGCCACAATGTTAATGGGAATTAAATATTTCTATAGCTCATAGACTTCATCTCTTGATCAGGTCCTAGATTTACGGAACCACAAATTCTCTCTTGAAGTTCACTTATGTTTACAAAATCAGATGTACTTACCACTATTGTGGGTTGTGTACTGTAAGAAGCTCCTTACTCAGTATAAATAACCTTCCCATAGCAGTACACACAGACAAACATGACTCTCTGCGTCAAAAATGTTTCTTTCGTCAAGATTATTATAGTGTAAAAAATATTAACAATGATGGATGACCATATAATATTTATAAAAAAGAAATTTTTGGATGCCTTTTTAAACCATCAAATATGCAAGTAATGTTTCTTTATACAAAATTTTAATCACTAATTAATCATTATTAAGTTATTATTTAATTATTTATTCTTTAATCTTTAATAATATTACAGTTAATAGATAATTATAATTAACTAATCATATGTATTAATTTTTAATCCGATGTTATCATTAATTAATATATAATTAATCATTACTTATAATAAGTATTATTTAAAAAATATTTTTAACTAATTAAACTACTTAATACATAATATCTATAATTAATAATAATAATAATTTTTAACTAATCACTCATTATTTAATCACTAGTTAATCATTATTAAGTTATTTTTCAATTATTTATTATTTATTCCTTAATCATAATATATTCATTAGTTAATTATAATTAACTAATCATATATATTCATTTTTAATCCTAAGTTATCATTAATTTGTTTATAATTAGTCAATACTAATAATAAGTAATATTTCTAAACTATATATAACTAATTATACTACTTAATACATAACATTTTTAATTACTAACAATAGATTTCATTCGTTAATGCTTTTATCCTTATTTCATTCAACAACATCATAATTATCATTCTATCATTGATTGATATAATAATTTGATTTTTCATTTCTTATATATATTAGTAGTTTATAAAGAAATATGAATCATCTTAATAATATCCCCCGGGAGTGTCAAACCGGGAGTGCAACAAGGCCTGTTGTCATATACCAAGAAACCCCAGGTCAAGCCCGAAACTCCTTGTCAGAGTTTTCATTTCTTGGTACATATAGGCCAGAGCCACATCCACCTGATTGTATCCATATAAGGATTTTACTGCTTATATAACCACATAAAATTTATGCTACCAAAATTTCAAAATACTTAATCCTAGGTTATTCCTATGTTAATATATACTTAATCTATATTTAATATATACTTAATATAAACTACTAATAATAATTATTTCAAAAAATATATAACTAATTACGGAACCTAAAAAAAATATTAATAACTACCAAAACTACTTAAAAAATTAATTATTTAAAACTAAAAAAAATAAATTTAATAAATAAAAAACATTAAATTAAATAAATAAAAATAACACTAAATTATGGTTTGAAAAAACCAGCACTGAAAATGAATTTTTTAGAGAGAGATGGAGAGGATTTAGGATAGATTTAGGGGAAAATTTAGTGAGGGGAAGCGGGGGGTTGCCTTTTATAGGGATCTGAGGAAATGGTGGCAATAGCAGTGCCGCCTTTGGCCTTATGCAGAGGAAAAAGGAAGACCCCCCCCCCCCTACCGCCTTTGCCATTTCATTGATCTGGGACCAAGGCAGCAAGAGGGAGTGAAGGTTGCATCAATGATGTTGCAAATTCACATCAACACAAAGGCGGAATCGCCGATGCCGCCTTAATGGCGTATTTTTTTGTGAAAAAATTAACCTAAGTCGTTTTAATTTTTGTTTTAGAAAACGTATAAAAAACTCCCTAATAGGGATTCCTCAGGTGCCTCTAGCCAGAACAATGGTGAACGTCATGGACTACTATATAAGGCCTCAAAAGGATCCATCTGAATCATCTCCAGAATACTGTTATTATTAGAGATCTTGATGAGAGGGATATGTTTCTCACATAAACCCCTAAAATCAAGGACACATGCTCTAAGAAATTCCACTAAAACCTGTATTGTTAATTCCAATTGACCATCGATTTGTTGGTGAATATTTATTCTTAGAAGCACCTAGGTTCCCAAAGCTGTTTGCAATCCTTTACAGAACCGTGATGTGAAATAAGAATTCCTATCTAAAAACATAGTACATGGAACCTCATGTAGTCGAATGATCTCACGTAAATACAGTCTTCCCAAATCATCAATTGAAAAAGTCTCTGATATAGTAATGAACTAGGATAATTTTTTAGTAGTTCAATGAATACCTAGAATTCATTTCTACCCTTCAGTGACTTAGGTAAGAAGACTACAAAATCCATAGAAACATCCTCCAATTTCCATTCCATAACTGATAGAGGATGTAACAAGACTAAAGGTCTCTGGTGCTCCGCCTTCACCATATGATAGGTGGAAAACCTAGTGATGAAGCCTCCAATCTGATGATTTATTCTAGGACACCATGACTAGGATCCCATATCTCGATAAAACTTCGAGATTCCTGGATAAACTACCTATTGAGAAGTGTGGGACACATTCAAGAACTCCTCTCTCATATATACCGGAAGCCAGATACGTCCATGTATATGCATGATGTTTTCTCTATCCGTAGAACAATACAGATGTGGGTTATCTGCGGATATATTCTCAAAGAGAAGCAAACCATAAGGATTTTAAAACTACATACTCTTCACCTTCTCAAGGAAGAGATATGTAATTGTTATGTTTGAGAGGTATGACTACTCGTCACTGTCATGAAACTCAAGATGATATTCGGAAAAGAGGGCCACTAGCTTCCAGTCATCCCTGGATTCCTATATGGCCTATGTTTGATTTTATTGACTCAGTGCATCAGCGACCACATTTCCTTTTCCATGCATATAGACAAACTCAAAATCAATTAATTGTAGACATTTGACCCATCTTCATGGTATGAGGTTCCAATTAAGATGGGAAAAGATATAATTGAGCCTTTTTTGTTCGGTATACACCACAAAGTTCTCACCCAACAGATAATGTCTCCACCAACATAAGTCATGGACAACTCCTACTAGCTTGAGGACGTGTGTTGGATAATTTCTCTAATGAGACCTCAACTATCGAGATCTGTACACAAAAACATTGTCTTCCTGTGCAAAAAATCTCCTATTAAAATCCAAGATGCATCACAAAAGATGATATAACCTTTACATAGTTCAAGAAGAATCAGAATTAGTGCCGAGACAAGACTCCCTTTTAGATCCTCCAATATTTCTCACAAGCTTCTGATGAGAAGAACTTAACCCCCTTCTATTTAATCCCAATAATAGTTGAAGAAAGACATGAGAATCCATGAATTAAACCCCTGTAATATCCAATGATCCCTATGAAACTCATGATATCAAAAACTTTTTTGGGATGCTCCCAGGAAACTATAGAACTAATAGTTTTAGGGTCAATAGATGCTCGTGATTTTGAAATAATATGACCTAAGAAGTGGACCTTGTCAATCCAGAAGTAGCATTTAGTAAGATTAGGTTAAAATTGATGCTCGCTGAGTGTACTTAGAATGATCTTAATATGTTTTACATGGTCTTTAAGAGTGAGATAATACACGAAGATGTAATCCACAAAGACCACAACAAAAGAGTCCAAATAATGGTGAAAACCAATATTAATCAAGGCCAGGAAAACAGTAGGCGCATTTGTAAGATCGAATGGAATAACATGATACTCATACAGACTATACCTCCTAAGGAAAGTTGTATGATTTATTTCTAATGGTATGAATCACACCTGATGATAACATGATCTTAGGTCAATCATAGAGAACACCTTTTATCCTCGGTGTTAGTTAAAGAGGTTATCTATTAGTGGAAGTGGATATAGATTATTGACCATAACCTGGTTCAAACATCCATAATCCATGAATATATGTATGGTTCCATCCACCATATTATCAAAAATCAGAGATGAATCCCAAGAGGATGAACATGGATGTATAGATCCCTTGTTCTCTATGTCCTCTATCTACTTCTTGAGCTCTATAATCTCAGTTGTTTCCATCCTGTATGGAGGAATAGACACTGGAGCTTCTCCTGGAAGAAGATCTATTGTAAACTCTACCTCTCTCCTAGGAGGTATGCCAGAGAAGACATTTGGAAAGACCTTCCAGAAACTATCAACTACTAGAGGGAAATCAGTTTGAAGAAAACTCAGATCCTCTATGAAAAGAATTGAAATCAATGTTGTCACTTCACCTAGACCATGATGCTTCGGTCTAGCTCTCCCTTCCTATACATCCCACCCACCTTTGAAAAGATAATTGATGTAGATGGTCCAACATCCTGATCCTTTGGTATCAGCTGTGAAGCATGAAACTGGCCAAATTCCCAGCCTTGTGCAATAAATGGACTACCACGATCATGAATGCTCTGCTGGAAGTGCAGGTGATCGGGAATCTGACTACCACTTCCATGACCTCCCCCTCAACAAGACCTTATGGTGATATTCTAACTCATTTTCTGATATGTCATAAAACAACTCATTCATATAGGTGGAGCGGATGTTGATCCTTTTCCACTTGAAGATGGTGGAATGGTCTTGCAAAAAGGCTGATGATAACCCATAGAGCAGCAAGCCTGACACTCCATAGGGTCTCTATCACACTGTGGATTCTTATTAACTTTTCTTACACAATGAGGACACACCACATATCTATCAAAATAGATACTCTGGATTCCATTTCCCTAATGATAAACCTCAAAGGAACTTTTACTGCCTTTGGAAGTACTATTGGCTTTACGTGGCACTAATCATTTAAACCCAGTACCTTTACCATCCCTCCTGTTAAATTCAGTGATAAGGACCTTATAAACTATTATAGAAAAGGTAATGTGGTGAAATACATTCACCTATGTTCGGATGGCATACGGGATCCCATCCTCAGAACGTCCAGCACGAGAAAGCTCATCACAAGATAGAAGTAATGATGAATGAAATTAATCAGTGAAACCTGATGAATATTCCATAACTGACATAGAACCCAACTCGATAACCATGAGATCTCATGCCTTTTCATCTCTCATTGCCTAAGTAAATAATATATCATATAAGGCTATTTGGAAGTCAACCCATAACAAGCCCTGATGACGACCGGCCATGGTAACCACAACCCACCAACGCTGTGTAGAGTCCCAAAACATGTATGTAGAAATATTAAATCTCCACATTGAAGGATTTTACAGATGCTCAAAGATAGACATCATAGCCTCAATATATGAATCAGAAGCCTAAGAACAATAATCCCCTAAAATGGAATGAGGATTCTACTTCTTTATCTCGCGTGTTAGATCTGCCATTGTAGGTTCAACCCATGGAGCACCTTTCATATGATGCAACAGATGTAAAAAACTATCACGGACTTAAACATTAGTTTCCAAATAAATTACAATAGTAATTTCATCATTTTTGCCTCCTTGAGGTATGAGTGGTGGCTCAGAACCCACCATGTCTGGAGTATCGTCATCACCACCTTCCTGGGGAACGACACAAGAAAATCATGGTGCAATTGCTCTAAAAAAACCCAGGCACACACCGCAGAACACGTTTAGGATCATAAGATATAATCACTAGAGGAAACTAAACATAATAAAACTGCCAACCCAAGGAATAATACCCAAAATACCCACATAGATGGCCAGGTATCAGTAAGTTCTCAAGTATAAGTTTCATGTCATTTTTCAGTAAATATCTAGGATCACTCCATTACCTTTCATGGACATGAAAAGGAAGGATAAGGATGTGAAACAAACTCATTTTACATTTCAATATTCACTTTATAATGGATAGCCATTTCCGATGAATCAGTCCCCATACACTTATCACCTGAAATGACACCCATTAATTTATACCATAATGGATCGCCTTGATATATTATTCTTCCAAACCCATGAGGGCCATACACGTCACTTATTTAGACAATAAATCTCTCAACCTCATCCAATGTAATACAAGTATATGTAAACTACCACAACATCACTCTACAGTTACAAGAATACCAAGTAATGAAAAGTAGTAAAATACACATATATGGCATGGTAATATTCATGAAAGGTGAACTCTAGTTGCTTATAATGATGCATGTAACAATGATTCTTGTCATCATGTCATCAGGATAAGGATGAATAAAATCATAAATTAGAGTAATAATAAAACACCCCACAAATCATGTGTGTCATCCAATGGTGAAAAAATATCAACATTAATTGAAAAAAGTAGAAGAACAATTATAATCTAGGAAACATGGTTTTTACCACGAACATGGGTTAGTGATGCCCAAGAATGACTTATAACCAAGTGACAAGCATTCCAATTCTTGAATATATTGTCACTAAATAGTAAATAAATAATTTAAGCATCCTTTGATACCACATTGTGATGGCGCATACCCAAATCCCACTTAACGGGTTCCCCAAGCACAGTGGGCCACATGGCCTCAAGCGCATCACCCCAAACACCAGAGGCTACCCATAGAAAGCGTGGGACTAAGGTGTTTCATTGGTAAGACTATGTCCTCATTATAATATTTTAGTTTAGTGGAAAGATATAAAAAGTAGTAAAAAATGTAATTAATATAAATAAATAGTTGAAGAAAACTGATGCAATAGATAAATGAGAATATTAATAATTGTATCAACTATAAACAATGATGATGTAATGTTATGTAACTAGAAAACTAGAAATCATGGATACAATATAATTGGCATAAAAGTTCCACAAAGTAAAAGAAAACAAAGAATTCTCCAAGCATCTCGAGAAAAAACTAGGTCATCTACTATCAAGATCCATCCTAAATAGTAAGCAATCAGGTGTTTGAAGTGGTATGCTTCCCTTTTTCAACACCTAAAACCATGTAATCTACACCGGGTACCAAATGGAGCCAAGATATGGTGTGAGATAAATCTACATGGGCCACCACCAGTGGTTTCTATAACATCCGACCTGTCTAATAGAATATAGAAATATCTAGGTATGCATATATAATGTAAATAAAGGAGTATAATGTAACTAAATACCCAGTATATGTTTTATCCCTTGGCTAGTGTCTGAACATGTAACTGTTTCATTAATTAATTAATTACCATTTAAATATGATTGGTCATGTGTGGCATATCCAGCACAGAAATCTCTTCGTTATAATGTAATTAGAGAAGGTCCTAAGACATAACATGGAAACTTGAAAAAGATATCTTGTGACAGAATTCCTTGGTAAAAACCAAGGTAATCTAGATCTCACATAATCCTAACTTAGTAGTATATGATTCTAGTTAAAGGATAAGATTATAATCCAAGGAGTATAATCTGAGGCATTCAGCAATAAGGTGCCTACTGAGTCCAAGGTGATCGATGAAGGTAAAATGGGGCTATGAAAAGATAGGTCCTGATGGGATTTCACCTTGGTACCTACTAGTCAGTACTGGATCCAAGGAATGCATCTGAGGTATCATTTAATACTATAAAGGACCTTATGGTAGTTTACCAGGAATCTAAGGAGTAGACAAGAACCATAGTCTAGGTTGGTATCAACCAAATAAAACTACATTCTTGAATCAGAATGGGGTTCCCGATACCCAAGGTATTCTCCTCTCAGAATCCAAAGCGATCTCATGTCATCCCAGTCCCATTTGATATTGTAATCATGTAATCATTCATTAGGTTAAATCCTTGTCTTACTTTAGTTTTTATAGTCCATGTACTTTTGCAACCGTTTAATCAAGTTTTTATTCACTATTAATTCATATTAAATTATTGAGTGTCACTCCAATACCTTCCATCAATATGGAAATGGGTATAATTGAAAATGACCATTTATTTAATCTCTTTTGATAAGGCCGTGTTATACATAATATACTTCCCATTCCACATTTCACATTTAATAATTAGTTGGAAGCACTTACCTTAGGTGGGTCAAGTGTTGAGCATACACAACAAATTCCATTGCGCAATTATCATTAGTAACAATCCTTTTTTATAAGAAAACTCACCTTTAGGAAGGTTAAGCAAAGGCACACCCAAACAGTTTTTCAAACATTCAGAAACAATAAAAACCAAAATATAGCATAATCTTCAACGTGGGATGGATTGAGATGTGGGTGTAACCGCTAACAACTAATCACATAATTAGAAATAGAATAACCATTAATATATAAAAAGTATAATAATGGATTTTAAATTTATGAAACAGCTTTCGATAAAATTAATTGGCCCCACACAAATGTTCTAAAATCAACGAACACAAGGGATATGTTATAGACCACCCACATTATGGTTTTATGACTCTACTCCTTCAGTATCAGCCTATGATATTCCACTTATCAGAGTAGATTGAAGAAAATGTGGAAAATTCTCACATGAAGATATCTTGGTCGAGAGAAATACATAAGAAGAATGGATAAAGAGGACTCGAGAACTTACCATTGCAGAAACAACATGATGAATGGAAGCTTGATCGTATTTCAAACGAAGGAGATCACATGATCCCTATCTTTGGCCTCCAAAAATATCCAAATGAGAGAAAAAGGGATTAATATTGCTAGTTCCCAGATTAAGAGGAAGGATGATGATTAATTGATCATTAAGGGAAAAACTGGAAATTTACACAAGTTTTATCATGCACACAGTTTGTCCACAGGGTTAGTCAAAGCATCCACAAATCATGCAAGATAGTTCTACCTGAAATCACATCCTCCGCAAGGTTTAATCAAACCATGTGAAACCCATACACAAGTACCTAAGGAAAAAGGTGCATTCTCACAATTAGGCCACATGGACATGTGCCAAGTGTGCGAGGTTGCACTATTTGAAAAAACACAATCCTCATTATTTACCCAACCATGTGGAATTCCTGCACGATTTACTCTAAATAGTGTGCAAAGCCTGTTTCCCACAAAATATGGGCTGCAGGCTCCAAACAAGCCCCAGACTCGCTTAAAACTATTACTAACTCATTATGCATCCATATTAGGTCCAAAGTAATAATTTAGACCAAAACATAAAGGACCCCAACATGAGTAAAAAATCAGGTTCTTATATGAGATAGTATGGGGAAATATTATATGAATTTAACACATGCATAATTAGAAGGAAGAACTTTTTTCAACCAATAATTTTAGATATATTTTTATTATTTTCGTGATTATTAGTATTTTTTAAGAAATTTAATCTTTAAAACCCAAAGGATTTAAATAAATACATTTTCAATTTTAGTGTGTTAATTTCATTGAAACAATCAATGAAAATTATCTGTGTGTCATATTTTTTCATTAATATATACTAAAGCAATGAGTGGATAGGTATAAATATTGATTTAACCTTTTATTCTCATATTACCCATTTAAAAACTATTAAATCAAAAAAATTAATTATTGATTTACTTCTTACATTAAAACATACTTTGTGTATTGTCCCTAAATGTTTCCTATATAACAAAACAATGTAACATACCCTTGTCATAATATTTACTCTTATTATTTGATTTATATGGATGATTGTTTGGTATTTAGTGATTAATGATGTTATTTCCAATATCATAAAAAGATATTTTTAAAAAAAAAGAAAATTTACCACATAATTTACTCCCTCTTAAGTTGTTTTGGTATTTGTGATTATAATAAGTAGTTTCATTTTTAATATATTTTTCTTAGTGAAACTTTCAAAATCTTTTATGTGTAGAATATAGTTAATTCATAGGGAGTTTCAATTTTCAATGTATACAATTATCATATATATAAATATCTTATGACATGACATATATAATCTATTGATGGTTATGTTTTCTCTATTATAATTAATTCAATACAATTGTTTGATTTTATAGAGATTTCGTTGAAAGAAATATATAGATAACTCTCTATGATGAGGTAATGGAACACAATTATTTACCTAAGACACTTTCAATTAAATAATTTATGAATATGATGAGTGTCACAAATTCTATTCTATTTGGAAAAATATTACTATTATTTTTGAAGTGAAAAATATGATCAGGGATGAAGGGATATGTGGAACATAAAATTCATTGATTTGAAGAAGTATCCAAATTAAAATATTTATGATTTTATCAAATTAATCATTATGGTTTATAGAGACATTCCATATATTTGTGATGATAAAAAGGATATTACGATAATAAAACCTAATGATATTAACACCATTGTAAAATCCATAGTTGGTGGAACATGAAGAATTATACATGGAATAGGTTTCAATTGATGACTCGTAGTGTAGTTGGGTTTCTTTGGAGATTCATGTAAAATTATAATGGATGAAGAGTCACTTATCCAAGGACATGGAATTCTAATCTTTGAAAATTAATTATTTAATCAAGGTGATGATGTTGAAGAATATCTAAGGGATGGAGTTATATTAATATTTTCTATAATGTTTAAAAAGCATAGGAATATTCAGGGTGACACTATTAATGGATTATTTTATGTTTAGAAAGATTAGGAACATAGTTTAAAGGTGTCCAAAGAGGCTTAAAGATGATAACAGTGAGATTTGTTACTGAAAAAGTAGTAAAAAAATTTTGATTTGAAAAAAATTTGGGATATGAATATCAATTTGTAAATAAGTTTCAATGGAATTGTTATATTATCAAAAAATAATATGAAAATGGAATTTTTATTAAAGAAGGTGAAATTATGTTCATGTCATATTCATAGGATACTACGATGGAAGTATTTGAGAATGATAAATCTAAAATTAAAGAGTAAAATCAACCAAAAAAATTGTAAATATAAACTATGATAGACATAGTTCTCTTGAGGAATTAGATATTGAATGGAAATACACATTAAAAGTTGTGAAATGTTAAAGGAGTATAACAAATATATTTCCCAACATAAAGATGTAATCACCTTGTTAGAGAAGTTTATGGAAGACCAAGATTCTATACAATAAACATCGAATGAAGCAGTTTCATTAATATAAAAATTAAGGATGAAAATTAGCAAATTAATAGGCTTTATTATTTTATAAATTAGAGAGGGAATAAGATTTAATCTTTTAATTATGATTTTTTTACCTTGAGGGAGAATCTTGGAATATAATTGGGATCAAGAGGTTTCAAAAATAACCTATAAATTGATAGATATGAATACGATGAATTCAAGTAACATGTAATTTTGAGAAGTGCTTCAACAATAAATGAACAAATACTGTAGGAATTTCATGAACCAACCTCAGCTGACCATCAATCAAATTCTTGAGCCAGTCCAGGAAATACTTGAGTGGAATTCCTGATTGCCATAAGGTGGTGAAATGTTCCGTGGCATCAAAATATACTCAATTTTAATGATTTAGAATAGTTAAATATCATTTAATATGGAGAATAATTTTAATAAAAAATTTTAATGACCCATCAATAATTTTGATGCTTTGGAAGATCAATATAAATAATACAAATAATATAATTAATTTTAAACAAAGAAACTCATTTGGACACTTAAACCCCCTTAGGTAAAATAACCCACGCCCTATCCTCCATTACATTACGTAATTATTGAAACCACTTTTCAAACCGATTCTCACTCACATAATATAACCCTTGTATTTTTCTCTATATCACTATATATATAATGAAACACCATCTAATGAAATTAAATTTTGTAAATTTTGAATACACTAAAACAACTAAATCACTAAAAATCAACATTGAAATTCAAAAAAACGTGTCCCCGTGTGACCCAAGGTCACTCTACATCCAATAACATGGGATTAGATCCAAAATTAATTGTGAATTTGATTCCTTGATGTTTTACTGATATAGCGCTGTCGTGGGCACCCTCAAATGATTAGTGTGATTTTAGGGTACTTACGTGTAGCAGAGTGGCTGACCAAGGTCATCTCTCAAAGAAGGAAGTGAATTAAAACAATTTTTAGAGTTATTCTAGAAATAAAATAAAAGAGAATAAAAACACTACTTGAAAGGATGGGGTGGTTTTTTATAGTTTATGAATCTAGAAGAAGTTTTCTGGAAGAAGATTGTATTTTTTTTTGTTTTTAGTTTTGAAATGAAGTATGATTAAAATGACACAACAAAAAGATGTTTGTTTAGACAATATTTAAAAGATGTAATCGATCTAACTCTACCTCTTCAATCATTTATTAATCATTATCATTTAAATTAATATTCACTTAATTATGATCCATTAATTTGTTAAATACCTAACCCTACGAGAATTAACTTTACCACGAAGATGAAGTGAATTTAACCTTAGGCTAACTTCGGAACATTCAATCGCAACACCCTACATTGATTGATGTTCTAAGATTAGCTTACGGTCAATGGTAAATTAAGGCAGACAAACACTCTGGAAATGAGGATTAATTGAGTTTAGGGATTGTATTTGAACTCTACAAATTGATCATGTGTGGTCTTGTATTACCGATTAAGATCACGCTCTCACAATTCACACAAATCCCGACCTCGCGCATTTTGTGTTAATTGTTCAATTACTCACTTAGGTTCTTCTAATTTGAAAACTAAATTAATGGATCATGTTTAGTGAATTACAGTATATCATTTATTCAAAATAAGTGAATGAAGAAGGTGAGAGGTCGACCGATTACTAAAAAGAACTACTCTTCCATGGGCGGTGTAGTCATCGTGGAGACGTTTTGCATAACCAAAGGATTGAAAGGGTATAACCCAATCTGGTCTCCACTCTTGATTCCAACCCAATTAAGAAGATTAAGAGAAGAAGAAAAGGGAAGAACACAGAAGATTATTTGAATAAAAATTCAAGAAACAAACATGAAATAAATGAAATAAAAAGAAGAGGTGGGAGAGGAGAGCCTTTTTGGAAGAGAGGTTTGCACAAAGGCTTACTTCTTCCAAGAGTTGTGAGGGGCTCCCAAGAGACACCCTTTCGTCCACACCTTCCCACACCCTCGAACAGCCCTCTCAAAGAGTTAAAACCCCCTTTAAAAAGAGTTTGTGAGGGCTAGGGTTACATAACTTTTTAAGTGTGAAATAAAAAACTCGGCCAAATATTTTATTCCACGTTGCACGGCCTAGTTGACCTCCCAAACGCGTGAATTGACCGGCCTTCCAGAAGGATGATTTGTGAAAAATCATGTCCCCGAGCGTTCCTCAAGATTCGGGCTCAATTCAATCCTGGATGAAGACGATATGGCCCAAATACAGAACTCATGTCCATTCTGCCGAGTCCAGCCCACCATTGGATTAATGGCCTATTTACTCCATCCAAATTCACTTTTTAGCTCTAGTGTCCTGAATAAAAGTTGTGGAAAATTCCGTTAGGAACAATTTTACAAAATTTCAAATTCAAATATTTATCTTCGACATACTACAGTTCACTATAAAGGGTAAAACTGGAATTTTCACCAAATTTTCAAATGAATGATCAAATCACAAATATTTTATAAATAAACATATTTTAGACAATGTGAGGAAATTATATCATTTATTATCAATAAAATATTCAATAAAATAGGGTTTTATAAACTCCCCCACACTTAACCTTTTTCATTCATGAGTAAAACCTCATGTCAAGTAAACAACAATATCAAATCAAAACCAATTTTAAAACACATATCCTTGAAATCAAACAATTACACACCAAGAAACAAAAGATATCATACATCATAAAAACCCTTTATTTCAAGTTCTTCATTTATATCATTCAATATATTTCCACTTTATTTATCCTCCCATGCACAACACACTTACCTCACTTGAATTTTCTCTTATCACACAAATGTCAATTTTTTTCAATGTCCTTCTCATCCAAACTCATACAAGGGTCACCATAGGCTTGATAGATTCCTACATCGCTACCGGATGTGAGTCAAGGACATATGTTTATCATTAGGACTTTTCAGGTTTGTTATGTGTATTTCGGTTGGTAGGATTTAGATGTGAAGAAATATGAGGCTGAATGAGGAGGGCTTGACTCTTTTGAAGAAAAATTGCATTAATCTAATTTTCAATTAAATATGGTCTTCTCCTCAATCCCCATAGTATCAATTCAGCTCCATCATCATGAAAATTCATGAAAAGTTTACACCATTCATCATTTCAGCATAAAAATTTTCAATCTTCTCAAACACGATTTTCTTGAAAGCTCCAGATGGGCACATCTTTCCACCTCAATTAGAAGCTCCAGAAAAGGCACAGCTTCACTTGTCATGAAAGCTCCAGAAAAGGTACAACTTTCAATATAATGTATTTCTTCAGTAGAAAACACATCTCTTCAGAATTTAATTTTCCACCCAAAGTATCACAGAATGTGGTAGCACAACACAAGATAGATTCCCCCACACTTAAGCTCAACTAGATTATGCAATTTCACTTCAAGAGTTGGTTGGATAGGGAAAATTGGCTTGTAATGTGGCTAATATAATAGGATGTGCATGGATTCTAAGGGATACATGGATTAAATGTTCAATGTAGGCCATTATAAAAAAGGATTATTTGAAATAGGGGCTTAAATACTAAACAAATGCCTCAATCATTTAAACCTAAGTACCTCAAACCCTCAAGTTTTGACAGGAATAAATCAAATTCTGGTTAAATCAAGCATGGTTTGGTTCTCTCAAGAAGTGAGGTGAATGTAAATAATATGAAAATAATGGTTCAGAAGCCTCATAGGAAAGTGATTTCAAATATAAAGACAGTGAGATGTGGCATGGGATTCAAAATTCGGTGTACTTTTCATGAAATTACTAAATATTTAAACTTGAAACAAAGTTATTTCAGCATTCATTTAAGTTCATTTTCAAGGGATAAATTGTTTCACTCATTGATATGCTTTTCAAAATTGTGATGAGAATCATTTCAGATCAAAAATTTCAAAAACACAAAGAAAATTGAAAAATAAACACACAAAATTTGAAAAACACACAAAAATATTTTTTGATTTTTTTTTAAATAAAAAAACAATTTAAGTTACTAAACTAAAAGGTTCCCTCCCCCACACTTAAAATATTGCATTGTCCTCAATGTGAACCCATGAGATGATATATGCACATGAAATGAAGAATTTTTAAATAGGATAAATAATATAAAAGTGAAAGGGTTAGGAACAGCCTGATGTGCGCAAGTGATGATGGGGTCATGCAGTGTGATAAAATCCACTGCATGAGTAGGAAGCCCCTCAATGTATCTCTTCAAACATTGCGCATTGACTGTAAAGATCCTTCCAGTGTCCTCTTGTGTGATCTCCACTACACCATAAGGAAAAACATTAGATACAATATAAGGACCTAATCATCTGGAATGCAACTTACCAGGAATCAGCTTCAGTCGTGAACTGTAGAGAAGGACTTTCTCTCCAACATGAAAATCCCTTTGTTGGATCATTTTTTCATGAGATGCTTTTGATATTTCCTTGTAGATCCTTGAGTTATTATATGATGATAGTCGAATCTTCTAAAGATCTTGAATTTGCAACTTCCTTGGAATTCCAGCTTGGGCCAAATCCATGTTGCATTTCATTATAGCCCAATATGCCCGATGCTCGACTTCTACTGGGAGATGACATGCTTTCTGAAAAACAATTCGAAATGGGGACATACCAATGGGGGTCTTGTAAGCTTTCCTATAAGCCCACAATGCATCATCCAAGCGCTTGCTCTAATCCTTCCTATTTGGCTGCACAGTTTTCTCCAAAATTTGTTTCAACTCACAATTTGAAACCTCAGCCTGGCCATTTGTTTGGGGGAGGTATGGTGTTGATGTTTTGTGTGTCACCCCATAATTTCGTAGGAGGGAAGAAAAATTCCTATTGAAAAAGTGTGTCCCTTGGTCACTGATGATAGCCTTTGGTACTCCAAACCGGCAGAAAATTTGAGCCTTGAAATAATCCACTACAACATGAGAATCGTCAGTCCTGGTGGCCTTGGCCTCCACCCATTTACTCACATAATCAACAGAAACCAAAATATACAAAAATCCAAATGAACTAGGAAAAGGATCCATAAAATCAATGCCCCATACATCAAAAATCTCATAGAATAGTATGGGTTGTTGGGGCATCTCATCTCTCCTAGAAATATTCCCAGTGTGTTGGCAACGAGAGCATGACTTACAAAACACATGGGCATCATGGAACAAGCTAGGCCAATATAATCCAGAGTCCAAAACCTTCCTAGCTCTCCGTTGGGGACCAAAGTGTCCACCACAAGCAAGTGTATGACAGAAATGAAAAACAGACTCAAACTCATGATCGGGAACACACCGCCTAATGACTTGGTCACTACACATGCACCAGAGGTAAGGATCATCCCACACAAAAAACCTAGAATCAATTTTTAATTTTTCTACTTAATGTTTCTTTAAATTTGTAGGGATTTCATAGGCAAAAATGTAGTTAACTAAATATGCACACCAAGGATGTGTACCTGAGATGAAATAAAGATGCTCATCGTGGAAAGTGTCCCGAAGTGGTACCTGGTCCAAGGTGTCATCCTCTAGTGTGCGAGTAAGCCTACTCATGTGGTCTGCCACCAAATTATCTGAACCCTTCTTGTCCTTTATCTCAATATCAAATTCCTAAAGAATGAGCATCCATCGAATCGGCCTAGGCTTTGCATCTGGATTCTTTAGGTGGTACCTCAAAGCTACATGGTCAGAAAAAACAACTACTTTAGAGCCCAATAAATATGAAAGGAATTTATCTAAAGAAAATATGACAGCAAGAAACTCCTTTTTTGTGGTAGTGTAGTTTTATTAGGCTGAATCCAATGTCCTTGATGCATAGGAAATCACATGTGAACATCCTTCCGCCCTCTAAGATAAGACAGCACGAACCGCGATGTTGGAGGCGTCACACATAAGCTCAAAAGTAATCTCCCACTGTGGGGGATGTATGATCGGTGGAGTGGTCAGACACTTCTTTAGCTCATCAAATGATACCCTCCATGAATCATCAAAATTGAAGTCAATATCTTTTTGATGAAATCGAGATAAGGGTAGAGCGGACTTTCTAAAATCTATGATGAAGCGTCGATAAAATCCAGCATGTCCAAGGAATGATCGAACATCACGCACACATGTAGGATATGGAAGGGATGAAATAATTTCTACCTTAGATTTATCAACTTCAATGACTTGTTGTGAGACTATATGACATAAGACAATTCCCTTTTCGACCATGAAATGACATTTTTCAAAATTTAAGACCAGATTTTTCTCAATACAACGATGCAACACATCACCCAAACTAGAGAGACATTCATCAAATGAGGACCCATAAACTGTAAAATCATCCATAAATACCTCCATGAAGGTATCAATGAAATCTGAGAAAATACTCACCATGCATCTCTGGAAGGTACCAGGGGCATTGCAAAGTCAAAATGGCATCCTTCGATAAGCAAAGGTACCGAATGGGTAGGTGAATGTCATCTTCTCTTGGTCCTCTACGGCAATGGGAACCTGAAAATAGCCAGAAAATCCATCCAAGAAACAATAGTGTATCTTCCCAGCTAGTCTCTCAAGCATATGATCAATAAATAGGAGGGGGAAATGGTCTTTGCGAGTGGAATGATTTAGTTTCCTATAATCAATACACACATGACAACTGTTTTTCACCCTCATTGGAACTAACTCATCTTTATCATTTTTAACAACAGTAACACCACTCTTCTTAGGCACAACCTGAATAGGACTTAACCACTGAGAATATGAAATGGTAAAGATTATACCAGCCTCGAGAAATTTCTCAACTTCTTTTTTAACAACTTCCAAGAGGGTGGGATTGAGTCTCCTTTGTGGTTGTCTCACCGTTTTAGCCCCATAATCCAAGAGAATACTATGAATGAAAATGGAGGGGCTAATACCTGATATGTCAGCCAAGGTCCACCCAATCGCCCTGATATTCTCCCTCAAAATATTCAAAATCTTTTCTTCATGTTCAAAAGGGGGATTGTTAGCAATGATAAGAGGTAATCTCTCACCACTCAAAAATTATGAGTATTTCAGATTTGGTGGCAATGGATTGAGTTCTAATGAAGGAGGGTGTATTATGGATGGAGACATTGAAGGAACTGAAATATGTGCACAAAGAGCATCAGTATCAGAATATACATCATCAAAATCATAGAATAAAGCATCAAATCCATCAGCATACTCTATAGACATGTCATAATCAGAGTTCACATGATCAAAATCAGAATATGATTCCATATCAAAATCAAATCTTAGAGAGTCTTGTTCCTTAAAAACGGGTGTAGAAGTATTCTTAGACATCAAACTAGAACCAATACTCATAATCTCCTTATGAATAGGAAAATCCAATTCCATGGTGTTTTTACTTGGTGGTTCAAAATGGGAGATAAAAAAAAGCAGAATGGTCCTCTGAGGGGTACTTCATAGAATCCATAACATTAAATATCACAACTTCATCTCCGAATTCCATGGAAAGTGTACCCTCATTGAAATTTATGATAGTTTTTTCAGTTTTGAGGAAGGGCCTACCTAAGATAATGGGGGCATGAGAACTTACCTGATCGTCCTCCATGTTAAGCACGTAGAAATCTGCTGGGAAGATCATGTCTCTTACCCAGACAAGTACATCCTCAAGGACTCCCGCTGGATATGTTGTAGCTCTATTTTCCAACCGCACCACTACTCTCATTGGCTTCAACTCACCAACCTGTAAAGAAGAGAATACAGAGTGAGGCATCACATTTATTGAATCTCCTAAATCATAAAGAGAACCATAGAAGTGCGACTCCCCTATGGTACATGGGATGGTTAATGTCCCGAGATCCTCGCACTTTGTTGGCATTGCTAGAGTTGGTGTAATGAGTGTCGAGACATTCCTTCCAAGGTTGATCCTCTCATTTCCCTTGAGCCCTCTTGGATTGGTGCAGAGTTATTTTAAGAATTTGGCATACCTTGGGATTTGCTTAATGGCTTCAAGTAGAGGAATGTTGATCTCCACACGCTTGAATGTGTCCAAAACCTCCTTTTGCATTGCTTCTTTAGCCATCTTCTTGGTTTGAACAAACATGTTGGGAAAAGGAAGGGGTTTAGGAGGAACACCATCAATCTTTTTATTACCTTTATCTTTCTCCTTGGATTGCTCATCAGTTGGTATGGAATGCGGCTTCTCTGGAGTAGAGGTGAATCCCGATGGAATGGTAGGTACATATGTATCGTTCATTTGATTCCCACTTCTCAATGTGATGGCACTAACATTCCCCTTTGGATTTGGAGTGGGTTGGGAAGGTAGATTTCTGGAATTTTTACTTACAAGTTCATGGAGGGCGGTGGCAATCTGGCTCATTTGAGTCTTCAACTCCCTCAGCTCCGAACTTTGACTCTTCAGCTCATTTTGTTGATTAAGAACAATTTTCTTCAAAATATCATCAGTATTAGAATCTACCTTTGGTGGAGGATTCCCTTGTTGCTGGCTTGTTGATGTTTGAGCTTCAAATCTCCTTTGGGGTTGTTGGAAACCCCGTTGGTAAGGTGGAGGCTGCTGGAAGTTTGGTTGAAAAGGGGGCCTTTGTTGTTGTCCAGAGCCATACCTCATGTCCGGTTGATATTTGCACCCTTGGTTGTATGTTGGAGCAAATTAATCAAACTTCTTTTGGAGATATGGCTGTTGTTGCTGCTGAAATGGTCTCCCTGGGAATACTGCTGCGCAATCCTCTGTCTCTTATAGTTGTGGGAAACAGTCAGTTGGGTGGCTTGTCTCAGTGCAAATGCCACAAGGCCTTAAAGGAGGGGGTAGAGATTTATTTTGTGCCAAAGAAATTTGCCTCACCATATTTGTCAATTCTTATAACTTGGTATCAATCAAATGACTCTCAAGAGAAGAAGGACTTACCTGATGTACTCCCCTGATATGTGGTGTACCTCGATCACCAAATTGTTGGGAGTTTTGGACCATCTTGTCGATCAATGCACGTGTGACTGCTGGTTTCATGTCCACTAATGCTCCTCCAGCTGCAGCATCCACCATGCTCCTCTCCATGGGTGTGAGTCCTTCGTAAAAGTATTGGATAAGGATTTGCTCACTGATTTGGTGATGCGGACAACTTGCGCACAAGTTCTTGAATCGCTCCCAGTACTCATACATTGACTCCCCTTGGGATTTCTTGATCCCTGATATCTCCTTACGAATGGAAGTGGTCCTTGATGCTGGAAAAAATTTCTGCAAGAAAAGGCATTTCAAATCGTTCCAACAAGTTACATCTTCAGGTTGTAAATAATACATCCAATCTTTCACAGCTCTATCAAGTGAGAATGGGAATGCTCTTAATTTGATTTGGTCTTCAGATACATTTCTTGGTTTCAAGGTTGAGCAAACCACATTAAATTCTTTCAAATTTTTATTGGGATCCTCACTAGAGAGGATATGAAACATTGGAATTAAGTGAATTAATCCAGATTTCAGTTCAAAGTCCGATTCGAGATTTTGGTATGCAATACAATTTGGTTGATAGTTAATATTAGGTGAAGCCAATTCTCGAATGGTTCTATTAAGTTCATTTCCATTATTTCCAGCCATTGGTTCCTCTTTTATGTTTGAATTTTAATAACTTCCAATTCCAATGTTTCCAGAAGAGAGGAATTCACCAACTGGTTGAATATTAAAACTTCCTGTAGACTGAGAGTGTCTGATTCGTGCCCTAAGGTTGAGTTCAATCTCAGGGTCAAGATCTAAGAGATCTTCGGGATTAGTTCATGTCATAAATCAAATAAAAATGAAAATAAAGAAAGTGGACCATAGAAAAAAAAAATAGAAGTTTGAGTTGATGGTCCAAAAAGAAGTAGAAGGAAATAAAAGAAGAAGGAAAAAAATCAGATTGGGTAAAGATGGAAGAAAGAAGAGAGGCAGATAATTAAAATGTAAAATAAAATAAATACCTCTAATTGGTTGAAATAATTATTTTCCTCCCCAGAAACGGCACCAATTTGATAGAGCGCTGTCGTGGGCGCCCTCAAATGATTAGTGTGATTTTAGGGTACTTAGGTGCATCAGAGTGGCTGACCAAGGTAGTCTCTCAAAGGAGGAAGTGAATTAAAACAATTTTTAAAGGTATTATAGAAATAAAATAAAAGAGAATAAAAACACTACTTGAAATTATGGGGGTGGTTTTTTATAGTTTATGAATCTAGAAGAAGTTTTCTGGAAGAAGATTGTATTTTTTTTTGTTTTTAGTTTTGAAATGAAGTTTGATTAAAATGACACAACAAAAAGATGTTTGTTTAGACAATATTTAAAAGACGTAATCGATCTAACTCTACCTCTTCAATCATTTATTAATCATTATCATTTAAATTAATATTCAATTAATTATGATCCCTTAATTTGTTAAATCCCTAACCCTACGAGAATTGACTTTACCACGAAGATGAAGTGAATTTAACCTTAGACTAACTTCGGAACATGCAATCGCAACACCCTGCTTTGATTGATGTTCTAAGATTAGCTTATGGTCAGTGGTAAATTAAGGCAGATAACCACTCTGAAAATGGGGATTAGTTGAGTTTAGGGATTGTATTTGAACTCTACAAATTGATCCCGTGTGGTCTTGTATTACCGATTAATATCGCGCTCTCACAATTCACACAAATCCCGACCTGACGGGTTTTCTGTTAATTGTTCAATTGTTCACTTAGTTTCTTCTAATTTGAAAAATCAATTAATGGATCATGTTTAGTGAATTACAGTATATCATTTATTCAAAATAAATGAATGAAGAAGGTGAGAGGTCGACCGATTACTAAAAAGAACTACTCTTCCATGGCCGGTGTAGTCATCGTGGAGACGTTTTTCATAAGCAAAGGATTGAAAGGGTATAACCCAATCTTGTCTCCACTATTGATTCGAACCCAATTAATAAGATTAAGATAAGAAGAAAAGGGAAGAACACGGAAGATTATTTGAAGAAAAATTCAAGAAACAAACATGAAATAAATGAAATACAACGAAGAGGTGGGAGATGAGAGCCTTTGTGGAAGAGAGGTTTTCACAAAGGATTACTTCTTACAAGAGTTGTGATGGGATCCCAAGAGACACCCTTTAGGTCACACCTTCCCAAAGCCTCGACAAGCCCTCCCAAAGAGTTAAAACCCCCTTTAAATAGAGTTTGTGAGGGCTAGGGTTACATAACTTTTTAATTGTGAAATGAAACAATCGGCCAAATATTTTATTCAAACTTGTACTGCCTATTTGACCTCCAAAAAGCATGAATTGACCAGCCTTCCAGAAGGATGATTTGTGACAAAGCATGTCTCCAATATTTCTTCAACATATGGGCACAATCCAATCCCGGATGAAGACGATATGGCCCAAATACAGAACCCATGTCCATTCTGCTGAGTCCAGCCCACCATTGTCTTAATGGCCCATTTACTCCATCCAACTGCACTTATTAGATCTAGTGTCATGAATATAAGTTGTATAAAATTAAGTGAGTAACACTGTTACAAAATATTAAGTTCAAATAATAAATATTAAAATATTTATCTTCAAAATACTACAGTGCATTTTAAAATATTAAAACTGGAATTTTCATCAAATTTTCAAATGAATGATCTAATCCCAAATATTTCATAAATGAATATATTTAGCACAATGTGGGGAAATTATATCATTTATTATCAATAAAATATTCAAAAAAATAGTGTTTTATCAACTCCCCCACACTTACCATTTTGTACTCCAGGGAAAAACCTCATATCAAGTAAACATCAATATCAAATCAAAACAAATTTTAAAACACGTATCCTTGAGATCAAACAATTACACACCAAGAAACAAAATATATCATGCCTCATAAAAAACAATTATTTCAAGTTCTTCATTTATATAATTCAATATATTTCCACTTTATTTATCTTCCCATGCACAAAACACTTAACTCGCTTGAATTTTCTCTTATCACACAAATGTCAATTTGTTTTTGCAATGTCTTTCTCATCCATACTCATACAAGGGTCACCATAGTCTTGATAAATTCCTAAATCTCCACCCTATGTGAGTCAAGGAAATATGTTTATCATGAGGAATTTTTAGGGTTGTTCTGTGGCTTTCGGTTGGTAGGTTTTAGATGTGAAAAATTCTGAGGCTGAATAAGGAGGGTTTGACTCTTTTTGAAGCAAAATTGCATTAATCTAATTTTCAATTAAATATGGTCTCCTTATTAATCCCCATAGTATCAATTCAGCTCAATAATCATGAAAAGTCATGAAAAGTTTACACCATTCATCATTTCAGCATCAAAAATATCAATCTTCTCAAACATTATTTTCTTGAAAGCTCCAGATAGGCACAACTTTCCACCTCAATTAGAAGCTCCAGAAAAGGCACAACTTCACTTGTCATGAAAGCTCCAGAAAAGGCACAAATTTCAATATAATTAATTTCTTCAGCAGCAAACACATCTCTTAAGAATTTAATTTTCCACCCAAAGTATCACAGAATGTGGTAGCACAACACAAGATAGCTTCCCCCACACGTAAGCTCAACTACATTATGCAATTTCACATCAAGAGTTGGTTGGATTGGAAAAATTGGATTGTAATGTGGCTAACCTAACAGGCCGTGCATGGCTTCTAAGGGCTACAAGGATTAAATTTTCAAGGTAGGCCATTATAAAAAAGAATTATTTGAAATATGGGCTTAAATACCAAACAAATGCCTCAATCATTTAAACATAAGTACCTCAAACCCTCAAGTTTTGATAGGAATAAATCAAATTCTGGTTAAATCAAGCATGGTTTGGTTCCCTCAAGAAGTGAGGTGAATGTAAATAATATGAAAATAATGGTTCAGAAGCCTCATAAGAAAGTGATTTCAAATATGAAGACAGTGAGATGTGGCATGGGATTCAAAATTCGGTGTAATTTTCATGAAATTACTAAATATTTAAACTTGAAACAAAGTTATTTCAGCATTCATTTAAGCTTAGTTTCAAGGGATAAATTGTTTCACTCATTGATATGTATTTAAAAATTGTGATGAGAATCATTTCAACTCAAAAATTTCAAAAACACAAAGAAAATTGAAAAATAAACACACAAAATTTGAAAAAATAAAACACATAATTGTTTTGTTTTGTTTTTTAAAGGAAAACAATTGAAATTACTAAATTAAAAGGTTCCCTCCCCCACACTTAAAATATTTCATTGTCCTCAATGTGAACCCATGAGATGATATATGCACACGAAATGCAGTATTTTTAAATAGGACAAATAATATAAAAGTGAAAGGGTTAGGAACAGCCTGATGTGCTCAAGTGATGATGGGGTCATGCAGTGTGATAAAATCCACTGCATTAGTAGGAAGTCCCTCAATGTATCTCTTCAAATGTTTCCCATTGACTGTAAATCCCCTTCCAGTGTCCTCTTGTGTGATCTCCACTACACCATAAGGAAAAAATTAGATATAAATTAAGGACCTAACCATTTGGAACGCAACTTACCAGGCATCAGCTTCAGTCGTGAACTGTAGAGAAGGACTTTCTCTCCAACATGTTAATCCCTTTGTTGGATCATTTTGTCATGAGATGCTTTTGATATTTCCTTATAGAGCCTTGAGTTCTCATATGATGATAGTTGAATCTCCTCAAGATCTTGAATTTGCAACTTCCTTTGAATTCCATCTTGAGCCAATTCCATGTTGGATTTCTTTATAGCCCAATATGCCTGATGCTAGACTTCCACTGGGAGATGACATGCTTTCCCAAACACAATCCAAAATGGGGACATACCAATGGGGGTCTTGTATGCTGTCCTATAAGCCCACAATGAGTCATCCAAGCGCTTGCTCCAATCCTTCCTATTTGGCTGCAGAGTTTTCTCCAAAATTTATTTCAACTAACGATTTGAAACCTCAGCCTGGCCATTTGTTTGGGGGTGGTATGTTGTTGATGTTTTGTCTGTCACCCCATAATTTCGAAGGAGGGAAGAAAAATTCCTATTGAAAAAGTGTGTCCCTTGGTCACTTATGACGGCCTTTGGTACTCCAAACCTACAGAAAATTTGAGCCTTGACAAAATCCACTACAACATGAGAATCGTCAGTCCTGGTGGCCTTGGCCTCCACCCATTTACTCACATAATCAACAGCAACCAAAATATACAAAAATCCAAACGAACTAGGAAAAGGACTCATAAAATCAATGCCCCATACATCAAAAATCTCACAAAATAGTATGGGTTGTTGGGGAATCTCATGTCTCCTAGAAATGTTCCCAGTGTGTTGGCAACAAGAGCATGACTTACAAAACACATGGGCATCATGGAATAAACTAGGCCAATATAATCCAGAGTCCAAAACTTTCCTAGCTGTCCGTTGGGGTCCAAAGTGTCCACCACAAGCAAGTGTATGACAGAAATGCAAAACAGACTCAAACTCATGATTGGGAACACACCTCCTAATGACTTAGTCACTACACATGCGCCAGAGGTAAGGATCATCCCACACATAAAACCTAGACTCACTTTTTAATTTTTGGACTTGATGTTTCTTTAAATTTGTAGGGATTTCAGAGGCAACAATGTAGTTAACTAAATTTGATTACTGAAGGATGCCATTTGGACTTTGCAATGCCCCAGGTACCTTCCAGAGATGCATGGTGGGTATTTTTTATGGTTTTTTTGAGACTTGCATGGAGGTATTTATGGATGATTTTACAGTGTATGAGTCTTCATTTGATGAATGTATAAGTAGTTTGGGAAGGTGTTGAATCGTTGTATTGAGAAGAATCTGGTCTTGAACTTTGAAAAGTGTAATTTTATGGTAGAACATGGCATTGTCTTAGGGCGTGTAGTGTCAAAACATGGGATAGAGGTTGATAGATCTAAGGTAGACATTATTTCATCCTTACCCTATCCTTCATGTGTGCGTGATGTTAGATCATTCCTAGGTCATGCTGGATTTTATCTGTGCTTCATCAAAGATTTTAGTAATATTTCTCTTCCTATGTCACGATTACTTCAAAAAGATTCTGATTTTGTGTTTGACGGTTCTTGTAGGACTTCCTTTGATGAGCTAAAGAAGTGTCTGACCACTCCACCTATCATACAACCCCCACGGTGGGAGATTCGTTTTTGAGCTTATGTGTGACGCCTCCAACTTCGCAGTTGGAGCGGTCTTATATCAGAGTGTGGAGGGACGTTCACATGTGATCGCCTATGCATCGAGGACACCGGATTCAGCCCAATCAAACTACACTATTGTGATTTCATATTAATGTTTACTTGATTTGAGGTTTTGCCCAGGAGTACAAAATGGTAAGTGTGGGGGAGTTGATAAAACACTATTTTGTTGAATATTTTATTGATAATAAATGATATAATTTCCCTACATTGTGCTAAATATATTCATTTATGAAATATTTGGGATTAGATCATTCATTTGAAAATTTGATGAAAATTTCAGTTTTAACCTTTTAAAATGCACTGTAGTATTTTGAAGATAAATATTTTAATATTTATTATTTGAACTTAATATTTTGTAAAAGTGTTCCTAACTTATGTTTATACAACTTTTATTCATGACACTAGAGCTAATAAGTGCATTTGGATGGAGTAAATGGGTCATTAATACAATGGTGGGCTGGACTCGGTAGAATGGACATGGGTTATGTATTTGGGCCATATTGTCTTCATCCGGGCTTGGATTGAGCCCAAATTTTGAGGAAAGCTCGGGGACGTGATTTGGCACAAATCATCGTTCTTTAAGGCCGGTCAATTCACGCGTTTTGGATGTCAAATAGGCGGTACAAGTTGGAATAAAATATTTGGCCGAGTTTTTCATTTCACACTTAAAGAGTTATGTAACCCTAGCCCAGGTCTGATAGTGGGGAAACTATGCCCTCATTTGTCAAAGTGTAGTGCAGCAGAATACCAAAATAAACATACAACAAATTGCGGAAGCAGTAAACAAACACAACTGAAATAACTACAGTAGTGGATATAACCAACAGTATATAAGTGATGATGCTACATGTTTCATGTTCTAAGAAAACAGCCAGAACATGTTATACATCAATACAGTACAACAGAAAACAGAGTACAACAAAACAAGCAAACTGCTGGAAGCGGCATCGCGAGCCTAGTCTCGGTCAAATGCCCTCCTACTCCTCAGCAACAGTCAAGTACCTGTATAGGGACTCTTTCCCCTATCTACACCTGCAGCAACGTAATCTGTTTGGGCCGAAAAGCATGACCCAAACAGGGTGTGAGAAGTATATCTCAGTAGGCACCCACCAAAGGCCCGTGCCCAACTGCGTGTAAGCATGCAACAATAGTGTGCAGTAATTTAAATGCAATAAAGTAAGCAGTACTCAAAAGTAACAACTACCAGTTATATTGCCATTTTTAATATTCATTTAATCCATTTAATATAAGAAATCACCACAGTGCATTTCTAAGTAAACAGTCCATGTTCTCAGACAAACAAAACCTTACCCTCAGGTAAGCAGAATCCAACCCGCAGGTATATCCCTCAGGCGTAACAGAAATTTCCCTCAGGCATAGGAAGTGTTGCCCTCAGGCACAGAAGTCAAGCCCTAAGGCATGAAAGGTTTCCCTCAGGCGGAATAACTACTGCCCTCAGGCTAAATAGTGCAGTTCCCTCAGGCTAATCACAACAATGACCTTAGGACAAAGACAAAAATGCCCTCAGGCTAAATAGTAAACCGGGTCATGCCCAACAGGTAAACAAGCAGTAACAAGAAATTCCTCTCAAGGAAATTCTACAATTACTACTTTGAAGGCATACCCTCGGGTATCCTGGCCAAATGGCTAAACAGTGAAACAAACCCCGGGGGTGGTTCCAAATCCAAGAAACTATCCCAACCAGCATTTTAATATCATAGTTTAATCACCTATGCAATTCTAGGCATTAAACATAGCAACGACATCAGCCACATGACACCCCAACATGGGTTTGTGGCACGAAAACGCACAAAAACGCACGACAGTTGGAAAATAAACACAAAGCCACCTACCTTATACGTCAACGAGCGTTATACCCGAACGCCGATTCCAGAAACTCCCAAGAACGGTGTAGATCTGACAAAGAACAAAACCCATTCAAACGTAAATAACTTACGTTAGGAGAAGAATTGGCAAGAACGGTATCAAGAGAGGAGAGGGCTTACCCGTGCGGTTCCAACGAAATCATCTGAAGCCGAATCGGATTCCAGACGAATGCCCAGTGGATCTTCAAAGATCCAACCTCCTCCTTTGGCTCCAAAATGGCTCAAGTGCCTCCTCTGCCAAATGAGGAGGCTACTTCCTGTTTTAAGCCAAAAAAACAAAGTACACGGAGCGTACTTCTGAGTACACAGCGTGTACTTCTTTCATTTAATTGTTCATTTGGCGGTACCGCCACACTGTTCATCCGTCGACATGAGTACACGGCATGTACTCTCGAGTACACGGTGTGTACTGTCGCCCAGCTGGCAGCGACGCCACCACCTTACTGTTCAAGCCTGCCGACTGACTACACGGCGTGTAGTGGTTCCTACACCCTTCATCTCCGGCATGGCTACACGCCCCGGGTACTCATCCCAACACGGCCAAAAGTACACGGAGTGTGGATAAAGTACACGGCGTGTAGTTCCAAAATTCATGATTTTTCCCCATATTCCATATTTTCCCAAAAACACTCAAGGAAAAGGAAAAGAAGAAGCCCGTACCTCTAAAATAAGAACCGGGTTCTTACAAACTTCCCCCCTTATAGCAATTCGTCCCCGAATTGTCATTCCAAGGGTGATGAGGAATAAGCTCAGAACAGCTCTGGCCACTGAGCACGTACGTCGGCCTCCCGCTCCCAGGTCTCGTCCTGCACTCGGCCATGCTGCCATGGCACCCGTATGAGAGGAACTGACCGGCCTCGGAGAACCTTCGTGCTCCTGTCAACGATATGGATCAGATGTTTCTCAAAGGACGCATCATGCAGAATCTCAACCCCCTCAAGATGAAAGGCGTGAGATGGGCCTGAATGGTAGCGACGCAACTGAGACACGTGGAAGACGTCGTGCATGGCTCGTTACCACTGCGGTAACTGCAACTGATATGCAACCAGCCCAACTCTCTCCAGAATCTGAAATGGTCCCACATACCTCGGTGAAAGCTTACCCTGTCTCCTGATATGCTTGTGTCCCAGCCTCGGCAAAACACACAAGAAAACCTGATCCCCGACCACGAACTCCAAAGGTCGTCTGCAGCGATCAACATAAGACTTCTGACGAGACTGCGCGGTAGCCATCCACTTCCGAATCAACTGGACCTGCTCAGATGTCTCCTGTACGAGTTGTGGCCCCAGTAAAGCTGCCTCACCTGCCTCTAACCAGCACAATGGTGACCGGCATGGCCTACCATATAAAGCCTCGTATGGTGCCATCTCAATAGTCGCCTGAAAACTATTGTTATAGGAAAACTCTACTAAGGGTATATGCTTCTCCCAAGAGCCCCAAAAGTCTAGGACGCATGCACGTAACATGTCCTCTACCACCTGTATCGTCCGCTCTGACTGGCCATCTGTTTGAGGGTGGTATGCTGTGCTCAGAAGCACCTGTGTACCCATCGCCCTCTGAAAACTCTGCCAGAAACGAGACGTAAAGCGGGCATCCCTATCTGAAATGATAGAACGAGGGACCCCATGAAGACGTACGATATCCCGGATATACAGCCTTCTGAGCTCGTCCACACTGAAGGTCTCCTTGATCGGCAAGAAGTGAGCTACTTTCGTGAGTCTGTCCATAACAACCCACATGGCGTCATTGCCTCGAGGTGACCTTGGCAATCCTATCATGAAATCCATCACAACATCATCCCATTTCCACTTTGGAATGGGCAACTGCTGTAACAGCCCAGCTGGTCTCTGATGCTTTTCCTTCACCTGCTGACAGGTGGAACACCTCGTAACAAAACCAGCTATCTCTCTCTTCATACCCGGCCACCAGTACTGACGTCTCAAGTCTCGGGACATCTTGGAAACCCCGGGATGAACTGCCCAAGCTGAATCATGAAACTCCCGCATCAGCTCCTCGCGTATATCCCCTGGAACCCATACACGTCCATGGAAACGCAAAACCTCATCATCGCCTATCGTCCAACCGGGAGGAGGGTCCTCACTTGCCACTGACTCCCGTAGAACCAGGTCTTCTGAAACTGATAGCTGCCTCATCTTCACTCTGTCTAGGAGGGTAGAAGTCACAGATAACGAGGAAAGATAAGTCTTCCCCTGACTGTCATGCACCTCCAGATGCATCTCAGTGAACAAAGCCATAAGCTTCCACTCACCACTTGCCTCCGGAACTGCCTGTATCTGAGTCTTTCTGCTCAGTGCATCAGCTACTGCATTACCTTTACCAGGTGTATAGGCAAGCTCAAAATCGAAGTATTGTAGGTACTCGACCCACCTTATCTGCCTCAGATTCAGGTCACGCTGAGTGTAGATATACTTGAGGCTTTTATGGTCGGTGAAACCCACAAAATGCTCTCCCAACAGATAATGTCTCCAACAGCGCAATGCATGCACAACTGTAGCCAACTCGAGATAATGCGTCGGGTAATTCCTCTTATGTGGCCTCAACTGCCGAGACCCGTACACCACAACTCGGTCGACCTGCATCAAAACGGCTCCCAACCCAATCCCTGACGCATCACAATAAACTGTATAGCTCTTCCCCTACTCTGGGAGTATCAGGATCGGTGCTGATGTCAGCCTTCCCTTCAGGTCCTGAAAAGCTGTCTCGCAAGCTTCTGACCAAACGAACTTCACACCCTTCTTAGTCAGACCTGTCAACGGTGCTGCTAAGAAGGATAAGTACTGTATGAAGCACCTTTAGTAACCAGCCAGCCCTAAGAAACTCTGTATCTCAAACACGTTCTTGGGTTGCTCCCAGGAAACTACTGCTCTCACCTTCTCTGGGTCTACTGAAACTCCTTCTTCTGAGATGATATGACCCAGGAAGTGAATCTTGTCCATCCAAAAGTGGCACTTCAAGATCTTAGCTTATATCGGATGCTCTTTCAGTGTACGCAATACGATCTCAAGATGGGTGGCATGGTCGTGTCAAGCGTGAGAGTACACCAAGATGTCGTCCACGAATACTACCACAAATGAATCAAGATACGGATGAAACACACGATTCATCAGAGCCATGAAAACTACTGGCGCGTTCATGAGTCCGAACGGCATAACTGTATACTCATAGAGACCATACCTACTCTGAAAAGCTGTAAGCGGTATATCTGATGGTCTAACGCACAGCTGATGATATCCGGATCTCAAGTCAATCTTCGAGAACACTCGTGCTCCACGAAGCTGATCAAACAGATCATCTATCCTCGGCAAGGGGTATCAGTTTTTAACTGTCAACTGGTTCAACATCCGATAATCCACACAAAGTTTGAGGGTACCATCCGCCTTCTTCGCAAAAAGGACCAGAGAACCCCATGGAGAAGTACTGGGTCGAATAAAACCCTTTGTCTACAACTCCTCTAACTGCCTCTTGAGCTCCTGCAACTCAGGTGTGGTCATTCTATAAGGAGGAATGGAAATCGGTGCTGCTCCTGGCACTAGCTTGATAGAGAAATCCACCTCATGCACCGGAGGTAGACTTGAAAAGTATTCTGGGAAGACATCTCTGAAACGATCAACAATCGGAGGGAAATCCGTCTGACAAGTCCCCTGGTCATCCGGATATAAGCTTTCCATCTGGGCTGTGACTCTACCTCTACCATGATGCTCTGGTCCAGCTCGACTCGCCTGAACATCCCACTCACCCTTGTATAGAAACTCCCCTCCCTCTGGTGACGTGAAACACACCCTACGACGATAGTAGTATACAAAGGCTCAAAAGGGAACCAACCAGTCTATCCCGAGAATGACGTCATATCTCGTCATCTCCAAGACATAGAGGTCATAAAGGAAGTGATACCCACCAACCTCAAGGGGGAAATCCTTGCACTGATGCACACCAACCGTCCTAGTCCCCAACGGAGTGTCTAGCGTCAAGATATCAGAAGAAGTAGAAACACCGAGCCCAAGGCTCTCCACAACGGGAACATATATAAAACTATGTGTAGAACCCGTTTTGAAAAGTACTGAAGATAAGACAGAAGCTACTAGAATAGTACCTCTGACTATCAAAGGTCTGGGATCCTGCTCTTGCTGGGTCTGTTGCACTGCATATGCCTGTCCAGTGCCGCAACCCTGCGACACAGCCTGGCTACCCTGAGCTGTCCCGCCCTGCTGCCTCTACGATCCTGGTGTCTGGCTACCACGGCCACGACCACCGTCTCTGCCTTCACGCCCTGACGTATTCCAGTTCCCTGACTGGTAAGAAGCCACCGGTCCTGCTCCCGCATGTGGAGTCTGCACAAAACCCCTATCACTAGCCACTGGTAGAAACTCCTTGCAAAAGCGCTGCAGATGACCCATCTTGCCGCAAGCTCTGCACTCCACTGGGTCCCGTGGAAACTACGGCCTCTTGTGCCCCTCTCTGCCACACTGGTAGCACCTGACCGGTCCACCTGAAGAAGCTGCCTGGCTGGTACTGCTGCCCTGAGAGAAGTCCATCTGTCACTTCCTCTTGCCAGCAGAAATAGTACCAGTAACTGGTGCTGAACCGCCCTGGCCCACACCACTTGATTCCCGCAGGTTCCTCTCTGTAATCAGCGCCTGATTCACAATCGCGTGTACATTAGGCAACCTAAAAACATTTACCAGCGCTCAGATGTAATACCGAAGACCATCCTCAAAACGTCTGGCTCTCAACGTCTCATCACCCACCAGCACGGGTGAAAAACGCTGAAGCTCTGTAAAACGAGCAGAGTAGTCCATCACCGACATAGCACCCCACTGCAGATTCATGAACTCTCGAGCTCTATCTTCCCTCAACATCTCGGGAAAGAAGAAGTCATAGAAGACTGCCTGAAAATTCTCCCACGCCATGTCCCTGTGATGCTCTGACTGGTTGGTAACATCCCACCACCTCCTATCACAGAAATGTCAATTTTGTTTGCAATGTCTTTCTCATCCAAACTCATACAAGGGTCACCATAGGCTTGATAGATTCCTACATCGCTACCTGATGTGAGTCAAGGACATATGTTTATCATGACGACTTTTCAGGGTTGTTCTGTGGCTTTCGGTTGGTAGGATTTAGATGTGAAAAAATCTGAGGCTGAATGAGGAGGTCTTGACACTTTTGAAGCAAAATTGCATTAATCTAATTTTCAATTAAATATGGTCTTCTCCTAAATACCCACAGTATCAATTCAGCTCCATCATCATGAAAATTCATGAAACGTTTACACCATTCATCATTTCAGCATCAAAATTTTCAATCTTCTCAAACATGATTTTCTTGAAAGCTCCAGATGGGTACTGCTTTCCACCTCAATTAGAAGCTCCAGAAAAGGCACAACTTCACTTGTCATGAAAGCTCCAGAAAAGTCCCAACTTTCCATATAATGTATTTCTTTAGTAGAAAACACATCTCTTCAGAATTTAATTTGCCACCCAAAGTATCACAGAATGTGGTAGCACAACACAAGATAGATTCCCCCACACTTAAGCTCAACTAGATTATGCAATTTCACATCAAGACTTGGTTGGATAGGGAGAATTGGCTTGTAATGTGGCTAACCTAACAGGCTGTGCATGGATTCTAAGGGCTACAAGGATTTAATATTCAAGGAAGGCCATTATAAAAAAGGGTTCTTTGAAATAGGGGCTTTAATACCAAACAAATTCCTCAATCATTTAAACATAAGTACCTCAAACCCTTAAGTTTTGATAGTAATAGATCAAATTATGGTTAAATAAAGTATGGTTTGGTTCTCTCAAGAAGTGAGGTGAATGTAAAGAATATGAAAATAGTGGTTTAGAAGCCTCACAGGAAAGTGATTTCAAATATAAAGACAGTGAGATGTGGCATGGGATTCAAAATTCAGTGTACTTTTCATGAAATTACTAAATATTTGAACTTGAAACAAAGTCATTTCAGCATTAATTTAAGCTTAGTTTCAAGGGATAAATCGTTTCACTCATTGATATGCATTTCAAAATTGTGATGAGAATCATTTCAGCTCAAAAATTTCAAAAACACAAAGAAAATTGAAAAATAAACACACAAAATTTGAAAAACACACAAAATTTGTTTTTTGGTTTTTTTTAAATAGGAAAACAATTTAAGTTACTAAACTAAAAGGTTCCCTCCCCCACACTTAAAATATTGAATTTTCCTCAATGTGAACCCATGAGATGATATATGCACATGAAATGCAGAATTTTTAAACAGGACAAATAATATAAAAGTGAAAGTGTTAGGAACAACCTGATGTGCTCAAGTGATGATGGGGTCATGAAATGTGATAAAATCCACTGCATGAGTAGGAAGTCCCTCAATGTATCTCTTCAAAGTTTTACCATTGACTATAAAGCTCATTCCAGTTTCCTCTTGTGTGATCTCCACTACACCATAAGGAAAAACATTAGATACAATATAAGGACCTAACCATCTGGAACAGAAACTTACCAGGCATCAGCTTCAGTCGTGAACTGTAGAGAAGGACTTTCTCTCCAACATGAAAATCCATTTGTTGGATCATTTTGTCATGAGCTTCTTTTGATCTTTCCTTGTAGAGCCTTGAGTTCTCATATGATGACAGTCGAATCTCCTCAAGCTCTTGAATTTGCAACTTCTTTTGAATTCCAGCTTGGGCCAAATCCATGTTTAATTTCTTTATAGCCCAATATGCCCGATGCTCGACTTCCACTGGGAGATGACATGCTTTTGAAAAAACAATCTGAAATGGGGACATACCAATGGGGGTCTTGTAAGCTATCCTATAAGCCCACAATGCATCATCCAAGCGCTTGCTCCAATCATTCCTATTTGGCTGCACAGTTTTCTCAAAAATTTGTTTCAACTCACGATTTGAAACATCAGCCTGGCCATTTGTTTGGGGGTGGTATGGTGTTGATGTTTTGTGTGTCACCCCATACTTTCTAAGGAGGGAAGAAAAATTACTATTGAAAAAGTGTGTCCCTTGGTCACTGATGATGGCCTTTGGTACTCCAAACCTGCAGAAAATTTGAGCCTTGACAAAATCTACTACAACATGAGAATCGTCAGTCCTGGTGGCCTTGGCCTCCACCCATTTACTCACATAATCAACAACAACCAAAATATACAAAAATTAAAATGAACTAGGAAAAGGACCCATAAAATCAATGCCCCATACATCAAAAATCTCATAAAATATTATGGGTTTTTGGGGCATCTCATGTCTCCTAGAAATGTTCCCAGTGTGTTGGAAATTAGAGCATGACTTACAAAACACATGGGCATCATGGAATAAACTAGGCCAATATAATCCAGAGTCCAAAACTTTCCTAGCTGTCCGTTGGGGTCTAAAGTGTCCACCACAATCAACTGTATGAAAGAAATGTAAAACAGACTCAAACTCATGATCGGGAACACACCTCCTAATGACTTGGTCACTACACATGCGCTATAAGTATGGATCATCCCAAACATAAAATATTGACTCACTCTTTAATTTTTGGACTTGATGTTTCTTTAAATTTGTAGGGATTTCAGAGGTAACAAGGTAGTTAACTAAATCTGCATACCAAGGATGCGTACCTGAAATGGAATAAAGATGCTCATCAGGGAAAGTGTCTCGATGTGGTACCTGGTCCAAGGTGTCATCCTCTAGTGTGTGAGTAAGCCTACTCATGTGGTCTGCCACCAAATTGTCTG
The DNA here is from genome assembly GCA_963277665.1 of Viscum album. Classification (NCBI taxonomy): domain Eukaryota; kingdom Viridiplantae; phylum Streptophyta; class Magnoliopsida; order Santalales; family Viscaceae; genus Viscum; species Viscum album. Next base: position 853,912,774 of record OY728167.1, on the reverse strand, counting down.
ACACCTTATTGTCCTTTATAACGATGAAAAACTCTTGAAGAAAGAGCATCCAACGGATAAGTCGTGGCTTTGAATCTGGCTTCTTTAGGAGGTACCTCAAAGCTGCATGGTCAGAAAAAACAACTACTTTAGAGCCCAATAAATATGAACGGAATTTATCTAAAGAAAATATGACAGCAAGAAACTCCTTTTTTGTGGTAGTGTAGTTTGATTGGGATGAATCTAATGTCCCTGATGCATAGGCAATCACATGTGAATGTCCTTCCACCCTATGAGATAAGACATCTCCAACCGCGAAGTTGGAGGCGTCACACATAAGCTCAAAAGGAATCTCCCACCGTGGGGGTTGTATGATCAGTGGAGTGGTCAGACACTTCTTTAGCTCATCAAATGATACCCTGCAAGAATCATAAAAATTGAAGTCAATATCTTTTTGAAGCAATCGAGATAAGGGTACATCGATCTTACTAAAATCTCTGATGAAGCGTCGATAAAATCCAGCATGTCAAAGGAATGATCGAACATCACACATACATATAGGATATGGCAGGGATGAAATAATGTATACCTTAGATTTATCAACTTCAATGCCATGTTGTGAGACTATATGACCTAAGACAATTCCCTTTTCGACCATGAAATGACATTTTTCAAAATTTAAGACCAGATTCTTCTCAATACAACGATGCAACACATCACCCAAACTAGAGAGACATTCATCAAATGAGGACCCATAAACTGTAAAATCATCCATAAATACCTCCATGCAGGACTCAATAAAATCTGATAAAATACTCACCTTGCATCTCTGGAAGGTACCTGGGGCATTGCAAAGTCCAAATGGCATCCTTCGATAAGCAAAGGTACCGAATGGGCTGGTGAATGTCGTCTTCTCTTGGTTTTATGCTGCAATGGGAACCTGAAAATAGCCAGAAAATCTATCCAAGAAACAATAGTGTGTCTTCCCAGCTAGTCTCTCAAGCATATGATCAATAAATGAGAGGGGGAAATGGTCTTTGTGAGTGGAATGATTTAGTTTCCTATAATCAATACACACACGCCAACTATTTTTCACCCTCATTGGAACTAACTCATCTTTCTCATTTTTAACAACAGCAACACCACTCTTCTTGGGCACAACCTGAATAGGACTTACCCACTGAGAATATGAAATGGTAAAGGTTATACTAGCCTCAAGAAATTTCTCAACTTCTTTTTTAACAACTTCCAGGAGGGTGGGATGGAGTCTCCTTTGTGGCTGTCTCACAGGTTTAGCCCCAACCTCCAAGAGAATCCTATGCATGCAAATGGAGGGGCAAATACCTGATATGTCAGCCAAGGTCCACCCAATCTCCCTTATGTTCTCCCTCAAAATATTCAAAATATTTTCTTCATGTTCAAAAGGGATATTTTTAGCAATGATAACAGGTAATCTCTCACCACTCAACAAGTATGAGTATTTCAGATTTGGTGGCAATGGCTTGAGTTCTAATGAAGGAGGGTGTAGTATGGATGGAGACATTGAAGGAAATGAAATATGTGCACAAAGAGCATGAGTATCAGAATATACATCATCAAAATCAGAGAATAAAGCATCAAATCCATCAGAATACTCTATAGCCATGTCATAATCAGAGTTCACATGATCAAAATCAGAATATGATTCCATTTCTAAATCAAATCTTAGAGAGTCTTGTTCCTTAAAAACGGGTGTAGAAGTACTCTTAGACATCAAACTAGAACCAATACTCATAATCTCCCTATGCATAGGACACTCCAATTCCATGGTGTTTTTACTTGGTGGTTCAAAATGGGAGATAAAAAAAGCAGAATGGTCCTCTAAGGGGTACTTCATAGAATCCATAACATTAAATATCACAACTTCATCTCCAAATTCCCTGGAAAGTGTACCCTCATTGACATTTATGATAGTTTTTGCAGTTTTGAGGAAGGGCCTACCTAAGATAATGGGGGCATGAGAACTTACCTGATCATCCTCCATGTTAAGCACGTATAAATCTGCTGGGAAGATCATGTCTCTTACCCAGACAAGTACATCCTCAAGGACTTCCGCTAGATATGCTATAGCTCTATTTGCCAACTGCACCACTACTCTTGTCGTCTTCAACTCAACAACCTGTAGAAAAGAGAATACAGAGTGAGGAATCCCATTTATTGAAGCTCTTAAATCACAAAGATCATCAGTGAAGTGAAACTCCCCTATGGTACATGGGATGGTGAATGTCCCTGGATCCTTGCACATTGTCGGCATTGCTAGAGTTGGTGTAATGAGTGCTGACGCATTCCTTCCAAGATTGATCCTCTCATTTCCCTTCAGCCCTCTTCGATTGGTACAAAGTTCTAATAAGAATTTGGAATACCTTGGGATTTGCTTAATGGCTTCAAGTAGAGGAATGTTGATCTCCACATGCTTGAATGTGTTCAAAACCTCCTTTTTCATTGCTTCTTCAGCCATCTTCTTGGTTTGAACAACCCTGTTTGGAAAAGGAAGGGGTTTAGGAGGAACATCATCAATCCTTTTCTTACCTTTATATTTCTCCTTGGATTGCTCATCAGTTGGTTTGGAATGCGGCTGCTCTGGAGTTGAGGTGAATCCTAGTGGAATGGTAGGTACAGATGTATCTTTCATTTGCTTCCCACTTCTCAATGTGATGGCACTGACATTCCCCTTTGGATTTGGAGTGGGTTGGGAAAGTAGATTTCCAGAATTCTTACTCACAAGTTCATGGAGGGTGGTGGCAATCTGGCTCATTTGAGTCATCAACTCTCTCAGCTCCGAACCTTGACTCTTCAGCTCATTCTGTTGATTAAGAACAATTTTCTTCAAAAGATCATCAGTATTAGAATCTACCTTTGGTGGAGGATTCCCTTGTTGCTGAATTGTTGATGTTTGAGATTCAAATCTCCATTGGGGTTGTTGGAAACCCTGTTGGTAAGGTGGAGGCTGCTGGAAGTTTGGTTTAAAAGGGGGCCTTTTTTGTTGTCCAGAGCCATACCTCATGTCTGGTTGATCTTTCCACCCTTGGTTTTATGTTGGAGCAAATGAAATCAAACTTATTTTGGGGATATGGTTGTTGTTGCTGCTGAAATGGACTCCCAGGGAATACTGCTGCACAATCCTCTGTCTCTTGTAGTTGTGGGCAACAGTCAATTGGGTGGCTTGTCTCAGTGAAAATGCCACAAGGCCTTGAAGGAGGGGGTTGGGATGTCTTTTGAGCCAATGCAATCTTCCTCACCATAGTTGTCAATTCTTTGAACTTGGTATCAATCAAATGACTTTCAAGAGAATAAGGACTTACCTGATGTAATCCCCTGACATGTGGTGTACCTCTATCGCCAAATTGTTGGCAGTTTTAGGCCATCTTGTCGATCAATGCACGTGCAGCTACTGGTGTCTTGTCCACCAAAGCCCCGCCTGCTACATCATCCACCATGCTCCTCTCCATGGGTGTGAGTCCTTCGTAGAAGTATTGGATGAGGAGTTTCTCACTGATTTGGTGATGTGGACAGCTTCCAAAATCTCTCTGAATTCCCCGTAGCCTTCCAAACAATCCCTCAGATTTGTTTGACCCTGAAATTGAACAAACACTTCACCAACTTAGGAGGAATATAAGAGATACTCCAATAATTCAAGAATCAGTCCTCATCCAACTAGTTGAAATTGAAATAGCCAATCTTAGGGAACAAACCCTAAAAGAACTCGCAGCCCCTGATATGAATTACCAACCTCTTGGTCAGTGGTAAATTAAGGCAGATAACCACTCTGGAAATTAGGATTAATTGAGTTTAGGGATTGTATTTGAACTCTACAAATTGATCACGTGTGGTCTTGTATTACCGATTAAGATCGCGCTCTCACAATTCACACAAATCCCGACCTCGCGCGTTTTGTGTTAATTGTTCAATTGCTCACTTAGTTTCTTCTAATTTGAAAACTCAATTAATGGATCATGTTTAGTGAATTACAGTATATCATTGATTCAAAATAAATGAATGAAGAAGGTGAGAGGTCGGCCGATTACTAAAAAGAACTACTCTTCCATGGGTGATGTAGTCATCATGGAGACGTTTTGCATAAGCAAAGGATTGAAAGGGTATAACCCAATCTTTTCTCCACTCCTGATTCCAAACCAATTAAGAAGATTAATAGAAGAAGAAAATGGAAGAACATAGAAGATTATTTGAAGAAAAATTCAAGAAACAAACATGAAATAAAAGAAATACAAAGAAGAGGTGGGAGAGGAGAGCCTTTTTGGAAGAGAGGTTTTCACAAAGGCTTACTTCTTCTAAGAGTTGTGAGGGGCTCCCAAGAGACACCCTTTCGTCCACACCTTCCCAAATCCTCGACCAGCCCTCTAAAAGAGTTAAAACCCCCTTTAAATAGAGTTTGTGAGGGCTAGGGTTACAAAACTTTTTAAGTGTGGAATGAAAAACTCAGAAAAATATTTTATTCCAAGTTGCACCGCCTAGCTGACCTCCAAAACGCGTGCATTGACCGGCCTTCCGTAAGGATTATTTGTGCCAAATCATGTCACCGAGCTTTCCTCAAAATTTGGGCTCAATCGAATCCCGGATGAATATGATATGGCCCAAGTATAGAACCCATGTCCATTCTGCCGAGTCCAGCCCACCATTGGATTAATGGCCTATTTACTCCATCCAAATGCACTTTTTAGCTCTACTTTCCTGAATAAAAGTGGTAGAAACTTAATCTAGGAACAGTTTGACAAAATTTCAAATTCAAATAATTAATATACAAATATTTTCTTCGAAATACTACAGTGCACTATAAAGGGTAAAACTGAAATTTTCACCAAATTTTCAAATAAATGATCAAATCCCAAATATTTTATAAATAAACACATTTAAGAAAATGTGAGGAAAATATATCATTTATTATCAATAAAATATTCAATAAAATAGTGTTTTATCAACTCCCCCACACTTACCCTTTTTCACTCCTGAGCAAAACCTCATGTCAAGTAAACATCAATATCAAATCAAAACCAATTTTAAAACACATATCCTTGAAATCAAACAATTACACACCAAGAAACAAAAGATATCATGCCTCATAAAAAACTATTATTTCAAGTTCTTTATTTATATCATTCAATATATTTTCACTTTATTTTTCCTCCCATGCACAACACACTTATTTCACTTGAATTTTCTCTTATCACACAAATGTCAATTTTTTTTTGCAATGTTTTTCTCATCCAAACTCATACAAGGGTCACCATAGGATTGATAGATTCCTACATCGCTACCCGATGTGAGTCAAGGAAATATGTTTATCATGAGGACTTTTCAGGGTTGTTTTATGGCTTTCGGTTGGTAGGATTTAGATATGAAAAAATCTGAGGCTGAATGAGGAGGGCTTGACTCTTTTGAAGCAAAATTGTATTAATCTAATTTTCAATTAAATATGGTCTTCTACTCAATCCCCATAGTATCAATTCAGCTCCATCATCATGAAAATTCATGAAAATTTTACACCATTCATCATTTAAGCATCAAAAATTTCAATCTTCTCAAACATGATTTTCTTGAAAGCTCGAGATGGGCAAAACTTTCCACCTCAATTAGAAGCTCCAGAAAAGGCACAACTTCACTTGTCATGAAAGCTCCAGAAAAGGAACAACTTTCAATATAATGTATTTCTTCAGTACAAAACACATCTCTTCAGAATTTAATTTTCCACCCAAAGTAGCACAGAATGTGGTAGCACAACACAAGATAGATTCCCCCACACTTAAGCTCAACTAGATTATGCAATTTCACTTCAAGAGTTGGTTGGATAGGGAAAATTGGCTTGTAATGTGGTTAACCTAACAGGATGTGCATGGCTTCTAAGGGATAAAAGGAGTTAATATCCAAGGAAAGACATTATAAAAAAATGGTTCTTTGAAATAGGGGCTTTAATACCAAACAAATGCCTCAATCATTTAAACATAAGTACCTCAAACCCTCAAGTTTTGACAGGAATAGATCAAATTCTGGTTAAATCAAGTATGGTTTGGTTCTCTCAAGAAGTGAGGTGAATGAAAAGAATATAAAAATAATGGTTTAGAAGCCTCACAGGAAAGTGATTTCAAATATAAAGATAGTGAGATGTGGTATGCGATTCAAAATTCAGTGTACTTTTCATGAAATTACTAAATATTTAAACATGAAACAAAGTCATTTCAGCATTCATTTAAGCTTAGTTTCAAGGGATAAATCGTTTCACTCATTGATATTCATTTCAAAATTGTTATGAGAATCATTTCATATCAAAAATTTCAAAAACACAAAAAAATTGAAAAATAAACACACAAAATTTGAAAAACACAAAAAAAAATTTGGGTTTTTTTAAATAGGAAAACAATTTAAGTTACTAAACTAAAAGGTTCCCTCCCCCACACTTAAAATATTGCATTGTCCTCAATGTGAACCCATGAGATAATATATGAACATGAAATGCATAATTTTTAAATAGGACAAATAATATAAAAGTGAAAGGGTTAGGAACAGCCTGATGTGCTCAAGTGATGATGGGGAAATGCAGTGTGATAAAATCCACTGCATCAGTAGGAAGTCCCTTAATGTATCTCTTCAAACGTTGCCAATTTACTGTAAAGCTCCTTCCAGTGTCCTCTTTTGTGATATCCACTGCACCATAAGGAAAAACATTAGATACAATATAAGGGCCTAACCATTTGGAACGCAACTTACTAGGCATCAGCTTCAGTCGTGAACTGTAGAGAAGGACTTTCTCTCCAACATGAAAATCCCTTTGTTGGATCATTTTTTCATGAGATGATTTTGATCTTTCCTTGTAGAGCCTTGAGTTCTCATATGATGATAGTCGAATCTCCTCAAGCTCTTGAATTTGAAACTTCCTTTGAATTCCAGATTGGGACAAATCCATGTTGCATTTCTTTATAGCCCAATATGCCCGATGCTCGACTTCCACTGGGAGATGACATGCTTTCCCAAAAACAATATGAAATGGGGACATACCAATGGGGGTCTTGTAAGATATCCTATAAGCCCACAATACATATTTCAAGTGCTTGCTCCAATACTTCCAATTTGTATGCATAGTTTTCTCCAAAATTTGTTTCAACTCACGATTTGAAACCTCAGCCTGGCCATTTGTTTGGGGGTGGTATAGACTCGGCAGAATGGACATGGGTTCTGTATTTGGGCCATATATTCTTCATACGGGCTTGGATTGAGCCCTAATTTTGAGGAAAGATCTAGGACATGATTTTGCACAAATAATCCTTCTGGAAGGCCGGTCAATTCACGCGTTTTGGAGGTCATCTAGGCGGTGAAACATGGAATAAAATATTTGGCCGAGTTTTTCATTTCACACTTAAAAAGTTATGTAACCATAGCCCTCACAAACTCTATTTAAAGGGGGTTTTAACTCTTTGAGAGGGCTGATCGAGGCTTTGGGAAGGTTTTTCCGAAAGGGTGTCTCTTGGGAGCCCCTCACAACTCTTGGAAGAAGTATGCCTTTGTGAAAACCTCTCTTCCAAAAAGGCTCTCCTCTCCCACCTCTTCTTTGTATTTCTTTTATTTCATGTTTGTTTATTGAATTATTCTTCAAATAATCTTCTCTGTTCTTCCCTTTTCTTCTTCTCTTAATCTTTTTAATTGGGTTGGAATCAAGAGTGGAGAAAAGATTGGGTTATACCCTTTCAATCCTTTGCTTATGCAAAACGTCTCCACGATGACTACACCGCCCATGGAAGAGTAGTTCTTTTTAGTAATCAGTCGACCTCTCACCTTCTTCATTCATTTATTTTGAATCAATGATATACTGTAATTCACTAAACATTATCCATTAATTGATTTTTCAAATTAGAAGAAACTAAGTGAGCAATTGAACAATTAACACAAAACGCGCGATGTCGGGATTTTTGTGAATTGTGAGAGCGCGATCTTAATCGGTAATACAAGACCACACAGGATCAATTTGTAGAGTTCAAATACAATTTCTAAACTCAATTAATCCTCATTTCTAGAGAGGTTATCTTCCTTAATTTACCACTGACCATAAGCTAATCTTAGAACATCAATCAAAGCAGGGTGTTGCGATTGCAGGTTCCGAAGTTAGCCTAAGGTTAAATTCACTTCATCTTCGTGGTAAAGTTAATTGTCGTAGGGTTATGGATTTAAAAAACTAAGGGATCATAATTAAGTGAATATAAATTTAAATGATAATGATTAATAAATTATTTAAGTGGTAGAGTTAGATCGATTATGTCTTTTAAATATTGTCTAAACAAACATCTGTTTGTTGTGTCATTTTAATCAAACTTCATTTCAAAACTAAAAACAAAAAAAAATAAAATCTTCTTCCAGAAAACTTCCTCTAGATTCATAAACTATAATAAACCACCCCCATCCTTTCAAGTAGTGTTTTTATTCTCTTTTATTTTATTTCTAGAATACCTTTAAAAAGTTGTTTTAAATCTACTTCCTCCTTTGAGAGACGACCTTGGTCAGCCACTCTGCTGCACTTAAGTACCCCAAAATCACACTAATCATTTGAGGGCTCCCACGACAGCGCTCTATCAAATTGGCACCGTTTCTGGGGAGGCAAGTAATTATTTCAACCAATTAGAGGTATTTATTTTATTTTACATTTTAATTATCTTCCTCTCTTCTTTCTTCCATCTTTACCCAATCTGATTTTTTTCCTTCTTCTTTTATTTCCTTCTACTTATTTTTGGACCATCAACTCAAACTTATAATTTTTATTTTACTATGGTCCACTTTCCTACTTCTCATCTTTCATTTATTGATGACATGAACTAATCCCGAAGATCTCTTAGATCATGACCCTGAGATTGAACGCAGCCTTAGGGAATGAATCAGACACTCTCAGTCTACGGGAAGTTTCAATATTCAACCAGTTGGTGAATTCCTCTCTTCTGGAAACATTGAAATTGGAAGTAATTCAAATTCAAACATAAAAGAGGAACAAATGTCTGGAAATAATGGAAATGAAATTAATATAACCATTCAAGAATTGGATGCACCTGATATTAACTATCAACCAAATTGTATTGCATACCCAAATCTCGATTCAGACATTGAACTGAAATATGGGTTAATTCACTTACTTCCAAAGATTCATGGCCTCTCTGGTGAGGATACAAATAAACATTTGAAAAAATTTAATGTGGTTTGCTCAACCTTGAAACCAAGAAATGTATCTGAAGACCAAATCAAATTAAGAGCATTCCCATTATCACTTGATGGAGCTGCGAAAGATTGGATGTATTATTTACAACCCGAAGATGTAACATGTTGGAATGATTTGAAACGCCTTTTCTTGCAAATATTTTTTTCCAACATCAAGGACCACATCCATTAGAAAGAATATATCAGGGATCAAGAAATCCCAAGGAGAGTCAATATATGAGTATTGGGAGAGATTCAAGAAGTTGTGCGCAAGCTATCTGCATCACCAAATCAGTGAGAAACTCCTCATCCAATACTTCTATGAAGGACTCACACCCATGGAGAGGAGCATGGTGGATTCTACAGTAGGCGGGGCATTGGTGGACAAGACACCAATAGCTACACGTGCATTGATTGACAAGATGTCCCAAAACTCCCAACAATTTGGCGATAGAGGTACAACACATGTCATGGGAGTACATCAGGTAAGTCCTTCTTCTCTTGAAGGTCATTTGATTGATACCAAGTTGGAAGAATTGACTACTGTGGTGAGGCAGATTGCATTGGATCAAAAGACATCCCAACCCCCTCCTTCAAGGCCTTGTGGCATTTTCACTTAGACAAGCCACCCAACTGACTGTTGCCCACAACTACAAGAGACAGAGGATTGTGCAGCAGTATTCCCAGGGAGACCATTTCAGCAGCAACAACAACCATATCCCCAAAAAAAGTTTGATTCATTTGCTCCAACATACAACCAAGGGTGGGAAGATCAACCAGACATGATGTATGGCTCTGGAAAACAACAAAGGCCCCCTTTTCAACCAAACTTCCAGCAGCCTCCACCTTACCAACAGGGTTTCCAACAACCCCAATGGAGATTTGAAGCTCAAACATCAACAAGTCAGCAACAAGGGAATCCTTCACCAAAGGTAGATTATAATACTAATGATCTTTTGAAGCAAATGGCTCTTAATCAATAGAATGAGCTGAAGAGTCAAGGTTCGGAGATGAGAGAGTTGAAGACTCAAATGAGAAAGATTGCCACCGCCCTCCATGAACTTGTGAGTAAGAATTCTGGAAATCTACCTTCCCAGTCCACTCCAAATCCAAAGGGGAATGTTAGTGCCATCACATTGAGAAGTGGGAATCAAATGAACGATACATCTGTACCTACCATTCCACCGGGATTCACCTCAACTCCGGAGCAGCCGCATTCCAAACCAACTGATGAGCAATCCAAGGAGAAAGATAAAGGTAAGAAAAAGATTGATGATGTTCCTCCTAAACCCCTTCCTTTTCCAAACAGGGTTTTTCAAAATAAGAAGATGGCTGAAGAACCAATGCAAAAGGAGGTTTTGGACACATTCAAGCATGTGGAGATCAACATTTCTCTACTTGAATCCATTAAGCAAATCACAAGGTATGCCAAATTCCTAAAAGAACGTTGTACCAATCGAAGAGGGCTGAAGGGAAATGAGAGGATCAATCTTGGAAGGAATGTGTCAGCACTCATTACACTAACTCTAGCAATGCCGACAAAGTGCAAGGATCCAGGGACATTCACCATCCCATGTACCATAGGGGTGTTGCACTTCTCTGCTGCTCTTTGTGATTTAGGAGCTTCAATAAATGTGATGCCTCACTCTGTATTCTCTTCTTTACAGGTTGGTGAATTGAAGCCGACGAGAGTAGTGGTGTAGTTGGAAAATAGAGCTACAGTATATCCAGCGGGAGTCCTTGAGGATGTACTTTTCCGGGTAAGAGACATGATCTTCCCAGCAGATTTCTATGTGCTTAACATGGAGGACGATCAGGTAAGTTCTCATGCCCCCATTATCTTAGGTAGGGCCTTCCTCAAAACTGCAAAAACTATCATAAATGTCAATGAGGGTACACTTTCCATGGAGTTTGGAGATGAATTTGTGATATTTAATGTTATGTATTCCATGAAGTACCCCTCAGAGGACCATTCTGCTTTTGTTATCTTCCATTTTGAACCACCAAATAAAAACTCCATGGAATTTGATTTTCCTATGCTTAGGGAGATTATGATTATTGGTTTGAGTTTGATGTCTAAGAGCACTTCCACACATGTTGCTGATACACAATCCTCTCTTGGATTTGATTTTGATGTGGATTCATATTCTGATTTTGATCAGGTTCACTTTGATTATGACATGGTTGTTGAGTATGCTGATGTATTTGATTCTTTATTCTCTGATTTTGATAATGTCTATTCTGATACTGATGCTCTTTGTGCACATATTTCAGTTCCTTCAATGTCTCCATCCATACTACATCCTCCTTCATTAGAACTCAAGCCATTTCCACCAAATCTGAAATACTCATACTTGTTGAGTGGTGAGAGATTACCTGTTATCATTGCTAACAATCTCCCTTTTGAACATGCAGAAAAGCTTTTGAATATTTTGAGGGAGAACATCAGGGTGATTGGGTGGACCTTGGTTGACATATCAGGTATTTTCCCCTCCATTTTCATGATTAGGATTCTCTTGGAGGATGTGGCTAAACCAGTGAGACAGCCACAAAGGAGACTCAATCCCACCCTCCTGGATGTTGTTAAAAAAGAAGTTGAGAAATTGCTCGAGGAAGGTATAATCTTTACCATTTCAGATTCTCGATGGGTAAGTCCAATTCAGGTTGTGCCTAAGAAGAGTAGTGTTATTGTTGTTAAAAATGAGAAAGATGAGTTAGTTCCAATGAGGGTGAAAAATAGTTGGTGTGTGTGTATTTATTATAGGAAACTAAATCATTCCACTCACAAAGACCATTCCCCCCTCCCATTTATTGATCAGATGCTTGAGAGACTAGCTGGGAAGACACACTATGTTTTCTTGGATGGATTTTCTGGCTATTTTCAGGTTCCCATTGCAGTAGAGGACCAAGAGAAGACGACATTCACCTGCCCATTCGGTACCATTGCTTATCGAAGGATGCCATTTGGACATTGCAATGCCCCAGGTACCTTCCAGAGATGCATGGTGAGTATTTTATCAGATTTCATTGAGACCTGCATGGAGGTATTTATGGATGATTTTACAGTTTATGGGTCCTCATTTGATGAATGTCTCTCTAGTTTGGGTGATGTGTTGCATCGTTGTATTGAGAAGAATCTGGTCTTAAATTTTTAAAAATGTCATTTCATGGTCTAAAAGGGAATTGTCTTAGGTCATATAGTCTCACAACATGGCATTGAAGTTGATAAATCTAAGGTAGACATTATTTCATCCCTGCCATATCCTACATGTGTGCGTGATGTTCGATCATTCCTTGGACATGCTGGATTTTATCGACGCTTCATTAGAGATTTTAGTAAGATCACTCTACCCTTATCTCGATTGCTTCAAAAAGATATTGACTTCAATTTTGATGATTCGTGCAGGGTATCATTTGATTATCTAAAGAAGTGTCTGAACACTCCAACGATCATACAGCCCCCAAGGTGGGAGATTCATTTTGAGCTTATGTGTGATGCCTCCAACTTCGCGGTTGGAGCTATCTTATCTCAGAGGGTGGAAGGACGTTCACATGTGATTGCCTATGCATCAAGGACATTGGATTCAGCCCAATCAAACTACACTACCATCGAAAAGGAGTTTCTTGCTGTCATATTTTCTTTAGATAAATTCTGTTCATATTTATTGGGCTCTAAAGTAGTTGTTTTTTCTGACCATGCAACTTTGAAGTACCTCCTAAAGAAGTAAGATACAAAGCCACGACTTATCCGTTGGATGCTCCTTCTTCAAGAGTTTGACATCGAGATAAAGGACAAGAAGGGGTCAGAGAATTTGGTGGCAGACCACATGAGTAGGCTTACTCAGACACTAGAGGATGACACCTTGGACCAGGTACCACTTCGAGACACTTTCCCCGATGAGCATCTTTATTCTATCTCAGGTACGCATACTTGGTATGCAGATTTAGTTAACTACCTTGTTGCCTCTGAAATCCCTGAAAATTTAAAGAAACATCAAGTCCAAAAATTAAAGAGTGAGTCAAGATTTTATGTTTGGGATGATCCATTCTTATGGCGCATGTGTAGTGACCAATTCATTAGGAGGTGTGTTCCCGATCATGAGTTTGAGTCTGTTTTGCATTTCTGTCATACACTTGCTTGTGGTGGACAATTTGGACCCCAACGGACAACTAGGAATGTTTTGGACTCTGGATTATATTGGCCTAGTTTATTCCATGATGCCCATGTGTTTTGTAAGTCATGCTCTCGTTGCCAACACACTGGGAACATTTCTAGGAGACATGAGATGCCCCAACAACCCATACTATTTTGTGAGATTTTTGATGTATGGGGCATTGATTTTATGGGTCCTTTTCCTATTTCATTTGGATTTTTGTTTATTTTGGTTGCTATTGATTATGTGAGTAAATGGGTGGATGTCAAGGCCACCAGGACTGACGATTCTCATGTTGTAGTGGGTTTTGTCAAGGCTCAAATTTTTTGCAGGTTTGGAGTACCAAAGGTCATCATCAGTGACCAAGGGACACACTTTTGCAATAGGAATTTTTCTTCCCTCCTTAAAAAGTATGGGGTGACACACAAAACATAAACACCATACCACCCCCAAAAAAATGGCCAGGCTGAGGTTTCAAATTGTGAGTTGAAACAAATTTTGGAGAAAACTATGCAGCCAAATAGGAAGAATTGGAGCAAGCGCTTGGATGATGCATTGTGGGCTTATAGGACAGCATACAAGACCCCTATTGGTATGTCCCCATTTCGGATTGGTTTTGGGAAAGCATGTCATCTCCTAGTGGAAGTCGAGCATCGGGCATATTGGTCTATAAAGAAATGCAACATGGATTTGGCCCAAGATGGAATTCAAAGGAAGTTGCAAATTCAAGAGCTTAAGAAGATTCGACTGTCATCATATGAGAACTAAAGGCTCTACAAGTAAAGATCAAAAGCATCTCATGACAAAATGATCCGACAAAGGGATTTTCATGTTGGAGAGAAAGTCCTTCTCTACAGTTCACGACTGAAGCTGATGCCTGGTAAGTTGTGTTCCAGATGGTTAGGTCCTTATATTTTATCTAGTGTTTTTCCTTATGGTGCAGTGGATATCACAGAAGAGGACACTGGAAGGAGCTTTACAGTCAATGGGAGGACACTGGAAGGAGCTTGTGATTGCATGTTCCGAAGTTAGCCTAAAGTTAGTGGTAAATTAAGGCAGATAACCACTCTGGAAATGAGGATTAATTGAGTTTATGGATTTTATTTTAACTCTACAAATTGATCCCGTGTGGTCTTGTATTACCGATTAAGATCAAGCTCTCACAATTCACACAAATCCCGACCTCACGCGTTTTGTGTTAATTGTTTAATTGCTCACTTAGTTTATTCTAATTTGAAAACTCAATTAATAGATCATGTTTAGTGAATTACAGTATATCATTGATTCAAAATAAATGAATGATGAAGGTGAGAGGTCGACCGATTACTAAAAAGAACTACTCTTCCATGGGCGGTGTAGTCATCGTGGAGACGTTTTGCATAAGCAAAGGATTTAAAATGTATAACCCACTCTTGTCTCCACTCTTGATTCCAACCAAATTAAGAAGATTAAGAGAAGAAGAAAAGGGAAGAACACAAAATATTATTTGAAGAAAAATTCACGAAACAAACATGAAATAAAAGAAATACAAAGAAGAGGTGGGAGAGGAGAGCCTTTTTGAAAGAGAGGTTTTTTCACAAAGGCTTACTTCTTCCAAGAGTTGTGAGGGGCTCCCAAGAGACACCCTTTCGGCCACACCTTCCCAACGCCTCGACCAGCCCTCTGAAAGAGTTAAAACCCCCTTTAAATATAGTTTGTGAGGGCTAGGGTAACATAACTTTTTAAGTGTAAAATGAAAAACTCGGCCAAATATTTTATTCCAAGTTTCACTGCCTAGTTGACCTCCAACACGCGTGATTTGACCAGCCTTCCACAAGGATGATTTGTGAAAAATCATGTCCCCGAGCTTTCCTCAAATTATGGGCTCAATCCAATCCCCGATGTATAAGATATGGCCCAAATACAGAACCCATGTCCATTTTGCCGAGTCCAGCCCACCATTGGATTAATGGCCTATTTACTCCATCCAAATGCACTTTTTAGCTATAGTGTCCTGAATAAATGTTGTAGAAAATTAAGTTAGGAACACTTTGAAAAAATTTCAAATTCAAATAATTAATATACAAATATGTATCTTCGAAATACTACAGTGCACTATAAAGGGTAAAACTGGAATTTTCACAAAATTTTAAAATAAATGATCAAATCCCAAATATTTTATAAATAAACATATTTAAGAAAATGTGATGAAATTATATAATTTATTATCAATAAAATATTCAATAAAATAGTGTTGTATCATTTACTCCATTAAATAAAACGTTAATCCTAAAAGAGCCACTCAGTCTATAGACACTTGGTGGTGTAAGTAGGGTGTGATTTAAAATCCAAGAAGGGTGTCACCAACAAATCTAGGTATTATATATTACAAAACAGTACATTGATAATAATTTGATAGGAATTAATTTTATAATATGTTTTTTAATTGAAAAATAAAAATCATATATATTTTAAAATAAGTTAATTTAGAATCCATGACAGACTATTAACTTTAGAAAAATATCTCTAAATATCAAATTAAAATATTTTTTGAAAGTCAGCATTTTGAAATCCACTTCTTCAAAAACACTCCAAAAGTAAATCTACTCATAAATAAATAATAAAAATTAATAATAAAACTAGAAAATAATAAATAAGAACAAACAATAATTTTTATCTACAAAAATAATGTGGAAAGGTAGTAATATATCTACTAGAGTAAAAATGTAACCCAGTGTTGAAAATAGGAAATAGGGGGGAAAGTGTTTGTATATAATAATGGAAATATAATGTAAAACCATTTAAAGGAAAAAACATACAATTATAAATTTAATATTGGGATCATGGGATAAAAACTGTAAGGAATATTAGGAAAGGGGATACTATAATATCGTTTTTCACTAATTATGGGGACCCTCATTTAGTGGAATGAAACTATATTTTTATAACTATCCCTTAGAATTCATATGTTTTATGGATAGTTATATAGGAACAAAACTACGTCACTAGTCAAGGAGACCCTGTAACTATTTGAAATGGCCTCAAATGAACTATTGAGGTTTGAAAATATTCATGAGGTTCCCCATGACTATCTTATTGTATCACATTTATCACTAAAGAAGTCATTTCCCTTAAACAATTTATTTGAAAATTCAAAATTATAGATAAAACCTACACATTGATTTTTTTTAAATCCTTAAGGATATTTACAAATGCGATAATAATAGTAATAATAACAACATAAATCTATGTTTACATTATAAATTATCAAAAATGCCTTTAAATCAATCTATTGAAATAAATTTTAAAAATTACCCATGAAAACTTATCTAAAAACCAAATTAAAACTTCACATTTATATGAAAATGATTCCCATTTTATCATTATACGCCTATATACTGACACACATACAAACAAATGTATAAGTGTATCAATGAACATATTAATGTATTATCTTGTCAATGTGTGAATATATATAAAAAACAATAAATATGTGTATTAATTGTAGATATAACATAAAAAATTTAAGAATGTAAAAATTTTATAAACCTCTCAAAACCAAGAAAGTGACATCAATTTTAAAAAAATTGACACAAACAAATAATAAAAAAAGAGGAAAAATTCAATAAAATTTATATTATAATAATATAAAAACATAAAATTAATAAAAAGTTATAAAACTATAAAAAACAACCATAAAAACCATTATAAATAATCAATTGTCAAAGAAACCCATTTTTAAACACTAAAACCCTTGTGAAATAATTTATAACATTTAATTAAATTCATAGCATACCTAATTTCTCATAAAAATTCATTTATGAAAACTATTAATAAACTAAATTGTAATTAAATAAGAAAAAAAAATGAAAACTACCTACCTGAACTAAGATATAATGATCTAAAATCACAATGAATATTGATATAAAGGCTCAAAATAGACTTTACAAAACCAAAAGAAACAAGACCACAATAAATTTAAATGAAAACCCACAAAGGCTAAGGCCTATAAAAAATCATGGTGAGGGTAAGAGAAGAAAACAAGAAAGAATATAGGAAAATGTGGAGAATAATGAAAGGATACCTATACAAAATGATCCATGAAAAAAATAAATGAGAGATGAAAGACAAATCAGAGGAGGTGGAGAGGAGGTTGCGCAGGGGGGTCTCCTAGACCGGGCATCATGTCCATGGGATGATAGGATAAGGGGATGAATTTAGGGGTTAACATAGATGTATTTTTAATAATTTTGTCATTTTAAAATTCAATATTCCTTTCATGGATATATAACTACTTACCAAACCGTATTCCCTTCACTGTGTACACTGGGGTACCTTCATGGTTGGTATACATGGTTATAATAACCATGCACTAACCATAAATAATAGAACATCCACATTTTAGACTCTACCTATACAACAATTTCCTGGTTTGGCCAACTGTGCGGCCAAATGGTGTGACATTATTTTTTTTAAATTTTTATATATTTCTCTATAATATTGGACCCACACCCCAAGTACAATAATATAAGTAAAAAAATAAATAAAAAAATGAGGGTTAATGTGTGATAATTATACCCACCATAACCATTTATTCCACTTTTAAAGGAATCGAATCCTAGTGGATGACATAGATTTAAGAAATAAAATATGACATAAAGTTCATCTAGAAAAAAAGATCCTCAAAATAAAAAAATGAACCTGATCCGCATCATTATACATAATTGTTCTAGGATATAATCAATGAGAAAAAACTCAAATTAAAGGAATATAAATCCAAAACAATCAATAAGCCTCCACACCATATAAATTTTCCTCTTATCATGGTGATCGAAATAGAAATGATAGTCTTAGAGGAATACATAAAAAAATACCACCCTTTACATCCTAGGAAATCCATCACAAATCAAGATACACAACACATTATTCATAATTACATCAGGACTACACAATTCACTCTAAAATAATACAAATAGATAATAAATGTTAAATTGTAATGAAATATCCTAAGTGTATTTACAAATACCTTACAATCCAATAAAACATAATTACTGTACCATAAAATTGAAAACAAAAGAACACCCAAGAAAACTCAAAAAAAATTATAATTAAAGATCCATCATATATATTAGTTTGAATGAAGTTGATTTGGAAAAACCTATTAGTAATAAGGTGAGAAATAATTGATAGTTTCGAAAACAAAATGTTTCATTTATAAGACTAATATTGGTTCTAGCCTCAATATGAGGGAGGATAACATATGAAATACTCTTGAATCACCCACTCTCATTGATCACGTCCAATTAAAAGTCATGTAACCCATCCCTGTGACACAAAACACTCACATTAAACTCTTTATTAAAACCTAAAGAAAAATCGATTCATAATATCCCTAAAACCATTAATCGATTCATATTCGAGAAGATTAATTCTAAAAAACTAGAGCCATAAACAATTCCAAAAAATAAATCACACTTGAAAAGAAATGGATGAATCCACAAAAGCTAATCATCTATTTTTTATTGAGATTTTTCTATAGAAAACATAATACACTTTTAATCACGATTTTATCCATCAATTTTCCCAAATAAAAATAAAACATTCCTAACATCCAAAACAAATTGAATCTATCAACACAGTTCACCAAGATTATTTATTTTACCAAAAATCACACATTTCCCTTCACCAAGATTATTTATTTTACCAAAAATCACACATTTCCCTTAACAAAACCCCAACATAAAAATTGAAAGATAAAAACACATTATACAACTATGAAAACACCTTAAAAAAATTTATTACCTATTTCAAAACCCAACCAAAATCATTTAAAAACATATTCCAAATTTTAATTAAAATAACTCAAGTGTTTTAATTACAATATCTACATCATAAAACACCACTATATTTTTAATTATGAAATTTTCGTAAAATAACATATTTAAAAAAATATTCATTTTATATGATAAAACATTTTAAATCGTTTTTTCATCACGTGATTCATTTTACAAATGCATAACACCCCCAGTATTTTCAATTGTTTTTGTAAAATTATTTATAAATTTAAAAAATTATTATTTTCCCGTCAGAAAATTATTTTCCCACTATAAAATTTTTATAAAATAACTAAAAAATTACACACTATAAAACTCTATATAATCCACCTCGAATAACAATAGTAAAAACGAAAATACAGATAAAACAACGGTACAAAATACAATTATTTATGTAAGGGCTATTGGTTATGCCTGGTTTGGCTACATAGTTAATTGGACCATGTTCCAACTGTGAAACCACCACTATAATCTTCAAAATATCAAGAACATAGGCTCAAAAAGGTATACTATACCATTCATGTTAATTTTTTTCCTCTATAAGAACTCCTATTTTTACCTAAAGTCTAAAACATCCTCATGAAAACCTCTAAAACCTTCATAAGAATCAAGATACTAGGATTTATAATAAAAAATAATTATAAAAAATAGAATGTAAAACAAAAATTTAAATTTAAAACTATAACATCCCATGGTAATTTAGGTTTCATCTGGAGTGAGGGTGATGAGGAACCAACCAATTACCATCTGATCGATCAATCATGATCCTATCTCCATCTTCATGAAATAAAAAATATGAAGTTTTATCTTAGAACCAAATACCTCTTAAGAACCTATGGTATGAGTTTTCCTGAAAAAACTAATGTTATACCTCCACTAAGTGCCCGATCGGGCCCATGACATAACAAAGGGGTCTTCTCAATCCCTATGGGTAGGAGAAACTTATAAGGAAATCAAAATATACTCAATGAGAAATATTTTTCCTAGATAAATATGATTTAATAAGAAGTGGATTTCTATTTAAATTCTAGAAAGACATGTACACAACTTATTCATCCATGCTAAAAACTAAGCCGTATACACCGATAAATAATTTTTTAAAAAAGTAACCTCTTTTAATAACTACAAATCCCTCAATCAAAATATCCCATATGTTATACTCCATAAATCCACATATATTATTCACCACCCATAAATGTAAATGAATGTAGGAAAGTATGATTTGTCAAAAAATAATAAAATAATAAAAATAAGTATTGATATTCCTGAATAAGCTATCCCATTTGACCCAATTTAATTATAAATTGTAACACCCCAAGATTTTACGGTACACATCTATTTGAATAATACAATAGCGTGTGTTATCCACAACTTCAAATTCTAACACACCACAACCAATCAAACTAGCCGTTAAGAATAGTAATAACCACTTTTTGAAATTTTATACATTTTTACTTTCAAAATGATCTTCATTTTTGGATTCAGAATATTGAAATTAGCTTAGGGTGAATATTTGGTACTTTTCGGATAACTTTCATATTTTGGTGAATAGTGAAAATTATTAAATTTTAATTAAAAACAACTTTTTAAATTGAAATAATTAAATTGATAAATTATGCATTTGAGTGATTTTAAATTATAATTAGATTATATTTTTACAATTTAATCCAATTTTGGTCATTGGACAAAATTTCAGTTCTAAACTGGACATAAACAAGTGTTAATCTATTGATAGTTATTATTTCATAAAAACACGCTATTTGTTTTGACAATGGGAATTAATTTTTAAATTAATTAATGCAACTTATATGTTTTTAATTTGGTAAAATAGACATAATTTTTGAATTCATAATATCAAATATTTCATAGGTCGAATTTTGGTTATTTTACTGAGAAACATCAATTTTTGATGAATAGTGAAAAACACTGAGTTATTTGTTAAAACCAATTTTTTATTTAAATAATTTTTTATTTTATTTAAATTAATTTATGTCAAAATAGATACATAATACTTATATAACTTCATTTTAATTCATTGGAGTCAGTTTATAATAATTTTAGATATATAAAAATTTTATTGAACTTTTCACCGTCTTTTACCCACCTCCTATGAGAATTTGAAAATTCACATAAAACATAATTTTACTGCTTCTGTGAGTTTAATTTTGAAAATTATAGAGACAAAGTTAATATCAAAGAGTAAAATGTGGTTCAATAAGATAAAAATAATTTTTGGTGAATAGTAAGTTTTTACTTTTATTTACCGTGGTTAAAGGTAAATAGGGTAATTCAAGGTAAAAAGAATATTTTAATATTTCAAAACTACCTTAACACATGTCCTAAACTTATTGGATGAGTAATGGATGACCATGTGTATCTTTGGGTCGATTTTGGGACCTCATGGAACCACTTGTGAGTGATAATGTCACTTTATATTAATTAAGTTAAAGTAAATACAAAAATGACATAATCATATATCTTTTAGAAACACAATTTTTACATAGAGTTATATATGTTTTATTTTAGAATATAAATATTCATTAGAAATAGAAAACTATTTCCTACATAATGGTATTTTATTTATAATTTTTGGACTTTGAATAATTAAATTTAGTTATTACTCAATAATGATGCAGTATTTTCATTATTAATTAAAGTATCAAACAATTAGTATTATAAATGTTAAAATAAATATTATTTGAATGTTTTTATGACATACAAAACTTTTATTGGTTAATATGACATGTTAGGATTGCTTAAATGAATTTTTTTCTAATTAATAAAGTTTTTATGACTTTAAAAAAAATCTATTATTAAATAGTGTCAAAATTGACATAAAGGAGTTTTTAAAACAAATATTATATTATTAATTAATATTATATTCCTAAAAATCTAAGGCTCGGCCAAAGGATTTATATAATGATAGGTGTATTATTAATGGACCACTTTGGGGTCTCTTGGAAGTTTATAGTATGTTTAGTAACCATATAATATAAAAATACAAAGAGACATGGTAAATGTCAAACAAATTAACTAAGAGTTAAAACTAAAATATAAGTTTAATAAAATGACCCAAACATGTCTAAAACCTATTGGTTGAGTGGATATATACCCATAACCTACTTATCCTCTAAATAAAGCAATTTGGAGCCATTATAAACTGAATAGGAATTTATTATAAATTAATATTTTAATTTTTTCCAAAGGGGCCCCTCACCCCTCTTATAAAAGGGCACTCACCCTTCACTCTAAGTCACACCTTCTATGCCATTTTGCTCGGCCAAACCCAGCCCAAATACCCTCTCAACTATTCTCCCTTCAATCCAGAGGACTTATTTTGATCATAAAGCCAACCTATGAAGCCCTTCTGATCAAATCAAAAGGAAGAACCCGAAGAAGAGGTAATGATTTCACCCCCCTCTTTCAAGTTCATTTCTTCTTCCACTTCCATTTTCTTGGTTGTTTCAATTATAAAATAATAACTCCAGTATCTTATATATAATTTGATGTTATTATAGTTATGGTAAAATCAAATTCATTATTCTATCCACCCTTTGAATGACATGACACCATAAGTGCGTACGTACGGCTTACCGTCTCCACGTCGTGGTGTAATTGTTATTCAATACATTATTATATGGATGAGTATAATAATGATGTGTATTTGATGTAAATAATAAATATAACATGATAATTATTCTGTATATATAATATAACATCCAATTATATAATATTATAACATCAAAAGAATGATATTTTCGCTCGTGTGTACGTACGGATTACCGTCTCCACGACGCGATGAGATTCATTTCCAAGTTCACCATTCATCGATGATTATAAAAATATATATATTACTAATAAGTATGTGATATATGACATAATAATGCTACTATAGATATATCTATTTATATATAAGTATTTATGTACTTACATATATCTTATTCACTTACTTTCGTTCAATACTATGTGAAAACGGAAACAACGTTTATGCGTACGTACGGACTACCGTCTCCATAAACTATGTTTTCCATTTCATATATATGTCTATTATAAATATTTATATTCTAAATATATATGATATATAAATGATGTTTTATATTCTCGAATTATTTAAATCATGATCTATTTGATACAATCAAGAGTAACAATTTAAAACACGTACGATAAAGAAAGCCATTATTACCCGAAATATTAATATAACATGGAAATTATTATTAATTGGGTAGTATAAAGTCATAAATGAATAATGTATGATATCATAAATATTAATATGGTTCTGGTATAATTTAATAACATACTATAGTCTTCATACAGGAGGTTAAACTTACCCTCTACTAAAGGAAAGTGCAAGGTATGGGGTTTTCATCACACTCCTTATTCTCGTGAGATTAATGCCATATTGCCACTATTAACTTTTGTGTGGTTTATGTACTGCCCATAATTGTATTATTTGTGTAATACACTTTAATTTATGTTTATTTACATATTTATTGTAACACCCGAGACTTCTATGTTATATAAATCATCAAAGGAATCTTTTTCTACACACAACACTTTCTTGGCTTGCTTTACACGAAATCGCGACCTTCCTCGATAGCGTGTGTAGTACGCAATACCGAGTTTCACTAAACAACGACATGCTATTAAAATATTATTAAAACTAGCCGTTATGAATAGTAATAACCACCTTTTAAAATTTTAGAAATTTTAGCTCTCAAAATGGACTTCAATTTTGGATTCGGAGTATCGAATTTAGCCTAAGGTGAAATTTTGGTACTTTTCGGATAACTTTCATATTCTGATGAATAGTGAAAATTACTAAATTATAATTAAAAACAAATTTTTTAATCGAAATAATTAATAGTGATAAATTATTAATTTGAGTGGTTTTAAAGTATATTTAGAATATATTTTTACAATTTAATACAATGTTGGTCATTGGATGTAATTTCACATTTAAACCAGTCATAAACAAGTGTCAATCTTTTGATAGTAATAATCTCTTAAGAACACGCTATTTGTTTTGACGACGGGAATTAATTTTTAAATTAATTAATGCAACTGATATGTTTTGAATTTGATAAAATAGACATCATTTTTGAATTCATAATATCAAATATAGCTTAGATCTAATTTTTGGTATTTTTTCTGGAAACTTTCATTTTTTTGATGAATAGTGAAACCACTAAGTGGTAGTTAAAAAACAGAATTTTTCATAAAACTTAATTTTACCGCTTCTGTGAGTGAAATTTCAAAAATCCGAGAGATACGGTTGATGTCAGTAAGTAAAATGTGGTTCAATGAGATGAAAATAATTTTTTGGTGAATAGTAACTTTTTACTTTTTTTACCACAGTTAAAAGTAAATAGGGTAATTAAGGGTAAAAATGATATTATTATTACCCTAACACATGTACTAATTCTATTGGACAAGTGTAATTCGACCAAAAACAACCTTAGGAATAAAATATGACCATTTAGGCCCACTTGGATTAGATTAGGACATTTATTATTAATTTATTTAAAGAAGGGTTAAAATAGTTAAAATCAAAGTTTAATAAGTAAATCATTTTTAATATAGGGTTATACATAAGATAAATTCCACTATAAATATTCATTAGAAATCTAAAAATATTTCCTACATAATGGTATTTTATTTATAATTTTTAGACATTAAATAATATAATTTATTTATGACACAAAGATGATGCAGTGATTATCTTATTAATGAAATATTGACATAATTGATGTTATAAACACCAAAATAAATGTAATTTGACACTTTTTATGAATTCCACTAATTTTATAGATTAATATGACATGTTAGTATTGATTTAATTAACTTTTATCGAACTAATCATTCTGTTATGATTTTCACAAAAATTAATTACTAAATAGTGTCAAAATTGACATAAAATATTTTTTAAAACAAATATTATATTAGTAATTGTAATTTTATTCCTAAAAATCTACGGTTCTACCAAATGACTTATATAAGGTTATATATATTAATAATAAACAACTTGGGGTTCGTTTGGCTGCTTATAGTAAGTTTATTAACCTTATAGTATAAGAACACAAGAAGACATGGTAAAAGTAAAATTATTTAACTTAAGGTTAAATCTAAATGATAAGGTTAAAATAGGAACTTAAACTTGTCTAAATTATATTGTATGAGAGTATTTCGACCCATCCCCACCTTATCTTCTAAATAAATTAATTTGGAGCTATTTAAAACTGAACTTGACTTTATAATAAAATAATATTTTTAGTTTTTCCAAAGGAGCCCCTCTCCTCCCTTATAAAAGGGCACCTCCTCCCCCTCTTCCTCACACCACTTTGAGCCTTCAAGCTCGGCCAAACCCTGCCAATTTCTTCTCTACACTTCTCTAGAAACATCCTATAGGTTCTGGTCTTCTTAAAAGACCTATTTTAGTGCCCTAAAAGGAGGTCTCAAAGAAGAACTTCAAAGAAGAGGTAATGTCCGTTACCGATTCTTTCATCTTTATTTCTTCTTACACTTATTCTTATTTAGTTGTTTCATTATGAAGTAATAACATCAGTATCACTCATATACTTATATGTTATTATAAGTATGAAACAACCCTATTTCACCATCTATCCATCCTACGGAAAAAGAAATCACCGCGCATGCGTACGTACGGAATACCGTCTCCACGCCGTGGTGTAATCTATTTTCCACCACCACCGTACTTGGATGGGTATAATGGTGTAAATAATGACTATATATGACTATTATAAAGTGATAAGGATTATTAAATAGTATACATACACTCCAATACAATTCCACGATCATAGGAACGATATCATCACTCATGCGTATGTACGGAATACCGTCTCCATGATGTGATGCGACTCGTTCTACATGATCTTCATTTCATAATGATTTTATAAATGAATTGAATGAATGAATATGATATATATTACACTAATACCATTCTGTAAATGAGGTATCTATAACCTAAAGAGAAGAATAAGAATTTATTCGACAAAACACGCATAAGAACAAAAAGTAATAAACACCCGAATAACAAGTAGTAATGAAATATTACTAATAAGATGCTAAGAATATGACCATATATGATATCATAACAATAAGTATGATTCTGTAATAAGTCAATAAAATTATTTAAATCATTATACGGGAGTTTCGGACACGTACAAAGCATATCGGTCCTAAGGTAAGGGAAATATCACAATCTCATTTTTATCCGAGATTGTTTATACTTTAGTATTTACTGGGGTGTATTTTATCATCCACATCCATGTTTCCTAAATATGTAATATTATTTCCATCCACCTACAGTTGTTTAAATCCAATTTTACCCTTCAGTGAGTTTTTAGTAAAGGATATGAAAGGAATCTTTTGTCGTTTTTCGTACGAGGTACTTTTTGACTTTTCCGACAAAAGTACGAAGAATGTTTTTTTAACTTATACGGCATGAATGGATTTTTAAAACATTATTTTCAAGAAGCTTCCTTTACAAGTTTTCAAGTTTATTTTTAATCAACTTCTTTTAGTTTAGAATTGTATGACATGTTAAGAAAGGAAAATTATTTTTGAAAGGATATTTTCCTCAAGAATGGAGTTCAAGTGTTTTATCAAAATTATTTTCCATCTAAGATGATAAAGGGTTCTGTTTCTATCCCTATTATTACATGGATTTGATTATGTTATGATGGAAATATTTTTATGAATTCTTTTATCCTATATGAATTGTTTTATGATGTCATGATGTTTGAGATTCCCATTTTTATTACATGGGTTATGCAATGATGTATGATTTATGATTTTGTGGTACACATAAGAATGGTATCATTATGAGATGGGTGGGACCTATATCTCCCTCCAATGCATTGGGTAAATATTTTATATCTCATGAGATAGATATGGCTGGAATGGTAGGTTATACCGGTTCAGTGAAACAGGACTGAAACGAGGGTGAATCGGTTCAGAAATGGACTTTGTCCACTAAGATAGTCTTGGAAATGAGTCTTGACTAATAAGATATGATTATCTATGATTATGTGTGTATGGCACAAAGTTTCATGTTTTAAGTTATGATTATTGGGATTTCATTTCACTACTATGATTTATCCCATGTTATGAACTTATGCTCTCTTTTGCAGGTTAAGATTTCCAAAATGTTATGTTCTTATGAATATGATGTGATTGATATTTCTTTTGTTTACCCTTACTGAGCATTTGAGCTCACCATTTTGTATGTTTTATTTCCCCAGGTCAGGAAGAAGGTTATTAAGTAGAATATGCCAAAAAGGGACTCTAGATATGATGAAATAAATGGGAGGCAAAGTAGATGCTTTATGAACCAGTTGTTTATGTTTACCAGTTTCTAAAGACACTATACCTACACGGTCCTTTCTTGGTTTTGTTATATGTTGTAATAAGTGTGCTTCAATTCTGAATTAATAACAATGTATGTAAAGTATGGGTCGTTATAGTTGGTATCAGAGGAAAGGTATAGTCAACCTTTGGAAACTAGGATGTGAAAGCCTTAGTAAGAACCCTAAGGATAAGTCTAAGCATAGAACACAATCTTAGTGTTTTATAAAAGGCCATGAATAACCTAGGATAAGACCTTAAGTGTGAAATTTTATTCTTGATTATGTGGTTTTCCTATTATAATTAGTGTTGCTCACACTGTTCTTCTTGGTTTTAGTAAATGGATGGAACCCGAAGGAACCGTGTTAATGCGGAATGTGACGGGAAATGAAATGATTGTCCCCCTGAGAAACCAAACGTTATGGGAGCGGGAATGAAAAATCTTGTAGCCATGCTCACACAACTTTCTCAAGATATGAATCATGCAGGACTTTCAAACGAGCAAAGGAAGGAGAAACATTCTATTGAATTCTTCATGAGACAGCGTCCACCTTCATTCAGCGGGTCTACTGATCCATTAGTTGCTGAACAATGGATTAGTACTAATGAAAAGATATTTTCAGTTCTTCAATGTTATGAGAATGATAAATTCATCTTAGCAGTGTATCGTTTGGAAGGTGATGCTGATCAATGGTGGAATCTTATTAAGAATACGAGGCAAAGGGATGGAATTGAGTCCATGGAATGGGATGAGTTCAAGAACTTATTTTTCAATAAGTACTTCCCTCGTATTCTCCGAACTAAGATGGAGAAAGAGTTTCTTGAACTGAAGAAAAAGGATGATGAATCTGTTGGTACCTATGAAGCAAATTTTACAAGACTTGCAAGGTACGCTTCTGGTATTATTATCCAACCTGATGGTAAGATCGATCGATTCTTTAGTGGCTTAAAACCAAGTCTTCGAAGGGCCTTAGCCATAAGGGACTTCAATAGCTACGAGGAAATTGTTCGATTTGCTCTCAAAGTTGAGATGGAGATTGGAGTAACCCATCAGTCATATGGGTTTGATAAGAAGAGGAAAATGGAATTCAAAGGAAAATATAAAGAGCACACTGAAAAGAAGACGAGCTTTCCCTTATGCTCAAAGTGTGGAAAGAAACATGGAGAGAGTTTTCTTAAAGGGACAAGTAAATGTTTCAAATGTGGAAAGGAAGGTCATCGGGCATTTGAATGTCGCGATGATGGGAAGAAGATGTCTAATGATGCAAACAAAGGCAGGGATATGAACCTACTACACTTCAATGTTTCAAGTGCAAGGAGATGGGGCATTATGCCAATAAATTCCCTAATCCAAGGGTTGATGATGATGGTCGACGTCAACAAACTCTTAAGGCTAAAGACAAAGGAAAGTCACATGCAATTTCTATCAGTGATGTGGAGTACGATAACGATGTGGTGAAAGGTACACTTACCATCCACTCTAAAGTAGCAAATGGTTTATTTGATTCTGGATCCACCCACTCCTTTATTTCTGAAGAATTTTCTAAGGGTATCACCGTATTACCTCAACAATTAGATGTTGAGTTAGCTGTGACAACACCTAATGGCACAACAGTGGCATCAAAAGTTTATAATTCTTCTCCGATTGAAGTTTGTGGGAAAGTGCTTCCTGCAAATCTTGTGATCCTTCCTATAGTGGAATTTGATGTGATTCTTGGCATGGATTGGCTTTCTCTACATGGAGCTCAAATCAATTGACAAAGAAGGGAAGTCACATTTCATATTCCAGATCAAACTATGATCGTCTATCGATGCAAGGATGAACATAACCTTCTAGTGGAAATTTCTTCCATTTTATGGGTATTGATTCTACTAAATGAAGGTTATTTATCTCAAATGGTTGGTTAGAAACTCACGATTAAGAATATGCCCATTGTACGGGAGTTTGATGATGTCTTTCCGGAGGAATTACCGGGTCTTCCACCGAATCGTGAAGTTGAGTTTTCAATAGAACTCGTACCGGGTGCTTTGCCTATTTCAAAGACACCTTATAGAATAGCCCCAATTGAGTTGCAGGAATTGAAGAAGCAACTCCAAGAGAATCTTGATAAGGGGTTCATATTCCCTAGTGCGTCACCTTGGGGATCACCTGTTCTGTTTGTTAAGAAGAAAGATGGATCAATGAGACTCTACATTGATTATCAAGAACTTAACAAGATCACTATCAAGAACAAATATCCTCTCCCATGCATTGATGACTTATTTGACCAACTACGCGGAGCTCAATACTTTTCCAAGATTGATCTTCGTTCAGGGTATCACCAATTAAGGGTCAAAAGGGAGGATATACCAAAGACGACTTTCCGTACAAGGTATGGACACTATGAATTTATAGTGATGCCATTTGGTCTTACTAATGCCCCTGCTATCTTCATGGATCTAATGAATAGAGTCTTTAGAGACTATCTTGATCAGTTTGTGGTAGTCTTTATAGATGATATTCTTGTCTATTCAAAGAGAAAGGAAGAACATGAAGATCACTTGAGAATTATATTGAAGACCCTGAGAAAGGAGAAGCTTTATGCTAAATTTACCAAGTGTGAATTTTGGATTCAAAAAGATTCATTTTTGGGTAACATAATCTCAAAAGAGGGGATATCCGTGGATCCAGTAAAAACAGAGGTTATCGAAAGATGGTCGAGACCAACAACAGTAACTAAGATCCGAAGTTTTCTTGGTTTGGCTGGATATTATCGACGTTTTGTGAAATATTTTTCACGATTATCTAATCCACTCACCAAGTTGACTTGGAAAGGAGTTAAGTTTGTTTGGACAGAGGAATGTGAAGAGAATTTGAAGGAGTTGAAAAGAAGGTTATCCAGTGCACCTGTGCTCACACTGCCTTGTAGTGGAGAAAGGTTTGTGATCTATAGTGATGCATCCAAGAAGGGATTGGGGTGTGTTCTTCTGAAAAATGATATGGTGATAGCTTATGCCTCACGACAGTTGAAAATACATGAGCAAAATTACCCAACTCATGATTTGGAGTTAGCTGCGGTAATCTTTGCATTAAAGATTTGGAGGCATTACCTTTATGGTGAAAGGTGTGATATTTATACTGATCATAAAAGTTTAAAGTGTATTTTCACACAAAAGGAGCTGAATATGCACCAAAGAAGATGGTTGGAGCTGATTAAGGATTACGACTGCTCAATCCATTACCACCCTGGGAAAGCAAACAAGGTGGTAGATGCATTAAGTTGACAAGACCATGCCAGTTTATCCATGATGAGGATTACAAAAGATCCAATATTTATGGATTTACAAAGTATGGATCTTGGAATTATAATGAAAGGGGAAAAATTGTATCTTTCTCAAATGAATGTTCAACCATCTATACATGTGAAGATTAAAGAGGCACAGAAAGAAGATTTCGAGTTACAAAAGAAGGTGATAAATGTTCCTGAATTCAACCTTGATTGTGATGGGATAATAAAGTTCAGGAATCGGGTTTGTGTTCCTCCCATCCCTGAATTAAAGAAGGAGCTGCTGGATGAAGCTCATAGTTCTTCATTCTCTATTCATCCTGGAAGCACGAAGATGTATAGGGACCTGAAAGAATACTTCTGGTGGGATGGCATGAAAAGAGATGTTGCTGAATATGTCTCTCGATGCTTGGTTTGTTAACAAGTTAAAGCTGAGAGACAGAAGTCTAAGGGGATGTTACAACCATTAACCATACCCGAATGGAAATGGGAAAACATCACTATGGACTTTTTCACATGACTTCCTAAAACATCCAAAGGCAATAATGCTATCTGGGTCATAGTTGATCGTCTTACAAAGTCTGCACACTTCATTGTTATTAGAGAGGATTTCTCTCTGGATCAGCTTGCCAGGATATATGTAAAGGAAGTGGTAAGATTTTATGGAGTACCACTTTCTATTATATCTGATCGGGATCTGAGATTTACCTTGAAGTTCTGGAGAAGTCTTCAGCATACTCTGGATACAGAGTTGAGTTTCAGCACTGCTTATCATCCTCAGACAGACGGTCAGTCTGAGAGAACAATTCAAACTCTAGAAGATATGTTGAGAGCTTGCTCTATGGATTTCAAAGGTGGTTGGGATCAACACCTACCTTTGGTGGAATTTTCTTATAATAATAGCTTTCACTCTAGTATTCAGATGGCTCCTTATGAAGCTCTATATGTAAAGAAATGCAGGACTCCAACTTGCTGGGATGAAGTTGGGGAAAGAAATCTATTAGGACCTGATCTCATTGATGAAATGGCAGAAAAAGTCAGATCTATTCAACAACACATAAGAGAAGCTCAGAGTCGACAGAAAAGTTATGCCGACAACCGAAGAAAATACCTAGAGTTTGAAGTGGGTGATAAAGTTTTCTTACGAATTTCTCCCTGGAAGAGGGTTATGAGATTTGGAAAGAAGGGGAAATTGAGCCCTAGATATATCGGTCCTTTCGAAATACTGGATCGTGTTGGGAAGGTAGCATACCGATTGGCGCTTCCACCGAATCTCTCTCAAGTTCACGATGTGTTCCATGTATCTCTCCTGATAAAGTACATACCTGATCCTTCACATGTACTCAGCTCAGAAGTTGTACCGCTGGAGCAATATCTTTCTTATGAAGAATAACCGATAGAGATTCTGGATCATAGCAAAAAAGTCCTACGAAACAAGACCACTCGATTGGTGAAA
The DNA here is from genome assembly GCA_963277665.1 of Viscum album. Lineage (NCBI taxonomy): Eukaryota > Viridiplantae > Streptophyta > Magnoliopsida > Santalales > Viscaceae > Viscum > Viscum album. The sequence goes on along the minus strand of OY728167.1, from coordinate 853,880,517 downwards.
GTTTTCTGGAGGAACCACCAATTAGAATAAGCTATATGGGAGCTTGAGGATATGATGAGGGAGAGGTATCCTCATCTGTTTGTTACAAAGTGACGAATTTCGAGGGAGAAATTCATTTTAAGGGGGGTAGAATGTAACACCCGAGACTTCTATGTTATATAAATCATCAAAGGAATCTTTTTCTACACACAACACTTGCTTGGCTTGCTTTACACGAAATCGCGACCTTCCTCGATAGCGTGTGTAGTACGCAATACCGAGTTTCACTAAACAACGATATGCTATTAAAATATTATTAAAACTAGCCGTTATGAATAGTAATAACCACCTTTTAAAATTTTAGAAATTTTAGCTCTCAAAATGGACTTCATTTTTGGATTCGGAGTATGGAATTTTGCCTAAGGTGAAATTTTGGTACTTTTCGGATAACTTTCATATTCTGATGAATAGTGAAAATTACTAAATTATAATTAAAAACAAATTTTTTAATCGAAATAATTAATAGTGATAAATTATTAATTTGAGTGGTTATAAAGTATATTTAGAATATATTTTTACAATTTAATACAATGTTGGTCATTGGATGTAATTTCACATTTAAACCAGTCATAAACAAGTGTCAATCTTTTGATAGTTATTATCTCTTAAGAACACGCTATTTGTTTTGACGACTGGAATTAATTTTTAAATTAATTAATGCAACTAATATGTTTTGAATTTGATAAAATAGACATCATTTTTGAATTCATAATATCAAATATAGCTTAGATCTAATTTTTGGTATTTTTCTAGAAACATTCATTTTTTTGATGAATAGTGAAACCACTAAGTGGTAGTTAAAAAACTGAATTTTTCATAAAACTTAATTTTACTACTTCTGTGAGTGGAATTTCGAAAATCCGAGAGACACAGTTGATGTCAGAAAGTAAAATGTGGTTCAATGAGATGAAAATAACTTTTTTGGTGAATAGTAATTTTTTACTTTTTTTACCACGATTAAAAGTAAATAGGGAAATTAAGGGTAAAAATGATATTATTATTACACTAACACATTTCCTAATTCTATTGGACAAGTTTAATTCGACCAAAAACAACCTTAGGAATAAAATATGACCATTTAGGGACACTTGGATCAGATTAGGACATTTATTATTAATTTATTTAAAGAAGGGTTAAAATAGTTAAAATCAAAGTTTAATAAGTAAATCATTTTTAATATAGGGTTATACATAAGATAAATTCTACTATAAATATTAATTAGAAAGCTAAAAATATTTCCTACATAATGGTATTTTATTTGTAATTTTTAGACATTAAATAATTTAATTTATTTACGAAACAAAGATGATGCAGTAATTATCTTATTAATGAAATATTGACATAATTGATGTTATAAACACCAAAATAAATTTAATTTGACACTTTTTATGAATTCCACTAATTTTATAGATTAATATGACATGTTAGTATTGATTTAATTAAAGTTTTTAGAACTAATAATTCTGTTATGAGTTTTACAAAAATTAATTACTAAATAGTGTCAAAATTGACATAAAATAGTTTTTAAAACAAATATTATATTATTAATTGTTATTTTATTCCTAAAAATCTAAGGTTCTGCCAAATGACTTAGATAAGGTTATATATATTAATAATAAACAACTTGGGGTTCGTGTGGCTGCTTATAGTAAGTTTATTAACCTTATATTATAAGAACACAAGAAGACACAATAAAAGTAAAATTATTTAACTTAAGGTTAAATCTAAATGATAAGGTTAAAATAGGAACCTAAACTTCTATAAATTCTATTGGATGAGAGGATTTCGACCCATCCCCACCTTAGCTTCTAAATAAATCAATTTTGAGCTATTTAAAACCGAACATGACTTTATAATAAAATAATATTTTTAGTTTTTCCAAAGGAGCCCCTCTCCTCCCTTATAAAAGGGCACATCCTCCCCCTCTTCCTCACACCACTTTGAGCCTTCAATCTCGGCCAACCCCTGCCAATTTCTTCTCTCCACTTCCCTAGAAAATTCCTAGAGGTTTAGGTCTTCTTAAAAGACCTATTTTAGTGCCCTAAAAGGAGGTCTCAAAGAATCACTTCAAAGAAGAGGTAATGTCTGTTACCGATTCTTTCATCTTTATTTCTTCTTCCAATTATTGTTCTTTAGTTGTTTCATTATTAAGTAATAACATCTGTATCACTCATATACTGATATGTTATTATAATTATGAAACAACCCTATTTAACTATCTATCCATCCTACGGAAAAAGATATCACCGCGCGTGCGTACGTACGGAATACCGTCTCCACGCCGTGGTGTAATCTATTTTCCACCACCACCTTACTTGGATGGGTATAATGGTGTAAATAATGACTATATATGACTATTATAAAGTGATACTGATTTTTAAATAGTATACATACACTCCAATACAATTACACGATCATAGGAACGATATCATCACTCGTGCGTACGTACGGAATACCGTCTCCACGATGTGATGCGACTCGTTCTACATGATCTTCATTTCATAATGATTATATAAATGAATTGAATGAATGAATATGATATATATTACACTAATAACATTCGGGAAATGAGGTACCTATAACCTAAAGAAAAGAATAAGAATTTATTCGACAAAACACGCATAAGAACAAAAAGTAATAAACACCCGAATAACAAGTAGTAATGAAATATTACTAATAAGAAGCTAAGAATATGACCATATATGATATCATAACAATAATTATGATTCTGGAATAAGTCAATAACATTATTTAAATCATTATACTGGAGGTTCGGACACGTACAAAGCATATCAGACCTATGGTAAGGGAAATATCACAATCTCATTTTTTTCCGAGATTGTTTATACTTTAGTATTTACTGGGGTGTATTTTATCATCCACATCCATGTTTCCTCAATATGTAATATTATTTACATCCACATAAAATTGTTTAAATCCAATTTTACCCTTCGGTGAGTTTTTAGTAAAGGATATGAAAGGAATCTTTTGTCGTTTTTCGTACGAGGTACTTTTTGACTTTTCCGACAAAAGTACGAAGAATGTTTTTTTAACTTATACGACATGAATCGTTTTTTAAAACATTATCTCCAAGAAGCTTCCTTTACAAGTTTTCAAGTTTATTTTTTAATCAACTTATTTTAGTTTATAATTGTATGACATGTTAGTAAAGGAAAAGTATTTTTGAAAGGATATTTTCCTCAAGAATGGAGTTCAAGTGTTTTATCAAAATTATTTTCCATCTAAGATAATAAAGGGTTCTGTTTATATCCCTATTATTACATGGATTTTATTATGTTGTGATGGAAATATTTTTATGAATTCCTTTATCCTATATGAATTGTTTTATGATGTCATGATGTTTGAGATTCCCATTTTTATTACATGGGTTATGCAATGATGTATGATTTATTATTTTGTGTCACACATAAGAATGGTATCATTATGAGATGGGTGGGACCTATATCTCCCTCCAATGCATTGGGTAAAGATTGTATATCTCATGAGATAGACATGGCTGAAATGGTAGGTTATACCGGTTCAGTGAAACAGGACTGAAACGAGGGTGACTCGGTTCAGAAATGGACTTTGTCCACTAAGATAGTCTTGGCAATGAGTCTTGACTAATAAGATATGATTCTCTATGATTATGTGTGTATGCCACAAAGTTTCATGTTTTAAGTTATGATTATTGGGATTTCATTTCACTACTATGATTTATCCCATGTTATGAAATTATGTTCTCTTTTGTAGGTTATGATTTCCAAAATGTTATGTTCTTATGAATATGATGTGATTGATGTTTCTTTTTTTTAACCTTACTGAGCATTTGAGCTCACCCTTTTATGTTTTCTTTTCCCCAGGATATAAAGAAAGGTTTTAGGTAAAAAAAGGAAGATCTTTATGAGAGATGTTGAAGATCTTTCACCATGATTAGAAGATTATATTCTGAGTTTCCAAAGACACTAAACTATTACGATCCTTGTGTGTGTGTTTTTGTTATGTACTAAGTATTCTGAAAAAGTAATGTAATGTCCATGTACGTCAAGCTTCGGGTCTCTACATTCATTGTTTGAAACCTCTTTCATGGGTTGTATGTTTTGTAAGTTACCAAATTGGTAAGGGTTAATTTCACAATCTCTTTATTATCCGAGGTTGTTTTTACGTAAGTATCTAGTGGGACAGATTTATTATACATGACCATGTTTTATGAAAGAGTTTTCAAAGGGATTATTTTAAGGGAATTTTTTACTAAAACATCATTTGAAATGTTTTAAATATTTATTCTTCTAAATCATTCTCATTAATGTCCATGTCTTCAAAATGGATTTTAAGGATTTATTTATATAGACATGAATGTTTTCAAAATGATAATTCCTTTCAAAAGTTTCAAAGTGGTATGGGACACGTTGATTCAAAAATGTCTTTAAATGAATTCTTTTCTAAATTGTGTGAATTTTAAATGTTTTCATGAAAAAGGGTTATTTCTCTCAAAGATTTTTACAAATCATTTTCATCAATGTCAAAATCCTTTAATGGATTTTAAACTTATTTTGATGTTGATTTATCATGATACAAATCTTCCATATTGTGTTGAAGGTTTTGTGATATGTTTGACTATGGATGTGTTATTTTTATTTCATTCATGGTTTATAGGTAAAGTATTGACATTTCGTATGCTAATTTTAATACGAATGTTTATGTTATGTTTAGACCTTTTCATATGAGGAATGCATTGGACATAGTAAGTGATGGGTGGAGCCCGCTATATCTCCTCGATGCATCGGTAGGTCTCATGAGACAAACTAGTGTCTTGGCACAAGGCCTTGACAAAATCGTATTTGTAGTTTTGGCACAAGGACTTGACTATGTGGTTATGATAGTCTGGCATTACGCATTCCATCATTATGAAAGTGGTTAGTGATATTGCATGTGATTATTCGACTAGTAGAATATCCATGTGAATAAGTAAATGGAATTATTTCTTTTTATTTTTTCTATATTATGTTGAAGATCAAGTTTAAATGGCTTTTGTTTTAGTTACACATTTCCTTAAATGTTTATTCTTATTTATGAAAGTTTCTTCTATATTGCTTACCCTTACTGAGCATTTGAGCTCTCCCCTTTCTATGTTTTATTTCCTCTAGGATTCCAAGAAATGTATTGTGATTGAAATGAAGGGTTAAGACAAGGGAATAATGGCGTTCAAAAAGATTATTTATGTTTTTTTGTATGTATTAAAGTGCAATGTAACATTCATGCATGTAATCTATTTTCCAAGACTGCTAAACTGATTGGTCCTTCAGGACTTGATTCCTTGTAATCATGACAATGTATGAAAATAATGCACCGACATTGGGTAACTGGGGTCGGGTCTTTATAGTTGGTATCAGAGGAAGTATAGCAATAACCTTGGAAACTAGATTTAGATAAACTCTGATTATAGCGCATAGCCCTAAGATATACTTTGAGGATTAGTATAGGAGAACTTCCTCGAATTTTGGTATTGTAGATATTTTGTGAGTTTTCCAAGCAATACATCCTTGTCTGGATACGAGCAGGTAGAGGTGGCTCTGGCTCAGATGTACCTAGGGGTAAAACTGGAAAACACCGCTTTGAGCTAGACTCGAATGGGAACTGGTGCATGAAAATGGGCCTTGCTGCACTCTTGGTTACGACACTCCCGGGGGATATGCTTAGGATAATTCTCATTTTCTTTACCAACCATTATGAAGGGTTTATGAGTATATAATTCCTCAAAGAATAAATTTTTATGATTATGGATTATATCTATAAACTGTTTAATTTATGTTAAGTGTTTTACAAGTTTGTAATTTGGTATTTCTATTCCTAAACTAATCTAGTGTATTCCATTGTTTAGAAATGGTGCCCAGTAGAATGAATGAGAACTCCAGTAATACACATGATCCAAAGAGTAAGAAGGATCATATCTTTCATGGGCTTAAGCCAGAATTTAGGAAGGAAATAGTCTCCCACATATTATCATCATATGAATAAATAGTATCATGTGTGGATAAGATAAGTAAAGAGTTGTCGGAGTCCTATGGATTCAAAGGGAATCCAGAGAAGAAAATGATGGTAGAGAGAAGGATAGATAAAGGGAATAAGGTAAAGAAGGATTTTCACATATGTGATAACTGTGGAATGAACCACCTTGGAAAATTCTTGAAGGGAATGGGTGTATGTTATAAGTGCGGAGAAAAAAGGACACCACGTTCATGATTGTGATGGTAAGAAAAAGGTTTCAAATGTACAATGCTTCTTCTGCAAGGAGTGGGGACACTACGCAAATCAATGTTTAAATCATTAGAGTATGACCCAAATGATGCAATTGGATAATAATAAAGTTATGATCCAACCACAGATGAAGAGGAATGACTAGTGTTCTTATGTTCTTATTAAAGAATTATTTCATTTGAGTGTTTTATCAATGATGTACTGGTTATATGAATTATGGAGATAAATAAGGATTATACTGCAGTACTATTTCATTGAGGATTGAAGATTATATGGTACTATGAAAAGTGACTGAACAACAAGTTAATCTTTTTTTTTGAAAATACATGGTTGAAGGAAAGGTAATCCTTAATATATTCTTGATACTAAGGTAGTGATTTTGGAATAAGATATGGGTGATTTGGATAAATTATATTGGATATTTTTTACTTCCTTAGAACTGGTTAATAGTTTGTTTATTTCATTATTTTTGGAATATTCAAAATTTTTGGATATAAGGAATATATCCAGTATTCTCTAAGGAATTAGGGAGCATGAATGTAATAAATAAAGGTTTTATGGTAATTCAAGATGTTACCATGTTTTAAAATAATACATGATGAAGGTGTTCACATGTTATTACATGGAAAAAAGGATCTTCATTGTGTTTAAACTCTTTATAAATTTTGGACTGTGAGTTTGGATAGAATTATTTTGGATAAGTATAAATGTTGGAATGAATTATGTTTGAAAAGTTATTTTTGGATTTTTATAAAAGGATAACACGCAGACTATGTGACAACCCGTCGCTTCGGACAAAGCTGCAGGAATCGAACCCACAACCATAGTGGGATTTGGATTTATCGCCTACCACTGGACTACGTGAAGTCCCTGGATTGTATAATGTAGTTTCTTTTTATAAAGGGTTTGATATGTTAATTATAAATTCATTATATTTGGAACCCTATACGATTAGGATAAATAGATTATTTTTTAGTTGTATTATGTTTTGGAGTGAAAGATGAGTTTATGGTAGAAATTTATTAATGGATAAAACTCTAATTATAAAGTAAGTATATCTACTTTTTACTTTAGCCAATCTCATAAATAAATTCCTCAACATTAAGAAAATGATCTTAGAACCAAAATGTTGTCCTAGATAGTACCTTAGATCATCACAAATTTATGGCTTTGTGATTGTTGGCCTTTTCATAGCCATATTCTCTACCACTATCCATCAGATATTTATGGTTAGATTTCTCTTCCATATCCATGTTTTCCTACAAGGAATCCTAGTATGTGTTATTTTCGGTAACGTTCATACTTACCACTCTTTATTTTAAACAGAGGCCTCATTAATCCATTTTTCGATGTGGGATTTCAACTATGGTATTTTCAAATTTCAACCCCAAGTTTCCAATACCGAGAATAAATTGCGAGGATGCAATTTATTGAAGGAGGGGAGAATGTAACACCCCAAGATTTCATGGTATGCTTCTCTTTGAATAATAAAATAGTGTGTGTCGCAACTTCGATTTCTAACACAACACAACCAATAAAACTAGTCGTTAAGAATAGTAATACCCACTTTTTGAAATTTTATACCTTTCATGTTTCAAAATGAACTTCATTTTTGGATTTGGAATATCGAAATTATCTTAGGGTGAATATTCGGTACTTTTCAGATAACTTTCATATTTTGATGAATAATGAAAATTACTAAATTTTAATTAAAAAAAACTTTTTTAATCGAAATAATTAATAGTGATAAATTATGCATTTTAGTGATTTTAAATTATAATTAGATTATATTTTTACCATTTTATCCAATGTTTTTCATTGGACATAATTTCACATTTAAACTTGACATGAGCAAGTGTCAATCTTTTGATAGTTATTATTTCTAAAAAACACGCTATTTGTTTTGACAATGGGAATTAATTTTTAAATTAATTAATTAAAATATATGTATTGAATTTGGTAAAATTGACATAATTTTTGAATTCATAATATCAATTATATATTAGGCCGAGTTTTTTGGTATTTTTTTGAGAAACATCAATATTTGATGAATAGTGAAAAACACTGAGTTATTGGTTAAAACCAATTTTTTATTTAAATAATTATTTATTTTATTTAAATTAATTTATGTCAAAATAGATACGTAATACTTATATAAGTTCATTTTAATTCATTGGAGTCAGTTTATAATAATTTTAGATATATAAAAATTTTATGGAACTTTTCACCCTCTTTTACCCACCTCCTAGGAGAATTTGAAAATTCACATAAAACATAATTTTACTGCTTCTGTGAGTTGAATTTTGAAAACCGGAGAGACATGATTAATATAAAGGAGTAAAATTTGGTTCAATAAGATAAAAATAATTTTTGATGAATAGTTATTTTTTTCTTTTATTTACCACGGTTAAAGGTAAATAGGGTAATTCGAGGTAAAAAGAATATTGTAATAATTATAAATTACCTTAACACATGTCCTAACCTTATTTAATGAGTAATGGCCGACCATGGGAATCTTTGCGTCGATTTTGGGACCTCATGGATCCACTTGTAAGTGATAATGACACTTTATATTAATTAAGTTAATGTAAATACAAAAATGACATAAGCATATATGTTTTTGAAAAAAACAATTTACATAGGGATATATATATTATATTTTTTATTATGAATATTAATTAGAAATATAAAACTATTTCCTACATAATTGTATTTTATTTATAATTTTTTGACATTGAATAATTCAATTTATTTATGTCACAATAATGATGCAGTATTTTACTTATTAATGAAAGAATAAATTAATTAGTATTATAAATGTTAAAATAAATATAATTTGAAAGTTTTGATGACAGAAAAAACTTTTATTGGTTAATATGACATGTTAGTATTTCTTAAATGAAAATGGTTCTAATTAATAAAGTTGTTAATACTTTAACAAAAATCAATTATTAAATAGTGTCAAAATTGACATAAAGGAGTTTTTAAAACAAATATTATATTATTAATTGATATTCTATTCCTAAAAATCTATGAATCAGCCAAAGGACTTATATAATGATAGGTGTATTATTAATGGACCACTTGGGGGTCTCTTGAAAGTTTATAGTAAGCTTATTAACCATATAATATAAAAATACAAAGAGACATGGTAAATGTCAAACTAATTAACTAAGAGTTAAAACTGAAAGATAATTTTAATAAAATGACCCAAATTTGTCTAAAACCTATTGGTTGAGTGGCTTTAGACCCATAACCACCATATCCTCGAAATAAATCAATTTGGAGCCATTATAAACCGAATATGAATTTACTATAAAATAATATTTTATTTTTTTCCGAAGGTGCCCCTCACACCTCTTATAAAAGGGCACTCACCCTTCACTCTAATTCACACCTTCTAAGCCATTTGGATCAGAAAACCCCTTCCCAAATACCATATCAACTATACTAAATTCAACACAGAGGAATTAGTCTTATCAGAAAGCCAACCTAAGGAGCCATTTTGATCAAATCAAATGGAAGAACCCAATGAAGAGGAAATGATTCCCCCACCCCTCTTTCAAGTTCCTTTCTTCTTCCACTTCCTTTTTCTTTGTTGTTTCCATTATAAAATAATAAATCCCATATCTTCTATATATTGTGATGTTATTATAATTATGGTACAACCAAATTCATTATTCTATCTACTGTTTGAATTACATGTCATCATACGTGCGTACGTACGACTTACCATCTCCACGTCGGGGTGTAATTGTTGTTTAATACATTATTATTTGGATGTGTATAATAATGATGTGTATTTGATGTAAATAATTAATATAACATGATAAGTATTATATATATATAATATATAACATCCAATTATATATTATTATAATATCAAAAGAATGATATTTTTGCTCATGTTTTCGTACGGATTATCGTCTCCACGACGCGGTGAGATTCATTTCCAAGTTAACCATTCATCGATGATTATAAAAATATATATATTACTAATAAGTATGTAATATATGAAATAATAATTCTACTGGATATATATATATATTTATATATATAAGTATTTATGTACTTACATATATCTTATTCACTTACTTCCGTTCAATACTATATAAAAATGGAAACAAAATTTATGCGTACGTATGGACTACCGTCTCCATAAACGGTGTTTTCCATTTCATATATATGTCTATTATACATATTTATATTCTAAATATATATGATATATAAATCATGTTTTATATTCTGGATGTATTTTAATCATGATCTATGTGATACAATCAAGAGTAACAAGTTAAAACATGTACGATAAAGAAAGCAATTATTACCCGAAATACTAATAAAACATGGAAATTATTATTAATTGGGTAGTATAAAGTCATAAATGATAATGTATGATATCATAAATACTAATATGGTTCTGGTATAATTTAATAACATGCTATAGTCTTCATACAGAAGGTTAAACGTACCCTCGACTAAAGGAAAGTGCCAGGTAAGAGGTTTTCATATCACTCCTTATTCCCGTGAGATTCATGCCATATTGCCACTATTACCTTTTGTGTGGTGTATGTACTTCCCATAATTGTATTCTTTGTGCAATAAAATTTAATTTATGTGTATTTACATATTCATTGTATGATACCTCTTTCATGGGTTGTATGTTTTGTAAGTTACCAAATTGGTAAGCATTAATTTCACAATCTCTTTCTTATCCGAGGTGGTTTTTACTTAAGTATATAATGGGACATATTTATTATCCATGTACATGTTTTATGAAAGAGTTTTCAAAGGGATTCTTTTAAGGGACTTTTTTACTAAAACATCATTTCAAATGTTTTAAATATTTATTTTTCTAAATCTTTCTCATTAATGTCCATATCTTCAAAATGGTTTTTAAGGATTTATTTATATGGACGTGAATGTTTTTAAAATGATAATTCCTTTAAAAAGTTTCAAAGTGGTATGGGAAAATTTGATTCAAAAATGTCTTTAAATGAATTATTTTCAAAATTTTGTGACTTTTAAATGTTTTCATGAAAAAGGGGTATTTCTCTCAAAGAGTTTTACAAATCAATTTCATCTATGTCAAAATCATTTAATGGATTTTAAACTAGTTTTGAAGTTGATTTATCATGATACAAATCTTCCATATTGTGTTGAAGGTTTTGTGGTATGTTTGACTGTGGATGTGTTATTTTTATACCATTCATGGTTTATAGGTAAAGTATTGAAATTTCGTATGCTAGTTTTAATACGAATGTTTATGTTATGTTTAGACCTTTTCATATGAGGAATGCATTGGACTTAGTAAGTGACGGGTGGAGCTCGCTATAGCTCCTCGATTCATCGGTAGGTCTCATGATACAAACTAGTATCTTGGTACAAGGCCTTGACAAAATCTTATTTGTAGTTTTGGCACAATGCCTTGAATATGTGGTTATGATAGTCTGGCATTATGCATTCCATCATTATGAAAGTGGTTAGTGATATTGCATGTGATTATTCGACTAGTATAATATCCATGTGAATAAGTAAATGGAATTATTTCTTTTTATTTTTTCCATATTATGATGAAGATCAAGTTTAAAAGGATTTTGTTTTAGTTATACATTGCCTTAAATGTTTATACTTATTTATGAAAGTTTCTTCTTTATTTCATACCCTTACTGAGCGTTTGAGCACTCCCTTTTCTATGTTTTATTTCCTCCAGGATTCCACGAAATGTATTGTGATTTATATACAGGGTTAATACAAGGGAATAATGGAATTCATAAAGATTATTTATGTTTTTTTGTATTTCTTAAAGTGCATTGTAACATTCATGTATGTAATCTGTTTTCCAAGACTGCTAAACTGATCGGTCCTTCGGGACTTGGTTCCTTCTAATCATGCCAATTTATTAAAATAATGCACCGACTCTGGGTAACTGGGGTCGGGGCATTACATCAATCAAAAAACTCAAGACTCACTCAAGATGTAGACTGAGATCAGGATTCAATGAAGTGATACACCTCTGAATAAAAATGTAAACCAACAATCACTACTCAAACTAAATATAGTGAGTGGTGTTTTAAGGATGTGTGCAGAAATCATAGAAGGGTTTTAGTAATGGATCTATATATTCTCTTTAATAAAATAATCTTGAAATTGTAGTCTAAAATTATTTAAAATAAAAATATATTTTTCATTATTTGGTAATGATAAATCATACATATTTTCAATGACCCACTTTTAGAACTCAACCCAAACTTACAAACACAAGAAAACTCTCCTAAAATATCCCTTTGAAATCTAATTATGAAGTCTCCATTTTAGAATCCATTTTCATAAAAAAACTCAAAAAAAATAAAAATAAATTAACACATAAAGTAACAAAAACTGAATAACTAAACTAGGATAAAAAATGGAGAACAAATCATAATTGAAATGTGTAAAGGTGTTCAGGCATGGATGTAATAGTGGTTCAATAGAAAAATAATAACCTAGTGAAACAAATAGTAAGGTAGAGTGAATTATTTACAAAAAATCATTTAATAAAAAAGTAAAACCAGTGAAATGGAATATTATAAATTTTTTAAATGTAAAATAGGTATCATAGGAGAAACACTATAAGGTAACTAAAACCAGAGAAACCTATATATTAAATATTACTAATTAGGGAGATCCAAAATTATTTTAATGGAACAATGTCTTTGTCAGTAGTCCATTAAAATGTCAACATCACTGGGCTAGTGGGATGTGAATATAACTATTTCATTGGTCATGGTATCACCATAACCAGCAGAATGAACTCCGTCTAATATATGTTAGCTTACCCATGTACCTGGGTTTTCCCATGAGGATAATATATTATCACTTTGATCACAAAGAATTTAATTTTTTAAAAAATTCTTATGAAAATTTCAATTACCATATAAAACATACATCTCCGTTTTTGAAATTGTAAAGGATCTATTTAAATTCAATAATAAAAATAATGAAAAAATTAATTATTACAATATCAATATTAGTTTTGTTTAAAAAATACCGAATGGGTCATTAAATAATTATTATAAATAAATTTTAAAAATTTCCCGACAAAACTCATTTCTACATTGAAATTTTAAAGCATCATGTTTTATAATTAGACGTACACAGAAATATATATATATATATATACATACATACATATCTAATTCACATATTCATATATTCACATGTGAATATGTTCTTATTTATACACACACCATGCATATGTGTATATACACATTATATACAATTACGTTAATATAGTTTATAATTATTCTAAACCTCGTAAAATCAGGAGAGAAACCTCATTTTAAAAACCATTGGAATGATTGAATCAAAAAAATCAAAGGTATAGTCTCATTTAACAAATATGCTAATACAATAAATACAATAAATCAATAAGATGTTATAACCAATAAAAAAACACCCATTAAATTCATCAATAATTTTAATACACCTAATTTAACTTCTAAATTACATGATAGATCATTTGGAACCATTAAATAAATTACATGATCGAATAATTTCTTGATGAAATGATTTCAGGAAATTTAATATTGAAGTAGATTGCCCAGAAAATAAGAAAACATAGAACCACTTGCCATGACTAAGCAGATATGATGTAAAATCACGAATAACAGTAACATAAAGGATCAAAAGGGGCTTCAAACAACATAAAAACCCAATACCATAAGAAATTAGAATAGAAACCAAAGTAGTGTTTGGGCTATAAAAAATATTAGTGAGATAAATTAATGAAAACATAAAAGTAGAGAAGAAAAATATGAGAAGAATGAAAGGATCCTTATGTTGGAAAATTCATGTTGAAACTGATGAGAGAGGACCCTAGAATATGATGATGTGGAGAGGAGGTTATTTAAGGGGTTCACCATTCCCGGGAATCCAGAAAGAGGGGTGGGCATAGTGGGTGATGAATTTAGGGGTTAAATTAGGGAGATTTATTTTTTTAAATTGTAGAGTATTAAATTCTTGTGTTCTTAACATGGTTTAATCATGATTTACCAAAGCATGTTCCCTTCATTGGTCACACTAGGGTACCTATATGGTTGGTTGAATGATTATCCAAAGTGTGTGATAATAATAAACAATGACACTAATATTTTTCAAGACCTAACTTCATGGTTATAAAATAGTTTGTCCAACCAAGTGACCATGCCTTGCGACATGATATTTTTTATATTATACATTTTTTCTAAAATAATGGAACCACAACTCATGAAAAATAAGGGAAATGAATTGTTAAATTAAATAATAAATAAAAATATGATGGAAAATGTGTGAATGGGTAAGATATGAATTAAAAATAAAGGAATGTATTCTAAATATAGAGAAAAAATAAGATGAAAAAAAAATAGTTGGAAAATATTATTACAACCAATCATCAAGAGTTATTTAAAAACATTAGTTCTATTATATTATAGAAAAATTGATAAATAAATGTGAAAAATATTCCCCCTAATGAGGTTAAATGTTTTTTGTTATTTTGGACATACTATAAACAATTATGATGAATTCATTAGTTATATTCATGGAAAATAACTCATAATTAAAAAATGAAAAAAGATAATATGTCATATTACTTAAAGAAGAATTCATTTATATGGATACTATTTTTTTGCTAAACTTTTGGGCATAAGTATTATGTTATATATTTTAGGACGATTAGAAACCACTATGATGGATGATTAAGGATTATAGAGAGACAATAAATGTATAAAATCCCATTAGATAATTTATATTTAAAATTAGATTGTGTGTATAAATACTTCATTGATCGTTTTTTAAATATGTAGGAGATGCCCACTTTTTTTCAACAAAATATATATTTTCATAGAAAGAAAAGTGGAATAAGTAGAAGGGAGTCTTGGATAATATTGCTCTTAAGGATATGAATAAAAACATCACATAGATTCATGATAGTGGATTCTTATCCCACATGATCATAAATATTATATTATCCAATCAAATGAGGTTCTAAATGGATGGAATGATATATTTTGTTAATGAAATAGAAATAATGATTAAGGTAGGTAGTAACAAATATTAATATATATGAATTAAAATACACAAAGGAACTCATTTCCGATTCCCTTTAAAATAATATACTGAGCGTATTTGAAGTTTGAGGCTTGGGACATGGAGTGAAATTTAATTAAAATGAAATATTTATCAAAAAATATATATAAATTTATTGATAAAAATATGGAGGTAAAATGGAATCCTAAATTGAGTGTAAAATAAGGAAAATTATTTTTTCTCACAATGGATGAAGTGAAAAACATGTGAAATAAAAAATTATCCATAATAAAGAAAATATACTAAATATATATTCCAAATTATAAATCAATTAATGATTTTTTAAATTATAAAATATATTGTGATAAGATATTTGAAAAATGTATCAAAGATAAAATTGTGTGAAATTATTAACACCAAAAGAAGAAAATATCTTCACACATTATTTATTTGTTTCAGAAAAATGTATATTGTCGTAATAATCATGATGAATAATGATGAATAATGTATTTTAATTAGTTTTTATATTATAATAGTTGGCTGGGATACATAGTTCATTTATAAAATAAAAATTATGTGATGTAGTGTATCAAGAGGCTTTGGAGGTGAGAAAATATTGATACATGGATCTCTATCAAAATGTTATTATAAAATAATAATAATAAATATTCCTATATTAATGTAGAAATTTATTTTAATAATTCAAAAAAATTTAAGGTTTCATCATTGAGAACAATATAAAAAATAGAGTTATTAAAAGTAAAATATTCCCAGTAAATAATATGTCAAATAAACCACTGATTAATCGTGGAACTCACAAACCTATTAAAAATATGTTGTGATAATGGTGGTTTATACTCAAAATATATAATTTTAGCTTCTATAAAAAAGGAATTCTATTTATGATTTTTCATGTGGGGTAAGCTTACTCTAAATAATTTAATTGTGTTTGGAATAAGGTGAATTATTCAGAATATGGAATGAAATTAAGTGAAATATAGCAATGTACCTAATAAATAAGTATTTACTGACTACTCATCCATGATAAATGTATGAAAATGTTTTAATAAGATAAAATAATTGAATAGAGAAATGATGTTAAGGTTATTAATGAAAATACTGGAATCAAATATAGAAATTCTGTCATTGAATATTTTTTTGAAAAATTAGGCGATCATGAAGAATATTATAGATAACCATAGAGTTAAACACTAGAGGAAAATTCATATCCTAAATAATATCAACAAATTATGTATATATTCAACCATTAACTCAGAAAAAAAAGGATAGCTAAGTTTGATTGGTCAAATATCATTGGAGGCATGGAAACTCTGATAGAAACATAAAAAATGATGTATTATAAGAATTATTATCTTTTATAACATATAAAAAATTTTCTATTACAATAATAAATGATAAAAGATACATTCTAGGTTAAATTTATGATAAATTTATTCGATCAAATTAAATATAAACAATATTGGGATCTCTAATAATTTTGAATGATCGCAGCATGTTTAAAGTGATTAATGTGTCTCAAAATAGATATGATGATCCTAGGAATGTGATATAGGGATATGCTAGATTGTTATTAAAATACTATAATAAAATATATGGAATATATATAGAAAATAATATTTCATTGGTGGATAGACCAATGATAACAATATTATTGATAGTGGTTACAATAAAAGAGCCTTTATATTATACTAAATGGATGTAAATATAGTATTCTTGAAGGGGGTTATGAAAGAGGAATTATTTATTAGAAAACTAATCCTATTTTAATATAGTGTTGATGAAATAATTTTATGTCACTTGAGGACGGATTTTAATGATTTTAATCACGCACAAAAATAATGTTATACTCATTGAAACTCATATATAAATAAACTAGAATTCTTGAGAGGTGGGGTTGATCATATCCTTTGTGTATAATCAAAATTAAAATATTATTTTATGGAAAATATATATGTTGATGATATTATCATGTGTTGGAAGAATGAACAATCATTGGAATGGTTTTTTAAATTGATACAATCAATATTCCTAATGTAAATTATAAGTGATATCACGTACATTATTATCACTACAAAATGATAATAGACCACTATTTTTATGGAAAATAATGAAATAGAGTTTCTGAAAATTATTATATACATGATTGGAAACCAATTTCAATATCAATAATTGTTGTAATAAATCTTAGGAATCCTGGAGATGGAAAGGTGGTTGGTTTCACTCTATATCAAAGAAGAATTATATTCTTTTTGTATTCAAATATGAGGATTACTAATATTGTTTATACAACTTATCTGGATATAAGGTATCAATTTAATAAAAAATAATAAAATATTTGAACAATTAAATTAATCGTCAATAAGTTTTAAACTACCCCTTCATATATTTTGTGACAATAAGAGTGTTATTGTGCTAATAGAAAACCTGATATAATATTTAAATATAAATAACATTGAAATATGTAATAAATATCTTAAATAGGAGTAAAAAATAGTATTCTCAATTTATAGGACATTATAATTTATCCATAAGTGAAATCGATATTTATATAATTTGTGGAACCACTGTAAATTTAGAAATATGTGTTAAATATTAGTGTTCAACCACCTTAAAAATCATAATTAGATTGGAAAATCTTGACTCTAAAAATGAATTTATTATTTAACACGGCTATATATGTCTGATAGGATGTAAACCATTGCTATAATGTAAAATTAGGTGATTAGTAAAATATTCAGAATATGAGGTGTATTTTTTTAATCCAATAATTTTAATTACAAAATTATACTCATATCAAGGGGGACAAATTTATTATTGAGGGAAGTTTATAGTATAAGAAGAAAGGGAAGTTAAAATCCATTGGGAGGTAGTATCAAGGATGAGAGTGGAATCTAGTTAAGTGGTTTAAAAGTTGTTGAATAGAGATAGAGTTTTGTGTTAATAATATTACTCTCCCTTAAATTGTTTTTCCACATTAATAATTTCTAATTAAATATTAAAGTGTAAGCTATGTTTTTTTATTAAAAAATACATTTTTATAGTATGGGAAATCATTAATTTAAATTAGGAATGCTATGAATCCTAAATTAGGGATTGTTGGAGCATTGGTAAATCATGAAAAAATTTCTGGAGTAAATATTGATCAAATTTTGTTCTAGTTAAGCATGGTTAAGTTCATTTTCTTATTTTCAATTTAATCTTATCAAAGAAAGAAGACACTATTTGAAGCATGAATATTTATAAAGCAATTTTTTTAGGGTTGAATATTTCATTACCACTTCATGATCAATTGGAAAATTCCATGGTTATTAGACCAATGCTATTTCTATGATTTATTTTACATGTCATGGTTAGATAATAGGGGTTAAATATGAACAATTTGAGTAAACTTATAACATGGGGATAAAATATGTTTTGTTTTATAACACCATTTCATATACATGACAATCTAAATAGTGATGGATGGAATTTTTGTGGAGAAAAAATTTTAAAAATCCTTGTACTCCACTTATAATTACACCATGTAATGTTTGATATCATAGTTGAAAATAATTTAAGGAATCATTATGGAAGTTGAAGGAGTGGTTTTCACTTAATCATTCATAATATTATAAAAATTTGTAGGTAACTAAATAATTCCATGGTGTATGGTCTTTCATGGAATATATAATTTTGGGGTTCTTAATAAAACTTATGATTGATTTTTTTAGAAATTTTCATGTTTATTTCTATAAAAATGGGATCCTAGTCATGGTGGATGATATAGATCATAGTGTTTTGCTGATCACTTTATTTGGATTCTTTTGGAATTTAGGATGGCGTAAATATATCAAAATATATCAAACACTCCATCATGGTGTGGATTGGATATGATAATTAAAATTGGTAATATGATAGTTTTTTCAGAAGATATGGATTTAAATTACCTTGGTTTAAAGAGTCAATTAATTTACCAAGAGACTATATCCTGATGGACATAGACACACTATATTTTATATAGATCATCATTCTTTGGGAAAGCCATTGAAATTTAAATTACTAGGCTCAATCTAGTAGTCAAAAATATTGGATTGAGCATGAAAATTTGGGGGATTATACCATTAATATTTAAATAAAATTTCAAGGCCCAACTCTACAAAAAAGAGGCCCAACTAATGCATTTAAATCCTTCAAACCATTCTTTCTCGGATTTAAAATCAACACAACAATATTGATATTTATAAAGATAGATAAATCCATTAGAGATGATATTTTTCAGTGTGAAATAATAGATTTATATGGAAAACATTGTTGAATAAAGTGTTTGTATTTGAGGGAATATTCCTATTCAAAAACCCATTAAAATTTTTCCTTTACACATTCTATATTGAAATGGATAGATTAAAATTGTTTAATAAATCTTCCCTAACATTGGATACTTTAGTCAAATAGATGCCACATTTTCAGTGTGGGCATAGGTGATCTATATCAATAACTTCTGAGAAGAAAATAACTCGATATTCTGCTTTCAATTTTCCGAATTGGCGATCCAAGTGGAGTGGATGATTGGGAATTCAAACAATCCATCACCACGAGGATATAAATACACCCCCTATTATCCATGAAATTTATTGGAATTTTAGAAAAAGGATCATATATTTTCACGGCCAAAATCATGAAAAAGGATTTGGATGACATTCCATACTCAATTTTTCAATTGGGAGACTCTTCCTCTTCTATTTGTTTTCATTTACTTTTTTATTATTATTTTTTTATCTCATAATATTTTGTGTAGCAATTCAATTTTCAGGCATATTTCTTTCTCATTTTCTATTTTGATCATAGACCATATCTTTTAAATATTAATTCTCTTAAAATATTTTAAATTAAGTTGAAACCCCTTCCCATTTGCTTCCTCATTCAATTAAAATTCTGTTTTTAATTCTCTTCACTACTTGTGTTTGTGTTAGGTGCACAAATCTTCTCTTATACCTTTATTTTTATTATCTTATTAATTCATCATCAAAAATATAATAAACTTTATTACTATTAATCTCAATGTATGATAAAATCACTCATTTGGGTGAGTCAAAATTTAGGGATGTTAAATGATTGAGAGTATTTGATCGATTGATATTCTTTAAATTTACATTGTGTGTGTTGGACTTAACATGTCATTAATTAATTTAATCGATTGAGAGTATTTGAGAGTATTTGATCGATTGATAATCCAATGGAACAAACACTTAAAGAACTCGCTTCCATTAATATGAATTACCAACCCCTTCATATCGAATATCCAAACATTGAGAATGACTTCACAATCAAATAGAGTTTTATTCATATTATAACTCATTTACACAAGCTAGTCAGTGAGTATATACATCTTCATTTCAAATATTTTCAAGTGGCGTGGTCCACCATGAAGCCTCAACAGGTTTCTAAGGAACAAATAAATCCTCAAGAATCCACTTTCTCCCTAGCTGAAAATGCTTAGTCATGGATCTACCACCTTTCTCTTAGTTCCATAACCACATGGAATGACATGAAGATACATTTCATAGAAAAAGTATTTCCTTTTTCTCATACTACTTCTATCTAAAAGGAAATAATGAGTATTCTTTAAATCCAAAATGAATCACTCTAGGAGTATTGGGAGAGGTTCAAAAAGCTTGTGGAAACCAATCCACACCACAAAATCCTTGACCAACTATTGATCTAATGTGGAAGTGATCTTGTTGATAAAACATCCGCAGTTGTAAGAGATCTCATAATAAACACGGATGCAAACACACAACAATTCCATACTCGAGCACATTCTCAAGTAAAACAAGCTCAATATAGTCGATCAATAGAGACAAACAATGTGAATGAGTGGATGAGTGAACATACAGGTCTTTTTTGATAGCTAGATATAGTGTCCAATGCCCTAACCTCATCTTATCCAAAATATCAAATCACTAGACCTATCATGAACTGTGGAATTTACAGCTCCTCATCTCATCCAACTGAGTGATGTTCATAAATTCAAGTGGATCCATCTGATTCATCCAACCTAATTGAATTGATTAAAACATATGCATAGAGGAACACAAACCCTCAACAATCAGGCTAGTTTATTAGAAACATTAACCAACTCCACTTTGAACCCTTCTCTTCTTCCTTATACCAAGGTTTTAGGTATGGTAATCCCATTTCTAATCCCACTAAACCCCCTCTTCAAAAACCAGTCCAATTCCAATATGGTAAAGGTGTTCGTATCTTCCAATAGCCTTACCCTTTTGTTCATCAACCTCAAATGATCAATCCTCCTCTTTCTCCTCCAATATTCCACTATCTTAACAAGCCTTCCCAATTCCCAAACCAATACAATCGCTTTCCCAAGAACCAAAATCATGATAATCCCAACTCTGGGTAGGCCCTTTAATCCATCAAACCAAGGGAAAATGCTATAGAACATCATGAATCTTTCACTCATTTTAGACTCAATAAAAATAAAACCCAAATAGGTTAACTTGCATCCCATAGAAGCCATAAAAAATAGTCTAATTATTCTGAACTCTCCTCTCAACCACTACCCACCCCTAAGTGTAATTTCGGTGAAATTTCACTTAGATCAGGAATTCAAGTCACTATGCCTCATGATGAATCCCCTAAATCCCCATAGAATGTTGATCTTAAAAATGAAAATACCAAAATTCCTGTAAAAATACCTGAATCCACTCCCTCGCATCCTTTTATTCGTATATGGGGCCCAATTCCTTTTCCTCAAGTTGTTTCTATGCCAAGGAAAACCTTTGAACCCTATCCTAAAATTCATGACATGTTTACACGTGCTGAACTCAACATTCCCATATTATTTTCCATAAAACAAATACCTAAATATGAAAAGTTTCATAAGTAATTGTGCACTCATAAAAGACAACATAGGAAAATTGAATATGTTTCAACACAACAATCCATACCATGAAGTGCAATGATACTGGGACCTTTCTAGTTCCATGCCAAATTAGAAGTTCCAACTTCAATGATTCAATCATAGACCTAGGATCCTCGATAAATTTCATGCCCAAATATATCTACTCTAAACATTGTCTAGGTCCCTTTCACCCAACAGGTGTTGTCATCTAGTTATCCAATCGAAGCACAACTAGTCTTGAGGGCATCTAATCAATGGAATTTGGTGACAAACTAGTCAAGTTCAATATTTTTTAATCAATGTTCTACACATCATAGAATCAATTTTTATTCTTTATCCATGCTTCTAAGGACAATTATGAGATTCAATTGAACCTTAATTCATCATGTTCTCCATGTTCTACTAATAGACGAGTTTTTGAATATTTCATTGTAATAAACTAATACAAAGATGTTGAAAATGATGTTGACATTAGAAATGTAATCAACATTGATATAAGGACCCTAAAAACTCTTTGGAATCTCGTCTCTACACTAATATCCAATTATCTAACTTGGAAACTAATGAGGAAAATGAACTAGCATGATCTTTTATTGATTCAAATTAGATTATCCAACATTCATCATTTCCCATCCATTATGTGGAAAATTATATTATGTGTACGGTGAACATTAATCCAATGTGTTTATATTGTCCCTATGGCATTGATATTTGTGATATTGTTTCCCTAATTAATAAATTGATCACTATTGAGTTTAAAATTGGCTGTTATTTGGAAAACAACATTGATATAAAGTATATTGAAAATTTTATTCAGTCTTAAGACTCCATCGATCCTCATTATTATAAAGTAAGTGATGAAATAAATGATGTAAAAAAAATTGGGATATCATAAATTTATTTCATATTATCTGGAGCATACTTAATCATACCATCGGAATTGAAACATATTATGAATTTCCAATCATAGAAAACCAGCACTTTTTGGAGAACATAATTCCTCAATTTGAAGACCAAATAGAGGATATACACATTCAATTTGCACCCCCATTTAACTATAAGATAAACCAAAAGGAAGGGGAGAAATTATCCAATAATAATTATCACTCTCAAAGGTGATATATTACTATAATCACACTCAAGTTGAGAAAATACGATGGCCACCATTAAAGTATGGGTAGTCCACTGCGATTGTCTATCAATAAAAAAAAGGCAACACTACTTGGGAGGAAACCCATGTTTCCTTTGATTTTTATGAAATTTTAATTTATTTTTAGTTTTTTATTAAATGACTAATGTTTTTTGTTTTTTATTCTCTTTTTGGTAATGGAAATTTTACAAAGAATCACTAGAAAGGTAAAATTCCCAAATAATCCCCCTACATCAATATTCACTCCACTAGATAGTGATGATGACCCACCGAGTCCTAAACAGGGGCCACCTCTTTCCCTTTAACTATCCATTTCTTACTATCTCACCCACTTTCTTCATATCCCTCACTCTTTCTTTTTTACCACTTCCTTCATTAAATCCATTCTTCTTCTCATTCTATTTTGTGTGGGTGTATATTTTAGAAACAATAAAAGAAGAAAAAAAAAATTAAAAAATGAAAAAAAAACTAAAACAGTCTTACATACTCACCATCCACTATTGAATTTTTTTCCAACCATTTTTGGAGTCAAAAGGCATGATTTCATCTCAAAACATTTTAATTTCATCATGAATTTGCATAAGGAATATTGTGTCAATACCAACAAGTTTTGAATGATAATTTTTATATTTTGAAAATTCTTCTTCCCCAACCATGAGGATCACAATTATCTTTCATGCCATGTAAACCTATGAACATCTTATAAAAATTTATGTTCTCACCACTGATTGTGAGTATTGAGTTTGTGGACCTTTGAGTTGAATTTCCTAATTTTGTGTGGATTAATATGATAGATGAATTTTCTAAACCTCATGAGAATCATCATAGCCTAATAGCCTCCCATTACCCTTACACTAATCCAGCTTTTGAAAGCCCCTCAGTGCCTATGAAAATATTTTATTTTATAGACACATTATAAGAGCAATACCTTATCCCACCGAACATGATCATGGATTTACATTGAATTATTTATTGGAATTTTTTTATGGGGGGAATTGATTTCATTTTTGGGTTCCCTTTTATTTATTTTCAATTTCATTTCAAATGCTTGCGGGAAATCATTCATTTTAGTGTGGAGGGGATTTCTTCATTTAGTCAGTTTTGGAGAATGTTTTTTCATATATGAAATTTTGTAAATGTTATCGAAAGGATTTCAAAAAAATTGAAAAAAAATTAATAAATAAATAATGGGTTGTGTATTGAGCGGGTCAAAAACCACACATTATCAACCTATGATCTTGTTATAACTATTACAATTACTGTTGTGAGGAGATAAAACATGGGTTGGGAGATGAGTGTGAAATTTGGTTGAAGTTCAACTTTCGAAAATAAGAAAAGAAAAAAAAAGAAAAAAATAACACATGGATTATATATTCTTATGTCATTGTGAGAATGTTTGTGTTTTTAAATATTTATTCCTCTTGTCCCCTTCAAATTTTCTTCCTATCCTGTATCTTTCTTCACAAAATCAATCCCATGTAAATATGGGTTTCCATTTCCTTCCATGTTTCATTTCAAAAACGTTGTGTTTTGTTCTACCCATGCTGATGTTTTACCCCTCTTCTCCTCTCTTTTTGACATTATATTCCTACCATCCCATAGCCACATAATAACACCTTAAAAATACTTCTTGATTATTTTATAGTTTAGGATAGGGAATGGAAGCTGATAGCTCTTTTAAACTCCCATATTTTAAATTTTTGTAAGTGAATGAGTGAACCTCCAGAAATAATGTTTTATCATCTTGAGAAGAATGAGTTTTGAGTTCCTACATTTTCCATTTCAAAATTTTATCATGAAAAACTAATTTTTTTTAGTATTATTTCTATAACTTTTTTTTTGCAGAATTCGATTTGGATGAGTGAAATGATCTAAACCACCCTTTATTGGGGGGAAATATTTTAATATTTATTGTCAAGTGATATTGATTTAGTTTTGTTTTTGGTAGCACATGATGACATGCACAGGAATAAGTGTGGGGGATTTGATGATATTAATTTATTAATAACTTTTTAATACTCCCTTTAGTAAATTTCACATAAAAGTGCATAATTTGTGTGAGAAACTCATGTTTTAATACTAAATATAATTTTTGAAAATTATTTCATGTTTTCCAATTGAGTTAGTTTACTATTTTAATTATAATTTTCAAACTACAAATCTAAATTGCATAGTACATTTATTTATGATTTCATATTCAATTACTAACATATCATTAAATAGAATCATTGTCCAATTATGCCATTTAAATTGTCATATGGACAACACAAGAAGGCCCACAAATTCTTTGAAGAAAATGGACCAGCCACGAAGATTGAATTACTAGGCTAAATCTAGAATTCCAAAATCATCGATTCTCTATCCAAATTATGGGGACTATATAATTTATATTTGATAAAAATTTCATGGACCAACTTGACTAAAAAGGTCCCAACTGATGCATTTAAATTCATCCCCCATTCTATCCAAGAATTAAAATAAGAACATAAATATTGACATTTAACCTTATAGGGATATCCAGTCGAGCTGATAGTTTTCTATTTAAAATAGTACATTTAGAAATCTGACTTTGTTGAATAATGTTTTCGTATTTGAGGGCATCTTCTTATTCAAAAACAGATTCAAATTTTGGCCATGAAAAACATTGGATTGAAATGGAAAAATTAAAATTGTTTAATCAATCCACCATAACATTCCCTAAATGAGTCCAATGGACTCTAAATTTTTATAATAGATAGAGGGGATATATATCAAAAAATTGTAAAAAAACCATATCTCGAGAATCGGCTGTCTGTTTGGCCAAATTGGCGAGCCAATTGGAGGGGCAGATTTGGAATTCAAATAGTCCACCACCATTGGGCTATAAATACATCCCACTGTTCTGCTTAAATGGGGTTCGAATTTCAAAATATAGGATCATATATCGGCATGAACAATTCCTTTCCAAAGGCTTGGAATGACCTTTTATACTCTTATTTTCACTTGAGAGACTCTTCCTCATCTATTTTATTTCATTTACATTTTTGTTCTTATTCTCTTTGCAATCTCATAATCGTTTGTTTAGTAATTATATTTTAATACAATTTTCTTTATAATTTTCTATTTTTATCATACACCATATTTTTTCAATATAAATTCTCTGAAAATTTTTAAATCAAGTTGAAACCCCTTCCCTTCTTTGCTTCTTCATTCAATCAAAATTCTATTTTTAATTCTCTTCACTGTTTGTGTTAGTGTTTGGCGCCCAACTCTTTTCTTACATCATTCTTTTTCTTCTCTTATAAATTCATCATCATATATATAATAAAGAATATTAATAATCATCTCAATGTAAGAGTAAATCCCTCATTGTAGTGAGTAAAAATTTTGGGATATTGAATGTATTTTCTCGATGAATATTCCTCAAATTATCATTGTGTATGTTGGACTTAACATGTCATGGATTGATGACCTGTTTTTTTTAACCTATGGTTTCCATTTATTATTGGTACCATAAATACACTACCATAAACAAGCTCTGATTAAGATTAGAACCTTATGTTATATTAAATATTGGATGAAATCTGTAACACTTGGGAATTCCAATCAATGTCATTTTATAAGCTGGGTGTTAATTTAATGAAATATAAAGAATAGATAAAGGATATCATAAGCTTAACTCTCTAATGATTTACTCACCACCAATCTTTACTAAATTGTTAAGTCAATGAATTTATTCTATTAATCTCTCTAAAAAAACCACCCAATAAAAGTACAATAAACTAAAAACAATCAACTGTGCGTTGTACTGTTGCAGAACTGTAGCAGCAACAGTACTGTAGATTAGCAGGTACTATAGCGGTGGCAGAGCACTGTAGTAGTGGCGGTACTATGCGGGTAATGTAGCAGGCAGGTTACTATTCACAGAATGGGTATTGGGCCAAATATTTGGGTCTGTGGGCTATATAATGGGCTAGATGCCCACTCGGCCTTCAGTCTATGTAATGGGTCTCCCTCTACCCAATTAAATGAGGTCCTTTCTTTGATTTAATAATAAAATGAGGCTTCAACCCCAACCTTTAAAAAACTAGAAACAATCAACTATTAAAAAGTATCATCACAGAGGATTTGACCTGAGTGCTTCTATACACATTATCAGAGCACTAGATCCTTGAATGGTTAATAGGAGACCATCATATGTTCTTCAAATGGAACTATTTCTGAGGATGGTTCATTAAGTAGTCATTATTTTTTGGTTTAAAAAAACATAATTAAAAAAAAACAAAAAAAACACACAATGAAAAAACCATCTTCCTTTGCGCTTCATAATATATCTGAATTCCCAGTAGTCTCCCAAAAAATCCCTCGGATTTGTTTGACCCAGAAATCAAGATAACTCTTCACCAACTTAAGAGGAACATTATATATAGTAAAATCATTCCTGAACCCTTCCTTCTTTAACCAATTGAATTATATGTGACTAATACTTGAGAACAAACCCTTAATTAACATGATTCCCCTAATATGAATTACCAACCCCTTGGTATTGAATATCCAAACATTGAGGCTGATTTCAAACTCAAATCAGGTTTGATTCATCTTCTACCTAATTTCCATGGGATATCCGGTGAGGATCCACATCTTCATGTTAAAGAGTTCAAAGTGGTGTGCTCTACCCTGAAGCCTCAAGACGTTTTTGAGGAACAAATCAAACATAGAGATTCCCTTTCTCCCTAGATGACATGGCTTTGTCATTGCTCTACTACCTCCCTCTTGGTTCCATAACCACATGGAATGAAAATAAGCGACATTTCATAGAAAAATTATTTCATACTTCTCATATTAAATCTATCCGAAAGTAAATAAGTGGTATTCATCAATTCCCAAATGAATAACTCCATGAGTATTGGGAGAGTTCCAAAAATATTATGTAAACTTTTCCACACTACCAAATCCATGACCAAAACTTGAACCAATACATCTATGTGGGGTTATTAGCTGTGGAGAGAACTCTCATTGATGTCGCAATTGGAAGTGCTCCTGTAGATAAAACTCATATAGCTGCAAGAGATATCATAAGAAAAATGGTTGTAAACACACAACAATTCCATACTCGAGAACATGATCAAGTAAAACAAGCCCAATAGAATCAATCGATATTGCCAAACAAGATGACCGAGTGAATTACTGAACTTACAGGTCTTGTATGACAACTAGATCTGATGGCCAAAGCCTTAAACTCAAATTCTCCACAATATATTTTCTATGGTGCTATCAAGAACTGTGGAATCTTCAGCTCCTTATCTCATCCAACTGAAACATGTCCACAACCTCAAGAGGATCCATTTGATTCATCTGGCCCAATGGAGCTCAATGAAGTATATACTCAGAGAAACTCCAACCATCAGCAATCGTGTCAGTTCATTCCAAACTTTAACTAACCCCACTCTAATCCCTTCTCTTATACCTTTTACCAAGGCTTGAGGTATGGTTATCCCATTTCTTATCCCCCTCAATTCCCTCCTCAAATCTCAAACCTTTTCCAATATGTTCAAGGTGTTTGTTACTTCCAAGATCCTTACTGTTTTTTTTCATCAACCACAAAGGAGAGATCCTCCAATTTCTCCTCCAAGATTCCACTATCCTAACGAGCCTTCCCAATTCCCAAAACAATACAATCACTTTATGAAGAACCAAAATCAAGATAATCCCAATGCAGGACATGCCTATTCTTCCAAACAATCATGGTAAAGGGTTGTTGAAGATCATGCCTCCTTCACTAGTTCTAGCATCAAAAACATTGAAACCCAAAATGTTTAACATAAATACCACCTAATCTTCCAACAACCATCCAATTATACCCAAATCCAAGCTCAACCACTACCCAACCCTAAAGGCAATGTATGTGAAATCTCACATAGATCAGAAAATGGTGTCACTATTCCTCAGGATTAATCCCCAAAATATCCTAAGAATATTGATCTTGATAAATAAAAGACCAAAATTCCAGAAATAATATCCTAAGTAACTCCCTCACCTCTTTACATTCCACTAAGTAAACCAATTCATTTTCCTCAAGCTGTTTCTAAACCTAGGAAACAATTTCAAACTGATCCTGAAATGATCGAAAAGATAATTTTGGTTGATGTAAACATTCTCATATTAGATGCCATAAAAAATACCTATGTATGAACAATTTCATAAGGAATTGTGCACTCATAAGAGACAACATAGGAGAATTTAAAATGTTTCAACACAATAGTTCATACCCATGATGTTCAAAGACTGAGGGACCTTTACAGTTCCATTCCAAATTATAAGTTCCAACTTCACTGATGCACTCATAGACATAGGAGCCTCGATAAATTTCATGCCCAAATCCATATTCTCTAAACTTGGCCTTGGTCTGTTGCACCCAACTGGTGGTGTCATCTAGTTATCCAATCAAAGCACATCTAGTCATGAGGGAATAATTGCAGACGTATTTTTCCGAGTCAATGGTCTTATCTTCCTAGATGACTTTTATTTCCTTGGTATGGAATGTGACACAAATTCATTCCCATATCCACTAATTATAGGAATACCTTTTATCATTACATCTGAAACCAAAATTTATGTCCATGGGGGTATCTTATCCTTAGAATATTGAGACCAACTGTTCAAGTTCAATATTTTTCAATCCATGCACAACCAATATGAGAATCAATTTATATTATTTATCAATGTTTCTAAGGACACTTATGAGAGTTAATTGAACCCCAATTCATCAAGTTCTTCATTTTTTATAGATAAAATATTTTGTGAATATTTCATCCTCATAAACCAACTCAAAAATGGAGAAGTGGATGTTGACATTACAAATGAAAACAACATTGATATAAAGGATCTTGAAAGCTCTTTAGAATCCCAACTCTCTACTAATCTCCATTTCTCAAAATTGTACGGTAATGAGGAAAATAAAATAGCATGCTCATTTTTTGATTCAAATTAGATTATCCACAATTCATCATTTCCCATCCATGATTACAAAAATTTTATTATATGGGAGGTCAACCTTGATCTAATGAGTTTATATATTCTTGATGGTTGTGATGTAGGTGATATTTGTTACCTAATTAATAAAGGGATAACTGGTGAGGTTTAAATTGATCATTATTTGGAAAACAACATTGATATAAAATATATTGAAAAATTCATTCAGTCTTATGACTAAACTGATCTTCATTACTGTATGTTAGTATGTGATGAAATAAATGAGTTAAACATATTTGGGATCTCATACTTTGATTTCATATTATCTGGAGCTTACATAAACATACCGTCATATTTGAAACATCTTATTGGATTTCCATTTATAGAAAAGTAGCGCTTTGTGGAAAACATAATTCCTCATGTTTAAGACCAAATAAGGGAGAGCCATATTATCTTTACACCCCCATTATATAGTAATAGAAACAAAAAGGATGTGGAGAAATTATACAATGAACAACCAGGACTCTCAAAGGAGATATTTTTCTAGAATCACACTAATGTTGAGAAAATACGGTGGACACCCTCGGACTATGTGTAGTCCATTGAAACTGCCTAACTGTAGAAAAATAAGTGCAGTTCTACTAGGGAGGAAAACCAAGTTTTCTTTTAGTTTTCTGAAATTTTAATTTCTTTTTAGTTTTTTATTAAAAGAATAATGTTTCTTGTTTTTTATGATCTTTTAGGTAATGGAAATTATCCAAAGCATCGGTATAGAGAGAAAATTCCCTAATAAGACATTGAATTCTATAAAATCACCACTGAATAGAGATGATGATCCACCGAATCCAAAACATGGGAACCTATGTACCTTTAACTCTCCATCTATTCCTCTATCTCCCTATTTCTTCATCTCCCTCTCTATTTCATTTTTTACCACTTCCTTCGTTAAAACATTTCATTTTATCTTTCTATTTTGGATGGGTGTGTATTATAAAAACACTAAAAGAAAAAAAAGAGACTTAATTTCTCACCATCCACTTTTGAAAATTGGTCCAACCATTTTGGGGAGTCAAAAGACATGATTTCATCTAAAAATTTTGTATTTTCATCATGAATTTTGATTAAGAATATTATGTCAAAACCAAAAAAATTTGAATACTCGGTCTTATATTTAGAAAATTCTTATTCCCCAACTGTGAGGAACAAAATTATCTTTTAGGCCATGGATACCTATATCCATATTTTCAAAATGTATGTTTTCACCACTAATTGTGTGTCTTGAGTTTGTGGACCTTCGAGATTAATTTCCTACTTTTTTCTCAATTAATATGGTAGAGGAATTTTTTGAACCTCGTGAGATTCACAATAGGAAAGTAGTCTCTCATTACCCTTATAATAATCACACTTTTGAAATCTCCTATGATCCTATCGAAACCTTTTCTTTGATAGCCACATTATAATCCCAATACCTTATCCCACTGAATAGCTAACTAGATTTATATATCATTATTTATTGAAATTTTAGTGTGGGGGGGATGGATTTCATTTTTCAGGACCTTTTATTGATTTTCAACATTTTTTCATATGATTGATGGCATGCATCCATTTCAGTGTGGGGAGAGGTTTCAATTTAGTGAGTTTTGGGGAATGTATTTTCATTTATGTAAATTTATAAATGTTATTGAATAGTTTTAAAAAAATTGAAAAAATAAATAAAAAAAATTAAAAATGGGATGCATTTTGATCAGGTAAAAAATCTATTTTTATCAACCTCTGATCTTGTATAACTATTAAAATTAGTGTCGTGAGGATATCAAACATGAGTTGGGAGATGAGTGTGAGATTTGTTTCTAGTTCATCTTTAGAAAAATTTTAAAAAAAGAAAAGAAATGTAAAGAAATGAAAAATAACACTTTCATTATATATTCATATGTCAATGGAAGAAGTTTTTTGTTATGTAAATATTTCATCATCTCATCCCCTTTAAATTTTCTACCTCTATTCTGTCTTTCTTCACACAATAATTCCCTTGTAAATATGGGTTTCCACTTCCTTCCATGTTTCATTTCAAAAAAAAATTGGGCATTATTTTACCCATGATATTGTTTTACCCCTTCTCTCCTCTCTCTTGGAAATAATATTCCTACCATCCCATTTCCATATAAAAACCCCTTAAAAATACCTCTCAATTCATGTGCACTTTAAGAAATGTAATGGAATATGAGAGATCGTTCAAACAAAATTATTTTCACTTTTGGTTGGTGAATGAGAGAACCTCCAAAAAAAATTATCATCTTAAGAGAAGTGAATTTTGAGTGCTGACATTATCCATTTCTAAATTTGAGAATGAAACAGTAATAGTTTTTGGAATATTATTTCTATAAAAATGTTTGGTGGAATTCAATATGTATGAGTGAAATGATCTAAACCTACATTGATTGAGGAATTTTTTTTAATGTTTATTGGAGAGTGAGAATGATTTAGTTATATTGTTTTTTGATCATGAGGACATGCAGAAGACTATGTGTGGGGGATTTGATGTTAATAATTTATTTGTAACTTTTTTTATACTAACTTTTGTAAATTTCATGTAAAACTGTATAATTTGTGTGAGATACTCATGTTTTAATACCAAATATTATTTGGAGCATTATTTGAGGTAGTCTTATTGAGTTAGCTTACTATTTTAAGTATAAATCTCACCCTTCTTATCAAATTTTAAGGTTATTGTTTCTAATGATTAATTATTAAATTTCCCACTCATCATTATGAGGTATAATTGTTTAATTCTTCCATTTGAAGGGTCATATGGACCATAGAAGAAGCCCCACAGAATCTGTGAAGAAAATGGACCATCCAGGAAGATTGAATTACTGGGATCAATCCATAAGTCAAAAATATTTTACTATCCACCAAAAGTCATGGGACTATACCATTAATAATTGATAAAAATTTGAAGGCCTAACACCATTAACAAGGGGCCCAACTGATGGATTTAATTCCATCCCACCATTCTGTCTGGGAATTAAAACCAGGACACCAATATTGACATTTCTCCGGATAAATACATCAATTTGAGTTTATATTTTTCATTTTTAAAGATATTATTTAGGAAGACAATATTGTTGAATAATTTGTTCTGATTTGAGGTAATCATGATATTCAAAACCCCATTCACATTTTTTCGTTGAAAAAGTATTGATTGAAATGTAGGGATTAAAATTGTTTAATAAATCCGCCATAATATTGGATACTAAAGTAAAATTTATGCCACATTTTCAGATTATACAGAGGGGATAAATTTCAAATTCATGTATTAATATCATATCTCATGATTCAGATACATGTTTGGCCAAATGGGAAAGCCAATTGGAGGGGAATATTTAAAATTCAAACAATCCACCACCATTTTTCTATTAATTCATCCCCCTCTTCTCCTTGAAAGGGGTTGACATTTTAGAAGAGAGGAGAATATATTGGAATTACCAAATCCTTTCCAAATGATTAGGATTATATTCCATAATCATGTTTTCAATTTATAGAACCTCCTCCTCCCTTTGTATTAATTTACATTTGTGTTATTCTTTGTTTGAAATCTCATAATTTTTTTGTAGTAATTATATTTTAATTCAGGTTTCTTTCTCATGTTTTTTTGATCTTCCATCCAATGTTTTTAAAATAGTAATTCTCTTAAAATAGTTTAAATAATGTTTAAACCCCTTCACTTTTTTTCTTCTCCATTAAATCAAAATTATATTTTTAATTCTTTTCGTTGTTTGTGTCTGTGATCGACACACAACTATTTTTTATCCATTTATTTTTCTTCTAATATTTATTTCATAATCATAAATATAATAAACCATAATACTAATCATCTCAATATATGAGTAAATATATCATTAGGGTGAGTCAAAATTTACGTATGTTAAGTGATTGAGAGTATTTTCTCAATGAATATTTTTCAAATTAACATTGTGTATGTTGGACTTATCATGTCATGGATTAATGACTTTTTTATTTAATGTGTGGTTCACATGGATTATTGTAACCATAAATACAATACTATAAACAATATATAATTAATATTAGAAACCTATGTTTGTTTAAGTCTTGTATTAGATCCTTATCAGTTGGGAATTCCAATAAATGTCATCTTGTATAGTGGGTGTTAATTTAATGCAATATAAATCAAAGCTCAAGGATATCACAAGCTTAACTCTC
Organism: Viscum album; assembly: GCA_963277665.1. NCBI lineage: Eukaryota > Viridiplantae > Streptophyta > Magnoliopsida > Santalales > Viscaceae > Viscum > Viscum album. The sequence continues at coordinate 853,845,931 of OY728167.1, read as the reverse complement.
TAATGATGATATCACCCCAATAATTATTAAATTGATAAATCAATCAATTATTAAAATTAATCTCAGAAAACAAACCCCCCAATAAAAATAAAATCAACTAAAAACAATTGACTATTAAAAAGTATCATCACTGAGGATTTGACACGAGTGTTGTTATACACATTATCAGTGCCCCGAAACCTTCAATGGTCAATAAGAGAAAATTGTCCACGCTTCAATATGGGAGATATTAAGGATAGAATTATATTAATTTTAATCATATAAAGAATAATGATATAATTTATTTCAACAACATCTTTATCATATAGTGTTGTGATTTTTCTTAAGTATTCACATAATATGTAAGACTTGGATTCAATCATAAATACTATTCAAGAGGTAAATAAATATTCTAATTCAATTTATAAATTTATTTGATAATTTCCTTATAAATAAACATATTTTTTTCATTTTCATTAATCTATATTGAAGTAGTGACTGTATATGTAGAAAGAGGGAGTGATCCCTGGTATTGGTGGTGATCTAAACCAAGACCCTTCAAACCATAACAACATATTAGCAAATTCCATGATATATAGAACATTATTGATATATACTCATTGAACATATCCTATATGGGTAAAAAAAGTATAATCCATGAGTCATTATTTTTACATATTACATTTATTTTCCGTGGATGTATGATTAGCTTTGAAAATTTGTAGTTGTTCATGAAAACACAAGGACAATATTTATTATATGAAAAAGAAATAAAAAACACTAATTCTCCCCACACCCAGGGTTTTTTCCATTTTAGTTGTAATATAAATTTTCCAAACAATGCACTATGTAACTATATAGTCCACTGGACCACGTTAATGATCATGAAAATATTACTAGACCATTATCCTTATCCCATGTGGTTCCCTTACATGATTCACTCACCAATACAACCTCCATGGTCCATACAACTTCTTCATTCACTCATAGTAATTTCTAAAATTTCAAAATACATTCTCCAAATTATAAAAACTAAATAAATAATATAATTAACTAACAAAACAAATACCTCTTAGTTACATTGTCGGTGTTATGTCCTTGGTAACATAAATAATGGTTTTAAATACATAAAACATTTCAGAAAAATAATATAAAATAATAAAACTCCGGATAAGATCAATAATTATAGGTTTAATAAATATTTATTTAGAAAAACACATAAATCCTTATAGGCTTCCAGGTGGAGTGTTTTCTTAAGGTATAGAATATTTGATGAAGATGTATCACATATAACAAAAGGAATCATTCCTGTGTGGAAATTCCATTATCTTTCTTTAAATATCTTGTCATTTCTCACAAATTTATATTTTTTGGGATATACATGATTCTAATATGATTTTAAATGAAAAACAATGGTTTTCTAAAAATAGGCATTTAATTCCAAAATAAATCATCAGATATTCATGTGTGATTTATCATCCATGAAAAATGATCTCTTATTCAAATGTATAATCGTCGTTTTTAGTTTTGAAACCCAAATTCTATTCATGAATGTATTCTTTATGATATCATTATGACACCCTTTCCATTCCATGGGTAATTTCATGATTATGATTGTTATACATTCTTTGTGGAATTCATGAATATTTAAATATACTATTGTGTTTGGGGGGCCATGAATTATATATCCCTTCAATGTATTGGATATTGTGACTTATCTCATTTTATAATGTGTATTATGAATTAACATGAATCTAGATTTGTTCACAATGATGATGTTATTGTTATGAACATATTTTATGTATAAAAATTATGATATATTTTCTCAAAATATTTTTGGAATTTGACCACTATAACATTATGTTTCAATTTTATGATTTTCCACATTCTATCCATTTATCACATGTTTCCCTTATATTATTTTTTATGATCATACTATTGGGATATGATGATGTTGGTTATTATCACCCATGTTATATTGTTGCATTCCCCTTATTTATCCTCTTACTGGTCTTTTATCTCACCCCTATCATTGAAATATATCCTCAGGTAATTACATGTAATAAGAACAATTTTGTATTTTATAAGTATAAGAAGAAATATTTATATAATTGATTATGTTTTCTTATGTGTACGTTATGTATGTTCCAAAATCTTCCAATATACTAAACCATTTTATCCTTTATTTATATAACTATTATTATTTTTATCTTAAAATTATTTAATAGTTATTAATGAAATGTTAGGGTCGCTATAGTTGGAATCCAAGCATATTTTAGTTAATTTTTGGAATATTATTAGAAAACATGTGTGAAAACCATATGTATAAGTCACTGTTTAGGTAAAGTATGATAGAAGAATATTTTTAATAAATGATATTACTATGGATCCCATAAGATATTCCTTTAGTTTTATTTATATAATGGAAGAACATATTCATGATATTTTGACATAATTTGTTTTTCAAATTATTTCTATAATAGAAAATAGCGACAACCCGGAGAAACTAGGCCAGAAACATATGTGAGGCACAATGAAACAATTTTATGAATGTGATCCCTAAAGGCATGGGAGGTAGAGTTCAAGACGTCAAAGAAATTATTTCCCAGTTATCTCAGGCTATGAGTAATAACCTGAACTATATGGAATTTTCACCTTCTACCAAGAAGGATCAACTCTATATTTTGTCCATTATGTGGAAATAATCACTGATGTTTAGTGTAACTTCTAATCCACCTGTATCATAATAGTGGGTTAAATAAATGAAGATGATATTTTCTATGATCCTTTGTTCCATGACAGAGAATTTGACTCTACCCATTTATCCATTATTTGGAGAGGCTGCTCACTATGGGGGATTGATAAAGAATACCAGGCTACTTGATGAAATAGCTGAGATAGTGTGAGAGCCCTTTTAGAAAAAATTTATTACTATGTATTTCCCTAAAATATTTGAAAAAATATAGATATTGAATTCATTGATATTATAAAAAAGAAGATGAATCTTTCCTGAATTTCAAGTAAAACATCACAAGGAATGTAAGATATAATATGAGTTTTGTTATGAAAAATGGTAGAAAAATAGATAGATTATTTAGTGTCCTAAGACAAAATAATAAAAAGGTTATAGAAAATAGAGACCATGGGAGGTATTAAGAATTTATTTGATATTCTCTCAAAGAAGAGATTGAGTTCATTGAATAGTTCCATGCGTATAGAAAAAAAAAGAATAATAGAGCTTCATGCTGCAAGGTCAAATGAAAAAGGATGAAAGAGGATCCAACTTCTCAGAGGTCAAAAATATCAGAACAAGAAATATGGGAATTTACTCAATGTTACTGGGAAATGAGTCAAGTGCATGAGATAAAGACAACAATATCATGAATATTTAAGAGACATGAATAATCTGGCCAACATGATTTAGGAAAGAATGATACCCCCCAATGCACCACCCATGGTTCAACCCTTCAAATATTTGGATCAAGGGTATTGTGGATGACAGTTCACTAAGACACTAGTCCTTGAGGGTTATCATCATTCTCAATAAATAAAATCAAAGTATAATGGAAAATCTAATGCATCACTACTGTAGAAGTGAAGCATGAAAATGAAATCACACAGGGTACACTTCCCATTCACTCTAGATTGGAAAATGTTAATTTTATTATGGTTCTATGAATTTTATTTATATGCTTCATGTTTGATAGAACTGTTGAAATGATTCCCTGATACCTTGAAGTAGAGATGTTTGTAAAACACCTAATGGTGTAATAATTGCAACACATGTGTTGGATTGTTCTCCTATATGTGTATGCGGGAAGATTCATTATCAAAATCTCATAATACATCCCTTAGTGTAATTGAATTATATAATGGGGATGGATTTTCTCTCATTATATAGATAAAAAAAATCAATTTTTAAGAAATTTATAAATACTTTCATATTCTGAAATATCCCATGCTCTTCTACAAATTCATGGAAGATCATGAATCACTTTTTGAAAATATATCAATGTTGTGGGTGTTGATACCCTATGGATAAACATACCTTTCCAAAATATGTAGTTTTGATGGATTATCAGTATACTATGGAATTTTATAAGAACTTTTTCTGGATTTCCATGTCTGTAACTAAATTAACATGGAAAGGGAAATAGAATTCCTACAAGGAAGAGTGTGATTAATGATTAAATGAGATTAATAAGAGGCCTATCACTGTTAATATACACAAAATACCAAAAATTTGAGAGGGTTTTTTTGATATTAAATCTTTTTATAGAATATTATTAAGTGGAATAATCATTCAGAATGATAAAGCGATAGCCTATTCCTCACAAAAGATGAAAATCCATGATAATAACTACCCGACACATTATCTAGAGTTAGTATATGTGATCTTAACTTTCATTATTTGAAAACACTACATCTATGGTGAAAATATGATATATATACTAATCATAAGAGTATAATGTATATATTATCACAAAATGATATCAACATGCATCAAATAATATTGTTAAAGCTAATCCAAGACTACGATTTCTCTATTCACTACCATATGAGAAAGTATAATAAGGTAGATAATTCTCTTAGCTGAAAATAAATTTATTCTCTATCCATTATGTGGATTTATAAGAAACCAATATTAATGGATATTCAAAGGATTGATTTGGAAATCATAATGAAAAGAAATATAGCCTACCCTTATGAGATGAATTCCCAACCTTCTATTCATGAAAATACAAAGGAGGAAAACATGGATGATCTAGAGGTATTAAGAAAAGGTAAAATCAGTGAAAAAGGGAGTTAGATAAGTTCCACATCGATGATGATGAAGTGATTTAGTTCCGAACAAGGATTTTGGTTCCTTAATCAATTGGGATAAATAAGGGGCTATTGGATAATGCACATGAATCTCCTTTCCCTACACATCATGTAAGTACCAATATGTTCTGTGACCTTCAAGAACACTATTGGTGGGACAACATGATATCAACTCACTAAGAATTATATATGTCTAAAGGTATGGAAAAACCATTTCCTACACTCATGTATAAGTGAGAGAATATTACTATGGACTTTTTCCCAAGTCTCCCAAAAAAGTCTAAAGGAATCAATGCAATATGGAATACAATGGATCAACTCACCAAGAATTTCCACTTTATCTCTATTTGAGGACATTTATCACATGGAAAACATGGAAATATATATGTGAACGATGTGATGAGGCTCTATAGGGATCCATGGGGTTCCGATTTCAATCATATCAGATCATGATACAAGTATCACATCTAAATTCCAGATAATTATCCTATATTCATTGAGTATTCAAGTGAATTTTAACACGAACTAGCACCCCTAAACTATTGGCCAATATGAAATGAGTATTCATATGCTTGAGGACATGATAAGACCCTACTCAATGGAATTTAAGGAAGGATAGGATTAACATCTACCATTAGTTGATTTCTCATATAACAAAAACATCCACTCAACTATTCAAATGGTTCCATATGAATCTTTTAATGGTATGTGATGTATAACTCCAATTTTTTGGGATAATTTTTTGGAATGAAAACTACTTGAACCAAATCCAATACATGAAATTATATAGGATGTTTATTCCATCCAACAATATATAAAATATTGTCTGATTCAGAAAAAGATCTATGTTGAAAATCATCAAAGGGACACGGTGTTTGATGATGGAGACAATGATTTCCAACGAATATCACCATGAAATAGATTCATGTGGTTTGGAAATAAATGGACTCTTAGCCCAAGTTATATTGGTCCCTTTGAAATCCTATATCACATTGGAGAAGTGGCCTATCGGCTTGAACATCCATCATGTATGGCTCAAGAGGAGGACTTGTTCCACGTATCATTTCTAGGGGAGAACATAACTAATACCTCACATATACAGAATCCATAGGTTGTATAAATGGATAATGAACTCTCATAAGAAGAAAAATTGGTGATGTTCCTAGATGGTGGATACAAATATCTATTCAACAAGACAATTAACCTACTAAAGTTGTTGTGAAGGAATGTTACATTTGAAGAGGTGACGTGGGAACCAGGGGGAAATTCTAATTTGAAGTACACTCATCTATTCTAAATTGAGAATATGAGTTGAAAATTTGGTGAAAATTTTATAAAGTGGTGAATAATGTAACCACAAAGAGGATATAAATTATATTTGACTCTTAATATATATATGTGTTACAATATACAATATAGTATTATACACATAAAGAAACCAGTAAAAAATATTTAATTACTGTATAATGTTACTTTAATAAAAAAAATTAAATGAATTATAATTCCTAACATTATAATCAGACATAAAATATAAAATAGAAAAGATAATATTGGAAATTATGGATCACCCCAATCTATTAGAATCATCTCTCCCAATACCAATACTATTGAAAAAGAAAAAAACTTATTAAACAAATAAAAATTATAGAAAATAGAATTATAGAACCTTGAAAATAATTGATTTGAATATTAAATGAAATAATTGAGTTCTGTATATATGACGTAATGTGACTATTGGAATAGTAACCTAACCATTGGGAGTAATAACCTGATTGTTGGAATAATAATATTACCCAAGAATAATAAATTTTGAAACAAATTAAATTTACCCTGATTAATTTATTTGAATATAAATTTTATAATACCAAACAAATTTCTTTGTTAAAAAATTAAAAGAGAATATAAGCACATTTTTAGTACACTATATGTTTATTTATTTTCTAAAATATCATTATTTATAAATTAAAACATATTACCTATTTTTGATTTTTTTTCATAAAGTAAATATAATTTTTGAAATCAACACATTGAAACTTTCTAGTGGTGATTTTCGGTAATTTATTGAAATATTTTAATGTTTAAGTGAATAGAAAAAATATAATTTTTCACTTAAACTTCGTATCCAAAAGTATATCATTTATGATGTAATAATGAACTAATCATTTATAAAAATTGAGTTTCATCCATGGTATATTTTATATCAGGAATTATTCATTATAATATAACAAAATTAATTTTGAATCCTAAAAAGAACATTCCCAACCCTAAAGTGAAAAGTGTTCCTTATAGTAACAATTTCTCTTTTTTCAGCATTCCTTTTGAAAAACCAATTATTTGGAATTATAAAGTGGATTTAATGTCTTTAAACCATTAAATTATATATATATATATATATTATTTATATTTTCAAAAACTCACTATTACATGTTTTACCATTGATATAATATGTTATTCAATATTTTATTCCAAAATTACCCCTCCCCCCAAGTAAAAATTAACACACTCCCACCCCTTGGAAAACCTATCATTCACCACATTCCAAAGCATATGATTTTAAAAAGTCAAACCTATCAAGACAATTAGATTCCTTATGAATTTTCTTATTTAATCCAATGCCAAAGATCAATGTGGATTTAGTGGCATAAAATAGAATCTACAATGAGAATTAAGAAAGTTTCGATACAGTAGTTTTTTATTCATTCTAATTCTTTTAATTTTTTCACCCCCAATTTCAAAAAAAAAACATATAATATTAAATAGACATTATCTTAACATTATATTAATTTTTTTAAACTTCGTTATGTTTCATATTTACTCTATTTATATTAATTTTAAAATTTTCTTTCCCGCTCTCCCAACAATGTCTCATCAAAGGTCGGTAAACAACCAACATAGACATTAACATGTTAACACATATAACCATCGTCATGGATACATATTATGAATTATATATCATATATAAAAATGTAATTATATTCATTTTAATCATCTTGAATTAATTATATTAATGTAATAAGTACCTTATATAAAATCAAAAAATCGATGAAAAACTATAACTTCTTATGTAAAACATGATATCCAAAAGACTAACCTATAAAAAAGAAAATTAAGAAATATAATAAAATTTCTATAATTTATAAATAGCGTAAATTATTAAAATAATTTACATCAATATCAATGTTTTAATAAATCTAATTTTATTATCCAGAAGATGCAAAAGCGATGAAATAAATCAGGAATTAACGTAAGTGGACTATTGAACCCAATTTCATATCTTTGTATCATACCTATCCCAAGAATTATCTAGTGTGTATATTCCTTCAATTTTCATTAAATTTCATTTCAATTATATTTCATTTTATTTTCACAGATATACATGTTTTCACCTAAATTTTGAATGCAAATACAATGATTTTCCAAATAAGATATTTCTTTCCAAAACTAATCATCGATTCCTCACGTGGTATTTATCATCAAAGAAAAATGATATATTATTCCAATGTACTATCTCCCATTTGTATTTTAGGAAATTGAATGTTTAATCATAAATTTATTCATTATGAAATACATATAAACCCAATTTATTTTTATTTGATATTTCATGAATATTATTATTATATGTTCTAGGCGACATGCTTGATAATGTAAATATTATGTGGTGATGGGTGGGACCTAAATTATATATCCCTATAATGCATTGGGATATGTGATATATCACATTATGTAATGTGTATTATGCATGAACATGATGATATTTTTTTCCCCATAATAATTTTATGAATATTCACATAAGTTTGGGGTGAACATAATGCTATTATTATTCACAACTATGTGTGGTATTTGAACACTATGACATCATGTTTCATTTTTATGCTATGATAGATTCAAAACCTTTATTTCAAGACTCTATAATGTTTTTGTTTCTTATCTAATTCATATGATAAGATTATGATGATTATTTCATTCCATGTTATATTGAATCATTCCACTTATTCGTCCTCTTACTAGGATTTTAGATCACTCCATTATTTGTTGTATATCCTTACCTGATTAGAAGTACTATGGAGAATGAGAGTTTTTAGAAGGATATGAAGAGTGATTTAGATAAATACTCATGTTATATTATGTACAAGTTATGTGTGAGCTTCATTCTCCCAAGACACTACCCCTTTTGATCCTATATTTGTATCTCTATGAAACTTTTATTTTAACAATAAATAATATTAATGGAATAAAAATTATGGTAACAATATATTACAATGTAAAAAAATTGTTTCACCTAAAAAACCTTTTCATAAAATTGTTTTTCGAAAGGAAGTAATTTCTTATTTTAATTCTATATTTCCTTCTCATATCTACATTCCATTCCTTTGATTTCATATTATATATTCTAGAATGTGTATTAGATTTGAATTCAAATTATTCATTTATTTATAATCAATGTTTATGAGACTTGATAGAGGAGTAAATACACGATCTGTTACAATCTATTATGTTTTAAATATATCTTCAGTTTATACCTTGTTACTTGATTACTAAACATGATAGGTAACCTGTTGTTTTATTTTACAATCATATTGGTCATGTTCGTGTGTATATATATATATATGTTGTTTAATATGATTTTGAGTAGGTATCCTCCTATTTATGAACTTATTGATACTATGTGGTGGACTTTCAACACCCAAAATTTCTATACCCATTACCCTTTTACATAATGAAATGTATTCATATACACCCTTTCCATGTATACATAATTTCTTATCCCTGAGATGGGTTATTGGGTCTTGAATTAGTGTGTACACATCTAAATATATGTGTGGGTGCGTATATATACATCAATACTGAATTTAAAGGTGTGTGTACTACTCCCTTTAATATATGGCATTAACATTGTGAACAGACTCTGAGAGAAGAATAAAAGTAGGGATGTTAGGTATAGAACTTACTAGTATAAAAAGTTTATATCTATCATTGATATCATTATTTAATGAAATATTCAAACATTTTTTTTATTTCTATCTACATGCCCCTGTGTCTTGTCCATATAGTGTCATGTGTATGAATGGTTGTTAGGGGTGGGTCAGGATTGACTACCACGTAAGATTTAATAACACCATATAAGGTTCCCATGGATTTAATGAATATTGATTTATTATTGTTTTTAATTAGATTTAGGTAAATATGTTTTAAATAATAAAGAATTGGTTTCCACTGTATATGTAAATCAGGATCTATCTCCTGTTGGTAAATGATGTGATAAGGATTCCCATGGATTTGGGTAACAGAGAATGGAGTTTGTTTCTATGTGGGAAACCCATAATATTAGATTAGTCTAGATTTGATATTCCTGATAATGATAAGTAACATGTTTGTATAGTACTATATAAATCAATTGATATGTGATTTAGAATAATCCAGGTTGTGGGGAGATTTTTTACTTGATGATGTTTTGATAAATCCTGATCAACCATCCTTGGTGTTCTAATTATGAAGGATACCATATTTATTGTTTATACACTACTGGATGAAGATATGATAAGGATGAAGATGGATTTAAGTGTCCATGACTCATTTTTAGATATTATAGAATTTATGTATAATTGATTTCATAAAATTATATATCAATACATGCATAATATCATTCATGTGCAAGTAAAATGTAATCTCTTGCAAAGAAAAATAGAAATGTCATTTTTTTTAAAACAAAATCTAATAATATACATAATCATCATATAATTCAATATAACCGTCAATTTTTATTTATATAAAAAATATTCTAGTATACATAAGAAATATATTTTTATTTGTAGACATTATATATACCAATGTATCTAATAGTATATCTATTTTACTATAAATATGTACTATTTTTTTTGATTTAAATAGATTTAAGAATGGTAATTTTTATTTTATAATAGATGTAAACAATAAAATAACATGATTTTAAATGGTTCTTTATGGTATTAAACATAATAACTAACCAAATGAGTTTTTGATTCAAGCTATAAAATTTTCGTATGTTGTTCTTTGATAGGAGAAGAAGAAGGGAAATGTATGATAATTTGTAGTGAATTTTTAAAGTCTAAGATTTTAGTTTCAAAAATTTAAAAATATAATGGAAATTATATTTTATGATATAGAAGATGGGAATGATGTTAAAATAATCATGATTGATGGTAAAATATGATTCAAAACTATAATGAGTGGGATCAAGTTGATAATAATAATGAGAAACATTATAGATATTTTACTATAATACAGATTAACTCCAATAAAATATCAATATATTATATAATTTTTAAATCATTGATATATGATATGATTGAGTTAGTTTCAATCATCGTGATTTGGATAAATATGATCAAGGATGAGTTAGAAGGTTGGAAACTTACTCAATCCTATAATGAGGAAAGTATAGACTTTATAAATCTGGAAACTATATAATAAATCATTAAATTCATGATATATTATTTGATGCATTAAATATCATATAAATTAAAGTGATTTAATAAAAATGTATATTGATATGGGATGATACTGGTTTGTACAAATAAATAACAATCTATATAGTTTTTCATGAGATGTACGCATTGTAAGAAGAAGACTCAACATCCAAACTAGTGATAATATATTTTATCTCATCATGAATTTACCCACCAGGGGACATAACCAAGACTACCCCAAGCTAGCTTCAAATAGTCCAAGAGCACCATACCAGCACTGAGTAGTCATATAACAAACATGGGAGGCATTATAAAATGGTTCATGTATATAAAAACCCACATAAATCTTTATGAAACAGTGAAAAAGATAATTAAGTTGGACAAATTCATGCATTCATATATCGCTCAATCCAGGTAAAACAAATGCAACGAAATCATATAAGGGAAAAAATAAAAGCATAATATTAACTAAAAAGGTTTCTAACTTTCAAATATGGAAGTGACTACTTTCAAATGAATCCACCAGAATACATGTCGATCAAGCACATATATACCACACTTCTTATTTATATCACATTATTCCACCTACTCTAGGTATTCCTTGGACTCTATCAAAAATAATTCCATCTTCATAGGACTCAACTTGTGATAGAAGATTTTTGTGTAGGGGTATTTATAAAAATACTCAATAGACACCTAAAAACCCCAAAATAAATGTGAGTAAAATAAAGGAAACAGTCAACTCGACCCCTGATAGAGGACAAAACCCTTGTGAGAGATAATAAGAAAATATATCTAGACCAATCCTTGTAAAATACATGACTTGTCAGTTTGGTTCATATGGTACGTTGACTAAGATATGTGACATCACTACAATGACTCCTAGAAACACCCAGATATACTCATTTTAGAATCTATGTCTCATGAGGTCGCAGCCTCAAAACCAGCTACATGATTCTACTCAAGGCTCATTGGTAAATTTGATTGATGAGAAATCACTCCATGAGCCCTTATATCCAAGATTAAACATCTGATAGGTAACCCTAATTGGGTATTGATCTACCACACCAGATGGAACTCATCCAAGAGATATCACTCTTTGGGAATAGCCCTCCCATCCTCGATGGAGGTCATCTAAGAGATATCACTCTATTGGAAATTGGTCTTCCATCCTTGAGGTAAATCATCTGAGAGTACACACTAAATAAGATATAGTTAAGATGACGGAACAACCCTACCATCCCAGGTGGCATACACTCGGTAACGAACACTCATCGGGTCTTTCCATGTATAAATTCATGATCTCAGTTATCGAATCTCAATACTCATATATGGTGTCACACCCACCCCTGATGGGGGACTCCCCAAAATATATAGGATTTATTAATGATCTAAATGCACATATAGGGGATCTCACCTACGACCATTGGGAGATTTCAAAAAACACAATAAGTTTCTATGACATTATACATATAGGGTATCTCTTCTAGGACCATTAGGAGATACCACAACCCTAAATCAGGATCCAAAATCCAAGAAGGATATCATATTCTCGATGATACCATGAACTCCATTGGATACATCCATTAAGTAGTGGATCATACTCATGAGGATACCAAAAAAACCCTACTAAAGCTTCTTGGTTGGTGGGGTATCATATATTTGATGGTTCCACAAACCCAAAATTGATAGATTGAAAAATAAGGGATCACATACCCTTATGAGGGTCATGACGATACCATGAATCCCAACTAAGGAAGTTGATATGATAGAGTATCCATACCCAACCTCTCTGAGCGATACACCAACTCTATTAGAGATCACCCTATTGAGGGGATCTCAATACTATAATGAGGTCATATTTCCACAATATACTCTAACAAGAATAAAATATGGGAAACCAATCAACTATTACTAGTCTATGTGTCACTAATAGGTGACCTTCAAACCACACCTCACATTGTATCCCTGTAAAATCTCCACTATGACCTCTTGAGAAGAAAACTACATAGGATATACTACTTACAAAAATATATCAGTGTTTTGAAGAAGGAGGTGTGTGAGGGAGAAATCTCCAAGGGGATTACATGGTGTAAACCCTCAGGACATGGCGCGTCTCTCATAATTTTTCCCCTGGTTGTGTCCCCTCCCGGTACGTGGTGTGTAGAAAAATACTACACGGAATGTGGTCACATCACACGACATGTGACCCTATAATATTTTTGGGCATTTCCTCACCCATACACATTTGAATTTCCATGTATCCATACAATCCATGTTACATTGGTACATGGAATATTCCACTTGGTTTAGCCCAATCATGTCTTTTTTGTTATGTCCACGTACCTCTCCATGTACATTTACATGACCATGTACCTCTACATGTCTATCCTAACCATATCCATTTGACTACATGGGTTTTATCCCTAATAAGTGATGTATAGTCCCCAAAATTTCACATTATCCAAATGAGATGAACAAATGGTATGTGATTCTTAACAACACATAGTGTGATCGAGAAATTTGAATGAGAATCCCCTATGAGAAACTCAAAAGTAAGTGATTTCCCCCTAAAACAACATATCTTCCCACATAGGATCTCTAGCAGTTAATAAAGGGATCTAAAATCCATAAAACAATATAGAAAATGGTATTAGAACAAAAATATCATAAATACACCTACCTCATGGTGAAACATCAATGCTTTGGATCCAAAATGATGCTCCAAACCTACTCCACCGTGAGCTAGTGACAGCCAGTGTCAGAAATGGGGATTAACAACACTACCTCAACTCAGTTCATCCTTAGGTCATATTTTTCACATGGGGTATTCATCTCTTATTCTACATTTAAAACAAAAGGGGGGAGGATTTATTATTTTAATTTTATTAAATTAATAACTCTCCACTAAACACCCATGAAACATGCCATCATAAAAGTACCCAACCAAGGAAACATTATGGGAAACAAAGTGTAAACACCATGTTTCAGAATCAATCACTATCTTAGGTTTTGTATTTAAGAACCTGATCAAGATTTATTTCAAAAATAATGAAAAACAATTCTTGCGTGTTAATATATATTTTATAAGTTTTATAAACCCACACCGGGTATCTCCATGTCATTGATTCTTGTGCTGACTCAGCTCCTAGATTTGGAAATACTCTGAAGTATTACACTATAAAAATTGAGTTTTTACACTCTCCCCACATTTATAATTTTCATCACAAATTGAGAAATCCTTCAGATAAGGGTGATAATGGAATTCCAAACTCGTTATCATATGCCATTTATCTTACCAAAGGCCCCCTACAATCTACAAACACCTACTCAGTGGAACACAAAAATAAAAACAATTCCCTAAGTCTAGAATAAACTTGTTCCACCCCCTGAAACAATGCATGCACGAGTCCCCATAATTGTCATAGGTGGGAAAAAAATCACCCATTCCAACTATGGCTGAAGAGTCCAGTCGTACACCACCTTGTTGACCAAAAACAGATACGTGTATAACCCTACATTCCTCATCCACCTTTTGATTAGTTTAATCCTCAACATTCGTTGATAGAAACTAATCTAATCCCATGAATGATTTATCTACTGGATTTGATATGTAAATCAGTGTCCTATAGGGCCTCCTAAATATCAGCTCAACTGGTGCTATTCGTATGGTGGTGTGTCAACTACACCGTGCCAACATCCAACCCAAATAATGTTCTCTAGAACCAGGATGGTTTTCTCTACTTAGAACAATCACCCCTCTCGTGGGTTTACAACTGAGGGAGAAAAAATTCGTCATCACATCATATCGAGAAACAATTAGTATCATCTTCAATCTTTGGAAGGTTGGCATACTCTCCATATTCTAGATACCCATCATGAACATGCCTAATGGATATCCGGTCACAAGATACCTCACAAACATAATCTCCTAGTTGTGCCTCCCTACCTCACTAGAGAATTAGAGGGGTATCCCTAATCAACTATAGATATGTCACACCATTCTCATGTTTGTTTCATGAACCTATAAATATGATCACATGAGGTTACCAACAAACAACATAGGGCATCTGAGGCGCGCACATTGGGTTTTAGCAGGCCTTCCTACTGTAAACCTCTAACTGCACCACACCTCATCAAGCTCCATATAAGTCAACTGATATCCTGATGAAAATATTAGGGTAGTCTCTAGGATCCAGTATATTTAAAAAAACTATCAGTGTGGAGTAAAACATTTAACATACATAGGTAGACATCCTAAACTCCACCAATATAGTAATAAACAGAAGCCTCATAATAATACTTCTCCAAAGTTCATTCAACCAATTTGGTAAATTTTGTATGTATCTTACCACACATTAAATCATCCTTCTTGGAATAGGATCACTCCTCCATAAAGGATAAAATTAGGCTCAAATGACAGAAACACCTCTACACCATCTGGTGGTGGCCATATTATCATGGATGCTAGGAAACTAACCATATTGAGTAATATATCTGTAGGGTCTCTATGCCACTATTAAAATATTCTATCAGTGACACTCGCCTATTGATTTTAGCTCACACTATTTATTGATGTTTTTAGAAAATGATCCTCTCCATAGGATCCCCCATCACTATATTTAATCAAAAGTGATCCACTGCATTGATGGGGGCTTCTTCTATACTATATCATGAAACCAACTATGAACACATAAGTTAAAAAAATTCATCCACTACAACTCCACACCATCAATATTGGGAGGCACTAACTCAACTTCATGGTTTTGTATCATTTCATCATAAAACTTATTAGTGGATGATGTGTACATATTCCACATGATTTTGATGTTACATCAAACATCACCACCAGATGGATCTATCGATGGCATGTGTCAACAAGGATAAGATTTTATAAATATGTGGGAAGAATATGGAGTACTCCACAATAGTGTTGAACAATACTACTACTAACGTATAATTGAAAAAGGGAATACCACTGATATTCCTTTTAGCTTATGGTTTCTATGCCTCTGTGGCTGACTTCTTTACTCACCCCCATCCTCCTACTCCATGATCTTGGGATGAGCTGTCTGGGTAGGTGACAGAAACATATTATACCATCTTCCACCTCTCGACACTCTCCCCACTAAAAGTCATCCATCATGAAGTACTCCAGGATCATATCATTGTACCTTATAGGGAGTTAAAACCACCATCTCCATCTCTACAGAACTATTGTTCAAACAATTTCATGTGAGATATCCTTGTTCTTCACAAGTAAAACACCGACTCTCTCATGGATAACTAGATCTTACCTAAGAGACTGGAATAGTAGACCCTACATCTAGGGATATTCCTATGAATCGTTTCACATGCATAAAGACATGGGACATCCGTTAGATACTATCTACTAATGTATCATCTCCATTGTGACTATAATCAATAATCAGAGTCTACATAGCCATAATGATCTCCACTACTACGGCACATTCGAGTCCTACAACATATGTGGGAATACACAATGATATCACCAAATCCATTATATCCATATGTATTCACTTAATGAATGTTTATAACCCATGAAAAAAATATTGAACCATATCCATGGAGTATATTGAATGGTTAGTGAACTGCACTAAAGACTCTGCAACATTAATTCTACCCTTCCTAAGCTGTAGAAGATCATGGATACACACAAATCTCAATGTGATTGGATAAAAATATTAAAAGAAGTTCTGGTGAAACTCTATCCAAGTGAGAACCATCTCATCATGGGTACCTATCACACGTCTCCAACATTTCTTGACTAATTCCTAAAGAAAAATTTCCTCAAGGACCCCCATATTACAAGGATATTTCCTCATAATGCATAAATCATGTGTGTCTGCTTCAATCTCATAATCAACTACCTAACAGTCTAGGTCACCCAGATTCATTAGCTGTAAAAACCTCTAGAAATCATGCAGTTCACTCATCCTGTGTGCATCATCAGTCTAGAATGCCTAAACCACCAACTTCTCAATATGTTGTGGCTCTACTGGCGGAGCACCCAAAGGTTCAACATCTTGTGCAGTTCCTTACACTATAGCCTCTTCACTGGGTAAATCATCATCAAAATCACTTGGTGAAACCCAACATGGATGTCGTCATGATGGAATCTTGAAATAGAATCAAGAATCACCAAAATTAAATAATATATCAAGTGAGACAACTTAACAAGGACATGGAACTCACAACCCATACCTACATGATTCATATACAAAAATTTCCCAACAACCAATTCCTAAATGTTCCTAGTTAAGAAGTAGGATATTAGAGCCCCAATGAATTGGTACATCGATAACCAAACCCAAAATGGAGTTTTCAGCCAAGAAGGAGAACTCAAAACACAAGAAAAATATTTCCATTAAATAAAAACTTATGTCATAGACTCTAGTTCTTTGATAGAACCAACTCTTATGATACCATGTTTTCACGACCCAACCAGCAAGGGGCCCGAATCGCAACTACCCTATATCCTCCTCTAGTTGGATAAGGCTAGAAAATAACACTGAGTTGGAATATCAAACACATGGGAGTACATATCCTATTCTACATATACACATGATCCTTCATACATATTCATATAAAAAATTTTAGACAAGAAAGATGGAGAAGAAATGAATGTACAAATATATCCCAAAATCTAAGAACAAAAATATAACTGAAAGCATCAACGGGAAAAATAAAAGCCACCCAAATTTTTAAAGGATATTATCATGGTAAAAAAGAAGGGGATGCTATGAAATGAAACCACTAAAACACACCTCAGTCATGGACATGTATATACCCCTGTATATCTAGCTCACCAACAATGCCTTTTATGGGTCTTCTGGGGACTCCATCGAAAGAAATATTATCGATAAAATACACAAAATATGTGGGAAAATATCATTCAAGGGTGATTATAATAATACTCAGTAGGAACCCCAAACACACACAATAAAATTGAGAAACTCAAAGGAAATAGTCTTCTTGACCCAAGATGAAGGAAGAAACCCATGAGATGGAGAAAAAGAAACTATGTCTCAACCACTCACAAATAATACATGACTTATTAGCTTTTTCCACAGGGTGTTCCTACCAAGATATATGAAATCACCATATGGACACGGAGAAAAGCACTAATATTCTCCCCTTATAATCCAAGTATCATGAGGTCTCAACCTCAAAAACTACTTTATTATTCTACTCGAGGATCAATAGAAATTTTCATCTAGGAGAACTCACTCCATGATATATACCATCTTAGATATCACATCTGATAGGAAATCCTCATTTGGAATCTGTAACAACCCAAAAATCTATTATTCAAAATACCTTTCATATAATTATTTCACTAGTATAAATCACCTAAATATCTAATTTAGAACACCAAACAATCATTATAAATGAAGAACATATTAAATATGAGGCATTTGTAGATGTTAAGGATCATATACCAATAGAATAGTAACATGGCCTTTGGAATAGTAACATGACCATTAGGAATTGTAATATGACCAATAGAATAGTAACATCACCTATGATAGTGTAAATTAAATTTGGGTATTTTAAAAATGAAAAGATGATATATTTATATCTTGGAATAAGAAAATAATTGTTCTATAAATGACAAACTAATTGTTGGTATTTTTGTAAAATTGAAATGGTAAATTATAATATTATAAATAATATAGTGATTTTTAGAAAATTTATCTTCTAAAAATTGATTAATAAAATAACATATATTTGTTATGAATAAATGATAATTTTATGAGACCTTAATTAATTTTTGAATGTGTCATAAAATCAGTTTAATTTTTGAGATCAATAATTCCGAAAAATCGTGATTATAATTAAGAATTAAAATTTTCATATTTATAATTTTTTTTTTCATAAAATGGAGTTCATTTTTTAATTCCAAACATGGAAAAATGGATGTGTTGAATTGTTTGGGATTTTTCTAAAATAATTTATTTTTTAGTGAATAATGAAATACCGTAATTTTCGGTATAAGATAAATAAATTAATTTTTGTGTCATAGATGATGTAGGGATTATTTAAGCAACATTATCTCTAACTCACATGATCTATTACCTGTATTTAGGTAATATAATAAAAATAATTTATTTTTTAGTCCAAAATAATATTCAAATGAATAAAATAATAATAAAAACCCCTCTCCACCACTTTAAATACCTCCGCTCACCACCTCTTCTACACACAGCTCCAAATCCATGTGGAATGTCCAAAGTCTACCCAATTAACCACCCAAAACAATTACCCATGTTATGTTATTTAAATTCTTAACAAATGACCATTTCTAAGCCACTTAAAGAGTGAAATGATAATTCTAAAATCCCACATATAATGTAACATTATTTTTTTTATATATCCACCATAAATTCTCTTCTCATCCCATTTTGTTCTAAAAATGAAAACATCTTCTATGAGGTGTTGATTCACCACCTTCATGGAAGTTGATTTTCTATTTCCAAATACAGACTTCAAGGATGTTTATAAAATCATTATAATGGTAAAAAAATATTTTAAGATGTATATTAAAATTTATTCAGTGTTATAGAACTTGTATATATATATTATATTAAATGAAAGAACAGAAGACCAGTTTCTGATGATAAAAAAACAATCCAAATAAAATAAAAGGTTATAAGTAATGTCATATCTAATGAATCATCCTCATATATATAAAAATGGTATATAATAAAATTTAATCTATTAGAATATATTTAATAAAATATTATGTAACACCCTAATATTTCATGGTATGTTATCTCTAAAAAGTAATTCAATAACTGGTATTATACGCAACACTGAGTTCGATCACACCATGACATTCCCAATTAGCCATTCAAAAAACTGTTATGAATAATATTAACTGGATTTTGAATTTAATATAATCCATATAATTTTAACTCATGTATTATTTGTTTCTTAGACATATTATAAGAACAAATTCAATTTTTCAGATAAATAAATGTATTTTTAAAAAAATCAATTTTTCTACCTTTTAATGGAGAACCATTTTTAACTCCAATATTTAACACTTTTAAATATTAAATTTGAAAAAATAAAATTCTTCTTTAGAATAGAGACATCAAAATTTACTTTGGACGAAATTTTGGTATTTTTCTAATAATATTCATTTTTTATGAATAGTGAGAAATACTGTATTTTAATTCAAAACTGCCTTTTAAACTAATTTATTTATATGGTTAGATTATCTTTTTAATTTGTTTTGAAGTTTAATTAGATTTTATTTTTACCATTTAATCCAATTTTGTTCGTTGGATATAATTTCACTTTTAAATTTAACAAAAACAAGTGTCAATCTTTTGATAGTTAATATTTCTTAAAAACATGCTTTTTTGTTTTGACAATATGAATTGATTTTAAATTAATTAATCTAACTTCTATGTTTTTAATTTGGTGTAATAAACATAGTTTTTGAATTCGGAATATCAAATATACCTTATGCTGATTTTTTTTTATTTTTCGGAAAAACTTCAATTTTTGATGAATAGTGAAACCACTAAGTAGTAGTTAAAAATCTGACTTTTTCATTTAAATGAAATTTTACAGCTTCTGTGAATTGAATTTCAAAAATCCAACATACATGGTTTCTATTAGTAAGTAAAATGTGGTTCAATAAGATGAAAATAATTTTTGGTGAATAGTAACTTTTGACTTTTATTTACCGAGGTTAAAGGAAAATCGGGTAATTTAAGGGAAAAAGAATATTATAATAATATAAAATTACCTTAACACTTTTCCTAACCTTATTTATTGAGTAAGGGCCAACTAGGGGCATCTTTGCGTCAATTTTTGGACACCGTGGATCCACTTAAGAGTGATAATGACACATTATATTAATTAATTTTAAGTAAAGATAAAAATGACTTAAACATATATATTTTAGTAATTAAATTTTTACATTAGGTTATGTAAGATATATTTTAGAGTGTAAATATTAATCAGAAAGTTGAAACTATTTCCTACATCATCGTATTTTTTTATAATTTTTAGACATTAAATAATGAATATTATTTATGACACAATAATAATGTAGTGTTTACCTCGTTAATGAATGATTGAAATAAATAATATTCTAAATATTTAAAAATATCCAAAACCTATCAATTTCTTATGGGATTATTTTATTTAGACCACAGTTCATCTTATCTACTACTACAATTAGTATTGGAGATTTAGAACTCGGAAATCATTATATAATAAAATATTCTTTTCACACTTTCCTGAAGAGCCCCTCCTCCCCCTTATAAAAAGACCTCACCTCTAAACCATAACTCACACCTATAAAGCCCCTTGTCTTGTCCAACCTATTCCAAAATATTCTCTCAAGATCCATAACTTCCTTCTAGAAGCCTTACCTTGGGTAGAAGGCAGTTCAAGAAATCCCTTTAGTTCAAACCAAACGGAGTTACCCAATTTTACGGTAACATCTTCCCTTAAGTTCTCTTATTTTATTTTACTTCTCCAACCCCCTAAACTCTTTTTATTACTTTATTTAATAAAAAAATTATCCTAAATATACTAGGTTGTTTTTATGATAAGTATTTGAGCTACACTTACAAACACCTCTATCTAATGGGAAAAGAACATATTGTTTATGTGGACGGCGAACTACTGCCACATGAAAGGATGATTGTACAATTTTCTCCTACCGCCTGTTATGGTGGCCATTATGATGGAACTTTATTTATATATGATATATGTATTATGTTATTTTTTTCTCTATGCCTATGTAATTTTCATTTACAAACACACCTTTTTTCTTTCCAATATGTGTGAACATGATAATTTCATTTGAGTAAGTGCGTACTACCGCCCCTCAAGGTGATATGATTCATTCATGCATACATGGAATGTATAAAGGATGGAGTTAATTAAATTTTGTAACACATATATCATATGATATTATACTAGAATTATAATATACCTATGTACCATTAATTTTTTATTTCATTAAATAAGAAATAGAAATGAATGTAGCGTTCATGCATACGTACGGCTTACTGTCTCCATGAACAGTGCATTTTATTTATTATCTCCAAATATCATGAGCTAATTATATATATATATATATATATACTGGATATTTATGATATATATGATATTTAAATCCTGAATTTGATACTGGAGATAATATTATTTTGACCATAGGGACAATTTTTAATTATAACAAGTTCATTTTTGACTAAAGTACCAAATATCGACAAATCAACCATTATTAACTCAAGTGATTATATAATGATTATAACATGGTAATAAGTTATATTAAAGGAATAATAAACTTTAAAAAGGTTATTAATCAAGTATAAATTAACTTTATTTTATTATTCAGTATATTAAAGAATGAACAATTCAAGTCGGACACGAGGTAAGGGGTTTCTTATCTCACTTTTAATTCCTTGACATTTCCATTGTTCGCCATTTATTTATTTCATGTGGTGTATTTTTTACTTCCATTTTATATATATTTTCATTATTCTCTTTATATTATTGGTATTCTTTAATTAATTTTTTGATTATTAAATTTTGGTCATACAACTCGATTGATTACAATGTGGTAAGGGTTTTTCATCTCACTTTTTATTCCCACGATATTTATCCTATAGTGGACACTATTTCCTTTTGGGTGGTGTATGTTCTGCCCATGATTGTATTAATAGTGTAATATAATTTAATTTATGGATATTTACATCTTCATTTTATGTTCCTTCTTTCTTAGGGTGTATGTTTCATAAGTTAACAAATCGTTATGGGAATTTCAAATTTCAATTTCCACTCATTGGGATTTACGCATACTTCATTGATTATTTTACTCCAATATTATGTGTAGAATCACTATTTATTTTCTTATGTCATAATTTACACTCTCCTTTTTGTGGACACACTTTTTATACACATAATCACTCCATTGATAATTTCTCATGTTATTGATATGAACTTGATAAGAGTAATCATAACTCAATTTCCATTCAATGTGTTAAACATCCATGTCATTTGTGTTGCTTTTAAAAGAATATTTGTGAATGTCATATGATTGATTTACACTGAATATCCAATAATATTTATTGTATTTATATTTTTTCACAAATAATTATGTCGTTTATTTATCCTTAACCTAAGGATACGGTCTTTATAAGGGATTTCATCTGAATTTACATTCCATTGAGACTTATTTGTTGTTATATGCCAATTCACTTTTATATGGTGTATATAATGTACTTTGTCATAGTATGTCATGAATCCCTTTATTATCATGATATTATAATGTTTTTATTAACTCAATTATTTGTATTCAAGTGTCTCTCATTTGGTTAGGAACTCTAACTAAAATATCCTTTTAAATGTTTTACATATTTATTCTTTTAAATCATTCTCATTTATGTCCATCTTTGAAAAATGTTTTTAAGGATTTATTTATATTGACATTAATGTTTTAAGATTAAAAATCCATTGAATAGATTCAAAGTGGTTTGGGACACATTGATTCAAAAATCTATTTTAAACAGCTTCTTGATAAATAGTGAGACTTTAAAATGTTTTCAAGAAAAATGGGGATATTTCTATCTAATAGTTTTGGTGATTATTTTCATCTATGTCAATATCCTTCATTATTCTCTATTGAGGTTAATTTATTATAATAAAATCTTCCATATTGTATTTAATGAGTTATTTTTTACTGTGGATGTGCTATTTTTATACTATTCATGGTTTATGGATAAAGTATTGACATTTCATATGCTACTTTTAATATGAATGTTTATGTTATGTTTTAACCATTTCATATGAGGAATGAATTGGAATTAGGAAGTGACAGGTGGAGCCTGCTATAGCTTCTGGATGCATCAGTTAGTCTCATGAGACATACTAGTGTCTTGGCACAAGGCCTTGACAAAATCTTATTTGGAGTCTTGGAACAATACCTTGACTATGTGGTTATGATGTCTGGCATTATGCATTCTGTCATTATGAGATTAGCTATTGATGTTCTATGTGGTTATTAGACTAGTAGAATACCCATGACTATGTTTTATTGTGGAATTATTTAATCAACTCATATTCCTTCCATAAATTGTTCATGTTTAATTTTTTGTAAAGGCATGTGCTTTCAATTATTCACCATGCCTAATATTTATGTTATCTTTTGTTGTATTGCTTACTCTTACTGAGCATCTGAGTTCACCCCTTCATTATGTTTTATTTTCCCAGGATTCCAGGAAGTGTATTATGATTTATATACAGGGTTAAGATAGGGGATTAATGGAGTTATCAAAGGATAATTTATGTTATGTTTAATTTTCAAATGTGTAATGCAACATTCATGTATGTAATGTATTTTCCATGACATCTAAAATGATCTATCTTTCAGGACTTGATTCCTTGTAATCATGCCAATGTATTAAAATAATGCACCAGATCTGGGAAACTGGGGTTGGGGCATTATATATAATTGCAATTTTGGATAACTATTATCATTTTACATGATCTTTCATAATGGTATACATGTGAACCGATAATGAAATCCATGGAAAGTAACAATCCCAAATGATGAAATTGTATCTTATAACTCATCAAAAATGAAATAAATAAATTTAATAAAATTATTCTAATTAAAATAAATTTATATAAGGGTTTGAAATAAATAATTTATTTATTTAATTTTATTATCTAGTACATTTAGTACAAGTGCAGAACACTTTCAGACATAAGGTAAGGGATTCCTTCCAAACCTCCATTTTCCATCGAGTTACACTTTATCTCTCATTACCCTAATGTAATTTTTATTATTAGTATGTAATCCACATAAATTTGGTATATATGTTTTAAAAATATATACCTATCTTTGTTATTATATCTTTTATGGGGAAATACAAATTCTAAAAGGTTCCCTTCTTAATTCCTCCTAATAAAGATGCATGATTAAAGGGAAATTCAAGATTTCATATGCATTTTCAAGTTCACTCTATAATCTGTTTGAAGCCACATTTATTTTTAAATAATATAAAATTTTCCCATGAAATACTATATAGTTTATATTCATGGTTTTATAAAAAAAATTCCTTATTATTATTTAAAGACACATTAATATTTTCCCTCAAAACCGCACTAATGTTTCTCATTTCTAACATTTCTTAAACACTCTTTTTTACATGTTTTCACTTTATTTTTAAATAAATAATAATATTACATTCCTATTTTCCATTATTAATGTACAAATATATTTTAAATGAATTATTTAATGGAAAACTATATTTTATGATCATTTATTACGCCTTATGACATGGTTATGTTACCCATTTATTTCCATGAGTAACCGTTATGTTTATTCCATATGTATGAGTCTTCATGTGGAACACATATTCATTAAAATGTTATGATTGGTGCACCTAGATAGTGCTCCAATGAAATGGGTAATGTTCGGCCTCATGAAAACACATGTAACATACATAACTTATTTTAAAGTTATTTTTAATTTATTTTCCATTCATGCTTTTTTTTGGGGGTTTCCAAAGGTTTTATGGAGAATAGGCAAGTTTTCATGAATTGGGCCAAACCGTGAGCCCAATTCCAGATTTAAAAATAAATTTTGTTTCTTTTATAACTTTTTCATTTTTTAATATGTTTCAGTAATTCCAACTCCTAAATGTCCTCCCCTGATATATTAACACCACATTTAAATTTGGAGCCTTTATAAATCCATAATCATGGGGGATATGGGTTTTTATTTGAGAATTGGGCCAACCCGAAATCCCATTTTCCAGTTATAATTGTTTCTTTAATATTTTAATATCATATTCATTATAATGAATATTTCGGTGATTCCACCTTCCCCTAGACCCTAAGAATCCCAGGCGCGCTCCCATTCATTTTCCCCCTCTTTGGAGCTTGTTTGCATCGCGATTGAGTGCTGAAATTCTTAGGGTTTCTAAAATTGGGAAGATTTGAGGAGGTAAGTTATTTCCATCATAACTCTCTCAATTATTACTCTTTTCCCCCCATTCCAGTTCCTATATTATATCATAATACTTATTGGAACATCCCTTGAATGGTTGGATGTTTTCAAATTCAGATTCTGGTGGATTTTGGGTCGTTTTATTCAAGATTGTTTTGAGTAAGTGTTTCTCTCTTCAATTTTTCATTCTCCTTAGGGTTTCCTCCCTATTTCATTATGTTCTAAAATGTCCAGAAGTTAGGGTTCGTTCCTAAGGTCTTATTTGGT
The DNA here is from genome assembly GCA_963277665.1 of Viscum album. Lineage (NCBI taxonomy): Eukaryota > Viridiplantae > Streptophyta > Magnoliopsida > Santalales > Viscaceae > Viscum > Viscum album. Next base: position 853,819,408 of record OY728167.1, on the reverse strand, counting down.
ATCTTTTGGGTCAATTTTTGGTGGTCTAGGTCTGGATTTATATTCCTTGTGGGGCGGCGGTGGTGCGCTTAAGGTTCTGCACCAAGTTTTGAGGTTTTAGACTCAAAAGGTAGGTGATTCCATGTGTAACCATTTTGTGATGAGTTAGCCTACTTGGATTATTAATTTAGTATATTTATAATCTTCTTTTTGTGGTGTGAAAACTATTTTTTGATGAATTTGGTTAAACATTCAATTTTTAGTTGTATTTTAGCTTGAAATTGGGAACTTTTCATGTGTGACTCTTGGGGTAATGTTTGGGTTTAGTTTATAACATATGAAAGTGATTTATTAGCCTTGAAAGTGGCTTACAATTCTGTTTTGGTAATTCCTTATTATCATGTAGTCCTTGAAAAGAGATTTTTGATTGAGTTTAAGGTGTAAAACTGTGTTGTACTTCTTGAAGGTGATTTATGAAAACGTGTGTTTTTCATGTGTATCTTTGTGGTATTATTTGATGTATTTTTATAACACTTGGGGGTGATTTAATAATTGTTTTAGGGCTGAAAATTCTGTTTTGGATTGTTATTGGTATGATTTTGGTTTTGAATGAGGGGTTTGAAATGGGTTTAGTGTGCAAACAATGGTTATACCTCTTGGGTTTGTTTTATAAAAATTGCAAATGTTTTATTTGGTTAAAAAATGTTGTGAGAGGGTGTATATGTACTGTTTTGGTGGTTTTGTTCACCTAATGTGGGTTTTTTAATGGTAAAGTGGTGATTTGATATGTCAAACATTTTTAGAATGTTTTATAAAGTGCATAAATGTTTTACTAAATTGTGTTTTGTGTGCGAAACATGGGTGTGGGATGTTTCGTGTGAGTTTATTGATAAAATTAATTGTGAAGGTGAGAAGGGTATTATGTGACATGTGTGTGGGCTGTTATATGAGTTGAATATCTTGTAATGGTTTTATAAAATCGTTTAAAGGATTTGTGGAAGTGTAAAAGAAATGGGAAAAGTGTTGTAGGAAATTTTGGTGTGAGTTTGATTTCAAAATGAATTTGAATGAAAAGTGGAATTTTTTACTTGTGTGATGTACATGGGGAAGTTTGGTTAATGTGTGATGTGGAAGTGATATTTTCATGTAAAAACTATACTTCTTGGATTATTGAACTTGTTTGAGCACAAAGGGGAAACCCGGGTATCTGGGTGGGTGGACATGTACTAGTATGCTAGTGAATCCGTGAGGTTTGGCCTCAGTTTCACTTAGCAAGATTGACGCTTACAACTCTAACTAAACTATGATGATGATGATTGGGTACCACTAGGTTATGGGTATGATCCCTACTAGTGGATCATGCACGAGAACGGATATTTTTTGTGGTTACTCTCACCGAGATACGAGGTACCTGGGACCCACATCTAGCTAGTGCCTAGGGGTTATTTCCTATTACATGTGATCATTCGATCCTTTGTACTTACTGTCAGCATACGGTATTGTTGGCTGGAAAATTCAGTAGCTTTGTTATTTATTTTAAAATTTTTGGTCCTTTAAAATTATCCCACATGAAAACTGTTTTCATTTATTATTGCATCCTTTAGAAAATTGTAACTAGCATTTCTTATTTACAAAACATGCAATGATTTTTGTCATGAAATGTTTATCACATGGAATCTCTTAGAGGTAGTATCCTACTGGGCTTTCACTCACACCCTACTTACACCTTTGGGTGTAAGTACACTTGCTTATTTTATGTCACAGGTTTGGGTATAGGATTTATGCCATTAATTCAGGTTTTTAGTTGTCCATTGGGATGCAGTGTCGTGGAGATGGCTTGAGGGCGGTGCCTCTTTCCATGTGGAGGTTCTTGGCCTGTCCTTATTTGGTTTTGTACCATTTTAATGGTCTTTAAACACAGTTTTAACTTATGTATTTCAGATATGAAATTTTGTAAAAGACGGTTTTAGTTGATAAATCCAGATTTGTTTTATTGAGTTTTTTTTGTGTTTTAATGTTTATAAAATCGGGTAAATCATTCCCAATTATGATGATATGATATTTGGGCACTTGTGCCAGCCCTTGGGGATCAGGAATGCCCTTCGGGCCTTGGAACGGGCTGGGTTTGATGCCGGTTTGATGGAGACCGGATCTGGTTCGTGACAAAATGGTATCAAAGGAGGTTCTAGTTAACTCTTTGGGTCACGTTATTTAGGGAACAGTCGGGATAGTATAAAGTTAGGATTGTTCGAACTTGGTAGTTCGGTTATGGGTAGTGTTCCTAATCACCACACCTCATGACAGGATTCTATTCACCAGGGGAAGTCAGGATTTATCTAATTCCATTGGTTTTCTTGGTTTGATGATGATTAGGGGAAATGAAAAGAGAGTTGGGTTAATGGTCTCAGTGAGCTCGCAGGGCCTGGAAAGACATGTGAAGTCAGGGATATTCTCTAGAAAACTATCTGTGACAGTGAAGTGATTGGAAAATGGCCGCCAACCATATTTCCAAGTCACCCACTGAAACTAGTTTCCTCTCGCATTGTTTTGTGCTTTAGTTTTGAAATCATGACACTTTGGTTTTAAGGTGACTTGGTTTTAAGAAGCGTAAAGTTTTTATTTTAAAGACCCGTAAAATTCAAGGGAAATTTTTTCTTAATTTTCTTTGGAATTTTACATGAGCGCGGTTTCTGACGGCACCTGATTCCGAGGCCCGGAGTGCCCGGAATTAATTTCCGAAGTTTGGCTCGGGTACGTTCAGTGAACGAACGAGCGGGATTTCCTAACTTTTGATCCGGTGCTCGGAATTGAAATCTGAGGACACCGATGAACTCGTAGCGCCGATATTCGCTTAAAGAGACCTTTTCAGAAGTTGCGTTTGTTGCGGGTTGAAAGTTAGTTTTGGGGATTAAAAGATAAGTAAAATAAAATTTTGTGTGTGAATTTTATTTTATTCTTGGTTGTTAGACTCTCTCATGGGAAGTTGTTGGTGGGGCCCACAACCACCCAACTTCCCATGTGTGGTTATGAGGGAGGTGGGGCCCACACGAGCCCCCACCTTTTCAAATTTCCAAACTCCTCATTAAAATCCACTTATTAATTTGACAACTTGTGTAATTTATTACATGAGTTAGTTTTATTTTCAAACTCTTGGAATTCAAGAGTCATGTGGAGTTAAGGTTGGAAACTCAATAAACTTAAGTTATAACTTAAGATTTAAATGAGGAGAATTAAATGAAGTGGTTTGGATTTCAAACCTTTGAAATTCCAAACCCTTCTATTTAATTCATGGTTTAGTTTCCTTTGTTTTGGGTTTTTGGGTTTTGCTGTGCGGAGAGGAAAAGAGGGAGGCTTCTTGTGAGTTCTTCCTCCACGACGAAGAACGCGGTGACCTTCTTCCACGACGTCGGACTGCAACACGTTGGATTTCCTCCACGACGCCGCAACGCATCCTTTCCGCGACGTGCCTCTCGTGGCGAACCCACGTCCGTCGACCGCGACGCCATAACCGCGATGCCGACGACGTCTTCCTCCGTGACGTCCGACTTCCGCGACACTCATCTCCCGTGGCCGTTGACGAACGCCGAGTTGTTAATTGAGGTAGGGGTTGTACCTTATTTCATAATTTAATTTACGCCTTCGTAAATAAATTATTGGACCGCTTGTTATCTTTATCATGGGAGGGGATCAGACCGCACAAACACGGTCGATCCTCCTCCCAAACCTTGTTGTTGGATTTTTACTCGTGGTTCGAAGAAGAGGCGGAGCGGTGCCGTGACACCGCGCTTGGACGCAAGGGGTTCATGGGAGTGCGCAAGATTGACGCGCCACTCCGGACGTCGAGGGCCGTGGTGGTCTCCCACGGCCGGATTGACCAAGCCGCCGGAGCAATGAGGCGCGGCCCGTTGGCCGCGGCGGAGTAAAGGTAGTGCGACCGTTGGATGCAACGCCGCCGCGCCGCATCGGAGGAGAAAACAAAGGCGCCGCGGCCGGAGCGGGGCCGCGGCAAAGGTGCGCGGTGTCGTCGCACCGCGCCGGACGACGAACACCGCGGCCGGTTCCGGGCCGCGGCGGGACGAGGAGACCGCGGACGGTTCCGGGCCGCGGCGGAAGAGAAGACCGGCGGCCGGGCCGCCGGCGTCGGAAGCCGAAGGGGGGGACCGGAATTTCCGGTCCCGTTTGAGAAAACCGGCCGGCCAGCTGGCCGGCCGGATGCCTTAAAAAACCGGGGGAATTAATCCCCCGGCCTTCACTTAAAACCCCCCTCTTTATGAGGGGGGGAGCGGTTTCCACGGGGGGGGGGGGGGGGGGGGGGGGGGGGCAGGCGGCTCCCCCGGATCCCCTTCAAAGCGGGCCCCCAGGAGGGGGGCCGTTGTTTTACAAAAACGGCGCGGCAAAGCCGCGCCGCCATCCGTGAATCGGGGGCTTGATTGCCCCCGCGTGCGTGCGGCCTCCTCGCGGCGACAACCGCCGCGGTTCCCCGCGGCTCCCCGCGCCGCCGCGCCGCCGCGCCGCCCCAGGGGGGGGGGGGGGTCGGGCCGGGTCGGCCCGGACCCGGACCCCCCCGTTTCGAACCAGATTTGGTTTTTGGCCCATAACTTGAGCCTCGGACCTCCGAATGACGAACCGTCTGCGGCAACGCTATCCTTGGATCGAGACGGTCGTTTCGGTATATCGCACTCAAGGTTTCGGATTACTTTGAGTTCGGCCGGGTTGGTTCGTTCACGAAACCAACCGGGCTTTCGGAGCGGAAACGCTCATATCTTGAGCTACGGACGTCCGATTGACGTGCCGTCAGTCGCGTTGTGTTCCTCTTAGTGAGAAGGATCTTTTGGTATACTCCGCCCGAGGTTTGGACGCAGGTGGAGTACGGCCGGGTTGGTTCGTTCACGAAACCAACCAGGCCCTCGGAGCGGAAACACTCATATCTTGAGTTCCGGACGTCCGATTGACGTGCCGTCGACTTTGATGGAATCCTCTAAGTGAGACGGATCTTTTGGCATACTCCGCCCGAGGTTTGGACGCAGGTGGAGTACGGTCGGGTTGGTTTTGCCTTAAAAACCAACCGGGCCCCGGGAACGAAAATGCCAATAACTCTCAGACCGGGCGTCCGATCGACGCGCCGTCTGTTGCGTTGAGTTCCTGTTGTCGATACGGAACTTTTGGATACATCAACTTCGGTCTTCGTGACAGTTGATGTATCAGCCTCTCGGCTCGTGGAGCGGACCCTCTGAACGAGCTTTCTGTGTGCGGGAACCCTAGTGCTGGCTGCGACTATTACTGTGACGACTACTACTACTGCTACTGTGACTGCGACGACGACAGTACAGAGATCCTGTGTGGATTCGACGACGACGACTACAGCACTCAGTGATCCTACGTGGAACAGTGCTACCGAACCTGAGTGAGCTGAATCTTCTGTTTACCTAGGGCGGTGGAGCGCTTGGGTGTAGCGGCGGACCCGTGGTACTTGACAGTGGTGGTGCGCTTGGATGCAGCAGCAGACCCTTGGCGGTGGAGCGCTTGGTTGTAGCGGCGGACCCGCGTTACTCTACGGAGCATGTGCGCTTGGTTGTAGCGACAGACCCGCGAAGGTGTAGATGTGCGTGCGGAGTAAGGAGACCGTGTAGCCGGCTGAGACCTGACGACTGCTTGACCGACTCGACTTGGAGTGAGTCGACTAGCCCAGTGGACGGAGCGCCCGGTATTTGGCGGCAGACCCACGGCGGACGGAGCGCCTGGTAGTTGGCAGCAAACCCGCGGTACTCGACAGGAGGAGTACCTCAGTAGGCTATTTGGGTGAGCGCCCGGTATTTGGCGACAGACCCTCAGCGGACGGAGCGCCCGGTAGTTGGCCGCAAACCCGCAGTACTCGACAGGAGGAGTACCTCAGCAGTCTTAGGTTAGTGAGCGGCGACCTCGGAGTCGTGACAGGACCACTGTACACTCTAGAGACGGAGCTCTTCAGCAGTTACGGTTTCAATAATGAAAATCCTGGTTTGAGCTGAGTCTTTGATCTTTGTGTTTCCTCATGATTGAGATGGGTCGCTTGATAACTTAGGTATATGTATGGGCATATACCTGGGTAATGGTTATCCGTTGATTTCATAAACTTGTTATAAACTGTGTGAACTTGTACTGTTATCCTGTGTGGATTTACTGTTTACTCTTCTTGTGGATTGGGTTGTTCTTGGGCTCGGTGTTGGAGCCGAACGGAAATTGGTGACATAGGTATATGTATGGGCATATACCTAATCAATACTGGATGTTACTTCGTGATTGTTACTTTTCTTCGTGGTTTATCCTTTGTGGATTTGAGAGACCTTCAGGGGTCTCGGGGTCCCTACTGAGTAGCTTATAGTCACCCCTGCACGGGCTTTGCCCGCACTTCGTTGTGTTGGTTGCAGACGACGGACAGCGCTGACTGCGGTTGAGGTTTCGGAGTAGGTCGGTACCCGGAGGAGGACCACTGAGCAGGTCATGCTCGGAGCGGACAGTTGGACCGAGGAGTTGTGGAGCTATCTGTACCTACCCTTCAGGTAGGATCCGTGGTGGACGATCCAGGAGCTGAGCCATCTGTACCTACCCTTCAGGTAGGAATCTAGGAGGACGTCCCAGGAGCCGCTTGTACTTCAGTTGCTGTTTTCCCTTTCGAGTTGTACTTTACTTTACAGTTGGGCTTGTATTTCCGGCCCCTTTACTTCAGCACAGTTGTTCTAGTTTTGTGTACTGCTTTACTTCCGCTTGTTACTCTGAGGTGCTTGTTTACTTTATTAAGGCAATGCCTTCCCTTTTTACTGGGATTTTACGCCTTGGTGCTAGTCGCCAGCCCCTGGCCTATGGAAGGCGGGCTTGGGGTAGTCACGGCACGGGCCCCGAGGGCGGGTCGTGACAAATTGGTATCAGAGGCGGTCAGTTCTACCGCAGACTCTGATCTTTCTTCTATGTGAAGCAATAGTGTTTAGTGTATTGAGTGTGGTTATCAGTCCAGGGAGTCCAGTGTTGGTGCGGCGGCCGACGTATCCGTACACCAGGACCCTGACTTCTGAATTCCGACTTAATGCACGAAAACACTGATTGCGTGTGTGTTTCCAAAAAGGTTTAAGTCAGCTCAAACCAGGTCAGCTCACCAGGTATAAATCGTTGACTATGACACAACTGTTCAGGATGTCACCATGCAGATAGTTATCTGGAGTTCTGAGAGAGTTCTCGATGATGGACCACCGAGCAGCGAGACTCCGGTGCAGGGACCCTTTTTCAGTGTTGGCACCTTCGGGTGGTGTACCAGCAGCACCACCACCCGTTAGGCAGCAGATGCCACTAGCTGACGGTGCACGCTAGCAGAGCGCGATGCACGAGTTCCAGCAGTAGAGGCCTCTGAGGATACGAGGCGAGATAGATTTCCCAGGCAGCAGTGGACTGGATGGAGGCAATTTCTAGAGTTCTACGCCTAGCTTTGATACTAGTAGAGCGGATGATGATCTTAGCTCCTGTTGTTTCCAGTGAGTGACCATGAGGTTGGTCCTTATAGTAATGAGGCTTCGTTACGCGAACCGATACCTGGGATAGTACCTATGGGTAGTGCGCCAGCTATGTCACTACCTGTTGGTCAGCAGACACTACCGGCGGTACCGGTAGCAGAGACTCACAGGCTTAGTGCCTTACGTATGTTTTAGCACCAGATATCCCTCAAGTTTCGAGGTGATCCTGACTCGTAGGCCGCTGAGGACTGGCTTGAGGAGGTGGTTGTGAGTTTTCTGGAGCTAATACAGCTTCGACAGTACGACATGTCGGAAGCAGAGCACTCAACGTGGCTTACCAATCAATCTTGGTACTCGTTGGTTACGTTGTGATCAGTTCTTTAGACTCGAACTTCTGAGCGAAGTGTGTCTAAAGGACATCCGAACCATTTCTTTTCTTCTATGCATTCCTACCTATGTTAGGATTCTAGTGAGAACCTTTGTGGTTGTGAACGTTAGCAGTGAAAGGCAGGAAACTAGCGCCAGTCTCAGAGACTCAGGCGTGTAAAATGTTTCAGGAGGAGGAAGTGCTAAGGACAGATGAATCTGCAGGGTAGCAGACGTGGAAGCGGAGCTTGGAGAGCAGCATGTGGTGGTGTACATTTCGACATGTTACGACCACCCGACTTAGTAGTCCCCGCCAGGCTCAGGGAGCAGGAGGGCTGGGGAGGAGAATAGCTGCATTGCGGTCAAGGAGTGTGACCAGGAGCTCTAAGAATGATTCGGGGTACGAATTATGTCTACTACGAGCTGCCATATCTACAGACATAAGAACCAATCATTCTACCCTTCCACGAATCATGTCCCAGACCTAGAGGTTCCGGGTAAGCCGTAGACTTGACCCTCACGTCTGGAGATACCTTTTGGAGGAGACTCGATAATCACACTTATGTCGACGGTGTGATTTGACCTCGAGGCGAGAGTTTCGGTTGGAATCTCTTGGTGGCAGCGTAGAGGCCTTACGACGTTGATCTGGGTATGGTTTTGATTCACAAATCATACCCCGGTTGACTGTTTTAGGCAAACGTCGGAATGGGTTTTCCTTGGTCGGCGAAAAGGAAACCCTGGGCAGCACATGTTAAACTCAGGCATAAGAGGATGTGACCGATCACTCTTGAGTTGGTCAACCCTACCCTTGTGGCAGCAGGAGTTTTGAGTTTCAGTTCTAACCTAAAAAGGGAAACCTCTTGAGTTCGAGGGTGACGAACACGTTCTTATACGGTCTCACCCCGATGAGGTTTCGGAGATGTGGCCGAGGTGGCATGTTATCTCCGAAGTTCGATGGACTCTTTTGATCTTCAGCAGGGTAGGCGAGGAGGTTTACCGCTTGACCCTACCATCTCAGTCGCACCGGGTGTATAATGTCCACCACGTGTCTCAGCTGTGGAGATACGTGTATGTTTCTTCACACGTCATCGACCTCGGGGTGTTGGACGTCGATGACAGGGCGACAAGCACAGAGGTTCTAGTAGAGATCGAGAATCGACAGGAGCAGGTTCTACGTGAACGGTTGCTTCCTCTGGGATGCTTCTCGGGTAGCACGAGATCTTCAGGTGACCATATGGGAGCGTAAAGCTCAGTTGCGTGCTCAGTACTACCTTGTTTCCCTTAAGTGTGAGTTGAAGCTTTACGGGGACGTAAAGCTCTGAGGTGGGAGTAATGTAAAGACCCGTAAAATTCAAGGGAAATTTTTTCTTAATTTTCTTTGGAATTTTACATGAGCGCGGTTTCTGACGGCACCTGATTCCGAGGCCAGGAGTGCCCGGAATTAATTTCCGAAGTTTGGCTCGGGTACGTTCAGTGAACGAACGAGCGGGATTTCCTAACTTTTGATCCGGTGCTCGGAATTGAAATCCGAGGACACCAATGAACTCGTAGCGCCGATATTCGCTTAAAGAGACCTTTTCAGAAGTTGCGTTTGTTGCGGGTTGAAAGTTAGTTTTGGGGATTAAAAGATAAGTAAAATAAAATTTTGTGTGTGAATTTTATTTTATTCTTGGTTGTTAGACTCTCTCATGGGAAGTTGTTGGTGGGGCCCACAACCACCCAACTTCCCATGTGTGGTTATGAGGGAGGTGGGGCCCACACGATCCCCCACCTTTTCAAATTTCCTAACTCCTCATTAAACTCCACTTATTAATTTGACAACTTGTGTAATTTATTACATGAGTTAGTTTTATTTTCAAACTCTTGGAATTCAAGAGTCATGTGGAGTTAAGGTTGGAAACTCAATAAACTTAAGTTATAACTTAAGATTTAAATGAGGAGAATTAAATGAAGTGGTTTGGATTTCAAACCATTGAAATTCCAAACCCTTCTATTTAATTCATGGTTTAGTTTCCTTTGTTTTGGGTTTTTGGGTTTTGCTGTGCGGAGAGGAAAAGAGGGAGGCTTATTGTGAGTTCTTCCTCCACGACGAAGAACGCGGCGACCTTCTTCCACGACGTCGGACTGCAACACGTTGTATTTCCTCCACGACGCCGCAACACATCCTTTCCGCGACGTGCCTCTCGCGGCGAACCCACGTCCGTCGACCGCGACGCCATAACCGCGATGCCGACGACGTCTTCCTCCGTGACGTCCGACTTCCGCGACACTCATCTCCCGCGGCCGTTGACGAACGCCGAGTTGTTAATTGAGGTATGGGTTGTACCTTATTTCATAATTTAATTTACGCCTTCGTAAATAAATTATTGGACCGCTTGTTATCTTTATCATGGGAGGGGATCGGACCGCACAAACACGGTCGATCCTCCTCCCAAACCTTGTTGTTGGATTTTTACTCGTGGTTCGAAGAAGAGGCGGAGCGGTGCCGTGACACCGCGCTTGGACGCAAGGGGTTCATGGGAGTGCGCAAGATTGACGCGCCACTCCGGACGTCGAGGGCCGTGGTGGTCTCCCACGGCCGGATTGACCAAGCCGCCGGAGCAATGAGGCGCGGCCCGTTGGCCGCGGCGGAGTAAAGGTAGTGCGACCGTTGGATGCAACGCCGCCGCGCCGCATCGGAGGAGAAAACAAAGGCGCCGCGGCCGGAGCGGGGCCGCGGTGAAGGCGCGCGGTGTCGTCGCACCGCGCCGGACGACGAACACCGCGGCCGGTTCCGGGCCGCGGCGGAAGAGAAGACCGGCGGCCGGGCCGCCGGCGTCGGAAGCCGAAGGGGGGGACCGGAATTTCCGGCCCTGTTTGAGAAAACCGGCCGGCCAGCTGGCCGGCCGGATGCCTTAAAAAACCGGGGGAATTAATCCCCCGGCCTTCACTTAAAACCCCCCTCTTTATGAGGGGGGGAGCGGTTTCCACGGGGGGGGGGGGGGGGGGGGGGGGGGGCGGCGGCTCCCCCGGATCCCCTTCAAAGCGGGCCCCTAGGAGGGGGGCCGTTGTTTTACAAAAACGGCGCGGCAAAGCCGCGCCGCCATCCGTGAATCGGGGGCTTGATTGCCCCCGCGTGCGTGCGGCCTCATCGCGGCGACAACCGCCGCGGTTCCCCGCGGCTCCCCGCGCCGCCGCGCCGCCGCCCGCCGCCGCCGGCCGCCGGCCACCGCACCGCCCCAGGGGGGGGGGGGGGGGGTCGGGCCGGGTCGGCCCGGACCCGGACCCCCCCGTTTCGAACCAGATTTGGTTTTTGGCCCATAACTTGAGCCTCGGACCTCCGAATGACGAACCGTCTGCGGCAACGCGATCCTTGGATCGAGACGGTCGTTTCGGTATATCGCACTCAAGGTTTCGGATTACTTTGAGTTCGGCCGGGTTGGTTCGTTCACGAAACCAACCGGGCTTTCGGAGCAGAAACGCTCATATCTTGAGCTACGGACGTCCGATTGACGTGCCGTCAGTCGCGTTGTGTTCCTCTTAGTGAGAAGGATCTTTTGGTATACTCCGCCCGAGGTTTGGACGCAGGTGGAGTACGGCCGGGTTGGTTCGTTCACGAAACCAACCGGGCCCTCGGAGCGGAAACGCTCATATCTTGAGTTCCGGACGTCCGATTGACGTGCCGTCGACTTTGATGGAATCCTCTAAGTGAGAAGGATCTTTTGGCATACTCCGCCCGAGGTTTGGACGCAGGTGGAGTACGGTCGGGTCGGTTTTTCCTTAAAAACCAACCGGGCCCCGGGAACGAAAATGCCAATAACTCTCAGACCGGGCGTCCGATCGACGCGCCGTCTGTTGCGTTGAGTTCCTGTTGTCGATACGGAACTTTTGGATACATCAACTTCGGTCTTCGTGACAGTTGATGTATCAGCCTCTCGGCTCGTGGAGCGGACCCTCCGAACGAGCTTTCTGTGTGCGGGAACCCTAGTGCTGGCTACGACTATTACTGTGACGACTACTACTACTGCTACTGTGACTGCGACGACGACAGTACAGAGATCCTGTGTGGATTCGACGACGACGACTACAGCACTCAGTGATCCTACGTGGAATAGTGCTACCGAACCTGAGTGAGCTGAATCTTCTGTTTACCTAGGGCGGTGGAGCGCTTGGGTGTAGCGGCGGACCCGTGGTACTTGACAGTGGTGGTGCGCTTGGATGCAGCAGCAGACCCTTGGCGGTGGAGTGCTTGGTTGTAGCGGCGGACCCGCGTTACTCTACGGAGCATGTGCGCTTGGTTGTAGCGACAGACCCGTGAAGGTGTAGACGTGCGTGCGGAGTACGGAGACCGTGTAGCCGGCTGAGACCTGACGACTGCTTGACCGACTCGACTTGGAGTGAGTCGACTAGCCTAGTGGACGGAGCGCCCGGTATTTGGCGGCAGACCCACGGCGGACGGAGCGCCTGGTAGTTGGCAGCAAACCCGCGGTACTCGACAGGAGGAGTACCTCAGTAGGCTATTTGGGTGAGCGCCCGGTATTTGGCGACAGACCCTCAGCGGACGGAGCGCCCGGTAGTTGGCCGCAAACCCGCAGTACTCGACAGGAGGAGTACCTCAGCAGTCTTAGGTTAGTGAGCGGCGACCTCGGAGTCGTGACAGGACCACTGTACACTCTAGAGACGGAGCTCTTCAGCAGTTACGGTTTCAATAATGAAAATCCTGGTTTGAGCTGAGTCTTTGATCTTTGTGTCTCCTCATGATTGAGATGGGTCGCTTGATAACTTAGGTATATGTATGGGCATATACCTGGGTAATGGTTATCCGTTGATTTCATAAACTTGTTATAAACTGTGTGAACTTGTACTGTTATCCTGTGTGGATTTACTGTTTACTCTTCTTGTGGATTGGGTTGTTCTTGGGCTCGGTGTTGGAGCCGAACGGAAATTGGTGACATAGGTATATGTATGGGCATATACCTAATCAATACTGGATGTTACTTCGTGATTGTTACTTTTCTTCGTGGTTTATCCTTTGTGGATTTGAGAGACCTTCAGGGGTCTTGGGGTCCCTACTGAGTAGCTTATACTCACCCCTGCACGGGATTTGCCCGCACTTCGTTGTGTTGGTTGCAGACGACGGACAGCGCTGACTGCGGTTGAGGTTTCGGAGTAGGTCGGTACCCGGAGGAGGACCACTGAGCAGGTCATGCTCGGAGCGGACAGTTGGACCGAGGAGTTGCGGAGCTATCTGTACCTACCCTTCAGGTAGGATCCGTGGTGGACGATCCAGGAGCTGAGCCATCTGTACCTACCCTTCAGGTAGGAATCGAGGAGGACGTCCCAGGAGCCGCTTGTACTTCAGTTGATGTTTTCCCTTTCGAGTTGTACTTTACTTTACAGTTGGGCTTGTATTTCCGGCCCCTTTACTTCAGCACAGTTGTTCTAGTTTTGTGTACTGCTTTACTTCCGCTTGTTACTCTGAGGTGCTTGTTTACTTTATTAAGGCAATGCCTTCCCTTTTTACTGGGATTTTACGCCTTGGTGCTAGTCGCCAGCCCCTAGCCTATGGAAGGCGGGCTTGGGGTAGTCACGGCACGGGCCCCGAGGGCGGGTCGTGACATTTATGAAATGATTTTCAAATAAAGAGAGAATGTTTTGGTTTATGAAATGGCGGAACTGAATTTTCAGAATTGTTTTGAAATTTAAAATGGTGTTCTTACACCTCTTTTAAAGCTGGAACTATATTGAAGTAGGTTTTGAAAAGTGTTTCCAATAGAGTTTTCTAAACAATCTGAGTGTGTTTCAATGGGGTGAGATGTTTTGAAATTGATGTGAATATCTTGAAAGTGAGTTATTTTCTGAATGGTTGTGACTTTCTGAAAATTTTTTGTAAGATGTGAGTTGGGATTTTGATCTCGTGGTTAGAGGTTTTGAGAAAAAAGGATGTGTTGGTTGACCGTTTTGGTTTTGAAAAGTGGAATGAATTTTTGTTTTAACCATTGGTATTTTCGTGAGCAACCACATGCATGGGGTTATATGGGATGATGGATGGTTGATGACATGATTGGATGAGTGTCGATATGGATATGAGGAGGGTGCCCGGTGTGGCACATAAACATGCATGTGTAAGGCCCATGGGATACCATTGGTGGATGCGCTAACCGCTGAACCATTTGTTTTCAAAGAAATTTTTTTAAAGAGAAACATGAAGACTTGATGAATTGTTTGGAATGGTTAATATTATGTGTTTTTTTAATGTTGATGTTGTGGGATGTTTTGAGTCCAAGAACCCCTCCTGTTTGAACTGTGTTTTGGGTTTGGGTTTGGTCAGTAAGTTGTGTTGTAGGGACAGTTAGTGGTCTCTTATGAAAAATGTTTTGGGAAACCTTTATGATGGGTCCTTGGGTTCAACCGTTGGATAAGGTACACCCCCATTAAAGGTTAGTGCTCAACTCAAGTGCAACCAGGATTTTTTTCGCCATTTGAAGACCCTCCAGTTGATCAATATAAGGAATATTTTCCTTGAGATTTTTAGATTGAGTCTACACCCATTACTTTCTTTGATTTTTAGATCCTCTTGTAACAGGAGAGTGCTCGTGGAAGGGTGAAAGAGACCATAGTTTCTTATGTTTCCTGATTCGTTGAAGGTGGATGTGGTCTAGGGTTGTTAGTGTGGAAGAGTGTCTTGATGGTGTCTAAGAGGGCCTTTGGGGTTCTTCAAAGTTTCTTTGAAGCAGGAGTTCATGTTAAACCACCAGTGTGGGAAATATGGTCACGATAGGTAATTGTCGCCACTTTCTAGAATTGTGTGTTGTTTGGGGATGTTGTATATAGTCCCTCTCCATGCATTGTTTATATCAGTCGCAATGGCCATGTTCGGTGATGCCTTATGATGTCATGTGCTCGATTGACCATATAGGTGAAAGTCGTGAAATCCTCTGAGAGTCTCTATTGTGTTGGGGGAATGTCTCCCTTGGAAAAACTTCAAAATCTTCCATTTTAGAGGAAGATGAGTGTAGGTGTTCTTTAATTCTATTGTTTCTCACCTGAAGAAACAAGGTGTGATGTGCGTGCATCTTCTTAGCCCTTGTTTCAGTGAAATATCGGGATATGGTAAAGTGAGTATGGAATTTGTTATGTTTGGAAAACTTATCTTGGGTTGCGGTGTAGTTTTTGGTGGCACAAAAAGAAGAATTCTCATTCAGTGGGTTTCAGAAGACTAACTGCGAGGCCGAAGATGCTTAAATCATTTGAGCTCCAACCATAGGTCTCGGAGAGAAGCTGGCTCGTAGTCAGGGGAAATCACAGGGTCATTTAAACCCTTGTACAAAGTCCTATCCTAAATATGAAAGATAGGATGAGTTTAAACCTCTGGTATCATTATATTTCTTCTTTTTTTTCTTCACGTTTGGTGGAAATAGATGGAGTTCCTTGTACCCATGACATCGCCCAATGTCATTCCCTCCCCCTTTGGTTTCCATTGAGTCTTTGGAGAATGGTTGGAAATTTGGATAGACATGCTGAGCACATGGTTTGTGAACGATTAAGAGAGACTGTGTGCCTGGAAGCCATGCAGGAAGATTGATCAGCATAGATAGTTCACGATTTCACAAACTGTGCGGACTAACCGTGCGACCTTCCCAAATCTTGAAATTTTTGGGTCTTTCTATGCCGGCCCATGCTGGTCGATTAAGATGGTTGGTTCTTATGGTGGGGAGAACCACTATGATTCTCATGTATGTTCCTTAGTAAATTTTGAATGGAAGTCTACCCTAGGTACCAGGGAGTCCGTTCAGGCCTCCCCCTATTAGTGTCCTGATTCTGTCTCGAAAAAAAATATTGGTTGTCTCTTATAGTGGGGAGCATATTAGTGTCCCCCCGTACCAGTAACATAGATTTATATATGGTTTTGGCTTGGTGTAGATAGTATCATTCAGAGATATCTAGCTACCAACATCTTCCTTGAGTAAACGTTGGGACTGGAGGGCGCCCAATGGTTTAGTTAAAGTAAGGTAAGTGTAACATTGTTCAAAGTTGTTGTTCGTTTGGGTGAATTGCTTGAGTCTTGTTCGGATAGTGTTTGAAGAGTTTTATTTTGGGATAAAGTATGAATGTTATTGATCCTTTCAGCAAAGTGGTGTAAGTTATGGTTGTGAGATTAATCCTTCCTTAATTGATCACTGGAGGTGTTTTAGCCTTTGGGGGTGAAACCTCGCAAGGGAGTACCTATTGGTTTCTCAGTGGGGTTTTGTTGTTGCTTTAACATTGCTATGACTTTCCGGGGCGGAAAGTTTTCAAGGTGGGGATAATCGTAACATAAATAACTTATTTTTAATTTATTTTTAATTTATTTTCCATTCATGCTTTGTTTTGGGGGTTTCCAAAGGTTTTATGGAGAATAGACGAGTTTTCATGAATTGGGCCAAACCGTGAGCCCAATTCCAGATTTAAAAATAAATTTTGTTTATTTTATAAATTTTTCATTTTTTAATATATTTCAGTAATTCTAACTCCTAAATGTCCTCCCCTGATATATTAAAACCACATTTAAATTTTGTGCCTTTATAAATCCATAATCATGGGGGATGTGGGTTTTTATTTGAGAATTGGGTCAACCTGAAAGCCCATTTTCCAGTTTTAAATTGTTTCTTTAAGATTTTAATATCTTATTCATTATAATGAATATTTCGGTGATTCCACCTCCTCCTCTACCCTAAGAAGACCAGGCCCGCTCCCATCCATTTTCCCCCTCTTTGGAGCTCGTTTGCATCGCGATTGAGTGCTAAAATTCTTAGGGTTTCTAAAATCGTGCAGATTTGAGGAGGTAAGTTATTTCCATCATAACTCTCTCAATTCTTACTCTTTTTACCCCATTCCAGTTCCTATATGATCTCATAATCCTTATTTGAACATCCCTTTAATGTTTGGATGTTTTAAAATTCAGATTATGGTGTAATTTGGGTCGTTTTATTCAAGATTGCTTTGAGTAAGTGTTTCTCTCTTCAATTATTCATTCTCCTTAGGGTTTCCTCCCTCTTTAATTATGTCCTAAAATGTCCAGAAGTTAGGGTTAGATCCTAAGGTCTGATTTGGTATCTTTTGGGTCAATTTTTGGTGGTCTAGGTCTGGATTTATATTCCTTGTGGTGCGGCGGTGGTGCGCTTAAGGTTTCACACCAAGTTTTGAGGTTTTGGACTCAAAAGGTAGGTGATTCCATGTGTAACCATTTTATGACGAGTTAGCTTGCTTGGTTTATTAATTTAGTATATTTATAATCTACTTTTTGTGGTGTGAAAACTATTTTTTGATGAATTTGGTTAAAAATTTAATTTTAATTGTATTTTAGCTTGAAATTGGGTACTTTTCATGTGTGACTCTTGGGGTAATGTTTGGGTTTAATTATAACATATGAAAGTGATTTATTAGTCTTGAAAGGGGCTTCCAATTCTGGTTTGGTAATTCCTTATTATCATGTAGGCCTTGAAAAGATATTTTTTATTGATTTTAAGGTGTAAAACTGTGTTGTACTTCTTGAAGGTGATTTATGAAAACGTGTGTTTTTCATGTGTATCTTTGTGGTATTATTTGATGTATTTTTATAACACTTTGGGGTGATTTTATAATTGTTTTAGGGCTGAAAATTATGTTTTGGATTGTTATTGGTATGATTTTGGTTTTGAATGAGGGGTTTGAAATGGGTTTAGTGTGCAAACAATGGTTATACCTCATGGGTTTGTTTTATAAAAATTGAAAATGTTTTATTTGGTTAAACAAAGTTGGGAGAGGGTGTATATGTACTGTTTGGGTGAGTGTGTTCACCTAATGTGGGTTTTTGAATGGTAAAGTGGTGATTTGAGATGTCAAACATTTTTAGAATGTTTTATAAATTGCTGAAATCTTTTACTAAATTGTGTTTTGTGTGCGAAACATGGGTGTGGGATGTTTCGTGTGAGTTTATTGATAAAATTAATTGTGAAGGTGAGAAGGGTATTATGTGACATGTGTGTGGGCTGTTATATGAGTTGAATATCTTGTAATGGTTTTATAAAATCATTTAAAGGATTTGTGGAAGTGTTAAAGAAATGGGAAAAGTGTTGTAGGCAATTTTGGTGTGAGTTTGATTTCAAAATGCATTTGAATGAAAAGTGGAATTTTTGACTTGTGTGATGTACATGGGGAAGTTTGGTTAATTTGTGATGTGGAAGTGATATTTTCATGTAAAAACTATACTTCTTGGATTGTTGAACTTGTTTGAGCACAAAGGAAAAACCTGGGTATCTAGGTGGGTGGACATGTACTAGTATGCTAGTGAATCCGTGAGGTTTGGCCTTAGTTTCACTTAGCAAGATTGACGCTTACAACTCTAAATAAACTATGATGATGATGTTTGGGGACCACTAGGTTATGGGTATGATCCCTACTAGTGGCTCGTGCACGAGAACGAATATTTTTTGTGGTTACTCTCACCGAGATACGAGGTACCTGGGACCCACATCTAGAAAAGTGCCTAGGGGTTATTTCCTATTACTTGTGCTCATTAGATCCTTTGTACTTACCGTAGGCATACGGTATTGTTGGCTGGAAAATTCAGTAGCTTTTTTATTTATTTTAAAAATTTTGGTCCTTTAAAATTATCCCACATGAAAATTGTTTTCTTTTATTATTGCATCCTTTAGAAAATTGTAACTAGCATTTCTTATTTACAAAACATGCAATGATCATTGTCATGAAATGTTTATCACATGGAATCTCTTAGAGGTGGTATCCTACTGGGCTTTCGCTCACACCCTACTTAAACCTTTGGGTGTAAGTAGACTTGCTTATTTTATGTCAGAGGTTTGGGTACAGGATTTATGCCATTGGTTCAGGTTTTTAGCTGTCCATTGGGATGCAGTGTCGTGGAGATGGCTTGAGGGCGGTGCCTCTTTCCATGTGGAGGTTCTTGGGCTGTCCTTATTTGGTTTTGTACCATTGTAATGGTCTTTAAACATAGTTTTAACTTATGTATTTCAGTTCTGAAATTTTGTAAAAGATGGTTTTAGTTGAAAAATCCATATTTGTTTTATTTAGGTTGTTTTTTTTAATGGTTATAAAATCTGGTAAATCATTCCCAATTATCATGATATGATACATGGGCACTTGTGCCAGCCCGTGGGGATCGGTAACGCCCTTCGGGCCTTGGCACGGGCTGGGTTTGGTGCTGGTTTGATGGCGACCAGATCCGGTTCGTGACAACACATGTGAAATGGTCTTGGTGGTTATATTTAACTCATGCTCCTCCATGTGAAACGGTCTTCATGGTTAGCATTGAATATTTACCCTCCAAGAGCAATGGACTTTATGGTTTTCCTTGACTTGTGATCATCCATGTGCCCTGGTCTTGGTGGTTAGCCTTAACTCAATCTCCGCTATGTTTAATTGTCATATTAGTTATCGATGAGTCATTATTAGGTCGTGTTTTAAGTTTTTCCCAGATTCCATTGATCCCATGTTATAGATTTTATTCTTCCTTATGTTTATTCATGTTTACTTATTTTTTATGTCATAATTTTATGCCTTCTACCCCATGAAATATTATTTATTCATATTTTTATTCCCTTAATCTTATTTTTATCTCATCCTATTGTTCGTGTGTTGAAAATTTTATTCTGTGAATATGTAAGGGATCAAATGAAGTTAGGGTATCATTTGGAAAAATAAATGAAAGATGGTTTTATTTATGTTTAAGGCTATTTAATTATTTACATAATATTCCACAGATACTAGACTTCAAGATACATGACATGTAATTGATTTTTAATTATTCCTAATCTCACGTAATAAAATGTGTAAAAGGTTAGGGTCACTATAGATGGTATCAAAGAAATGTTTAGTTTTACGGAAGTTGGGGATATAAAACTTAGTAAGAACCCTTGGGAAAACTCTATCAGAATAGATCGCCTAGATCGAAACATATAGAATCACAAGATAGGATATAATTTTCATTTTCTTGTTTATCCTTCCATTTTCAATGTTTCTTTTTTTATTGTCATTATTATCTATTTATTTAATCCCCCTAATTTTATTTTTATTTTAATGGAGGGAAATAGGAGAAGTACCATCATTATTTCTACATAAAATATATAACAAAATTTTGAGGGTGAAATTTCATAAGGGATAAGAATGTAATGATACATAAAACTATCAAAAGAAATTCAACTATTATAATTGAGTAATATAGCATTAATCACATAAAATATCATAGAAAAAAAAGAATAAAAAATTTATAAATGAATATTGAACAATATAAGAGGAATTTATAGAAGATAAGAAACATATAACCAAAGAATATTAACATAACCTTTGTTTTATTAACTTGAATATTAGGACTAGTAATATGACTAATAAAATAGTAACCTCAACTTTGAATGATTAAATAATATTTGGGTATATTATAAATTAAAATATGATATATTTATTTCATTGAATAAGTAAATAAATGGTTTAAAATTATAAATTAATTGTTTGTATTATTGTAAAATACAAATTTATATTTACAATTTCATAAATAATATATTGATTTAAAAAAATAAATTCCTTAAAGAGATTAATAAATTAATATTTTGTGATATTATGGTTATAAGATAGTTTTATGAGTACTTAATAATTTTTCGAATGTTTAATAAAATTAGATATAATTTTAAAAATAGTATTTTTCTAATAAATGTATATTTTTTTAAAAAAAATTACATTTATCATATTTTATAAACTATTATCATAAAATAGAGTCCATTTTTGAATTCTACATTTCTAAAAATGTTTTGGATGAGTTTTTTGTATTTTTCTAAAATAGATGAATTTTTGGTGAATAATTAATTACAATAATTTACAGTATAAGCTAAATATATGGATTTTTTAATTATATATGATGGATTGATGATGTAAGAACCATTATCTATAACTGAAATTCTATATTAATTATTTTTATTCATATTATCAACAATATTTATCATTTTAATACCAAATAATATTAAAACTAACAGGTTAATCAGAAAAACCCATCTCCTAACTATAAATACCACCCCTCACCACATCATCTCCTCACACCTACAAAGGCTTGAAACTTGTAGAAGTTATACACAATTCCTCTCTGAAAAATATTTCCCACCAGCTTCTCTTTTTGGTTTCACAAGAATACCATTTCTATTTTCACTATGGAGGTTCTCAAGGAGGCAACATATAAGAGGTAAAACTATCTCTCTCACTCTCTCCTTCAATTTCTCTTCTCTTAATATCCTACTCTGACCTAAACTATCACAAGGGACCTAATATTTTTAATATCACACATATACTAGAATGATTTTTTGTTAATGTTATATCAACCATCATTTCTATTCTCTTCCCCTTTGTTCTATAAAATGAAATCATCATCCAGGAGGGGTTGTTTCTCCACCTTCTCGGATGGTGATTTTATGTTTTATAATACCACCTTCAAATATGGTAATAAAACCATTACAGTGGCTTACATGTTGGTAAAATCTATATAAAATATTATTTAGTGTTATAGAGCCATTAAATATACATGATATTAATGAATATAACAAAACTAGTTTGTGATGATAAACAACCCGTGAAAAGAGTATATATTGTTACCATTAACGTCTTGTGTAATGAATAATACTCCCAATTGAAAAATATGAAATATAATAACTTTTAATATACTACATTTTTACTCAATTCTAGATTAATATTATCATTTTACAAGAACTTTGATACATGTTTGAAAATTAATTCTTTATGAAAACCAAAGAAACAAACACTCCTGAATGATGAAACTGTATCTTATAACTCATCAAAGGGAAAAACATGTTCCTA
This sequence comes from Viscum album, assembly GCA_963277665.1. Taxonomy (NCBI): domain Eukaryota; kingdom Viridiplantae; phylum Streptophyta; class Magnoliopsida; order Santalales; family Viscaceae; genus Viscum; species Viscum album. The sequence continues at coordinate 853,797,749 of OY728167.1, read as the reverse complement.
ATAAAATTATAATAAACAAAATAAATTTATATTTTATAATTAATTAATTAATGTATTTAATTTTATTGTCCATGATGTTATGTTTATGTGCAGAACACTTTCGAAAATAATGCAATGGATGCTTTCCAAAGCTCTATTTTTTTCCTTTGAGTAACGCTTTCTCTATCTTTATACCAATATAATAGTTAATTATTCACAAGTACTCAACCTAAATTTTGTGTGTATATTACAAAAATATGAAAATAGATTACTTACTTCTATTTTATGGGGAAATATCTATTTTATAGGGTTCCATTTTTAATTACTAATGATAAAGAAGCACAATTAAAGAGAAATTCCCAATTTCATTCCCATTTTCAATAACACTCTCTATTATGTTTTAATCCACATTTATTTTTTTTCTAAAATCACTCATTTTATCATGGAAAAAAATCCTTGGTTTTTTATGGATTTATGCAAACAATTTTTATTTTTATTCTTCAAATAATGTTTATTATTTTTTCATAAACAACACAAAAGTGGATCATTTATAATGTGTCTTAAACACCCTTTTTACATGTTTTTACTATATTTTAAAGTAAATTATCATGATATATGAATATTTCCATTTATTAATGTCAATTTATGATTTGAATCCATTTTTCTATGGACTCCATTATGATATGATCATTTATTATTCCTTATGACATGATTATGATACACATTTTTTCCACGGGTAACCCTTATGAATATTCCTTATGTATGATTATTCATGTGGCATGAATATTCATGAACATTTTATAATGTGTGTTACTATATATGACTATAATTAACTTGTTAATGTTTAGTCTCAGGATGTGTCATGTGCAATGGTCTTAGTGGTTTTCCTTAACCCATGATCCTCCATATGAAATGGTCTTGGTGGTTAGCCCTAACTCATTCTCCACCACGTGAAATGGTGTTGGGTGTTATGTTTGACTCATGATTATGTCATATTGTATGTTTTTTCCATATTCTTATGATTCCGTGTTATACATGATATGCTTCCTTATGTTTATTCAAGTTCCATGCATGTTATGTCATTATGTAATTCCTTCTAACCCATGTTCTGTGATTTATTGAAATGTGTATTCCTTTACTGGGTTTTTTATCTCATATATTTGATCATGTATTACCTATTAATCATATGAAGATGTACAGGCTAAAATAAAGTTAGTGGATCATTTTAAATATTATATAAAATATGTTTTTATTTAGGTTCCATAATGTTTAATTATGTACCTAATATTTCAAAGACGCTATAAATTACAATCTAAGACTTTCGATTGATATTTAATTATGATTTAAACCATGTAATAATAATTTTTAAATTCTTGGGTCACTATAGTATCCCTCTAACATTCTATAAGGAACTCATCTGAGAGATCATATAGGGGGTCATACAATTGAGGATAACATGAAAACAAATATAAATAACCTCTCCGTAGTGGAATTTACGCAAGTAGATACATAAAACACTTATGAAACTTTCTGATATGTAGGGGATCATATATTGGACAATGACACAATTCCTACTAGGATATTCTATAATATAGAGGATCACCATAATGTATGATTCTAACAATTATACCATGAACACCATTTAGGTAATTTAATATGTTATAGGATCCCTCCCCAACATCCTGGAGTGATACACACACTCTATGACTGATCATCCTATCAAGGGAATCCAATCCTATGTTAAGGATATAATTCCACACTGTACCCTCATAAATATAAAACACGAGAAACCACTAAACCATTAATATTCTATGAATCAATAAAAATAACCCACTAATGTCACTAAGTGTCACATAATATATTGAAATACCATGGCCACCATCTCATGCCAATCAGAAAACATCATAGGATAGGAAACTCAAGGGAAACCATCTGATATCTAAAAATGGAGATGTGTGTGGGAGGAATATATATGGGCAGTACATGGAATGTACCTATGTAAATAGTGTGTCTCTAAAAAACAATCCATTTTTTATATCCCATCACGATAATTGACATGTAATGTAATACAACATGGTAGTCACCCATGTCACACGACTTGAGACCCCATATAATTTTTAGGTCATATTCTCTCTTATACACATACGGTTACCGATGTCTCTATATACTGATTTCATCTTTGGTACATGACATGTTCTATTTGGAAGGGGAAAATGTTGTGTTCTTTTCCATGTTCATGTACAAATCAATATTCTTTCAGTCAACCATTTTCTGTAAAACGTCCCCCAAGGACATGTCCCTCAACCATATGACCTGGGATCACTACATGGTGTATAATCCCATTACAAGGCATATAGTCCAAAAAATTTCTTCTTCCCTAAATGGGATGAACACATGGAATTTTATTCTATTGTACACATTATGTGATTAGGAATTATAAATGGGAATCCCCAATGAGCTACCCAATACTCTCTATTTCCCACCTAAAACAACATATCTACCCCTAGGGGTTAATTAAAATTCCTAAAAGGGATCTAAAAACATTAAAGGATTTTATCAAAGGGTATTGGGATGTAAAGGTAAAAAATAAACCTACCTCGTGAAAAAATATCTTCGATTTAGATCCAAAATGATACTAGGATCCTTCCACTACTCAATCCAGTGATGATCAATGTCAGAAAATGTTGATTAGTAGCACCTCATTTCCTTGGAATAAACTGAGGTCATCCGTCATGCGGGGGGGGGGGATACTCTTCTATGTGAGAATGAAAAGGGTTTAGGGGTTATTAATTAATTTTTTTTAAAAAAATAATAACACTCCAATTAAAACCCCAGTGATTCACTCTAAACTGAGAACCTAATGAAAACACACTTTATGTTACTCCTAAGGTGAACACCATGTTCTAGGCACAACTGTAATATTAGATATACGATTCTATACTTTGATAAAGAGTTATTCCAAAATTACAAGATATTTTTCATGCATTATAAAATATATTTAAGATGATTAATATCACCACACTAAGGCCCTCTAATCCTTAAAATCCCACAATGACTCATCACCTATCTTTGGAAATATTTTGTGAAATATTCTAAGGTTTTATATTCCAAAACAAGATTCATCATATAATAACCCAATAAATAATGATTTAAATTTTTTTAGCTCATTTTTTTAATTTGATATGAATAAGTTCCTCATGATATATTTTCCAAGAGAAATATATTCACCCATACAAGTTGTATTAAATTATTTTAATTTTATAATATACCTTGATTTGGGAAAGGTTATCATCAAGAACACAAAATAAGAATTTTATTATTTAGATTTTTTAGTTGTTATGGATAGAGTATAAAATTATTCATTTTATTTAAATTATATGAAAAGGAATAAATTAATGTAGAAATACATGCTCGTGAGATTGATAAATCTAAAAATAAGGATGATATAAGCCAGGTAATCCACTAATTATATGGTTTTTGGAATTCACTTTTCTAATAGATTTTATAATGATATAAAAGGAAAAAATATAATAAGGGAGAAAATGTGAGTGAATTTGATCATCTTGAAGAAGAATATGTTATTTAAATTGAGAGAATAAGAAAGCCTTGTGTGTAAGAAATAGAACATAATCCATGATGAATCTTAAAAACAATTGGATTTCCATGATGCACAAGAAGTGTATGAACTATTTTTATTATCATATACTATTACGGAAAAATTAATAGAATATTATGAGTCTAAGGATGATTATTTATTTGATGTTATAAACATTGTTTACATTAGTTTTCATAGTTGAGATTCTATGTTGAGTAATCTATCAACCATTTTCTATAAAGTATCTATGATATTTTTAGTGATAAGAGGATGTGATGTGTGAGTTTTTCTTAATGAAATAAATATATTCAAATAATCTCTAATTGAGTAATTTTATCAACTTTTTTGGGAGAATACACATCCCTAGTTAAGAAACTGAAATACTTAAAGATGATCTTGGAAGTTGAGAAGACTATTTATTGTGTTTCCACTTTGAATATTATTAGATACAATATAAAGATACATTCACTTGTGTAATATTTTGAAGTCATGTGCCATGTATAATATGTTAAAATTTACTATTAAATATAATTGACTTGGTTCCAGGATAATCCACTGATAACCCACTGCAACTAGAAGTAATATTATTTCATGATAATTTATATCTCAATGGTAGTTTAACATTAAATGGAGTAGGATTACCACCTTGGGGATGAACCTTGAAAGAAAATTATGCCAACATTAATTTCAATATCTAAATTTATAATATGTTAATTATAAGATAAAATTTAAGAGATATATATTCATTCTAACAGGTGAAAGAGGTGTAAACCAGAGGGGGTTTAAAGGGATAAAAGAAGAATTATATTTTATTACCCCCCTCTCAAGAATGAGTTCATGATCATTCTAGGATATAAAATTTATATCAATGAAAAGATTCAATTTTATTTTTATAAATAATATTTAATTAAATTGGCATTATTTATAAGTTTTCATCTTATAATATGAGTAAAAAATCTTTTCTCACATTTTTATTTACCCAGATTGTATGTGGTGAATAGATGAAATGGAAAATCCTTATAATGAAGGAATGGTTTCTATAATTCTGCACATACATGATTTTATCAATTACCTAAATTAATCAATTATTTAATTATAATAAATTTTAGTGAATTTTTATGTTTAGAGTTCTATTAAATTATGATAAATACATTAACTAACAAAACCCGTCATTTTTTCAACTAAGGGACATTTTACCAATATATTAGTAACTTCTTAAACCATAAAAAGACTTCACTATCTCCCAAAAATTATAAAAAAAAGATACACTTCTTGACACATCATATAAATTTGTTTTCCTTATAGCCTAGGGACATTAAAGCATAAGAAAGGGGTCATATCAAATGCTCAGAAAGGGTAAACATAACAGGTGGAAATCAAAGATCATAAGTGATCATAAGTGACCAAAAGACGAGAATATAGGTACAATCAAGCTATAAAAGACTATAATACAATAAAATTATATCATAAAACTTGTATTGTTGAATGAGTCTTCGAATAAGATATTACATGAATCAAATGCACGTCAAAACAGTAGTCGATAAACATGATCTGTTAGTGTGTAACATAAGGATACCTTTGAGATGTGGAACAAACATTAGTACATTATACATTATATTTTTGATCCACAGGCCAAATTTTATACACGTACAAGAAACTAATTCATACTAATGATAAATTATCTCTTGAGTAATAAAACAATAACCAATGAATTTATAAGAAATATAAGACCCCACCGATTATCATTCATACATATGTCTTCCAAATAATATACCCATGAATAATAAATTGGTATCTGAAGTGATTTGATTACATTCATGATAAAAACCCACAAATCAAGATAATAGAGAATATTGTTTTTAAATTGTATAGATAAAGGGTATATACTTAATTTATTAATTTCAAAAAACTACCATTTTTTAATATAGGTGAAAACCATTCAATCAATGAAATTGAAAATAAGGTATTTATAATGTAATTTTATTTAAATAAAAGTTGTTAATATTCACATTGAATGGTTAGGAAATAAAAAGGTAGTGATTTATCACTCATTTGATTGAAAGAAACATTAATTAAGATACCCTAAAAAAGAGGATGGATGTTATCATTTGTTATATGATAATTTGACATTGTTCATTTTTGAAAAAATAGGAAAATAACATACTTATAGATTTATAATACTTTTAGAAGAGTAGTAGAATTTCTCTATGAATAGCATGGTTAAAATTACCATTTTCCTCAAAAAAATTTAAATTAATCACATAGAATAATGGAATATATTTTATAACTATTAAAACCATTAAACATGGGTTAAATGTTTCAAAAATATAGTAAATCTAATCTTCTAAAAAAAATTTAAATATCGATTTTTTCTATTTTTACAAAAAAGTATTAGTGACCTAATCACCCATTTCTTCTGAAAAGATATATTTACAATGTTTTTAAACAATATTTTTGAGGTATATTAAAAAATTTATTTTAAATAAATCTCAAATAATAGATTGATTAAAAAAATTATATATATTGAAAAGATGGCTTAATAAATAAGAAATATATATATGTACAAAAAACTTTTTAATATTATGAAACACCATTTTTGATAACCCATAAAGTAAATAGTCAAATACAATTTTCATTTCAAAAGGGGTGATAAAAAGTGATATTATCACATGAATTAAATTAAATTTTATTTCCTAAAAATAGTGTAAAAAATTGGTGTGATGGTAAATGTTTAAATGGAGGGGAAAGTTCCATTATAATGAAGGAGACGTATTCTTACAAATGTTAAACGGTTATTTTATAAGGTATTTCATCAAATATGATGTAAACATTGAATTTATGTTACTTTACCTATGTAAATACAAATAAAAATTTGATGAAAAATAAATGTATAGATAAAGGGTATTATTAGATTATAACCAAGTAGATAATTTTGGAATTAAAAAGAAATAATTTGATTTCGGAAAAATATTATAACTTGAGTAATATTTAGATAGAATTCCCTTGAATGAGAATGATCCTTAATGTGAAAATAAAATATAATGATTAAAATAATCATCATGATATAACATAAAAAATATGTATTGTTTACACTATATAAAAGTAAATTGGTGCATAATAAGAATAATGTATTCAGAAATAGGAATTGAGACCAGGAAAACCTTTTTAGTAACATAATCTCTATGGTAAGAATGATTTTATAATGATGTTATAAGGAATAACTTTTGAAAACTTGAAAATTATTAAATAAAAAAATTATTCATTACTTTCAAGATATCAAACGTGTATCAATATTGTCCATTAAAAATGTTTGTAACTCAGTTGATGAAAATTGATCCAGCACAAACCCCAACCTTGGTGATGAATTTCCCTATGCATGATCCTAACAAATTGAATAATCAGATTATTTTTTATATACCTAATTAGGATCCTTATTAATCTATATTCGGATTAATAAGGATCATTTAGTGTCATATTCAGTTTTTTTCTTATGTTGGTTGTTTATGGTTGTTCAATCAATTAATACACAACACTTTTGGTATGTTGAAAATGGTTAAAGGTTATGTAGTATAACATCATAATATCCAAAATTTATAGGGTGTATCGAATTTATTATTTTATTCTGGTAAAAAATTTATTTTTATTTTAATTTTTATAAAATGAACTCATATTATGAGAAGTTTTCTGAGATGTTCGTTTTAGGTGGTTAGGTTTTCTAGGGCAGTTTATTATTCATATCACTTTTAGAATGATTGATATTTAATTTATATAATATTTATAGTTTCATAAATATCATCTTTGCAACTTAAATAAAATGTTAATGTTATTAATGACTAGTACCGAGGGAAAAAAGTCACACCGCTTCATAGAGGTTTTAGTCTACAAAAATTCAAGATCAACTTTGTTTTGATTTTTTCTAAGGGGATGGAATGGAATAAATAATTATTATTACATTAATATAATAAAAAATCAATATAAAAATATTTTTTTTCATTATTTAACTATTTCCAAGTAATTTTTGGAAGATAAAAAATAAGAATAAATGGTTATGGTCTAATTTTGGGACCTTGAACATTCTCATGAAATATTCCTTAGATGTGATACTATTAAGAAAACTTATTGTGATTGAAGGGAATATATTGAATAATTTAATTATATGGTAATTATATTAGGTAGGTTTTCATAGATATTTTTATGGGTATGTGTAATATTGAGAGGGTATAAGTGATCTATTTTCACAAGGGGAGAAAAGGGATCTTTTCTGAACACTCAATTTTTTAAATAATTGAATTTCACTATTCAAGGGTAAATGATAATAAGTGTGAGAAATAATATATTTTTGGGTAATAAAAGTCCATTAAATCCTCTAAAAATTATTTTCTCACCTTTTTAGTCTTGTTTCCTTTATTTGACCACATATTTTTTAAATTTTACCATTTTGGTTTTTAATGTGGTGTAATATATTTACCATATTAATTTATATTTTATTCAAAACATTGGGTAACATGTAAATCCCAGGTAAATAACGAATATGAAATTTTAATATTTATTAATATTTGTGAATTAAATATTAATTCTACTTAAAAGGGGATTCTATGTCCGATAGTGTACTCAACATGCAATAACTGATTTCTCTGAAATCTTATGTTTCACACAACATTGAGTTATACCGAAAAATATTATAATATTATTATTATTTTAAATCGTAGTTAATGCATAGTCATTTTATTGGTGGGAATTTATAGATATAACTAAAATAGGAGTATACATGTTTGTTAAATGTATTTACATTTATCTAATTACATTTTTGAGGCTTAAAATGATAATGAATTCAATTTTAAGCATGAAATAATATAATATTATTTAAAAGGTTGTTTTACCACATTTTGATTGTGAACACATTTTAAATATAGTATTTTTCACTTTTACATATAATATTTTACAAAATAAAGTTCTTCTTTATAATCAGTACATCAAAATTAACTTTGGGCAATTTTTTTGTATTTTTATGATAAAATATATTTTTTATGAGTAGTGGAAAATACAACATTTTAACTCAAAACTGTCTTTTCATATAATTTATTTATGTAGTTATATTGTTAATTTAATTTATTTTTAAATTTAATTGGATTGTATTTTTTCCATTTAATCCAATGTTCGTAATTGGAAGTAATTTCACTTTGACTTTGAAAATAAACAATTGTCAATATTTTGATAGTTATTATTTATTAAAAACACGATTTTTGTTTTGAAAACGGGAATTAATTATAAATTAATTAATGAAACTTATATTTTATGAATTTGTTAAAATAGAAATCATATTTTAATTTGGAATATCAAACATATCTTTGTCTGAATTTTTGGTATTTTTCTGAAAACCTTCAATTTTTGATGAATATTGAAAAATACTACTTAGTAGTTAAAACCCAACATTTTCATTTAAATGAAATTCCACCACGTTTGTGATTTGAATTTCAGAAATAAGGCATAAATTTTAGTCATCAGAATGTCAAATTTGGTTCAATTGGACAAAAAATAATTTTTGATGAATAGTACCGTTTGACATTTATTTACGGCGGTTAAAGGTAAATAGGGTAATTCAGGATAAAAATAATATTAAATTAAATTAACACTTGTCCTAACCATATTGGATGAGTCATGGACAGCCAATATAATCCTTGGGTAGAACGTTTGGCCTTTTAAAGCCATTTGGGTAAGATAATTACATTAATATCTTTTTATTAAAAGTAAAAATAAAAATATCACAAACATGTATTATTTTGCGAAAAAAAGTATGTGGGGTTATATAATTGATATATTTGAATTTAATTGGTCAATATAATGTTAAAAATATTTCATATATCATTTTATTTTATTTATAATTTTTAGACATCAGATAAATAATTTTATTTATGACACAATGATGATGTAATGATTACTTGATTAATGATTGTTTTAAATAAATGAGATTATGAATGTTATAATATTTTTATTTTGATAATATTTTTTCCATCCACGAATTTTAGAGATGCGTATTACTAGATATAATTTAATTAATGATTTTTTAGAAATAATCAAGTTGGTTTGGATTTTTTAAAATGTCATGATATGAATAGTATTAAAATTGACATAAAAGAGATTTTAAATAAATCAATATTTTATTAAATGTTAAAATTGTCATAAAACTATAATATTAATCAAACTGACATTTATCATGTTAAAAATGTCATTAATGATCCATTTTGGGTGGTTTGTAATTTTATTGTAAATATAATAACCATATAGTATGAATATATAAGATGACATGGTAAAAGTTATATAAGTTAACAAAGGGTTAAATAGAAAAGATAAGGATTGAAAAATATCCAAAACCTGTCCAATTTATATTGGATGATTTTTTTTATACTTATAAGCACCTTATATTAGAATTCAATATGTTTGGGACCCTTTTAAATAGAAATATAGTTTATAATAAAATAATATTTTAAAACATTCCTAAAGAGCCCCTCATCCCCTTTATAAAAAGACATCACCTCTAACCCATTACTCTCACCTCTCAAGCCCCTTGTATCTTCCATATTATGCTCAATTAATCTTCCTATATCTCTATTTTCCTCCTATAATCCTTCCCCTAGGCCTAAGGAACTTCATTAATGCATTTTGGTTCAAACCGAAGGGAGTTAACGGATTTTATGCCTTCCCTAAAGTTATCTTCTTTTATTTTACTTCTCAAACCCCCTAAAATTTTTTTGTTTCATTCATTATTAAAAAAACAATATCCTAAATATACTTATTTTTTGTTATGATAATAATTCTAGATACACTTACACACCCCTCCATCTAATTGGAAAAAACCTATTGTTTCTGTGGACGGTGAACTACTACCTCCCGAAATGATGATTATTCAATTATCTTCAACCACCTCTCATGGTGTCCATTAAGATGGAACTATATTTTTATGTTATATATATTATATTTATATTGTTTCTATTCTTTTCTATTTTTCATTTATTTAATACCATTACGGATTCCATAGTGGGTAAATTCGATAATTTCATTTGAGGAAGTGCGGACTACCGCCCCCTCAAACTGATATGACTCGTTCAAGCTATACGTGGAGCATATAAATGATGGATATAAAGAAATTATATATGATATTATATTGTAATTATAATATACCTATGTATCATTAAGTTATCATTCCATTAAAATACAAAATAGAAATTAAAGTATCATTCATGTGTATGTACGACTTACCGTCTCCATGAATGGTGCATTTCATTTCATATCTCAAAATGTTATGCACTGTTTTAAATAAATATATATCTTGGATATATAAGATATATGTGATTTCTAAATCATGAATACCATTTTGGAGATAAATTACTTTTTACCACATGGACAACATGAAAATATAAGAAGTTTACTTTTGACTCAAGTACCAAATATCAACAAAACGACTGTTATTATCTTAAATGATTACGTAATGTTTATAATGTGATAATAAGTGATATAAAAGGAATAATAAATTTGAAAAAGGTTCTGAAGCATTTATGAATTTACATAGTTTATTATTCATGAGGTTAAGGAATGAATGAGTCATGTCAGACATGAAGTAAGGGACTTTGTCTCAATCACCCTTCATTAAGGCATATTTCGATTTATAAACAACGTTCTTTTATACAATATATAACAAACCCCTTGGACTTTTAATTTCATTCAAAGGGAATATTTTTCTATAAAGAGTTTTACTAATCGACATAAGAAATGTTTTAATCGTTTGCGATGACAATGACCTCTCCACTACTGTAATCGTTAGTTGGATTCCTCTATAAGTCTTAATGTTTTCAAAAAGGAAAAAGAAATCCCTTATTCTGTTTTAGGGTGTTTTGGTATTGAAAATGGTTTTTGAAATGGATTGATATTTTTTCAATATCATGAAATAAATTATTGTGATTTCAAATGATATTTTATTATTGAAATGTTTATATTTTAAATATTTTATGTGTTATGATTTTATAATGGTACCTGGACATTTGACAAGTGGTTACGTGATAAACCAAATGATGGGTGGTGTCGTGATATACTAGTACGGGTGGTTACGTTATAACCTCCAATGCACTGGGTATGTAAGTTGGCTATATGTCTATTCCATTTAGTGATATGTGTGGAAGTTGACCGTATGGTTATTCCATTTAAGTATGTTTATGTCCCAAGATGCCTTTATATGTTATGTGTTCTTTTTATGGGTTTTATGGTAATATTTTTGTTACAAAAATGGTAAAAAATGATATATTATTTATTGAAGAGTATTTACTACTTCATAAAGGTGAAAAGTATTACTTATGATAAAGTATTCATGGTTTACTTTTTGTTTTGAAAAAAAATCATTTTTCCTTCTTTGTTTATCCCCTACTGAGATTTTTTTTCTCATCCCTTGTTTTTCATCAAATGCTTTTCACAGGACATAAAGATGAATAGTTTCAAGGATGGGATCAATGAAAACTCATGATGTCTAAAATATAGATCTAGATATGACTCGTTTTTTCAATAGTTTTTATTTTAAAAAATATATACCGAGTAGAAATGTCTACATGTAAAATTCATTTTGTTTTGTATATTTTATGACTTAATTCTCTAAATATTTAAACATGAAAAGATACTAAATGTAAATTATTAACTTAAATCATCATTATGTAATGATTAAGGATGAGACCTTGTAGTTGATATCAGAGGTCAGATTAGACAACATTAGGAGTTAGGTAATTGGTAAATTAATGTCCATAAAATTAATTTATGCTATTATTGAAATGATATATAATTTATAGATTACCATGTTGCTTTGTCAATGATATTTATGTTTTCAAAATGGATTTCCACATAGAAAATAGGGAAACTAGGTTTGGAAGCTATATAGAGGAGAATAACATTCCAAATCAGCATCTTGAGATGGTCAAAATCGAAACTGAATAGTTTGTTTCTGTGATGGAACAATTGAGTCATGCTATAAATGGTGGTGGTATCCATGCACGAGATTAGCCAGATCCACCATAGAGGATCAGGTCAGTATTGAACCATTTATTTGGGTAACTTCCCCCATCATTCAGAGGATCATCTGACCCTGTTGAATCTGAATGGTGAATCAAAGCACTGGAAAAGATTTTTGATGCGAGGGGTTGTACAGAAAATCAAAAGGTTAGTCTTGATTTTTTCCATTTTTAAGGTGAAGCCGATCAGTGGTGGTCAATGTTTAAAAATATAAGTTTTAGTGAAGATATTGAAGCTCTTGATTGGGAAAAATTCAAAGGTATGTTTCTTGATAAACATTTTCCTAAGGTGGTTCGACTTAGGATGGAAAACAAATCTTGGAATTGAGGAAGGTGGATGAATCAGTGGCTGCTTATGAAGAAAAGTTCACTATACTGGAAAAGTATTCTCCAAATTTTATCTGAGATCTTGATAGTAAGATAAATAAATTTGAATCAGGACTAATGTCGTGATATGAAAGATCATTAAGCTATCATGAATTCAATAGCGATGAGAAATATGTTAGATGTGCCGAGAAGGTAGAAAGATAGTTTTCTGATGATCAGGTGTTCTAAGAGAGAAAACAAAAGAAGAGTTCCAGTTTGTTGACAAAGGGAAAGAATTAATCAAATATGATTTGAGGTAAGAAAATTAAATATCCATCATGTGAGAAGTGTGGTAAAAAGAATCCTAGAGAATGTTTATCATGGTTTGGAAAGTGATTTCTGTGTGATTAGTCTGGTCATATTTCTCATAAATGTAAGATAGATGATCAAGATGGAAATGAAAATCTATAGGTAAGATGTTTTAAGTGCAATGAAATGGGACATTATGAAAATGAGTTTCCAATGAAGAACTCAACTGAGGGAAAAATGACTAACTACAAGCAGAAAGTGGTGGTGAAATACTTTGAAACTACTTCAGTAGATGTTGTTCCATCGAAGGAAGTGATATTAGGTACACTGTTTGTTTGTTCAGATTACGACAATGTGTTGTTTGATTCTGGGTCAACACATTATTTGATTTCTAAGAAATTTTCTAGTAAATTGGAAATTTCATCTCAAGACATGAATCCTAAACTTATGGTAAAAACACATGGAGGAAATATTGAGACAAAAAGAAATTATATGAACCTTCATATCCTTGTGTGCGGAAATAATCTACCTGAAATCCTTATAGTTTTTCCTCTATTAGAGTTTGATGTTATTTTGGGCATGGATTGGATTTCTATTTATCATGCCAAGATTGAATATATATCTAAATTGGTTTATTATATGAAATAATTTAATTGTGTGTCCAAGAATGACCCTTTACTTTTGATAACATATCAAGAATACGAGAAACTAGTAAAAGATAGAAATTAATGTTACCTTTCAAATATTGTTGAAAACAAAGTTACTGTTCAAATTAAAGATGTTCTCGTGGTGAATAAATATCTTGATGTTTTTCTTGATTAGTTTCCTGATATAATACATGATCAGGAAGTTGAATTTATAGAAGACTTAGTTCTAGATGCTAAGACAATTTCAAAACCCCCTTATCGAATGGCTCAAATTGGACATTTAGATTTAAAGAAGCAATTATAGGAGTTATTAGATAAAGGTTTCGTTCGACCTAACACATCATCATGGGGTGCTCATATCATGTTTGTTAAAAAGAAATATGGTTTAATGACACTTTTCATTGATTATAGAGTATTGAATAACATCACTGTTATGAACAAGTAACCTTTGCCTCATATCGATGATTTGTTGGATCAGCTCCTGGGAGCTCAGTATTTTTCAATGATTTACATGAGGTCTAGGTACCATCATTTGAATGTAAAGGAAAAAAGACATTTTGAAGACCACGTTTCGTACTAGATATGGCCATTATAAATTTTTAGTTATTCTATTTTGTTTAAACAATGCAGATGATGTATTCATGGATCTTATGAATAGAATTTCCCATGAGTTCATGGATAAGATTGTGGTTGTGTTCACTGATAAAATTTTGGTTAATTATAAAAGTAAAGAGGAACATAAAAGTCATTTTAGTGTTGTCATGAAAACTTTAAAAGAAAAGAAATTTTATTGGAAATTCAGAAAGTGTGAGTTTTGGTTACAACAAATTTCATTCCATTGTCACATTGTTTAAAAAATGGAATAACTGTTGATCATGCTAAAATAGAAGTTGTTAATGAAAGGCCAAGAACTAAAAATATCTTAGATATTTGTAGTTTTCTTGTTTTGGCAGACTATTACTGAAGTATATATGAACTCAGAAGGAATTAAACATGAGAAAAAAGAGATGGTTACAATTAATAAAGTATTATGATTTGATTATCCATTACCATCCCGGAATGACAAATAAAGTAGATGACGCTTTGAGTCGAAAGAGTGATGATACCTTAACTATGTTACGTTTGGAACGAGATCCTTTAGTATTTGATTTGATTAATTTTGGATTGGAAGTTATTGGCGTTGGAAATTCCTCTGTTTTTCTTCAGGTGTCAGTGAAATCATCTCTATGAGAAAAAATTATGAAATCCTTGATGGAAGACATTGAGTTGCAAAAAAAGGTAGATTTGGTTCAAAAGGGTATGTAACATGAGATTAATATTGATAGAGACTATATTTTGAGGTTTGGAAAGAGATTATGTGTTCCTTGTGATTCAGAGTTGAAGAATGAGTTGTTATGTGAATCTCATAGTTCTCTGTTATCAGTTCATCCTAATAGTACTAAGATGTTCAGAGATCTTCAGGAGTATTATTGGTGGGATAGAATGAAAAGAGATATTGACTAATTTACTGTGAGGTTTTTGACCTGTCAAAGGGTTAAAGCAGAGCGGCTGTTACCGAAAGGAATGCTTCATCCTTTACTTATGATAGTGTTGAAATGGGAAAATATAACCATGGACATCATTGTGGGATTACTAAAGACATCTCGAGGTAACAATGAAATCTAGTTTATTGTTGATCGATTGAAGAAATTAGATCATTTTCTTCTTATTCAAGATACATTGTCTCTTGATCAACTTTCTCAGTTGTATGTTAAAGCGATAGTCAGGTTTCATGGAGTTACCCACTCCATTGTATCTGACCTTGATCCCATATTCACTTTTAACTTTTGTAAAGGCCTTCCAAAGTTGTTGGGTGCTGAATAAAATTTTAGTACAACTTTTCATTTATAATCTGATGCGAAGTAAAAAAATTCATAATTTGGAAGATATGCTACCTACTTCTTCAATGAATTACTAGGGAAGTTGGGACAAACATATTCCTTTGGTTGAATTTTATTATAATAACAATTTTCATTCCATTATACAAATGGCTCCATCTGAGGAATTATATGGAAAGCAGTGTCAAACTCTATATTTTTTGGATGAATTAGGTGAAAGGATGCTTATGGGACCAGAATTGGTTGAAGAGATGGTAGGGAAAGTTCAGTAGATTCAGAAGCACATGAGAACATCTCAAAGCATGCAGAACATTTATACGTATAACTAGAGAAATGATATTTCTTTTTAGGTAGGTGATCTTGTATTTCCCAAATTTTCTCCATGGAAAAGTGTGATGTGTGTTGGAAAGAAGGGAAAATTGAGTCCGACATTCATTGGACCCTATGAAATCCTAGGGAATGTTGGATCAATTGCCTATAGAGTGGATTTACATCCAAGTTTATCCCAGGTACATAATGTGTTTCATGTGTCAATGATGAGAAAGTATATGCGGGATCCATCTCATGTTTTGAGTCCAGAGGTAGTTGAGTTATAAGATAATCATTCTTATGAGGAACAACCAATCCAGATTTTTGAGCAAAGAGATTATGTTTTGCGGAATAAGATAATTCATCAGGTTAAGGTTTTGTGGAAAAAACAATATGGTTTAATAGGCCATGTGGGAATCCGAAAATGTTATGTGGGATAAATTCCCCCACTTATTTGAAAAGTGAATAAAATTGTGAGGACGCAATATCCAAATGGAGGGAAGGATATAACATCCCAGCTAAATAAAGATTATGAAATTATCATATTTTTTAATATTTGTGAATTAAATATTAATTTTACTTAAAAGGGGATTCTATTTCTGGTACCATACTAAACACACAACGATGGATATCTCCAAAATCATACGTTTCACACAACTTTGAGTTATAACGAAATATAATATAATAATATTATTATTTTAAAGGGTAGCTAATGCCTAGCCGTTGTATTGGAGGGATTGAAATTAAATTACTAAAATATGATTATACATGTTTATTAAATGTATTTACATTTATATAATAAACGTTTTGAGGGTTAAATTGATAATGAATAAAATTTTATGAATTAAATAGTCTAATATTCTTTAAATGGTAATTTCACCGCCATTAGATAGAGAACACGTTTTAAATCTAGTATTTGACACTTTTACATAACCTATTTGAAAAAATATAATTTTTCTTTAGAATCGGGACATCAAAATTTACTTTGGGTATATTTTTGGTATTTTTTTGACAAAATTCATATTTTATGAATAGTGACAAAACCGCATTTTAATTCAAAACTGCATTTTCATATAATTTATTTTTATAGTTATATTTTTATTTTAATTGGTTTTAAAGTGTAATTGGATTATATTTATACCATTCAATCCAATTTTGGTCATTGGATGTAATTTCACATTTAAATTGAACATAAACAAGTGTCAATATTTTGATAGTTATTATTTCTTAAAGACACTCTTTTTGTTTTGACAATGATAATTAATTATAAATTAATTAATGAAACTTCAATGTATTGAATTTGGTAAAATATACATCATTTTTTAATTCAGTTAAAAAACACTTTTTCATTTAAATGAAATTTTACCTCTTCTATGATTTGAATTTCCAAAATCTAACATACATGGTTTTCATTATTAAATAAAATGCAGTTCAATGAGATGAAACTAATTTTTGGTGAATAGTATCTTTTGACTTTTATTTATTGTGGTTAAAGGTAAATAGGATAATTCAATGTAAACATAATATAAAATTATCTTAACACTTGTCCCAAACTTATTGGATGAGTCGTGGCAAACCAATACAATCCTTGGGTTGAACTTTTTACATTTGAAGCCATTTGTGTAATATAATTTCATTAATAAGTTTTTATTTAAAGTAAAAATAAAAATTTCATAAACATGTATTATTTTACTAAAAAAAATTAATGTGGGGTTATATAATTGTTATATTTTACTATATATATTCATTATAAATATAAAAATATTTCTTATATCATGATATTTTATTTATAATTTTTAGATATCAAATAAATAAAAGTATTTATGACACAATAATGATTTAATGATTACCCCACTAATGAATGTTTTAAATAAATGGGATTATAAATGTTCAAATAAATTTATTTTGAAAGTATTTATTCCATCCCGAATTTTAGAGATAAGGATGACTTGATATAATTGTATTAATGAGGTTTCTTTGAAGGAATCATGTTTTCTTGGATTTTTTAAAAAGTCATGATATGAATAATATTAAAATTGACATAAAAGAGTTTTTAAATCAATCAATATTTTATTAAATGATAAAATAGTCCTAAAAATATTAGATTTGTCCAAATTTAATATAAGATATTAAAAATGTCATTAATCATCCATATTGGGTCATTTTTCATTTAATAGTATATATATTAACCATATACTATGAATATATAAGAGGATTTGGTAAAAGATCAATAAGTTAACAAAAGGTTAAATAAAAAAGATAAGTATTAAAAATTATCCAAAACTTTTCCAATTCATATATGATGATTTTATTTGGACTTATAGGCACCTTATGTTTGAATTTAAAAAGTTTGGGACCTTTTTTATCTGAAATTTAGTTTATAATAATATAATATTTTCATACTTTCCTAATTAGCCCCTCCTCCCCCTTATAAAAAACCATAACCTCTAACTCATTACTCACACCTCTCAAGCCCCTTGGATCGTCCATCCTCTAGCCAATTAAGCTCCCTACACCCCTCTATTACTTCTAGAAGCATTACTATAGGAATAATGCACTTCAAGAAATCCTTTTTGTTCAAACCAAAGGACGTTACCCGATTTTAAAGTAACACCTTCCCTAAAGCTATCTTCTTTTATTTTACTCCTCCAACCCCCTAAACTACTTTTAATCCATTATTTTATAACAACAACAGTATCCTAAATATACTAGGTTTTTGTATGATAAGGATTTGAGATATACTTACACACACATCCATTTAATGGGAAAAGAACTTATTGTTTCTGTGGACGGTGAACTACTGCCTCACGAAATGATGATTATACAATTATCTTCTACCACCTGTCATGGTGGCCATTCAGATGGAACTATATTTATTTGTGATATATGTTATATTTTTATGGTTTTTATTATTCTCTATTTTTTATTTATAAAATACCTTTTCTGTTTCCATAGTGGGTTAATAGGATAATTTCGTTTGAGGAAATACGGACTACCGCCCCCTCAAAGTGATATGGCTCATTCATGACCTAGGTAGATAGTATAAAGGAATGGAGTTAATGAAATTATATATGATATTATACTAGAATAATTATATACCTATGTATAATTAAGGTTTCATTCCATTAAAATAAGAAATAGAAATTAAAGTAGCGTTCATGCATACGTATGGCTTACCGTCTCCATGAACGATGCATTTCATTTCTTATCTCCAAATGTTATGTACTATTATAAATAAATATATATATACTAGATATATAAGATATATATGATATCTAAATCATGTATATAAATTTGGATATAAATTACTTTTGACCACATGGACAACATGTAATTATAAGAAGTTTACTTTTGACTTAAGTATCAATTATCAACCAAACGACTATTATTAACATAAATGATTAGGTAATGTTTATAATGTAATAATAAGTGATATAAAAGGAATAATAAATTTAAAAATTGTTCTGAAACATGTACAAATTAAAATTAGTTAATAATTCATGAGGTTAAAGAAATAACGAGTCAAGATGGACACGAGGTAAGGGACTTCATCTCAATCACCTTTTATTGAGGCATATTTTGATTTATAAATGACTTTAATTTATAAGGTATATAATAAACCCATGTGACATTTAATTTTATTCAATGGGAATATTTTTCAACGAATCATTTTAATAAATGAAAAAATTAATGTTTTTTACGTTTGAGGCAACAATGACCTCTCTGTCGTCATAACCGTTAGCTGGCTTCCTCTATAAGCCTTAATGTTTTTTAAAAACGAAAATATATCCCTTATTATTTTTTGGTGTTTTAGTATTGAAAATGTTTTCTAAAATGGATTAATTTTTTCAATACATTGAAATTAATTCTTGGGATTTAAAATGAATTGTTATTAGTGGAATGTTTATATTTGCTGTATTTTATGTGTTATTATTTTATAATGGTACTTGGACATTTAACGGGTGGTTATGTGATAAACCAAATGACGGGTGGTGTCATGATAAACCAGGATGGGTGGTTAGGTTATAACCTCCAATACATTGGGTATGTAAGTTGGTTATATGGATATTCCATTTAGTGATATTTGTGGAAGTCGACCATATAGTTATTCCATATAAGTATGTTTATGTCCAAAGTTACCTTTATATGTTATGTGTTACCTTTAAGGTTTGGGCCTTATATAAAAATTCATAAAAAACAAGGGATTGATAAACATATATTTAATCACCATGTAATATAATTGGATTTATAAATATTTGAAAATTAACTTTTAAATTACTACATTTAATATATTGAAAAATTATTTTGTGACAAAAAAACAATTTTCACCATTATATATTCTTAATATTATTTAGTATTGATTAAAATTATAATCAGTGTTAATATAATTATAAATTTTATTAAAAACGTATTAAATTATATTTTTTTAATTAATTATTTTATTTTTTTGTATACAATTTATATAATATTAACAAGAAAATCATTGAAAATAATAATTTCACCATTGTTAAAGTAATTATTTTTAATATTAGTAATTTTATATTTATATGAATAAATAATAATGATATTATTACATAATATGAAAATGATGATTTAAAATATGAAGTCAATATATTTATATTTAACTTCATTAACTGACGTAATCTAATTTTTTATCGGTGAATAAAAACAGTATTTAGAGTGAATTATTACTCATGTTTTTAAAACATTAAAAATGGATTTTGTAAATTCAAATTGTATTTTTAAATGATTTATATGAGTTATTATCTATAAATTTTATATAAAAATGTTTTCAAAAAATTTTAATCCATTATTATGTTATAATAATATCATAAAAGTGATAGTTTTTAGGAAAATATAATCTTTTTACTATTCACTCAAAAATCAATTATTTTAAAAACATATAAACAGTTACCATTAAGGTAATGTTGATATTATTAATTTTAAAATTAAATTAATATAATAAATTGAATATTTTAATATTTATAAATTATTCTCTTAGATATGAAATGTAATGAAAATTATTTTTCATTGAGAACATTCCATTTCTTTAAAAACAAAAACATAAAATGTGAAAACATTTTTTATAAATAACTTATTAAATTAATTGTTACCTTATTATAACATTATAATTTCTAGTTACATATCCCTCCATTATCTTTGAATAAGATCTTTGCATAATATATGCATTGGGGGAAGCCAAGGTTGGTGATTCCGTTAGTATAGATCAATTAGAAATTTCCACAATCATGAATTTATCTGACATATGATTTCACTAATACCATAATTTTTCATGTCTAAATTGATCTTACACTAGAGAAAACCTTAGTGAATCCACAAATTTTTTATTCTCATATAAATAATCTTCATAAGGGAGACTCATAGTAATAAATTCCATTCTTTCCTTTTTTTTTGTTATAGATTTTAAAATATGGTTAATTCATTTAATTAACACTAATTTAGTAGATATATTATAACTGTAAAATTTTATTTTAACAAATCATATTTTTTTTAAGGTATTATTTTTAGAAAATTCAATTTATATAATATTTATTTAACGAATATACTTAATGAAATTTCAGGTCAGTAAATTCTACCCCTTAAAAAACATGGATTATCATAATTTAATTTAGCACTCCATGATGAAATAAGTTTAATGTATTCTTAACATATTCATCATTTATTATATACATTTTAATATTAAATCAATCATACTCTCTTATGATATATCATGATACTTAACATTACTCAAATGAAGTTGATAATTCATAAAATCATATACACTAATATGTATATAACCTCATCAAATATTCTCTATAACATAACTTTTCCAAAACCATTAGAATCTCCAAGAAATTAAATGAAAATGAAATCATATATTACTAATCAATTAATTATTAACATTAACCATAAATTTATTAACCAATAGTATATAAAGTTAAAAACTAGTCAATAAATACCATAATCCAAAAAAACAAGATTAACACCACTAAAAATATCATGGATCCCTTTTTCATTAAATAAATAATCTATTATTAGGGTATCAATACTTCTGAAATCACTTTTATTAAAACCAATCAACCCATTATTCCCTCAACATCAAACATATAATAAACATTAGTGTTATACATACCTCAATCATGTGATATCCTATAGTTATCCCCAAAAAAATAACCATCTCATTAAATCTATTTTCAGGTTATTGGCACTAATTAATATTTTTTTCCAAACAATTAATGAAATATTACATAAAAAAAACATATATGTTTCATATAACCCTCATATTTTTTATAATATACCATAATATAATTGATAAATATTACTCATTAATAAATTTAGATAAGAGTATCAATATTTGTTTTCTATTATGATATCAACCTCAGTACCTTTAGTTTGAATAGAAACTAACATTTTCCATCATAACATGCATATACAAGGATTTAAAACCATTTAAGTATGCTTCATTATTTGGATACAAAAAGTTGTTTTCCTAGATAAATATTTTTATGAAATTCATTTTCACGGTCTTTTTTTATAAAATATTTAAATCAAAATGTTTATGATAACCACATAATTATTATTTTAAAAACATAAATCAAAGTTTATCTTCAACTATTTTACCTTCTTTTATAACATATAATACATTCATTCTAGACAATGAATCTCTTTTCCAGATACTTTTTAGTACATGGTCATTTTTCTAGTATGAATTCTAACCAAATTATTTAACAACATACTCAAATCCATCATATTGGTTTGTTAAAGATATTGTGAATTAACCATGTAATATCTCTCAATATATTATATCCGAGATTCTATTATTTTTCCTAGACATCATGCACCTGAGTGAAGATCTAGTATATACTAAAAAATAATTTTTCAGGTTCGTTACCCTTATTTCCATACGTTCCCCAACCATAACCAATTTACAATATGGAGAGAGGTATTTAATTTCTTGAAAAATCACACATTCAATACTTTAAGAAAATTTCATGATTTTATCCTCTACATAAATTAAGACCTTAGACTAACCCCTAGGGTTTTCACTAAATATATCTTAGAAAAATCACAAAAATGTTTAATATTAAATCAAATAACCTAATGGTTTATCTATACCATTTAAATTATGATCAATGTTATCTTATCACCCCTTAAATTATCATTAAATAACATTATATCATCGTAATTTATCTAAAATGTTCTCTAATACAAACTATAATGCACTAAAAATATGAATATCTCAACTATATGACATAAACAAATATTTCATTATAATAATTTCCCATGAACTTTTAGGTTTAGAGTTTTAAAGAATTGTGGATAACTGTTAACCTATAATCCTCAAATATTTTTTTCAAAAAATATATATATTTATGAATATATAAGTAACAACTTAAACCATAACAGGTATTTAAAATGTCCCACAAATTACCACATAATGTATTCTCTAATAAAAATCATGCTTATTAGTTTTCATTATAACCTCAAGAAGTGGAGACATGAAAATTTGATAATCTGTAATTCCTAGTAGGGGTCAATGTAAGAGATAACAATCAATGATCATAACAAATTATAAGATGAGACTACGAGTATAATGAAAATAAATAAGAAATCATACCCAAAATATATTAGATCATAAAACCTGAATCATGCAAAAAGGATTTTCACAACATAACTCATGAATCAAAAACGTACAAAAGCATTATTAAATAAACATGATACATGGGTGTGTCACATCATGATACCTTAGGAATGTGGCACAATCATTAGTATTGGAAACATTAATTTCAACAGAATCACCCTTCGCAAACATGATTACGAAAAACTAAAACATATTCTTGAACACATATATTATGATATAGGTAAGCTTAACCAAAACATTGAACATTTCGTTATTCATACATACGTGTTCCAAAAAATAAATCATCATCATATAATAAAGAATCCATGACATGAAAATGGGGTTCATATCATTTTCAAATTTAATCACATAACCAAAAAACTCACAGTTCTATTAGTAATCATGGTACGATAAACCCATGGAATATAAATTTGTATCCAGTGATATTCTACCACTATTTTGGAAAATACCATTTAATCAAGATAATAAAGCATAAAATATTCACACCATATTGATAAATTTCATAAAATAAAGTCAATAAATTCTTTAATAAATATATTTATTAAATTTAATTATGAACCCTCAAGTAAAATAAATATAAAATATTGGACTCGAAAAGTAAAGGTATTAGATTAAAAGTTATGTATATTCATGGAGGATTGTTCAGAATGAAAAAGGAAATGATGGATCACTGATTTGATAGAATGGAATACTAAACAATCCATCGAGAGAATGAAAGTAAATAATATAATTTATATTATATATATATAATGTATCTTATTTTTGAAAACATAGGAAAAAACTTACAAGTATATGAATAATAAATTTACACTAATAGTAGAATTTAAATTCAAAAAGAATATTGAAAATGACCATTTTTCATTCTGATGTTTTTTAGTAAAACTTAGAGATTTATGGAAATAAAATTTTACTTTTTTAAATAATGAATAAAGATAAACAAATACAATAATATGGGAAATAAATTCTTATGAAATAATTTTAAAAATAAGATAACGTTCTTATTTTTATGAAGACAATATAAGTGAAAAGGTAACTGATTTATTTTGAAAACACATGTTCACAATGATTGTAAGGATAATTGTTTAGATATATAAAAACATTAATTTTAATGAAATCTGAAATAATTGATTATTTAAAATAAATACATAAATTTTGTATTGAAAAAAAATTAGAGTAAGATAAGAAATATATCCATGATACATAAAAAATTTTGTTTCCATAATTAGCTTTATTGAAAACCCCCATATTAAAAAGGGAAATAAAATACCCATTTGAAATTTAGTTATGAAAATCAAAATTACAACATTAATTAATCTATATTTGAGTTCCCAAAAAGGAAGGGAAACATTGGTGGGGTGTAAAATATATCAAATTAGGTGAATGATATAGTAGAAGGATTGGGTGTTGTTATGTCAAATGTTAAACTTTTTTTGAGGAAGTACATAATTTTATAAGATGATAACAACGAATCCATAAAACTTCCTATAATTTAAAATAAATTACTACTTAAAAATAAGTTGATTGGTATAGAGGGATTATAAGATCATAACCCAATAGAGAATTTATGACTCAATGAGAAATAATTTGTTTATGGAAATCAATTATGGATGATGCAACATTTGAATAGATACCTCTTGAATAAGAAATATGTTGAAAGATAGATTCTAATAACATGAAAAAAATAAAATTCATGCCATAATAATAAAATTTTTAAGTATATAAAATATATAAGTTCAAATTAGTTTGTAAACAGAAGTATGTATCTTGAAATTGGAATTATCTCAACAAATTCACCTTTAGGTCACATAATATTTTAGATACGAATAATTTGATAAGTATATTATAAGGAATAATTTTATAAACTTCTAAAATAATATGGTAATTAAGTTAAAATTATTCATTAGATATAATTAATAAAACATAGAACAATATTGTTTAATAATAATGTTTGTAACTCCATGAAATAAAATTGTCTGAGCAAAAACCTTTATATTGTTCTAGATTCACTATGTGAATTCTCATAAGTTATTGAATAATAAGATGAATTTTATTATAAACATTATAAAGAACCTTATTAATATATATTTTAATTACTATATAAAAGTTAGTACCGTATGATATATATTTTCTATTAATTTGTTTTTTTTGGTTATTTAAGGTTGTTTGTAAATTACTAGTAATTATTTTAGTATGTTCGCAATAGTTAAATTTTATGTAATATAACATCATAATTTATTGATTTTTATGTACATATGTTCTGTATTATTATAATATCATAATTTTTATACTATTTTATAGGTTTCTATAAATTGAACTCATATTTTGAAAGGTACAATGATATGTTTATTTTAGGTGGTTAAATTTACAATGACCATTTATTTATAATTTCACTTATAAAATGTGAAATATTGTATTTATATAATGTTAATATTATAATTAAAATAATTTAAAAAATTAAATAATTTTTTATTGTCATCTTTATTAGGCGGTGATTGAAAAAATTAACATTGCATTGTTGATGTGGAAGTCCACACAAACTCACAATCATAATTATTTTTTTCTAAATGGATGGGAAGGAATTAATAATTTTTTTACAATAATATAATTAAAATTATTTTTATAATGATACTTATGTCAACATATAACCGTGTTAGGTATAGACTTTAAAAATAAATAATAAGATGAAAAACATTAGTTTTATGTAATAACCAGTTTGGGACCTTGAACATTCACTTGAAATCCTCCTTAGAATCGAATGGATTAGGATAACATATGGTGACCAAGGGAATTAGGTTTTTCAATTTATTTCAATAAAAATAAAAATGGAAATTTTTAAAGTAAAACATTAGGGTGTTGTGTAACTTTGATAGGGTGTAGGTGATCCCATTTTATATATGAAGAAAAGAGAGTTTTTGTCAACAACAATTGTTTTTCAAAAAAGGAATGTAAAATTTCAAGGGTCAATGGTTTTATATGTGATAAAGAATGGATTATTTTTTAGATAAGTTATTTAATTCCTTTAAAACAATTTTTCTATGTTTTAAGATTGTTTCCATCCTTTTACCAATTGACTTTTACTTTTTCCCATTTAATGTTTTTACTGTGGCATATAGTTTTTCCTTAATAATTTATATTTTATAAAAAATTAAGGTGACCCAAATTATAAAATTTTTGATTGGTGAACCTAAGTATATTACCCATATAAATTAATTTAATTTATAAATATGAGAAAATTAATATTTAAATTTAAACATTTAATATAAAGAATAACTATAATATAGAAAAACATTTTTTTTCAACATTATGAATTCTTAATCTTATTTAGTATCAATTACCAAATTAGCAGGTGATAATATATTCATGTACATAATAAAAATTATATTAAATTATTTTTTGGAAAAGTTTAATTTATTTTATTAGATTAAAATTACACAATATTAATAAATCAAATATTTGTTAATAACTATTTTATAATTATAACTATAATTAATATTAATCTTAATAATCTTATTTTTATGCCTAAAAATAAAGGTTATGATGTTAAATAAAAAATATTTTATATTAAAAACTATGAAATATATTTTTTAGATTTATCATCAATAATTGAACCAAACTATTTTTTATATAAGCTAATAAAAATAGTGTTTTAGAGTAAACTATTACTCATGTTACAAATGAATCCATTGGATGGATCCTTTCTCTCCCGTCATCCCCCTCTCACTCTTGGCTCCGCCTTAGGTTTCCCCCTAAAACCCTTTGCTTCGGGGTCGATAGCACGCTTGAGTGATTTCCTTATTTTTTTTCATTACTCTCTTCCTTTTACCTCCTTCATCGTATTCCTTCTCTATCTTCATTGCTTCACCATGGGATCTTACCCCTGTGGTCTTCTCACAGCTTTTCTGCCCATGAAAACCGTGGAATGTCATCCCATGACGTTTAGTCTTCCTCTTTAATCCTGGTTCAATATTTTTTATTTCTTGTCAATGACACTCCTGATGATGATATGCTTCTACTGACCCCTTGGACCTCGTCATGTGGCTCTGACCTCATGTCCCTCTGCATCCATCCAGGTTAGAAATAGAGAAGTGGTTCAAAGAGGTTTTTATTTTGACCGTTCTGGGATCGATTTGTCTCAGGGTATAACCTAGGCCAGCCTTCTCCGGCTTTGATGACTCCTAGTTCTCTACCTCGATGATGATTCCTTCACTCAGAGCCCTCGATCGACCAAACCTCTACTCTATCCTCAAGTTACAATTCTCTTATCCTAGTTAGATTTGGTGTGGTTCTTTAGATGTGGTTTTGGGATATTGTGAGGATTGGTGGTCACCAACATTCCAGGAATAAGCATTTCAATGATTGTTTTGGGTTTTTGGATCTCTTCCTCATGTTATCAGTCACGGTTTGCCTGATTTTTTTTTCAGCGGTCGTTCTACATAATTATTTTTCAGTGGGGTTCTATTTTGCGATTCGAGTTTGGATTTTGTTTATGTTTGTGATCATCAGAGATCATGACAGTTTCGTGCCTCTGTTTCTTACTTTTTGATGTGATGAGCTTTCTTTATTGTGATGACTAGGTTTCTTCTAGTTTGTTGGGGGTCGGTGATGACACGATATATTCTACAGTGATTTCACGGACTATGACACTCTCTGGTGTCTGGTGTAGTGTGATTATGGTGATGACAATGTTGGTGTTTGGATGGCGTAGGTTACATTCATGAGTCTTGATAATGACTGGTGACGACGCTAACGACGGCTGGCGGCATGATTGGAATGATGTGGTGAATCTTGAATGTGATCTTCTCGGGTGGTGTGAATCCATCATTTTTGAACACTGAATTGTGCATCCTATGTTTTTGGTTCCCGCCTGATGTTACCGCTCATCCTTAAAAGTGTCTTTTGAAATGCAAATAAAAATGAATTTTCAATTACTCATGTTACAAAAATTATAAAATGGATTTCATAGATTCAAAAAAGTGATGTTAAAAAAAATATCTTTGTTAATATAGAGATATTTTAAATTAAAAAATGTTTCAAAATCATTTAGTTCATTCTTTTTTGAAGACAATGTCATCAAAATGTTTATTTTAACCAAATAAATATTTTCACTTTACACTTAAAAATAAATTATTTTCCAAAAATCATAAGAATTCACACTAATTTAATTTTTTTTGATTAATGTGAAGGATATTTTAATTTCATAAAATTAAAATTATAAAATATATAAAATTTCTTTTAAATATTAAATATAAATAAAAACAATGTTGTCGAAAAATAGGCATTTTATTTATTTAAAAGTAAAAATAATAATTTTATAAAATAAATATGATAAGTAAATTATTAAATTAATATTTAACATATTATATCAAAAACATTTATAGTTACATATCCTCTCATGATCTCCCTGTAAGATCTAATAATAATTTATGTCATGGTTTTAGTTGAATGTGGTTATTCAACTAGCATTGATCTTGTGGTGATTTCCACGAGCTTTAATATGTATCACATACAATTTTTACAATACAATAATTATTCAATTTATGATTGGTATTGGACTAGATATAGGCCTAGTGAACCTAATTACTTGAAAATATCTGATAAATGATATTCATAAGAGATATTCTCACCAATTAGTTCCATTTATATTATTTTTCTTAATAGATTTCATAGTATGAATACTTCCTTTTATATCAAGTAATTTAATCTGTATATTATAATTGTAAAATTTTATTTTAACATATCATTGTTTAATTTTTGTAAAATTTTAATTTTTAACATTCCATTAACATAATATTTATTTCAATAAAATACTAAGTAAAATTTCATGTCATTACAACTTCCATAATGGTTTAAACAGATATATAGGTTTTGGAAAATTCATTGAAAAATGTGAAGTAGAAATGGGTAAATAAATGATTATTTCATTAAATTTTGAATACCCAAATTAAAACATTATTTTTTTCAAAATACCATTATTCCATATAGAATATCCCTATATATTAGTCATATAATAATTCATGGAATCCTTAAGAATGAAAAAAAATAATGTTGATTTAAAAATTCTCAATAAGGGTTAAATACAACACAATAATTTTTGAATGAGTAAACATAATAAATATTTAAATGTAAATAACAGAACACACATTCCCTATAATCAGTAAAAGGATAAAAAAGTTTATATATAATTTGGAATGGTAAATTACTAAAAACATATTCATTTTAAATAACATTTCTTTCATGATAAGAGAAGGAAGAATCAATAATGAATCCCAAATTACTGAAAAATTTAAATCTATTCAATAAACATAAAATGAAATAAATCCATATATTTATTTATAATGATAATATTCTAGGTAGTAATACAAAAATTACAAATTAATTAAATTATAATTTATTGGATGTTATGTTTCCCTAGTACATGGAACCTTTACCTTCATGACCATCCACAACATGGTTTAAAATATACTTGGTAAAACACATTCAGCTGAGGCTAGCCAACATATTCATCCTATGAGACAACCAATGTATCATGGGGACAATATTAAAAGGTCCTCAACCCATGTCATACCTGTCCAAATAATTCCACATATATTAGGTAATCAATTCAATACATAATCAATGTTCCTTTTCATGTATCCATATTGAGTAAAGGATAATGATTTATCAATATTTCCTTAGTTAGAAAATATTTAAATGGAAACACCTTATGTAAAAATTTTATACTATTTAGGAAACAATCATATCCATGAGAAACGATATTGATATTTATGTTAAATATAATGTTCAATGATCACATGAAAGTCAATAACAGAAGGGGAAGTTAGCGACAAAGAAAATTATTCAAGGAATTTAATGTGCATAATATACTTTGTTAAAATTATAACAATCCATCCCTTAGTATAATAGGGGTGTTATCAATAGATCATATACCTGTTAGAGTCGAAATAAGTGTTGTTTTTGTTGATGAAATAAAAAATTATCTTTAATAACATTCTTGAGGAAATAAACTATTAATTTTGAATATCCATTTTTAAAATCTAATACATTCTCAAAATAAATTTCATTTAAATTAGAATTTTAAATAAAATTCCTTAAAAATATATTTTTAAACATGTGAAGGATGTTTCAAATAAATTATGGTGGTAAATTCCATATATATTGTATAAGGTGAAAAGAACATTCATTCTTCATTGTTAAATGGTTAGAAATGTTTTTTGATTGGAAAATGAAAAGAATACTACATTAATGAAAGTTAATAAATTAGTAAAAATTGTTAAAATTTTATTAATTTTTTTTTAAGCGGTTAAAAACATTTGTACAAAACATGGTCTTTAAAGAAAACAAGTTTTTAACCAAAGAGACAAATAGAGTCTTGTTTAACTAAAAACATTCTAAAATATTTGACGGAATAAAAGAGTGGAAAAGGGTATTATTACCTGAAAATAATAATAAATAACCATTTAAAAGTAAGATCAAAGGGTTTATTAAAAAATTATCAAATAATTTCTTACTATGAAAATCCAATTGTAAATCATACTGAATAAAATGATATTGTTGAGTAAACCCTTGGAATGATTATTATGATGAAATGAGAATAATCTACTAAATCAATTATGTTTATCAACATTTAATAAAATGAAAACAAGTGTAAATAAAATATTTGATACTCTTAATTCATGACACACATAATCTTATAATATTAATGAAAATTTTAAATTAATATAACCAAATTAAAAAGAATTGGGTTATGAAATTCATTAAGAGATGGAGAATTTTATTTCAAAAACCATTAAATGAAATAATTCAAATTTAAACCTAAAATATATTTAATAATTAATTAATCATTATATTACAACTCAATGGGTAGTATGTAGGTTCCGGGCACAGCAGAAGCATGTTGTTGGGTTTTCCCAACTTTAATTTTTGCATTAAACAACATTTAAACCGAGATCCATCACGATATAAAATACCGGATCTTCAGAACAGAACCAAGAAAGTAAAACAAAAGGGGAATCCAAGAACCATATAGATAGGATCATCATATGTTTGTTATAATTAATTTAATTAATTCACAATAATTACCTTGGTTGAATTCTTTCTTTGTTGATGTGTTCGGTCACGATTCTGTGATCCTTTTTTTGCATCGTAGAATCCAAGTGTTGTATTTCTCTAGCGGTGATCCACACGTGTGCCATGTATCTCCTGATGTTGCCGAAGGGATCTCCTGGTGCTTGCGCGGAAGAACCTTCACTTACGATGTCCGCCTTCGATCGCCTTGATCTCTCGGTCTTGAGAGCGTTCTTGGAGTAAGGAGTTCTTTCGGGCTTGAATGAATTCTTCATAATTGTTGTGCACAACGATTCTCTTATAATGAAAAGGTGTTGGGTTGTGAGGATATTTATTATTGGGTTTGGGTTTATAGATTTATAAAAATAAATTACTTATTTCATTAACTCTTATTGGAAACCCCCATGTCGAATCATTAATTCCTTGACATGCGCCCATACTGATTATATCATTTAATAAAAACACTATTATTCCTCAAAATCCCGATAGGAAAAACTACACGGCGTGTAATCATTAATACATGGCGTGTACTCATTTTCCATAAAACTATAGGGCGTGTATATTTAATATACACGGCGTGTACTTTTATTTTTTCTTTTTCTTTTCCTCCACCAATTTTATTAGACCTTGAGAAATGGCTATTTATTTCTTAAATAAATGTAACTGCATTACTCGCTAATAAATATATTATTTCTCCCACAACATATTCTCTCGAATAACTAGTGTTTAAATAAATGTGATTTGGCATCCTTAAATAATTATTAAGCCACAGTTGAGAATAATATTTATTTAACTTGTTAAATTAATATTTAACTAAGATACATGGAAACACTTAGTTTGTGACCCTCTAGGCCTTTTTCTCAGTGGCATTAGGCAGAGCCTACCTAAATTCCAAGGTTAGCATCTAGTAACACACCAAGGCACCCATAGAGAAAGAAGTTAACGCTGCAATGATGTGTCACCTCCTATGAAGGCTTACCATGTAATATAATTCATTTTTATCGATATCTCCAATCAAGCGGGTTGCATGCTAGTGCAATCAACCCATGGGCTCGATTATTATTTCTTTGACTTCATGGAATTGAACTCGCCCATATCTTACCATGGCCATGGATTTATAAAGGCTATATCAATTATATCAAAGGGCCTAAGATATATACTTCTATTATGGAACAGAATGGACAAATCCTTTCTCGCATTATCTATTAATGCAGTATTACTCATGACACACCCAACGTATCCTACATTGCTGCGAACAGTGTGTCGTCACGGTTTTCGTCAATACTTATAAGTTCGTGAGTTATAATACCCATTAATAATAATCTTAAAGTGTAAGGACCAATACACACGTCCGCATATAGGAACATCCAATGACACTATGAAATGTGGATTTCCTACTGGCAGGTCTCATTCTCATAATATATTCCTGGATATTACCAAGGGCGCACACCATGAGAAGGTGCCTCAAAGTTTTATGAGTCCTCACCCCTAATGACCAGTATTATTTGTGTCCCTCAAATAATATCATCCGGCCATAGAACATTTATTCAAGAATAGTGTTATGGCACTTTCGGGTTCTCATCATAGCAGGGATCCTCTAGGAACCTTTAATGTAACAACTATCCTTAGGACATTATCACATGCATCGTTACGCAGAAGAACAATCGAGATGTGATAAGGCTTTTATTAATGAAAAAAGTAAAAATTAGTTGGTTCTAAGCTACCAACTCCAACAGACTCCCACTTGGACTATAGCCAACTATTAACAACCTTTAACCTGCTAGCTCTCACATGATATTCATGCTTCTACTGAGATAAGACTTTAGTCATGGGGTCCGTCACGTTCTCTTTCATAGACACTCTGATCACTGCAACTTCACCCCTTTGATAGAAATCCCTCAGGAGGTGATACCTCTGGAGCATGTGTTTTGTCCATTGGTATGACCTTGGTTATTTTGCAAGATCCACCGATGTAGTATTATCACAATAAAATGTAATGGGATCTTTACTGCTAGGCACCACATAAAGCTCCTAGACAAAGTTCTGAATCCAGACGGCTTCTTTGGCTACATCATAAGGCACTATATATTCAGACGCCGCTGTAGAATCGGCGACAACTGGAAACTATTCGAGCTCACAGCTCCTCCATTGAGACAGAAAACATATCCATATTGCGACTTCAGATCATTCTAATCTATCTGAAAACCAGAATCAACATACCCTCTAATGACAAACTCCTCATCTCCTCCATACACCGAGAACATATCCTTAGTTATTCTCAAACACTTAAGGATAGTCTTAACAGCAATCCAATGCTGTTCTCCTGGATCTGCTTCATATCTTCCTACCATGCTCAGTGCATAGGAAACATTAATCCTGATACATAACATGGCATACATTATGGATCCTATAGCCTAAGCGTATGAGATCTTACTCATTCTATCTTTCTCTTGTTGTGTCTGAGGACACATTTTATTATAAAGATGTAGGCCATGTGACACTAGAACCAATCCCCTCTTGGATTGTTCCATACTAAATCTATTTAGTATCTGGTCAATTTATGTACCCTAACTTAGTCCAAGAAGCCTCTTGGATCTATCGTGAATGATCTTGATCCCTAGAATGTAGGCTGCTTCTCTTAAGTCCTTCATGGAGAAACACTTTTTCAACCATTCCTTAATTGATTGTAAGGCTGGTACGCCATTTACAATAAGTAATATGTCATCAACATGTACTACTAGGATAACGACCACATTCCCATTAAACCACTTATAAACACATGGCTCACATTTGTTCTTAATGAAACCAAACCCCTTTATGGCTTCATCAAATCGAATGTTCCATGACCTGAATGCTTGATTCAATCCATAAATGTATTTATGCAACTTGCATACCTGTTTGGCTTCACCTGGTGTCACAAACCCTTCTGGTTGTGTCATATAGACATCTTCCTAAAGGTTCCCGTTAAGGAATGCTGTTTTGACATCCATTTTCCAAATATCGTAGTCATGGTAAGCTGCAATGGCAAGTATGATTCTTATGGATTTAAACATGGAAACTAGCGAGAAGGTTTCATCATAATCAATTCCTTGACGTTGTCTGAATCCTTTAGCCACTAGCCTTGTTTTATAGGTGCTAACTTGACCTTCCATGTCCAGTTTTCTCTTGAAAACCCATTTGCATCCAACAGGCTTTACATCAACTGGCCCATCGACCAGAACCCGGACTTGGTTCTGATACATGGAATCGATCTCATAATTCATATCTTATATCCATCTTGTAGCTTCTGAGCTTTCTACTGCTTCCTTGTAGGATATAGGTTCATCATTGTCCAATAAAAATGATTCACCATCCTCAGAGACTAGGAACCCAATTCTATGCGGTTCTCTTACCTCTCTTGAGCTCCTACGTAGTACTTGTGTTTCTGGAACCTCTTCCACGGGGACTTGTGGAACTTTTTCCTATACCAACTCTTGTGTATCTTGACCATTAACTTCATCGAAGTCAATCTTGCTCCCACTATCCTTTTTAAGGATGTGCTACCTCTCAATAAAGACGGCTTGTCTGGAGACATTCACTTGCTTGTCTTGAGGGTTATATAGGTAATATCCTTTCGTTTCCTTAGGATATCCTATAAAGATAAACTTCGTTCCCCAGGGTGATAGTTTGTTTCCTAAGAAGGCCTTAACAAACGCCTCGCATCCCCATACATGTGTATGCGAAAAAATGGGTTTCTTTCCATTCCATAACTTGGAGGGAATTCTATTTTCGCATTAGTTGGTACTCAGTTTAATTTGTATGTTTTAGTTTGTAATGCATATCCCCAAAAGGATAATGGAAGATCTGCATGACTCATCATCGACCTCACCATGTCCAACAAGGTGCAGTTCATCCTTTCACTAACACCATTCCAATGTAGTGTATAAGGAGGAGTGAGCTAAGATAGAATCCCAGACTCCCGTAGAATATCGATGAACTCCTGGTTCAGATATTCTCCACCTCAATCCGATCGAAGCTTCTTTGTCTTCTTACCATGCTGATTCTCTACTTCATTCTTGAATTCCTTAAATTTCTCTATGGACTCTGACTTATGCAACATTAAGTAGACATATTCATATATACTCAAATCAGCAGTAAAAGTAACGAAGTAAGAATATCCACCTCTAGCTTCTACTGGAAATGGTCCACACACATTCATGTGTACCCATCCTTGAAGCTCTATGGCCCTTTCACCTTGTCCACCAAAAGGAAGCCTGGTCATTTTTTCCTGTAAACAAGCGTAACATCTATCAAGTGGTTTTAGATCAGTAGAGTCTAAATAGCCATCTTGGCAGAGCTTTGTCAAGCACTTCTCGTTTACATGACCGAGACGGTGATGCCACAACTGGGTGATGTATGAGTCATGTGAGTTTGTCTCGTTATCGATTTCCAACACTTGGTTTTTGTAATTTAATACATACAAACCATTATTTAATTGTTCCATACCATAACATACATTGTTCATATAAAAGAGACAACCCTTATTTATAAACTTGAAAATAAATCCATCCATATCCAAAAAAGATACATAAATTATGTTCTTGGTAACACTAGGAACATAATAACAGTTATGTAAAACCCAAATCATACCAGTCGGCAATGAGTGGTGGTAATCTCCAATAGCCAACACAGCCAGCCTTATGCCATTGGCAGCTCAAAGATCCACCTCTCCTCTGCCAATCTTTCTAAATCTAATTGGTTCCTACATTTGAATACATATGTGAGCCCCACAAGCTTTATCTAATGCCCAATGTTTAGAAATGGAAAGATTACACTCAATAACGAACGCACCTTTAGCGTCCCCATGCTTTTGGGTGCAGTTCCTCTTCCAGTGGCCCTACTTGCCACATCCAAAACACACCACCTCCTATTCCTTTCCCTACCTCTAAATCTTACCCTTCTAGGAGAGACGGTGCTCGGGGGATTCAGACCGTTTATAAGTCTTTGGCCCCTTTTCCTTGTCCTTCCTTTTCAAGTTCACCATAAGGACTGCAGGTTTGTCACGCCCCATGTCCTTTTATAACTGGCGAATCAAGGTCAGAAGCTCTGATATACTCTTCTCATTGTCGCTCATGTTATAATTGATAATGAAGCTAGAGAAGGTATTTAGTAGTGATGATAGGATAATATCTGTACGAGACTCATATGGGAATTCAATCCCTAAGATGTTCAGGTGTTCAATGTATCCAATAAGCTTGACTACATGAGGCCCAACTGGCGCAGACTCTCTAAGCTTAGTTGTAAACAATGAATTGGAGATCTCATATCTCTCTTTTCTCTCCTTTTCTAGGTAGATATCCTTAAGGTGAGACATAATTCTATACACGTCCATGTTTTCATGTTGCTTCAAGAGCTCATTAGACATGGCCGATAGCATGAAACACTGGACATCTATGGCATCATCCATTTGTTTCACGTAGAGCGATATTTCCTCATCACTGGCCTCTTTCCTAGGTGCAACTGGAATAGGCTCTTCCAGCACATAAAATTTCCTCTCGTGGCGAAGGATGACGCGTAAACACCTCTTCCACTCTTGGAAATTGGTGCCAGTGAGAAGGTTTTCCTTCTCGAGTATGGTGCACAATGATATGTTTGAAGTCATTTTCTTGATGTTTCTACAAATTAAGATGAGAAAAGGTTTAGTACTTTTTAACAAAAATGAGACAAATAAATAAATTAATACTTATTAGTCTCCCACTATTTTATCGAAATCCAATAGCCCTCACCATTGACTTCGGAATATTATGTTGCCTGAATATTCTAGTATCAAGGATCCATATTTCCCATCGCATTACCCCATCTAGGGTTGTTCAAGCAATTTGAAGGGTTTTTAGGTAGGCATTCCAAATTCCAACTACATTTAACTCGCAGTTCATTGATCCGTTGAGTGGACTCCCCGATCCTGAAATCGTTTTATTTTGGATTTCCTCAACCTTTGCCTCTTGACCACACCAAGTCCTGTTGTGGCAGTCAACCATTGATGCGAACCAAGTTAGGTCAACCCAAAACCTTGAATTAGAATTCCTCGATAATTGAAATCACCCCAACTAGGGATGGTCAAGCACTTTGAACTATGGTTTGATTCTAACCAAGATTATGGAAGGCTATACTGACTTAATATTTATTTGAGGGATTTTATCCTTATATGTAAATTTCCAATTTATTATCTATGATTACATTTTTGTTAATATTAATTGGGATATAATTAAGTGATTAACCATGTATAAGATAATATTTGCGCATAAGCTGGTTTTATTTTAGTTTCATCTTGCATGCTTGTTTAATTCATTAATTGTGTGATCATGATAACACACCCACAATAAATAAACCATGCAACTGACAGAAATAGAATAAATGGTATAATAATGAGCTTGTTCTTTTGGTTAGTTTATCTAGCGGTTGATAAACTAACCCAAGACCTAGGGGAGAAAACACCTTGAACCTCTTGGGTTCATGTTTACAGCTTTCCACATGTCCGCATTTGTATCTCCTTGGATTGGTTTCACCTTGGATCCTGACTTGAGCCACCTCCACTAGCTTGGGAGCTCCATCCATTACATATTCATTTATCTCACACACAGGTGAGGGGTAAAAATGGGTTTTTACATAAAATAATCCTTGGGCGCACATTCCCTACATATTAATGAGGAGAAGGATCGTAGGCCATCAAATTTAATTTAAATAAATTAATTAAAAGAAACCATTCACATACAAAGTTCTAGGTCTAGCTCATGATCATACATACATGAAACTATATTTATGTATAAATAAAACTAGCATTCAATTCTTTAATGGTTCTTGTTTAAGATAAATCACACTCGAATTAATTAATTATCTTTAATTAATCAATCCTTTTATCTTAAAACCTTTTTCTGAATTTCCTTGAGATTCTCATCCATCATAATATTAAATAAATAAATTCATTTAAAATTATCCTTGTACGTAACTTGTACCTTGGAGGCAACCCGGTGAATTCTTGTTCATTGCATAATTTGAACGAGTACACAACGTGTAGTTTTGACTAAACGTCATGTAATTTTTTTCATCGTCCATATGAAGTACACGCCCGCAGACATGGGGTGTTAATGTACTTCGGAAATTTTCAGAGTACACGGTGTGTTCAGTGGGAAACACGCCGTGTAGTTTCTGCATTACACGGTTTCCAGCCGGGCATGCCGTGTACGGGGTACACGGTCCAACCCAAACCCAAAGGGACTACACGTCGTGCTCATTGGACCACACAACGTGTA
This sequence comes from Viscum album, assembly GCA_963277665.1. Classification (NCBI taxonomy): domain Eukaryota; kingdom Viridiplantae; phylum Streptophyta; class Magnoliopsida; order Santalales; family Viscaceae; genus Viscum; species Viscum album. The sequence goes on along the minus strand of OY728167.1, from coordinate 853,758,685 downwards.
ATCCGAAAACTGTGTGCCACCTGTTTCTGGTCAACACATGGTGACATTAATGAATTAGATAGGATCCAATACACAGCCTGATTTGGCAGATCAGTCCAATGCATGAATCTAGACTACACAGCGTGTACTTCCGAATACACACTGTGTATTCTGGGGTTGTACAGCCATAAATTTTTGGCTCCTCCGGATGAGTTCCTCTATTTTATTTTAATCAAAATTAAAAGAAAAATTTATTTCATTGAGTTGAACGAGAAAAGATGGTGGAGGAACAGATCTTTAGATTCATATTTTTTGAACGATTAAACTTGAATTGAAACAACTAAATTATTAAATGCGTAAAACATCAATGAAAAACTAAATAATTATAATCAACGATATGAACCATCTAATTCCACTTGTTGGTTTCGAGTGTAGCAGAAGCACATTGGTGGGTTTTCCCAACATTAATTTTAGCATTAAACAATGTTCAAACCGAGATCCATCATGATATAAAACGCCGGATCTTCGGAATAGAACGAAAAACGTAAAACAAAAGGGGAATCCCAGAACCATAGAGATAGGATCATCATAGGTTGGTTATAATTAATTTAATTAATTCACAAGAATTACTTTGGTGTAATTCTTTCTTTGTTGATGTGTCCGGTCACGATTCGGTGATCCGTTATTGCGTCATAGAATCCAACTGTAGGATTCCTCTAGCAGTGATCCACACGTGTTCCACATATCTCCGGACGTCGCCAAAGGGTTCTCTGGCTGATAGCGTGGAAGAACCTTCGCATGCGATGTCCGCCTTCGATATCCTTGATCTCTCAGTCTTGAGAGAATTCTTGGAGGATAGAGTTCTTTCGGGCTTGAAATAATTCTTTAGAATTGTTGTGCATAACGATTCTCTTGTAATGCAAAGGTGTTGGGGTTGTGAGGATATTTATAATTGGGTTTGTGGTTACAGAGTTATGACAATAAATAAACACGTTATGCGTTTTATTTATTTCATTAACTCTTATTGGAAACCCCCATGTCGAATCATTAATTCCATGACATGTGCCCACGCTGATTATATCATTTAATAAAAAAAAATATTATTCCTCAAAATCCCGACTGGAAAAACTACACAACATGTAATCATTAATACACGGAATGTACTCATTCTCCATAAAACTACATGGCATGTATATTTAATATACATGACCTGTAATTTTATTTTTCATTTTTCTTTTCCTCCACCAAATTTATTAGACCTTGAGTAATGGATATTTATTTCTTAAATAAATGTAACTGCATTACTCGCTAATAAATATATTATTTCACCCACAAGATATTCTCTCAAATAACTAGTGTCGAAATAAATGCGATCAGAAATCCTTAAATAATTATTAAACCACAGTCAGTAATAATATTTATTTAACTTGTTAAATTAATATTTAACTGAGATACATGGACACACTTAGTGTGTGATCCTCTAGGCCTATTTCTCAGTGGCATTAGGCATAGCCTGCCTAAAGTCCAAGGTTAGCATCTAGTAACATGCCAAGGAACCCATAGAAAAATAATTTAACGTCGTAATGACGTGTCACCTCCTACAAACACTCACCGTGTAATATAATCCCTTTTTCTCAATATCTCTAATCAAGCGGGTTGCATGCTAGTGCCATCAACCCATGTGCTCGATTATTCTTTCTTTGACTTCCCAGAATTGAACTCGCCCATATCTTACCATGGCCATGGATTTATGAAGGCTATATCAATTCTATCAAAGGGCCTGAGATATCTACTTATGTTATGAAACATAAGGGAAAAATCCTTTCTTGCATTATCTATTAATTCAGTATTACTCGTGATGCACCCAACATATCCTACCTTGCTGCGAACAGTGTGTCGTCACAGTTTTCGTCAATACATCTAATTGCGTGAGTTGTAATACCCATCAATAATAATCTTAATTTCTAAGGACCAATACACACGTCCATAGTTAGGAACATCCAATGAAACTATGAAATGTGGATTTTCTACTGGCAGGTCTCGTTCTCATAATATCCTCCTGGATATTAACAAGGGCGCACACCATGAGAAGGTGCCTCAATGTTTTATGATTACTCACCCATAATGACCAGTATTATTTGTCCCTCTAAAATAATATCATCCAGACATAGAACATATATTCCAGAATAGTGGTATGTCACTTTCGGGTTCTCATCATTGCAGGGATCCGCTATGACACTTTAATGCAACCACTATCCTTAGGACATTAACACATGAATCGTTATGCAGAAGAACAGTCGATATGTGTTAAGGCTTTTATTAATGAATAAAGTACAAAGTAGTTGGTTCTAGTCCACCAACTCCAACATAGTATATACACCATATACAAGTAATTATGTTTATAACATAATAATATGCCTCAATGAAATGAAATTGAGACAATATCCATTACCATACGTTTCCTTTTGGTTGAATGATGTTTAACCATATTTGTAATGGTATTTAAAAAGTAATTAAATCATACCATAACTAAATTAATATTTATTATATCATATATGATCCTTTTATAACATATAATTTTCATTATGTTAACTATCGTTCGTTGTTTTCATCGTTTTAGGAGTAAATTTCCATGTTTTTTGAGTATGTTTTGAGTGGTTATTTTTTGTTCATATTAATTAGATCATAATTTTATCATACTAATAATTTTATTCACGAATTAAATATCATATATATTCATTATTTATGTATTTACATTAATCTATTAAATTTTGTTTGTGGAATGAAATACACAATTCATGGAGACGATATTTCGTACATACACATGAATGTTGTTTCAATTTTATTGTCATATAGAATGCAATAAAATGAAATTATATATATATATATATTATCAATAAAAAATCATTACTATATCATATATATCACATAATTTTTTAAAACCATCTTTAATACATTCCATGTAAATAGTGAATGAATCATATCACTTCATGAGGTCGTAGTTTGTTATACACACATACGATGTTATTATATTCCAACAAAATGGAATGCATGAAGTTATGTCTGATATAATAATAAAAAAAATAATAAGAAAATAATTAATATCATATATTTCATATATAAACTATAAATCCATCATTATTATTACCCATGAAAGGTTGTAATGGAAAAACAAAGGACATCTGTTCCTGAGGTGGTTGTCCTCCGTACACAATAATTGTTGATTTCATAACCCATATGATGGAAGTGTGTGATGTTGTACAACATAAATGTAAAATAAAAACATATATGTGTATTTAATATACATAGGTTATATATAACAATGTTATAATATGAATTAGTGGACTTGGTTATGGAAATAAAATAAAAACACTTTTAGAAGAACATTACCTCATCTTCAGGTATCCACCATAGGTTTAACTAAAACCATAAAACGATTTCATTGTTGTTAAATTAAATTTTATAGGATTATTTAAATGGTGTTGGTGAGTTATTTGGGTAGGTACTGGCTGACCTAAATTTATTTTATGTTTTTTAGTGGAGTGGATAGTTGGTGGCTTTTTATAAGATGATTGAGTCGCACTATTTGTATTTTTTGAAAATGAATAATTCCACCCACACTTTAATCGTGTAAAGTTTCTCAAATAATTATTAATTAATGATATTATATTGTATAAGGTTAAAATATTTCCATAAAAATCATGTTGGAAAAATATCTAGGTCATTTGGCGCCTTATATTTACAGTTTAGTCCCTTGGTAAACTTGTTTGTCTTTGAACTTCTATACATATTTTTAACTTCATCCACTAATAATTTTGGTGAAAAATTATGTTTTCCTTATTATAAAATATATATTATTATTATCCCAAATATGGAGTCAATTTTTCCAAATTCAATCCACACATATATAAAATATTAAATAAAAATTAATCTCAAAGATGTGCTTGCAAGTGGGGTTTTTAAGATGAAATTATTGAAAATTTTACTATGTTTAAATATATAAATTCAATATGAAAATGATTAAAAATACCTAAATTGGGTTTATATATGTATAATGGATGTAGAGACCCAAATATTGATGTACATGGACATTACATTACTTTTTCGGAAAACTTAATACATGAAAAAAACAGACGCCCAAAGACCGTATTAGTTTAGTGTCTTTGGAAACTCGGAACAAAATCTTCTAATCAGGTGAAAGATCATCAACATCTCCCATAAGTTTCTTCCCTTTTTTTAACCTAAAACCAGTATTTATATCCTGGGGAAAAAACATAAAAAGGGTTACCTCAAATTCTCATTAAGGGTAAATATGGGGAACATAAAACCATCCATAAACATTTGAACATAAAAACATGAACATAAAATATAAACATCAAAATCTTGAGAAATGACATAAAACATGGCATTACATAAGTAATAGATCATAAAGGAACATTAATAATGATAATATAGCATGGGAATAAAACATGTAATTGTGAAAAACCATTAAGCACATAATATGTTTTCTATAGTAGCCAAGTCATTGCTTCCAAGACCATAATAGTGGACAAAGCCCATTATTGAACCGGGTTTACTTGCCATTCAAGCCATGTATCACTGAACCAAATTTACTTGTTGTTCCAGCCATTTCCATATCATGATATATAAATCTTTATCTAATGCATTGGGGGGAGATATAGGTCCCACCCATCTCATAATTAAAAAATTCTTATGTGTGCCACAAAATCATAAATCCAACATCATTGCATAACCCATGTAATAAAAATGGGATTCTTAAACATCATTCCATCATAACATAATCCATATATGATAAAGGAATTCATAAAAATAATTCCATCATAACATAATCAAATAAATTTAATAATAGGAATAGAAATAGAACCCTATATTGTCTTAGATGGAAAATAATTTTGATAAAACACTTGAACTCCATTCCCAAGGAAAATATCCTTTCTTCATCAAAGACATTTTTCCTTTCTCAATATGTCATAAAATTTGAAACTAAAAAAAGTTAATTGAAAATCAACTTAAAAACGTGTAAAGGAATCTTCATGGAAATAAATTTCTATGAAAGCATAAAAATCTGTTCATGCCGTATAATTTAATAAAACATTCTTCTTGTACTTTGGCCGGAAAAGTCAAAAAGTATCTCATTCTAAAAACGAAAAAATATTCCTTTCGTATATTTTACTAAAAATTCACCAATAGGTAAAATTGGATTTAAATAATTTTAGTGGGATAATATTACATATTTAGGAAACATGGATGTGGATGATAAATATTCCCCAGTAAATACAGAAGTATAAAAAATATCAAATAAAAATTGGGATTGAGAGATTTTCCCTTACCTTAGGTCCGATATGCTTTGTACATATCCAAACCTCTTGTATAATTATTTAAATAAGGTCATTGAATTATTCCAAAATCATATTCACTGTTATGATATCATATATGGTCATATTCTTATCTTCTTATTAGTAGTATTTCATCGCTACTTGTTATTCGGGTGTTCATTACTTTATGTTCTTATGCGTGTTTTGTCGAATAAATTCGTATTACACTTTTTTGGTTATTGATAAATCATTTACATAATGGTATTAGTGTAATTTATATCATATTTATTGATTCAATACATTTATATAATCATTATTCAATGAATATCATGTAGAACGAGTCACATCACATCGTGGGGACGGTAGGTCATACGTGCGCACGAGCGATGATATCATTCCCATGATTGTGGAATGGTATTGAAGTGTATGGTGTTTAATATTTCAGAATCAATATCACTTTAAAATAATCATATATAGTTATTTCTTCCATCCTTATACCCATCCATGTATGTTAGTGATGTAATAAAATATTACACCACGGCGTGGAGACGGTAAGCCGTACGTACGCACGCGTGGTGATTTCATTTTTTTATAGGATGGGTAGAAGATATAGTATGGTTGTTTCATATTCATAATAAAATATCAGTATACATGTGATAATAGAGTTATTACTTAATAATGAAAAAACTCATATAGAGGAAGTTGGAGAAGAAATAAGTTTGAAAGAATCGGTAAAGGATATTACTTCTTCTTCGACGCGCCTCCTCTTAACCTCCTCTTAGGGCCCTAAAGTTGGTCTTTGTACAATACCAAGACCACTATTAGTATTATAGGGATTTTGATAAGTGAAATGTTCAGGGATTGGACGAATTTGAATGCTCAAAATGGTGTGAAGTTGAGAGGGAGGAGGTTCTCTTTTATAAGGGAGGAGAGGGGCACCTTTGGAAATATAAAATATATTAATTTATAATAAACTAAAACCCACTTAAAAACCACAAAAAATGACTCAATCTGAAGGTGAGATGATATAGGGTTGTAATCTTATCAACCAATTACATTTAGACATGTTTTATGTTTATTTTAAACCTTATCATTTTGATTAATCCTTATTGAATCTATTTAATTTTATTTGTGGTAATAATATTGTAAATTTTAAATTGTTATAAATACATTCTTATATGTTGTCAATTTACCATAATTTGATACTTTATAACATTTTCGAGGATATAAATTTCAATTTTTTATTTCTAAATATTTTTTTGGTTTTTAAATAATTTAATAATATGTTATTTTTATAAAATACCAATAGTTTAAATTTTGAAACTCTTCATTTATTTGAATTAAAAAAAATACACACAGATAATATATTCGAACCAAAACATTTAATAGGTTCCTAAAATATCATATTCTTCTAGAAAATTCGTGGATCATATTAATTAGTTCACATAATATTTATTTTAATATTTTTAAAACCTTTTATTTTATATTTCACTTAATAAAATAATTAATACAAAATTTTTTTATAATTATTTAATATACTTATTTATTTCATAAAAATTAAAAATAAAATACTAAAATTAATAAAAATCTAATATATTTTAGAATAATACTTTTAGTCGAATTTATCTTCTAAAACAATATACTTTTAAAATGTTATGTTTATTAAATTATGAAGGTGACAACTTTGACATCATTTAAATAAAATAATATAAGTGTCATAATCACTCTTATAAGGATCAAAATGGTCAATAATTAGACCTTTTGATGCTTATGGTTTATATTTACATTAAAAATTAGTTTTGATCTGGTTTTTGGGCCTTTAATCGGTATTATTAGTTTAATAAAAACTATATTATTGATTTTTCACTAAATAAATAATTTCTGAATCATTAATATATAATATATTCAGGTAATTATATATTTTTTTAAAATTACAAATAAATTTCCATGATAATGAAAAAAAGTTTAGATTTAAAATGAGTATTTATAACCAACTTTATATTCTGTATAACCTTATATTAAAAATAATATATTTATCAATGTTTGAGTGAGACATATTTCACTTTCATTTAAATAAAATAAATTAAAGGTCTTAATCACATAAAAGTGGGTTCTAATAGATACCATTTCGACCCAAGTATATTTTAGGACAAAATATAATCGACCAATTATATTAGGACAAGTGTTAAGATAATTTTATAATATTATATTTACCCTTAATTACCTAATTTATTTTTTAACTATGGTAAATAAAATTTACCTTAGTTTCTATTCAGAATGCCCAAAAATAAAAAGTAGCCTATTAACATAATTTGGACCTACTGATTCCAAATATAGAATCCATTTTTCCAAATTCTAAACACATAAGTTTCAGTAATTAATTTAAAATTAATCATGTTGTTGAAAAAATGGGGTTTTGTTTAAAACATTGTAAAAAATTGAATTGATTTTACCTACGAATTCATTGTAAAATTAATGATAATTACATACATTATATTAAATGTTAAAAATATATTCTATTTATACTTTAAAACAATTTACTATTATAATTTAACCATATAAATTATCTCGATGAAAAAATTTGTTTTTAAGTAACATGTATCATGTTTTTACTATTCATCAAAATAAGAACTTTGTCAGAAAAATATGAAAACTTAATCCAATGTAAATTTTTATATCCTGATTCAAAATAAGAAGTTTATTTTTTAAAATTGAAATTATAAACTTTTCAAAAATTAGATTTAAAATGTGTGTGCCATAAAAAGGCGGAAAAACTGTATTTTTTTAGAATACTTCTTTTATCCGAAAAATTGATTTTGTTCTCATACCTCATTTTAGAAAATGTGGAAGATGAATTATAATATTATAAAATTCAAAATTCGGTTAATACTCTTCATAACATATACTTCATAATAATATTATAACAATATATCATCGTCTAGTGAAACTCGGTATTGCGTACAACACACGCTATTGAGGAAGGTCGGTCATGCGTGTAATGCAAGCAATGTCATGGTTGCATATAGTGAAAGCTTTCTTTGGTGTTGCGTATAACATGCTAAAAATATAGTTCACTTATACATTGATCAAAATCTATACTTGGTGTTGTGTAAAATGAAATATCATTCAAAATAACATGGAATTGTGTGCATCACAAACTAATAATAGTGTTGCGTATACTACAAGCTAATACAGTGTTGTGTATAGTGCAAGCTAATCTTGGTGAAGCGTACAACAAAATACATCCAAAAATTTAAAAGGAATAATTCTCATAAAATCTCCGGGTGTTACATTCTAACCCCCTTAAAATGAATTTCTCCCTCGAAATTCATCGGGGTTATAAATGGTTTTCTACATGAAATTTTCTTACATAGAAACCCACATCGTAAAAAGGAATACTAAAATATCATTTTAAAAAGGAACATTAGAAACATAACAGATACTCAAAGTAACTCATCATTGGGTTTCCACATAGGATAACGTAAGTGAAAACATGGATATAGAAGAGAAATCGAACCATCAAATTTTGATGAAGAGTGGTAGAGAACATGGCTATGAAAAAACAAACAATCACAAAGCCATAAATGTGTGATGATCTAATGTGCCATTTGATTCATCGGATATGAGAGTACTAGGACAACATTTTTGTTTTCCAAGATCATTTCCCTAACGTTGATGAATTTTTACATAAGGAGAAATACTTACATGATTTTAGTGTAATATAATCATTGGTCATTCCATGAACAATTTAAACTTCATCTCTTATTTAAAGAAATGTAGTTGAATTTTTCATCCTTGAAGTACTAGAAGATCATGTGTAGAACAATAGGTCATTCCATCTGTCTCAAACATAAGGTTAGAAAATGTTATTAAATATACATAAGTCCATCTATGGTGAGATTAATCTTATGTAGTTCCAAGAATGGACATATACTTCATCTATCGTAATGATTAATAAAATAAAACTAGTTTCTATTAACCAGGGACTTCCTGTAGGCCAGTGGTTAGAAATAAAGGCCTATCACACTTCTATTGTGGGTTTGATTCCCGCAACCTTGTCCGACATGATGGGTTGTCATCCATCATGCAGGTTTTCCTTTTTCTAATACATTACCATTATAAAATTCAAGAAATAATATCGAAAAAAGGTTTTACCCTTGAACAATACAATATGATGTCCAACTTAATCCTTTCCAATCTTTAGGCTTATCCAAAATACTTCTATCAAATCTCATAGTATAATTTAAATGATTTCTAGAAATTTCATCTACCGAGCATGTGAATAACATCCTTTATCCCCCATATATTATACAATATATCTTGTTGGTCACATTCCAAACATGTGAATACCTTAACCATATATTATCTTGAAAAGTGAATACCCATTGAACCTTAGTGAAAACATGAATGCTGTCAAAAGTTAACTCTTTCCACATACCAAATCATAAAATTTCTATATACTCAAACCATGATATCACTTTTTCCTTATATCAGTCATGAACTCATTAGTACTATCAAACATATTATTATCTCCTTATCCCTTCATTATGTGCATATCATCTGCTTTCCAAAAATATTTCAATCCCTTTTCATTGTTACCGGTACCATATAATTATTGAAAACCGCAATAAACCAATACATAGATATTCCAATATTCCACGATACTATAAATGAGATTCCACAACATTATTTTGGAATCCTGTTACATAAACACATAATCATTCCACCACATCACTGTCATAATCAACATCGCCAATAGTGATCTCATGTGACTTCCCTATCCTTTTCCTTAAGAGTTTGTTGATTTTGATCATCATTAACCAATGGATTAGGGCATTGGTTTGGATAATTCCCCATTTCCTTGCACTTGTAGCACTGAAGTGTTGGTGGAGCGTTCTCTATAGTATTTTATCTATTCACGTCATTAGAAACCTTTTTCCCAATACTTCAGCACCCAACTGCTCGATGACCATCTTTTCCATACTTGAAATATTATCTAGTGCCTTTTAGAGAATCTGCACCATGCTTCTTTCCACACATTGAGAATAAAAAAACATTTACCTTCTTTTCACCATTATTCTGAGATTTTTACTTGAACTCCATATTTCGTTTCCTGTCAAAACCATGAGATGGATATGTAACACCAACTTCCATTTCTACCTTAATAGCACAATGCACAATTTCTTCATAGCTACTGAAGTGTCTTATATATAATTCCCTTTGAATACTTGGTTTTAAGCCTCTGAAGAATCGATCAACTTTACTTTTAGGTTGGATGATAAAGTCGGATGCATACCTTGCAAGCCTTGAAAAATTGGATTCATATATACCAATAGATTTATCATCCTTTTTCATAATCTCAATGAACTCCTTTTCCATCGTTGTTCGAAGAATATGAGGGAAGTACTTATTGAAAAACAAGTTCTTCAACTCATCCCATTTCATGGATTAGATTTCATCTTGGGGCCTTGTATTCCTAATTAGAGTCCACAATTGGTCTGATTCACCTTCTAAACGGTAAACATCCAAAATGAATTTTTCATGTTCTGAACATCGAAGTATGGAAAATATCTTTTCAATGGTACTGATCCATTGTTTAGTAACAAGTGGATCAGAAGACCCACTAAAATAAGGTGGACTTTGCCTCATGAAGGAATCAATAGAATATTGTTCCCTTCCATTCTAATTTGGAAGTCCAGAAGGATTCATAGATTGTGTAAGTATAGCAATAATATTTTTCACTCCATCTCCCATCACATTGGTTTGTTCAAGAGGACAATCATTGTATTGTCCATTACATTGATCAACACGTTTCCTTCGGGTTCCGGCTATCGTCTAAAACCCAAAAAGAATAGCATGAGAGGAAAAAAATCATTCTAAGATAACAACATAATAATGGGGGAATACCTTCAATATATAACATATTAGGTTTAATTCTATTATCGTTACCATAATTCTATGACTATAACCTATACATACATGTAACCTTTGGGACATCCATAAACATACCTTAGAAATATCTCTACGGATTTAACTAAAGTTTTTGCATCATAGTTTCCAAAGGTTGACTAAACCTTCACTCTGATACCAACTGTAGAGAACCAAAGATTGATGTAAATTGACATTACATTACTTTTGTGGAAAAATTAATACATGACAAAAATAGACATCCAATGACCGTATTGGTTTAGTGTCTTTGGAAAATCGAAACAAAATTTTCTAATCATGGTAAAATATCTTCCACATCTCCCAAAACATTCTTCCCATTTTTTAACTAAAACCTTTATTTATATCTTGGGGAAAAGAAAACATAAAAAGGGTGAGATCAAATTCTCATTAAGGTTAAACATGGAGAACATAAAACCATCCATAAACTTTTGAACGTAAAAACATGAGCATAAAATTTAAACATCAAAATCTTGAGAAATGACATAAAACATGGCAGTACATAAGGAATAGATCATAAAGTAACATTAATCATGATAAAATATCATGGGAATAAAACATGTAATTGTTTAAAACCTTTAATAACATGATATTATTTCCATAGTAGCAAAGGCATTGGTGCCAAGACCATCATAGTGGACAAATTCAATTACAGAACCGGGTTTACTTACTATTCCATCCCTATATTACTGAACCAGATTTACATGTCATTCCAGCCATGTCTATATCATGAGATATAAATCTTTACCCAATGAATTGGAGGGATTTGTAGGTCCCACTCATCTCATAATGAAACCATTCTTATGTGTGCCACAAAATCATAAATCATACATCATAGAATATCCCATGTAGTAAAAATGGGATTCATAAACATTATGCCATCATAACATAATCCATATATGATAAAGGACTTCATAAAAATAATTCCATCATAAAATAATCAAATCAATTTAATAATAGGGATAGAAACAGAACCCTATATTATCTTAGATGGAAAATAATTTTTATTAAACAATTGAACTCCATTCCTGAGGAAAATATCCTTTCTTCATCGTAGACAATTTTCCTTTCTCAATATGTCATACAATTTTAAACTAAAAGAATTTAATTGAAAATAAACTTTAAAACGTGAAAAGGAAGCTTCATGGAAATAATTTTCTATGAAATAATAAAAATTTGTTCATGCCGTATTAGTTAAAAAACATTCTTCTCGTACTTTGGTCGGAAAAGTCAAAAAGTATCTCGTACTGAAAACGAAAAAAGATTCCTTTCATATATTTTACTAAAAATTCACCAATACGTAAAATTGGATTTAAACAATTTTAGGGGGATAATATTACATATTTAGGAAACATGGATTTGGATGATAAATATGCCCCAGTAAATACCGAAGTATAAACAATCTCGGATAAAAATTGAGATTGCGAGATTTTCCCTTACCTTAGGTCTGATATGCTTTGTACGTATCTGAACCTCATGTATAATGATTTAAACAATGTCATTGAATTATTACAGAATCATATTCATTTTTATGATATCATATATGTTAATATTCATATCTTCTTATTAGTAGTATTTCATTGCTACTTGTTATTCGGGTGTTCATTGCATTATGTTCTTATGCGTGTTTTATCAAATAAATTATTATTCCCCTTTTTAGGTTATATTATACATCATTTAAAGAATTGTATTAGTTTAATATATATCATATTTATCCATTCAATTCATTTATATAATCATTATTCAATGAATATCATGATGAACGAGTCGCATCACATCGTGGAGACGGTAGGCCTTACGTACGTACGAGTGATGATATCATTACCATGATTGTGGAATTGTATGGTGTATAATATTTCAGAATCAATATAAAATAATAATATATAGTTATTTATTCTATTCTTATACCCATCCAAGTATATTAGTGATGAAATAAAATATTACACCACTACGTGGAGACGGTAAGACGTACGTACACACACGTTGTGATTTCATTTTTTCATAGGATGGATAGAAGATTGAATATGGTTGTTTCATATTCATAATATAATATCATTATAAAATTGATACTGGAGTTTTTACTTAATAATGAAACAACTCATATAGAGGAAGTAGGAGAAGAAATAAGTTTGAAAGAATTGGTAAAGGATATTACCTCTTCTTCGACGCGCCTCCTCTTATCCTCCTCTTAGGGCACTAAAGTTTGTCATTGAAGAAGACCAAGACCTATAGTAGGTTTATAGGGAAGTGGATAAGTGAAATGGTCAGGGTTTGGACGAATTTTAATTCTAAAAAATGTTGTGAAGTGGAGAGGGAGGAGGTTCCCTTTTAAAAGGGAGGAGATTGTCACCTTTGGAATCCTAAAAAATATTAATTTATAATAAATTAAAACCCCACATAAAAACCTCAAAAAATCACTCAATTAGAATATGAGATGATATAGGGTTGTTATATCATCAACTAATAACATTTAGACATGTTTTATGTTTATTTGCAACCTTATCATTTTGATTTATCCTTATTTAATCTATATAATTTTATTTGTGGTAATAATATTATAATTTTTAAATTCTTATAAATATATAGTTATATGTTTCCTATTTACCATAATTTGATACATTATAACCTTATAGACCATATAATTTTAAATTTTAAATTTTTAAATATTTTTGTAATTTTTAAATAATTTAATAATATGTTATTTTTATAAAATACCAATAGTGTAAATTTTGACAATATTAATTTATAAGAATTTAAATGAAATACAAACAGAGAATATATTAGAACAAATATATTTAATAGGTTCCTAAAATTTCATATTCTTCTATAAAATTGGTGTATCATATTAATTAGTTCATATAATATTTAGTTTAATAATTTTAAAACCATTTATTTGATATTTCTCTTAAAAAAATAATTACGAAAACATTTTTGTATAATTATTTAATATACTTATTTTTTTCATAAAAATTTAAAATAAAATAATATGATGAATATAAATCTAATATATTTCATTGGAATAATTTTAGTCGAACTTAACTTCTAGAACACCCTACTTTTAAAATGTTATGTTTATTAAATTATGAAGGTGAAAACTTTGACATCATTTAAAAGAAAATAATTTAAGTGTCATAATCACTTTTTTTAGGCTCCAAATGGTCAAATATTATACATTTGGATGTTAATGGTTTAAATGTACATGGAAAATATGTTTTGGTCTAGTTTTTGGGTTTTTAATGGGTATTATTAGTTTAATAGAAACAATATTTTTGATTTTTTACTAAATAAATAATTTCTGCATCATTGATGTATACGCTATTAAATTAATTATATATTTGTTAAAAATTAAAAATATATTACTGTGATAAATAAAAAGATTTTATATTTCAAATGATAATTTATAACAGAATTTATATCCTGTATAACCCTGTATTAAACATAATTAAATTATTAAAGTTTGAGTGAGACATATTTCACTTTCATTTAAATAAAATAAATTAAAGGTCTTAATCACATACAAATGGGTTCTAATAGATACTATTTCGACCCAAGTATATTTTAGGAAGAAATATAATCATCCAATTATATTAATAAAATTGTTAGGGTAATTTTATAATATTATTTTTATCATTAATTACCTATTTTACCTTTAACTAGGGTAAATAAAATTTTCCATAGTTACTATTCATAATGGCCAAAAATAAAAAACAGACTATTAACCTAATATGGACCTACTGATTCCAAATATGGAATATATTTTTCCAAATTCAAAACACATAAGTTGCAGTAATTAATTTAAAATTAATCCTAATGACGAAAAAATGGGGTTTTTTTAATACATCGCAAAATATTGAATTGATTTTACCTATGAATTCAATGTAAAATTAATGATAATTACATACATTATATTAAATGATAAAAATATTTTCTATTTATACTTTAAATAAATTTACTATTATAATTTAACCATAAAAATTATCTTGATGAAAAAATTTGTTTTTAAGTAAAATTTATCGTGTTTTTACTATTCATCAAAATAAGAACATTGTCAAAAAAATATCAAAACATTATCCAACGTAAATTTTTATATCCTGATTCAAAATAAGAGGTTTATTATGTAATATTGAACTTATAAACATGTCAAAAATTATATTTAAAATGGGTGCGCCATCAAATGGCGGCAAAACTGCATTTTTTGATAAATACTTCTTTTATCCGAAAAATTGATTTTGTTCTCATACCTCATTCTAGAAAATGTGTAAGATTAATTATAATGTTATAAAATTCAAAATAATGTTAATACTATTCATAATGGCTAGTTCATAATAATATTATAACAATATATCATTGTATAGTGAAACTCAGTATTGCGTACAACACACGCTATTGAGGAAGGTCGCTCTTGCGTGTAATGCAATCCAAGTTAGGGTTGCATGTAGGGAAAGCTTCCTTTGGTGTTGAGTATAACCTACTAAAAATATATTTCAATTATACATTAATCAAAATCTATACTTGGTGTTATTTAAAATTAATTTTATTCGAAAGAACTTGAGATTGTGTCCATCACAAGCCAAGAATAGTGTTGCATATACTACAAGCTAATACGGTGTTGCGTATAGCGCAAGCTAATCTTGGTGAGGCGTACAAGAAAAGACATCAAAGAAATTAAAAAGAATAATTCTCCTAAAATCTCGAGTTGTTACAATGGAACTAATTTTTTTAATGAAAAAATTTATATATGATTTAACATTATAAATTAATTAGATGAAGAAGTACTTTTCGATTAAGATTCAATAATTTTCACTATTCATAAAAAAATGGAAATTCTATATAAAATAATAAAAATTCACCCTAGGATAATTTTAACATTACTATTTAGAAATGTAGTTTTTTTCTTCAAATATAATTTATAAAATAGTCAATGTATAGTTTTAAAAAATTGTTCCATTAAAAGGTGACAAAACATCCATTTAAAAAGTACATCTTTTATTCATAAAGATAGAATTGTTCTTATCATATGCCTATAAAATCTATGGGATAAATTTCCAAAAATATATATATAATAAACTAATTTAATAAATATAATCCACTAATATTATTTAATTTTATTTATCATGATTAAACACATTTTCCATATAATAATAGTTTAAAGACCAATTCTTTATATTCAATTGGTTTTTATATTTATCTTTAATTATCTGGTAACAAATTAATTCTTATTTATATTTTTGTAATTTTTTAATCATATTCATAACAACTAATTTAATTTCAAGTAGATATTTTTTATTTTATATAATATCAATTTTATTTGGTAAAACCTAGTCTTGATATTAATGTGAGTTATTAAATAAACTCATTATTATGTGTAATGACAGAAAAAACATAGAGTTTCATGCATTAAAAGAAATATCATAGGTTGAATTTATTTAAAATAATAAATATTTAATAATGTATCAGTATGTTATATTCATTTATTTTTTTGGTTTTTTGTTTCATACTTGCTATTGAATAAAATTTTATACCTTTATGACTTCGTGGTGTTACATTCTCCCACCACAAATAAATTGAATCCACACATTTTAAAAATTAGCTTGTTAATCTAAAGATTGACATTTGAATGTTATATTATAATAAAACCCCACATAATAAAAGGGTTAATAATATATTCTCCTAATAAGATAGAGTTATAACTATATAGGTCACATAGAATAACCTATAACTAGGATTCTATATAGGGTAACATCGGTGGCATGTGAATATGTGTACATTGAGGTAAAGTGAGAAAATTTATAGTCATATATTAGGGTCATTGATGAAAAATTATTGAATGATCAATGTAATGAGGAGGGCCTAAAATCCATAGACATGTGATGATTTAAAAGTCTATCGGTTCCATAGAGATGAAGTTATTATGATAACATTCATTTAATATCATTTTCCTAATGTTTACTAATTCTTTTAGGTATTAGAATATAGTAAAATATACATACGCCCTCTGGTTTTTCTTCAATCAATTTCTAATTAATCTCTTACTAAATGAAAAAAATATCCAAAAAATATTTATTTATGACTGAATCTATAAATTTTACTTTTAATGGATCATAAGATCCATAAAAAATTTAAAATTATTTTCATATATCATTAGCTATTTTTAAAAACTAATGTGGTTAATAAATTAATCTCTAAAAACTAAATGTAATGTTAATGGTTCGTCATTAATAATTAGTCATCAAATTGTTTAACTAAAAAATAACAACTTATTATCCAGGTAATCACATTTTCTAGAGGTAGACACAAACCCCTTATCATCCTCTAATCATATGTTCAAGTCCCACAACCTTTACAGACATGATAGGTTGTAAACCTGCATATGGGTTGTACTTTTTATAAAATATATAAATATAATTCAAATAAATTTCCCATAAATTTTACTAAAATACATAAAATAAAATAATAAATTTAATAACATTTTATCTTATGGTTTCAAGACAATTTATTTATTTATTTGAGAAAATTATAATTATCATATTTTTCATTTATTTCAATGTCATTAATGATCATATCAACACTAATGGTTATAAATATCATTAAACTGACGTCTATTAATTGTATTGGGATTATATATCTCATAAATTTTCCACTAAAACATATAATGGTCATAAATGTTTCACAAAATGTCCTTAATCTTTATAGACACCCATCATATAAAACCTGAAAAGGATATTTAAGACAATAAACCTATGATCAACCTTATACTAATTAACCCATGATGGTATTAGTAACTCTTAAGCGAATGATGCCTTATATGATTCTAATATAATCCAAATATTTCTTTATTATTCTTATAACCAAAATAATATTGGTAAAAATATTCAATAATTTATTTTGTGAATCAAAATACATAAATAATTCGTCTATTTGTTTCCACTTAGGTCATCCCATGTTCTTTGGGAGACTCTTTAGAAGGGGGATTGAATCAGGTAATACATGTGATCCCATCATTTATGACAATGAATAATAAATAGATCCTTAGGATATGATGTATTTCCCTTCATAGTACTCTTCATTATCCTATGAACTTATTTACATTATTCCCTCCTTTTACCAATATAACGAATTTATTAATTCCATTCAGACACTTTATTGTGTGTCACCTCCCACATTTCAAGCATTATGAATATCAGTCCATTATTCTCTATGGTCTCCACCACTCATGTTCTTAGTAAACTCCATCCTGGTCTTCAATTGTGAGTCTGGGAGTTGGTCAAGGTATATGTTGTTAATCATATTTTTGGAAAATTTATTAGTCATTAAAAAAAACTTTCAATCCAATAATTATCCCATTTGGTTTCTCATTTTCACTTTCTAGTCAATCATGTTCCATATTAACTTGATCCCTTTGGGCTCCGGCCATTTTCTAAAACCAGAAATCACAGTTTAAGTAAAAATTATCATATTTACAGGACCATATAATCATTTATATGATTTATAATTCTTGATACATTATTCTCAATGTAATACATATTATTTTTAGCATATTCCATTCATTTTCAATATCTATTCACATCTTTTATAATGATTTTAATGAAAATTATAATTATCCAAGGCATACCCCATGGGAGAGTAAAAATAGGTGTGATGTAAGGCGTGTTTTCTTTACCAATGAAATAAATAGTTCAAGACCGGTGCTCCCTTTTGTAATAATTATCAATTGGAACATATGTTCCAAAACTACGGCTAGTTATAGTATCAAAATGGCTGATTTATTTCTAGGAAAAACCATATAATATTGACTTTATCAAAACTTTTGGATGTAATTTTATACTTATATTTAAAGCTTATTATAGGTCTATGTTCCATAATCTATGATGTCCAAAATCTAGTTTAAAAGGATTCTACTAAACTTTATCTGATAAAACTGTAGAAACCCAGACCCTAGCATACTTGAGCTGGTGCCTTCTACCATTACATTGACATGTGATCAAAGGAATTAAATTCAAAGAGACCAATCAGTGTAGTATTATTTTTTAAACTAGACACATACATGAGTCTCACATTGTATTTGAAATAAAAAAATTAATACATAATTAATTTTATAAAATAAAATTGTTCCATATTGGGTATCCCTGCATATCAGTCATAGTAAACTGCATGAAGTCTTGGGGAAAGGGAAAATCAATGGTGAGAAAAAATTCATATTAATGGTTAAATATAGTTGAATAAATAATTAATCAATGATAAAAATAAATATTACAAGGTAAATAAATAAACCCACATTCTATTTAATTAATAAACTAAGAAGGATGTTTGAAAATAATATAGGGAAATAAATTACTAAAATTCATTCTATTTAAATAACATTATTATCATGACATGGTGACCCAAAATTAATATAGGAATCTAAATGTAAAAAATATAATCCATTTAATAAATAAATTGAGAATGATATGCATACCTATATTTTATAATAGTGAAAATATCATGGATTTTAATAACTTAATTCTGAATGAAGAAAATGACTAAGTATTAGATGCCATTTTTCCTAGGTAAATGGAACCTTTTTTGTCCAGTCCTGTCACAAGATTGTTTAAAAAATACTGAGTAAAACCCTTTTAAATGAGGATAGACAACTGATTCATTCCACATGATCACTGATACATCAATGATATTACTTTAAATAGTCCAAACCCATGTCATAGGAGTCTAAATAATTCTTCATATTTTAAATAATCGATTTATTTCATAAAAAATGTTCCTTATCAAATATAAAAATTGAGTAAAGGATATAGATTTATCAATAGTTCCCCAGTTATTCAAAAAAGTTTTAAAGTACCGACCATATGTAAAAAAATAATTTGGGAAATAATATTACCCATGATAAATGATATGGATATTAAGGGGAAATTTATTGTTCAATTATCACAAGAAGGTGAATAACATAAGGGTAAGTTAATGAATTTTAAAATGACTATAGGAATTTACTTTCAATAATATCCTTGATAAAAATAATCATAAACCATCCAGAGAAAGAATAAGGATAGTATCAATACAACATATACCCATTTAATTGTGAATAATGTATTTTTTAGTTTATGAAATAAAAAATATCTTTAAAAACATTCTTCAGGAAAATATACCTTTCATTTTGAAATTCTAATCATAAATCCTAAAAAAAATTAAAATCCATTTCATTGAAAGAAATTTTTAAATAAAATTTTCATTAAAAATTTACCTATAAAATTGATGATGAAGTTTCAATGTAACGATGGTGGGTAATTTTGTGTATTTCTTACTATGTAATAAGAACATTACTTTTTCATTGTAAAATAGATAGAAAATATATTTTTTCAGGAAAAAACAAGAAGTTTACATTACAGAAGTTTTTTAAAAAATAAAAATTGTTACAAATCCTTTAATAAATCATTATGAAAAGGAGAAATAATTTTTTAAAATATTTTTAGAAAACATGGTTTTATGGGAAAAGATGTTTACTACCAAAGAATGAGATGGAGTCAGGTTTTCTTAAAACCCCTTTCTAAAACATTTTGAGTACCAATGAGTAGAAAAAGGTACTATAACTTGAAAAAAAATTCACGATTGACTAGAGGAAAATAAATTGATGAGGTTCATTAAAAAATTATGAAATAATTTTCTTTAATGTAAATAAATATATAAACAATGCAAAATTAAATGAGATTATGAAATAAACCCTTTCAAAGATCATAACGTTAATGTGATAATAAACCAATGAATTGAATCTATGTACAAAAAATAAATCAACATAGTTAAATCTTAAATAATAAAACATATATCCAAAAGTAATTACACAGATAATATTAGAATATCAATCATAAAAAGGAAGTAATATAACTAAATAAAAATAAATTTGGTTATCAAAATCCTTACGACTTAGAAACTCTTAATTCAAATCCCCATTAATTAAATAATTCAAATTGAAACTTTAAATACCATGAATAATGAATTACTCATTTTATTTCATGTTATTTGGTAATATATGTGGAATATTGATTTAATTAGGTGGATAACATTATAATATTCCCCAAAGATAATAAATTGAGATGAAATCCCTTACCTTACCCTTACTCCCTGTTTAAAACTATTGAACCTCACTTGTAGTGGTAATAATATTTTTATGAACTAATAAAAAAATAATATTATTATTTATTACATCATATATTATCCTTTTATAAAATATTATCCCCCATTTATTAATAATTTCTCATTATGTCTATCATTTTGGGTATTAATCGCCATGTTTTTGGAGTATGTTTTGACTTGTAATTTTTTGTTCCTCTTAATTAGATCATGAATTCATATTATACATAATTTAAAAATTGATATAAATATAATATATATTCCTTATTTATGAATTTATAGTATTCATTATTATTTTTGGATAGGAAATGAAATACATTATTCATATAGATGGTAGGTTGTACATACAAAAAAAAAATGTCGTCTCCATTTTCATGTAGTTTTGAAAGAAAGAAAATTAAATGATATATATATATATATTATAATTTAAGTATAGTTATTATTTCATATAAATAATTTTTTTTCATACATATTTAACACAATTCATGTAAAGAGTGAATGAATCAAATAACATCTCTAGGCGATAGTCCGTCGTACACATGAACGATGTTATCATATTTCCACAAATGAAAGGAATGAAAGTATGTGTGATATAATTATTAAATAAAAATATCAAAATCATAAAAGTAATTTATATTTAATAAATAAACTATAAATACATCATTATTTCAAATCATTAAGGGTGTAAATGTAAGAATGTGTGACATCAGTTCGTGAGGCGGTAGTCCACCAAACACAAAAATGATAATTTCGAAACCCATTTGATAAAAGTGTGTGATGTTTTTTGGTCATACCATTAATTTTAATATATATATATTTATTTAATATATTTATTTTAATATATAATCTTTTTATAATATGAATTCTAGGAAGTGGGTAAGGAAATAAAATAAAAACACTTTTAGAATAACATTTCATCTTCTTTAGGTATCCTCTATAGGTTTGCTCTAAAACCATAAAACTTTTGACTTTTTTTCAAAATAAATATTCCAGGAAGAGGGAAGGGACGTTGGAAATAAATTTTGGTATCTATGGTCTTATCCAATGTGGTTTGAAGTTTATAAGTGGAGAGTATAGTTTGTAGTATTTTATAAGTGGGCTCTTGTAATTTTTGAGTTGCACTCTTGTAATTTTCGAAAAGGAATAATTCCACCTTCATGTCTCTAGGACCAAATAATTTAAAATTATAAATAAAATATTCTATAAGGTTGAAATATTTCCATAAATATTTTTTTACAAGTTTCTAGGCCATTTGGGTCATTAAAATTAATGTTTAGTCACTTGGTAAACATGTTTTTATCTTCATCATTCTAATTAATTTTAACTACATTTGATACTTATTTCAGTCAAAAATGAAAATGAACATTTTAGACATTATATATTTTTATGGTTACTAATATGGAATAAATTATCCCAAATATAATTCAAATAAGTAGGAAAGTCTAATTTAATATTAACCCTTAGGGGTGATTGGGAAAGCATTTTTTTTAAAGTGAAAATGTTCAAATGTTTACTATGTTTTTTAATTTAAATTCAATTTAAAAATTATTCAAATTACCAAAATTGGATAAATATATATATTATTGAAATTTAATGACTATAAAAAATCAACAATATAATTTAACATTATAATTTTGTTATAAAAAAAAGTTTTCAATTAAAATACTATATTTTTAACTATTCATAATAAATGAAACATCTCAAAAAAATACAAAATATTAACCCTATGATAATTTTAAAACTATAATTTATAAAAGAAATTTTATTTTGTCGAATAATATTAAAAAAAGTTTCAAAATATTTGATTCATTCTAAAATCTTGGGCACCCTTTCATGTGTCAACTCCTCCGAACACACCAATCCCCCTCACATTTTATCCTTACCCACTAATTCCCCCTCACCCTATATCAATTTTTTATTTTCCATAATCCCTACACTCGTCATCTCTAATATAACTTCCCCTACTCCCCTGAATCTCTCATCATGTCCCCATCTTCATCTACCCATCACAGTCTCCTCGTATCCGACTTTATCTCTGTTTCTCCAGCACCACCACTAACCGTCAATTTTGATTAAAGTCCCCATCTCTCAGAGTTTCCGTCACCATTTATCACAAACCATATGACCCTCTTCTCAAACATAGATTCCCCACTCTCCTTATACTCACCCCCCATATCGTCATCACCGCCTCCCTGTTTCCTTCTCCCCGTCACTGAATATCTCTCTATTACCCCAACTCCACTGCAAATAGTCAATTCATATTTGGGTACCCATATCTTGGAGTTTCTGTCTCACACTCCACCAAACAAGATGATGTTTTATACATTTGTTTTTCAAATTTTTCTTATGGAATAGATATTTATGGATTTTGACTGTCTATAACAAAGGATAATATTTTCTTCTAACAACATGGTATCTACAACGTTTCCTTCTACACTAAAACAAAAACTTTTTTTTTTCAGGGAACAAAACTTGGGTTTATTCTAGTAAAGGGTTCTGAATTCAAATAGAATTTACTAAATAGAAAATTAATCTAAATATTAGTTTTATTATGAATTATTTTTCTAGAATAATAATAAACTTAGTTCTGTTAATTCATTCTATCGTATATCTAAATTTCCAGTTGCAGCTAACATGAATTTTTTAAACTACATGTGGCATTATTTTTTACTAATTTATGATACATTAAAAAATAATTTCATACGTGATTTTATCACTTATTATAATTGTTTTATTCTTTTATACATCATTAAAAATTCATTATTTAAAGGTTGTTGCAATTTGTTCTTGTAGACCCAAAATTCAGGGTTTTACACTGTCGAAAACAAAGGGGACTCACTCTGTTGATAATGACTTGGTCTCTACCATGCTTCTTATACTGAAACACTAATTTCTCAGTGAAGAAAACATGGAGTTGTTTTGGTAATGTTTTGTAAATTAAAATAAATTTTATTTCATACATAAATTATCTAATTGTTAGTTTTATTCTCAATTGTTTTTTGAGAAACATTTGAAATTTATATTTTTTAATTCCAATTATGGGATGTTTAAAATTTCAAGTTGTATGTAACATGAATTTTTTATCCATATTATTATAAAATTTATATATTTTTTTGATTTATACTATGTTAAATAATAATTGGTTAGTTGATTTTTCTCTATCTTATATTGTTTTGTTTCTTTCTTCCATATTTACAATATCATTTGTTAAAGGTTGTAAACATTATTAATAATAATTTTTTTTATCTTTAGTGAGTTTCAAATATTTCTAATTAATTCATTAATTAAATTAACCAATATATAAAATTCAAAAATGAAAGGCAATAATATTTTATCTATGTATATGTGAGTGGAATAATATGAGTTTTATTAACAAGAAGATCAATACATTTAAAAATAAAAACTATTTACCAATATTCTTAAAAAATCATACAACATATGTCAAATTTGGGTGACTATAAAACATCCATCTACAAGGGGGATAGACTACATCTGAAGGATGATAATTAAACAAAAAACTGTTATTCCTTTAGGTTTGTCTCATTTGTTTCTATACCGACATTTAATTATTATTAATCTAAATGTAAACATAAATTATTATTTACGAATTTAGTGAAATATAATCGAATTATTATTATAGGTTCCTCAGATGGATATAGTTATTCAATATCTAATTTCCATTTTCCACTTTTGATTTAAAAAACTATTCCATGTTGAGATGAAAATAGTATAAATAATTGATATCGAACTCCTTTATCAAATTTTATTATAAATGGTACATTGATTTTCCATAATTAAGTCTAAATTTCAATTTATTTGTCAAATGTTTTATCAAATAGTAATGTTAAATATTTTTTACACTCCTCTATTGGTTATTTATTTTTATTTGGTAATTTATTTAGATGTAAAAAACATGTGACTAAAAACTTGTTCACCAAATCAAAAAGGAAAATAGACCTATATGTCAAACAAAATATTTCATCAAAGAATTGGGTATGACATTAAATACCATCTTCTTAACTATTTATGCTATACTATAACTTGATTTTATTTAATGATTTATTATTTTATTCTTATTTAATGTTATAAATATATCAACCATTTTTTCATTTTCTTCATGTAAGAAGAATCATTCTAATCATTCATAAATATAATTTTTTAATGATTTATGATTTATATCTTATTTAATGTTATCAATTTTTATAAATAACTTCTTCTTTTTTTGAGAGAAGGATAATACATCTAGTAATTCATATAGTAATGTGTCATATATTTATCCCCACAAAAGGAGTTTCAATGTTGAAAATTCTATGTCAATGAATAAATGAGCACACTCGTCAAAAGGATACAATTTTAGGATACCCACTTGGGTAATCTAATATTATGTTGTAGTCATATTTTTTATTTAAATTTCAATAATATATCAAGATATAGCTAAATATTATCCAATATACATGATTTACTCACCATTCTTTAGGAGTCCTACATTACTATATGAAATTCAAAATGTTCAATGTTATTTTAAAAAGTAATAACTTTTAAACTATGTTCTCTATATATATTATGAATTATTCCATGTAGTATTCATTATAAAAGGTAGAACAACATATAGAAATGTTCATACATATTCCTTAATACATTTATTTATTAATATTATTACATGATTACTAATATAAAATTTGATACATATAGATTTCTTTGACCTATTCAATTCTCAATACATTTTTTATGTTTTGTTCTATGATGTTTTGGTTCAACGAAAGGATTAAATGATGTAGAAACCAAGATAAATCTATGTTTTCATTATTCTTCTCTCATTGGAAAATATACTTACAAATATTTCTAAATCCATTCATGTAATTGATGTCCCTTATAATATTTGATCATTATAAAGTGGCCATATAATTCTGTAGTAATATTCATGTTTAAAATATAATATTTTCCTTTACATAAATTTGTTAGAGAATTGATAACTCTATTAAGAGTAGATGTGATCCTTATGTTTACTTTCTAAATGGTCAAAACTATCATTTCATTGATATCTTATTGACACCTTATGGAATGGAACCAATGTTTCCAGAACTATATATTTTTGACTCCTCGAATTAAGATGATTATATAATTCAATTCATCAGGTACATTACAACCATTACAACCATTTATATACATGTAAAATAAAAAAATTATTATTTAAACATTTTCACATGATTTTAATTTTTTTAGATAAGAAAAAAATCAACATTCTATAAATATAATAATTATTGAGAACAACAAATATATGTATGGTGCATGTAAATAGTTAATTTTATTTTTTAGAATTGCAAGAATTTTTTTTACATCATTTAGTGTTATGTCTTTGAAAGTGTGATTTATTAGAAAGACAGACTCTGATCCACATTATTATAACATACCAGTGACCTCAGAAATCACTATACTTCAGATATTATTTAATGTTATCAATTTATCAACCATGTATTCATTTCTATCAAGGAATTAGAATACTTATCATCATTCATATATCAATGTATCAAATCATTATCAACACAATAAACATATCATTAATGAAAATTTTATAGCAACAAATACGTGAACACAACCATCATTAATAGATATCGGTATGCTGATTTCTTGAAAAATTATGTATTATGTTATACTCAAATGTTTTTCAACAAAATTAAATCATAGAGAAAAATATTTCTAAATAGTGTTCAATACACCTGATTTAATCACCATTCTTTAGGTGTAATATAATTCTAAATAAAATTAAAAATGTTCAAGGTTATTTTAGCAAGTAATAATTGAAAAACAATATCCTTTGCTTCTTCTATAATTTATACAATCCATCATTCAGTATCCATGTTTTCCCTTCATAGATCACTATCCATACATGTTCCATAATATAGTTATTTATTAACATTATAAAATTTTAACTAATATAACATTTTATACAAATATATTAATTCGACATAAAAAATTATCAATAATTGTGTACCTATTATTATGATATGTTTTCGGTTTCTGAAAAAAGATAAACATTGTAGCACCAAAGATACATGTTTGTTTCCATTATGCTACTCTCGTGGAAAAATCAACTTACAAAGATTACCGAAACCACCCATGTACATTAATTCCCATATATTCATTGATCGTTATAATGTGGCCAATGAATTGTGTAATAATATACATTTTTATAACAGAATGTTTTCCTTTAAATCAATGGGTGGGATAATTGATAACTCCCTAAATAGTGTAGGTTCTCCTAATGTTTACAGGCTCAATGGTAAAATCTATAATTTCATTGGTAGCTTATTTTCACTTTATGGAAAAGTACCATTGTTTTTACATCTATAAATTTATAAGATCTCGAATAAAGTTGATAACATAATTAAATCTATCAGGTACATTACAAACACTACAAACATTTATATACATGTAAACAGACAAAAAATTATTATTTATATTTTTTCACAATTTTTTTTATAGATGAGACAAAAATATACATTCTATCAATCAAATTATTATTGAGAAAATTAAATGTATGTTTTATGAATGAAAAATATTAATTCAACATTTCAAAATTGTAATATAATTTTTGATATCAACGTCCAAATTTGATATTTTGGCTTATTTGAAAGGGAGATTCTAATCCACATTCTTACAACTTACCAACGACCTCAAATATTTCTAGGTGATATTGGATATTTTAGTAATAATAGATCTATTTTTTTCATATAAAAATATGTGAAATAAAATTTATAGACTAACTACATCCACAATATCTTCCCTTGAAGTTACATATAAAATATTCTACTGGTGAAGATGCATATTCTAAAAATGTGTACCACAAAATTACAATCCCTGATTCTGTTAAATTAAATAATGTTAAAATGATGGTATATATTGCATGCCATCTAAAATTTTGACATAATGATACATCTTCACTCTTACATTTTAGATGATTTCATTACAATTTTTAGTGGATGCATATAAAACGGGTGAATCTCAATGTTCATGATTTATTCGATTCAATAAAAAAATTGAGTGTTGAGCAGTATTATTGGTTAAATGAATCTTATCTCAAAGATGATCATGATGGTACTTTTTGTAAAATACGTATCATTCACCCATAATATTTTACTGGTGGTCATATATACATGATTTAAAATTATGAAAATGTAATTGAAATTAATAATTGGGTTGTATATTGATATTTGTTTATAACATTTATGTGGAATACCTACATGCAAGATATTATAATGTTTCTAAAATATTATTATTTTTGTTTTGATGACTTCACAAATATACTATCATGATTTTTAAATATGAAGGTTGGCCATCTAATTAATGATCTATGGGAGGGGATATCTTTTTTGTAAAGTGAAAACCTAGTATTTTTTGCAATTTTTAATATTTCATTCAATTTTTATAGAAAAAATATTATTAAATATTTTTATTTAAATATTTTTTTATTTATATAATTATTTGAACTAGTGAATTAAAAAAATAGGCCTTTCTCATATTCACATACATGTATCTCTTCAATACACTCATAAAATGACCACTTTGGTTGATATTGAAAGGTATATTTCTACAGAAATACCTGATAAAATAGTGAAACATTAGTTGTATGAGTATGTAGCAAATATAATGATTCATGGACCCTATGGGGTTAATAACAAACATTCCCCATGCGTGAAAAATAGTCAATGTTCATAACATCTCCCTAGTGAATTTTCTTCCAATTCATATATGGATGAGGATGGGTAGAATAATAGTAAAGAATGGGTTCAAACTAGATAATTGTACTATTATTCCTTAATATATGTCAATGTTTCTTAAATACGATGCTCAAATGAATGTCTAACTGTTTGATCAATCATGTTCTATAAAATATTTGTTCAAATAGAAAAACATAGGGTACGATCATGTAAAAAACTCTCTTTATGTATCTGACTCTATAGAACACATTGAAAAATAGGATGATGAGATTTAAATTTATTATGACTATAGATATATTTCACCATGTGATTGTGAATATTAAGTTTTCAAATACATTAAAGACTCAATATAGTTGAAATATATCATTTCCACTTTCTAGGTGTAGAAACTGTATCTTACAATGATGGATGTAGTATTGAATACATTTTTTCATAAACAACAATATCATAGAATATATTCACTTCATGGATTGATGACAATGCAACATTTAATGAACCATAACATCTAAAGTATGCCTAATTCCCAATGAATGTTTTCTTCTACTCACATGATAGAAAATGGTATCCCAGAAATAGTGGATTTTCCATTGAAATATTTCATTATGCGACTCCCACTCTTTGTGAAAAATATTATCTTTGAATATTTCTTATTAAATATTCAGGTACTAAATAATTTGATGATATATTTAGTATAATTCATACTAATATGAATAATTTTATATAGTCCCATTTATTCTTGGTTTTTTTATGATTCATACTTTTTGGATTCTATTTAGGAGGCTTATTTTCGGGAAATAAGGAATTCCTTGTATATATTATTTACACAATTTTTGTTCTCAAACACATTTTTTCAACCACATGAGTTATGATATAAGACCAATAAATTACTCTCGGAATATATCTTATATAATAATAGAAATATGTTACTTATTTAAGGTATATGATTGCTTTAATTTTTTTAAGATCCCTGAAATTGAAGGAGAAGAACTTGTATATTTATAAATATCCTACTTATCTCTTAGACTTTTCACATAAATTATTTAAATTTATGACAATAATAAAGTGTTTTAGACTCTTCTCATTTATTTATCTATAAAATTATGGATACATCCTCCTATATGTTTTTTAATAAAGATTGCAGTAGTTATCTGTAGTTTATTTATATGAAGTTGATTGGTAATTTCAATATTTGGAATAAATGTTTTTGATGTATTAACTACAATAGAATTTAAATTATTTAATTTTTGTAGACTATTATATGTGAGTGATCCTTAACATAGAAATTTTAGAATATATTGGTCACACCACCATTAAGATATTTTTTTTCCCTATATAATGCCTTAATTTCTATACAATATCTCATATTATAAAATATTTCCAACTCTTTAATAGTCAATTGATACCATATTCACTAGTAGATATTGATAACATCCTTTATAGAAGTCGAATAACATTGAAACATTACCCTCCAATGAATGTTGTAGATTTATCAAATATATTTAGTGGAAATAAGTTGATTTTAGCTGAAAGAAACTATAATAGGAATCTTCTTTAAGAATAATTTAAAATTTTGAATTATAAATTGAGTTCAGAAAAAATTATGTATTTGAAAACATTCGTATATGATGTTTCATAGATAATTTTAGAGTATTTTCTAATCTTGGATACAGAGGTACTAGGAAATATTTCTTATTGAGAGCCTTAAAATCAATACTATGTTCTAACATGAAAATTGTACTAGAGGTTCCATTAAGTGGTATATCCTTCATGCTATTCCATGGTGTGATAATGGAACATTCTAAATTCTATATACTAATTGATGTTAATAAAGACTCGACATGAAAGATTCGGTATTTATGTGAGTTTGATGTACTTTTAGAAAATAAAAAATTATTTATTTGTGATGAATCACTAATGGTAGATTTTTTTCTCATGATCTTGATCACATGATGATGGATATTATCTCCTCGTAATCTCTAAATAATTTTGATTTCCCTTCTAATGGAAAAACTATTTTCCATGGTGGTGATATTTTATATATATCTCCTATAGTATAATGTTGTACCATGGCTGACATAATATTTCCATGTATCATATATTCCTATCTAATGAAAAAAATCATTCCTTTATATAGAACATGATAAATTTTTTTTCTGATGTAAGTAATACTTCTATAGGTTTACAAAATTTTGGAAATTGGATTCCTAATATTGGGGATAGGTTAGTTGGTGGGCCAAAAGAGGCAGATGTTGATTTTAAAATTTCATATGATTTCCCAGTTACTACATTTGAATAATCGTTAGATTACATTGCTGACCACACATACCACACATTAATAGTAAATTATGAAGTCCCAATGTCCTTAAAACCATGAGCTATTTTATTACCTACACAACATGTTTATAAATTGGTAATTGATTAAATTTTATCAATGATTCACAATGAAGATAATATTTATATGAGAAAAGATTTAGTTTTTAATGAATTTTTCGATATTGACACTCCTGAAAAATATATATATACCATATTTCTTAAATGGAATTAATGTCTATAGTTTCTCCGTATCATAAAATTACCTTAAAATTTGGGGTGTTGGTCATGTTTTTAATAAATGCTGATTAGTCATTTTGACATTTCAATAAAACACATTTGGTCATCAAATCTTTGGGTGATCTGTGAGTTGGAGTAGAAATTCTTACATGCACTAATTTTGGACATATGGATGTTATAACGAGTATTAATATGACAAAATCAGAATCTAAATGGTCGTTCAAGCTCCAAAGAATAAAATATCCTTCAACTATGTCATATGAAATGACTATTAATAAAATTCAAGGCCATTCCCTATCATCTATTGGGATTTTTCTTCTCTATCCCATTTTTTTTCATGGTCCACTATATGTTGCAGTTTTTAGATTTATCAAAAAAATGTGTTATTTTTTTGAAAAATGATAGTGAAAAAACAATAAATAGCTATTATTTAAATAATTTTTACAGATAAAAATTCCAAAACATGTAGTAAGTATAAATAAATTTTATTCAGATTGAATATGTTATTGTAATGACCCAAATATTTATGAATAAAATTACAATTATTATAATGCCTTATGGATATAGAAAATACATGAACTATTTTTTTGTTTAAATGATAGTTATATATCATTACCATTGATAATATAGTATTTCAATAGTGATCACATGACTAATATAAATTTACAGTTTTAACAAAATCATTTCTACATAGACAAAAGAAGGTGATGACCTCATCCAATAGACTCGAGATGTATGAAGCTTATTCACCAGAGCTCGAAAAAATGTCAGAGTCATTGGGCTTTTCTCTTGAAAATTTCCAAGTCGAGGTCCAATAACATAATCATGAGTGAAGCATTTTTCAGGAGATGTTCAATCTCATCAACAACGCGGCCCAGGCCATGTTCACCGAATGACATCAAGAAAGCTCCACCATCACACAGCTTACCCATAGGTATTATTCAGTTGTTATAAGGGGATATGTAACAATTTATTAGTTAGTTATTGTGTAATACAAATATATAAATAAAATTAGTATTCCACGAATTCCTTTAAGAGAATAGTTTTTCTTTAAAATATAATGAATTAGATAAATTTATTTTTGGGTGAAAATTGTACTTTTCAGAAATATATATAAATAAATATATTAATATAAGTGTTTATTAATAATTTTATAATAATACTGTTATAGGAACACTCCTTTTAATTATAAATGATTATTATACTGCTTTTACTCTATAAATGATCATGTATTCTGTTGGAAAGAATTATATGTGTATATGATAAAAACAAAATTTTATTTTTAATTAAAAAATTTATTTTGATGAAATAATGAATATTTGGAATAAATAATATTTTAATACAATATTATTATTATATTATTTTTATTTTATATAAATTATCATAGAATGTTTATGAAATAAAATGTAATTTTTATTATGGTTTGAAAAATGTTTTTTTAAAACACGTCAATTTTCAAGAAATGATAGTTTTATTTTAAAACTAAAAATTCACATAATTATAAAATTATTTAGATAAAATGAATATTGTTTTTTGAATCATGATGTCGAAATTATCCAATGGTGAATTTTTCATAATTTTCTGAGACAATCTTATTTTTAGGTCAAAATTAAATATTGTATGAATATATAATGAGTTTTATGCCTTCATAATGACCCAATAGTGATGTAATAAAATATTATAAAAGGGTTATTCTTCCAATATATGTTTTAGGTTTAAAATTATATTATTTTATATTTTTTTATTAATTTTATAATTCCTTAGTAGACCCTCCAAGACTTGTACAATATTCTAACATTTTAAAATGATTTGCTTGAATGTGTGACTCACCTCCACATAAGTAAGGATAATATCTTAATTCTCTAGGACCATGTTATTATAAAATATTTCATACCACTACACTTTTGATGAAACCATGGAAACAACCCATGGGATGAATTTTTTTTAAATATTCTAATGTGTAGTGTCGAAAACCTAAATAATGAGGAATTCCGTCTCCTTTACAACATAAACCCACCCAATCTCCCATTTCTCTCCACTAAATGTTTTTTTATCTCTTCCAAACTCTCCTATCTACTCTCTAGTCCCATAAAAGTCTCCTTCAATAACTAAAAAACCTCTACAAAGCCCTTGGGATCACACATCCATGCCAGGGATCTTCCACCCTCCTCTTTTATCAAGTATTGTTTTCATGTAATGTCTTTTAATTCATTATATTATTATATTGGTATATGTTATTAAATATCATCCTTACTTCCCATTTTATTAATAAATGATTATATAACCTTTCACTATCACTTTTCCCTCTTATGAACCCTTTTTATACCTATTACCATGCCGAATTTCCGTAAGGGATCCTTACATTCCTAACTTTCTCATTTTTTCCATGTTTCATTATGTTGTTATACCCTTTCAATTTCAATTAAAAATGGTGGGGTATGATTTATCACCCCCCCCCATACATTCCTACTTACTTTTTTTTTTGATTATATACCCCCCTGTATCACATTAATTCCCTCAGTTTAGACCCATTACCATGATGAATTTCAGTAAGGGGTCCACTCCTTCCTCTATTCCTTTTAATTAAAGGACATTTTTTGAAATAATCCTTCTAAATTTAAAATGGTTATTATTTCTTAATCACTTCCCCAAATTCCATTTAAATTTATGAGAATGAGGGATCATTTATCCTCCCTCATTTGGATCTATACCTAAGCCGTTACAATGCCAAAATTCCGCAAGGGATTTCACACTTCTCATTTCCATTCAAGATACTCTTTTACATTATAATTCAAAAGATCCATGTTAATATGTTGGGTTATGATGTTCCACGACCCTCATACTGCCCATTATATGTATATATTATGATATCTCCCTTTCACTCTCCTCATTCCCCATATTATCTATTAAGCACACTCGTTACTATGCCGAAATTATGTAAGGGATCTTCCACCCTCCTATTTTATCAACCATTAATTTCATGTTATGTCTTTTAATATAATTAAGTCCAATGTGTGGATATGATAAAAAATATACTCCATAATTATAATTTTATGTATAAATTATGAGATCCCCTTTATCTCTCATTTATCCATCTTATAAACCCTTATATACACTCATTACCATGCCAAATTTTTGTAAGAGATTCCTTACTTTCTAATATTTATCCATGTTTATTTATGTGGTTATACACTTTTACATTTAATTTAAAATGTTGGGGTATGATTTCAAACCTCCCTAATACTTCCATCCTTGTTTTTTAATGATTAAATACAACTTTCTCTATCTTTAATGTATTTTGTGACAACCATTACCATGAAGAAATTCCGTAAGGTATTTCCCTTTTCTTATTTACATTCAAGTATTTCTCCCATATTACGCAACAAAATTAAATTTTATATATTGTGATATTATGTTCCATGATCCACATACATTCTATTTCATTTATAAATTAATAGTGATTCCTTTCTCTATCATCACCTCATCTTATGAATCTCCATATGATGACGTTATGCTACTGAAATTGCACTGTGATTTTCCAAGACAAGTCATCATGTAGTGAATACCATACCCATTTCTCTATCAACACTATTCACCCTTATGAACATAAACCCATTTAATGGTACATACATGTATTTATTACACATTCCTTAATGGTGGAATAACATATTATGATTATTTTTTCCATGTTACATGATCCATGTTGCACCCATATGCATGAAATGAAATGTTTATAAAGGGTGTGCCCGGAGAGTGCTCCAATGCATTGGGTAATGTTTATTATCATGATACGCCATGTGAAATGAGGGTTTACTCATGATAATTCTTTTGAAATTAGGGCTTAATACTTTTAATTCATGTGCAATTAGGGTTTACATATGCTAATTCATTTTCAATGAGGGTTTACTCATACTAATCCATGTGTGATGAGCCTTGGCTCATGATAATATCATGTTGTACATTGTTCTCACATTTCCATGTTATGATGATCATGTTATATCATGCCATTATGTTAATTTTTCTCTTATTATCTATTGATATTTTGATTTCCTAACATTTATTGTATTCTTCATGTTATTCATTGTTTACTCCCTTATTGGTCTTTATATATCACCCTTTTTTTACATATGTCTTCAGGTTATCCCATGAAATGCTATGTACAAAAGAATAATGTGGTCATGTAAAAGTATTTTCCAATAAAAATGATATATTTTCAAGTATTATGTTTTATTATAATGTTCATAAACCCCAAATACACTAGACGACTCGATTTTATGGTTTTTATTAAGTGATTATTTATATAATAAATCATATGGGAATGCGTAATAAAGAGTCGGGTTTTTATAGTTGGTATCAAAGGATAAGTATAGTTATTTTTTGGATTGGGATTAGAAAACCCTAGTGAATGACTTAGGGATAATATTGTGTATAAAAATATACTTAGTTTTTTGTGAGTATAGAGTAAGTTCTTTATAAAGAAAATACATCCCTATCTGGATACAGACAAGTAGAGGTAGATCTAGAAAAGATGTATCTAGGTGTAAATCCTGAATACACAGCATTAATCTAGACTCAAGTGATAACTGATGCATGAAAATTGGCTATACTACACTCATGTTTCAACACTACTGGAGGATATTCATTGGTAAATTCATAAAGATAGTATGACCTATTATTACAGGAGTAATAAAAAATTCCGATAAGAATATTCGTTAGGAGATAGATTATCGATAACATAGATTTAAGCCCATAATTTCATAAGATAAGGATCTAAGTGTAATTTATAATATATCCCTTTTTGTCATTATATTCCCCATTATGTGTTAAATTATATTAAATACTCATCTCATGTGTATATCTGATAAGGTAGAACCAGAATCAAAAAGTGAAAGGTAGGGTTATCATTCATAGTTCTATGAATTTATTTATATCTCAGATGTTTATTAGAACAATCCAAACACCCCCAAAAATCATGAAAGTATAGATGTTGGTGAGAACATTAAATGGGGTGATTATTTTATCCCATTAATATAACTCCTCTCCTATCACATTTTGTTGCTTGAACTTCTCGGCGAAACTTGTCATACTCCCTCTTTTTTATTTTGATGTAAGTCATGGTGTGGTTTGGTTTTCCCTGTATAAATCCAACATAAATTTCTATGAGAAGGAAATCAAATTCCATATGGTGAATCAAGCCCCGATTCTATACAAGTTCAAGGAGGAGTATGAATCTTATTTATTTCCATATTTTCAATAGTTTATATTAATTACCAAGGAGAATGTGTATATTTCTCATATGATTGAGTCTAAGGAAGGAACCATCCTAAAAAACATGCATATTGTGAGGGAATTTTCTGAAGTGTTTCTTGAAGGATTTACTGGTGTTACTCTAAGAATAGATGTTATATTCTTGAATTATCTTATACTTGGGAATTTTTTAATATCCAAGGCTTTAAATATAAAGGTTTTTGTGGATCTTGAGTTTCTAAAGAAGCAACTACTGGAGAATCTAGATAAAGGGATTATACACCCAAGTGATTTACCATGGGGTGCACAAGTATTATTCATCTTGAATAAGGATGGGTCAATGTTCCATTGCATTGTTTATCATGATCTCAAAAAAATCCAAATAAATAACAAGTATCATTTCCCACGAATTGATTAAATGTTTTATCAGCTATATGGTGCACAATACTTCTCCAAGGTGGATCCACGACCAGGAAATTGACAAGTAATGTAGACGAAGGAGGATATCCCCATGTCTATTTTTCAAAAAAGGTACGGACAATATGAATTCATATTAATGACTTTCAGACTCTCTAATTCTACAACAATATTCATGGAAATTATAAAAAGAGTCTTTAGGGATTACATAGATAAATTTATGGTAGTCATCATAGACAATATTCTAATATACTAAAAAAATAAATGAGGATAATGAGGACCACCTATGCACTATACTAGAGACCTTGTGAAACGAGAAGAACTATGAAAAGTACAATAGGAGTGTGTTCTAGTTGATGGAAGTATCATTAATGGGGAATATTATCACAAGAAAGGGGATATCTGTAGATTCCTCTATGAAAAATTAAATTTAGGGATGGTTGAGGCAATCATCTATGATGGATATTCGTAGCATCCATGTATTAGCTTGATGTTATTGCCAATTTGTGTAAAATTTCTCACAATTTTCAAACCCTCTTAGAAATATAACTAAAAGGGGAGTAAAGTTTTCTTAGAATGATGAATGTTATGAGAGATTCATAGAGTTTAAAAGGAGTATTATCATTGCGCCCATGTTCACACTACCCACAAGTGGAGAACTTTTCAGGGTATTCAGTGATGCTTTAAATAAGTGAATGGGATGTGTGTTGATGTAAAAATTACAAATTCGTTAACTATACTTCAAGGAAATTGAAATTTAAGGAGAAGAACTATCAAACAAATTATTTGGATTTGGATGTAGTGATTTTAGATTTTAAAATTTTGGGGATATTACATCTTGGTGGAAAAGTGTGAAATATATAAGAATCACAAAAGCTTCAAGTATATATTAACACAGAAATAGATGAACATACACCAAAGAAGATGGTTAGAGTTGATCAATGAATATTAATTCTCAATTCACTACCATCTAGGGATTGAGAATAATATGGCATATGCTCTAAGTAGAATGTATCTAGAAAATATTTGGTTGATGAGAATTAAAATGGATCCAATCTTATTAGATTTGATGAATAGTGAAATGGGAATCAAAAATAATGGAGAAACATGAATCCTTTCACAAATTATACCTCAACCATATCTTTGGGAAATGTTAATGGATGATCAAAAGGATGATGTGAGAATTTAGAAGAATGTGGAAACTATCAGAAAAGGTAAATTCTTGGAGATCAATGTTAATGAAGAAGGAATTGTGATATTTGGGACAAGAAAATGTGTTCCATCAAATATGATGTTAAATAATTAAAATTCATATGATGCACATGGTTCAAATTTCTTCATTCACCTAGGAAACACAATGATATATCGAGATCTCTAAGACCATTATTGGTGGGATAACACGAGGAAGGAGATCAATGAGTATACATCAAAGTGCCTGGTATATCAGCTTGTGAAGGATGAGAGGATTAAGAATAAGGGGATGATAAAACCATTACCCATACAAACATAGAAATGGTAAAACATTGCCATGGAATTTGTAAACATCCAATGACATCCAAAGGAAATATTATATTTTTGTTTTTGTGGATAATCTTACAAAGACTTCACACTTACATGAAATTTGAGAGGATTTATTTTTGGATCAACTAGAACGAATATACATCAGAGAAGTGGTAAGGATTCATGGTGTACCACTTTCGATTGTATCTGATTGAGATCCATGATTCACCTCTACGTTCTGGAAGAGTCTCCAACATTATATGAACACTCAGCTAAACATCGGTATGGATTATCATCCTTCAATTGATGGTCAATCTAAGAGGATTATCCAAACACTTGAAGACATTTTGAGAGCATGTCAATGGACTTTAATGGAGCATGGGATCAACATCTTACTTTGGTTGAGTTATCTTAAAACAATAGCTTCCACTCAAGAATCCAAATAGCTCCTTATGAAGACCTTTACGGGAAGAAGTTCATAACACCAACATGTTACGATGCAGTTGGGGGGATAAAAATTATAGGTCTTGAAATGGTTGATGAAATGGAGAAGAAGGTTAGACCATCCAACATCACATTAAAGCTTCTAAGAGTTGAAAAAAGAGGTATGTTGACAATCATCGAAGAGGCCAAGAATTTGATGTCGCGTACATGGTTTTTCTATGCTTATCACCACGGACGAGAGTTATGAGATTTAGGAAGAAGGGAAATCATAGTCCAAGGTACATCATCACTTTTGATATCCTTGATCGCATTGGGGAAGTGGCCTATCGACTAGCGCTCCCTCCATATCTATATCAAGTACGTGATATATTCCATATATCCCTATTGAGGATATATATACCTGACCCATCATATGTACTCGATCTAGAGGTGTTATCATTTGAGAATGAACTCTCTTATGAATATAATCAATTGAAGATCTTAGATCGTAGGGAAAAATTTCAACAAAAATAAGGCAATGCCCCTTGTCAAATTGTTGTGTAGAAATAAAATGTTTAAAGCAGCAACGTGGGAATCAGAGGAAGTGATGGGGCAATGTTACCCTCGTCTATTTTATTGTGGGGAATGGAAATTTCTAGTGAGAAATTTTTGAAGGGTGGAATGTTTTAACGACCCGAACATTTATGAATAAAATTCCCTTTGTTTTAATAACATATGGATATAAAAAAACATGCACTCTTTTTTTTCAGTTTAAATGACCATTAAGAATATTTATCGTTGATAATATAGTTGTTGAATGGTGATCACATGACTAATATAAATTTAAGGTTTTAACAAATTGTTTCGACATAGAAAAAGGTGGTGATGGACTTATCATGTAGACTCAGGCCACGCGAAGTTCATTCTTTGGTGCTCGAAAAGTAGGTAGAGTCAATGTGCTTTTCTCTTGTCTAAGTCCAATCCTAGGTCCAATAACTTATGCATGAGTGAAACCATTTATGGGAGATGTTCAATCTCATCGACATCGTGGCCCAGACCATGTTAACCGAACGACCCCCAGAATTCCCCACTATTGCACACCTTACCTTTAGGTCTTATACATGCGTTATATGGGGTTATGTAACAATGTATTGGTTACTTATTCTGTAATACCCTTTTATAAATAAAATTTTCATTCCATCACTTACTTTATGAAACTATTTTTATTAAAATTATAATTAATTAGATAAATTGATTTTTCGGGTAAAATGGTACATTTTCAAAATATAAATATTATTATATTAAACTAGGGTTTTATTAAAAATGTTTTTACAATAGTATTATAAGAACCCCCCCCCCTTTAAATTTTAAATGAAGATTGTATTTTTACTCTATAAATGATTATGTATTCAGTTGATAGGAAATATATTTTTATATGATAAAAACAAAAATCTATTTTTAATTAATGATTTTGTGTTTATAAATTAATGATTTTTTGGAATAAATAATATTTTAATAAATAATTTTTATTAAATAATTTTTATTAAATATAAATGTAATATAATTATTATTAAGTCAAATTTAATATTTATTATGGTTTGAAAACTGTTTTTGTCAAAACACCTCAATTTTCAATAAATGATAGATTTATTTTAAAATTGAAAATTCACATATTTGGAAATTTATTTAGATAAAATGAATATTTTTTTTGGAATTAGGACGTAGAATTTATCCAATGGTTATTTATTTAAAAAATTTTGAGACAGTCTTTTTTTTGTCTAAAAATTAAATATCGTATAAATATATAATGTCTTTTATGACAACAAAATTACCCAATAGTGATGTAATAAAATACTTTAAGTGGTTTATTCTGAAATTATATGTTTTAAATTTAAAATAATGTGATTTTAGATTTGTTTGATTAATTTTATAATTTCATAGTGTCCCCTCCAAGACTTATAAAATATTTTAATATTTTAAAATTATTTCCTTAAGAGTGTGACTCACCACGACATAAGAAAGGCCAGTATTTTAATAGTGTCACGA
Source organism: Viscum album (assembly GCA_963277665.1). Lineage (NCBI taxonomy): Eukaryota > Viridiplantae > Streptophyta > Magnoliopsida > Santalales > Viscaceae > Viscum > Viscum album. The sequence continues at coordinate 853,717,407 of OY728167.1, read as the reverse complement.
CCCGTCCCCCGGGGCCCATGTCGTGACTACCCCAAGCCCACCTTCTTGAGGCTAGGGGATAGAGACTAGCACCGAAGGCATTTTCCCTAAAACTAGGAAGGCATTGCATTTATATCCTGTAATCACATGCAACCAAGCAAACAACAAGGTACGATCTCAAGTAAACTGAATAGTAAACAGAGTTATTGCAGTAAGAAAAAGGGGCCAGAATACAAGCCCAACTGGAATGTACAAGAAACTGAAAGTAAATGAAAATTAGATAAGCTCATGTGAATACCCTCCAAGGATCCTACCTGAAGGGTAGGTATAGCTCTCGATCAGTAGTCTCTGTGGTACGCCTCGTCTAAGGTCCACCTACGAGCTACCTCCAGTCCTGGTAATCTCATCCTAAGTTAGTGTTGTCCATTGTCTGCACCAAACACAACGAAGTGAGGGCATATCCCATGTAGGGGTGAATATAACGATACTCATTAGGGACCCTGAGACCCTCAAGGTATCATAAAATCCAAAAAGGATAAACCAAAGAGAATGAAATCATCTGAAAACCCTACATAGGTATATGCCCATACATATACCTAAGTTATCAAGTATACCCATCTCAATCATGAGAAAACGTAGAGTCCAACTCAAAATACCAAAGATCAACTATTCCACAAAGGAAGGAGTACCACGATGGTAAGTACCACTTAGGTATGCCACATAGAAGAATACCACCATGGTATTACCACAATGGAAAGTACCGCTCAGGTACGGGCTCAGCTCAATGAAGGTATAACTTAAGTAAAAAAGTACAAATGATTATTCGTAAAGTTAAATCATCTAGTTTTGTTAAGAGGATCTGCTTCTGACCCACACAGGATTGCTCGATGTGGACCCACATAGGATCGCTAGGTGTCGACCCAGACAGGATTTCTCAGTGCTAACCCACAGAGGATTTCTCGGTGTTGACCTACATAGGATCGTTCGGTGCTGACCCACACAGGATCACTAGGTACTCTCCAGCACATCATCAAACCCACACAGGATCCTATTACATCTCCAGTACATCGTCAGGCCCACACAGGATCCTAGTACATCGCCAGTACATCGTCAAACCCACACGGGATCCTAGTACTTCATCACAGACAGCTACTGGGTTCCCGCATTAAGCTTTCTCATCTCCTAGAGGGTCCGCTCATCAAGCCAGTGGTCGATACTCCAACATCCACAGAGTCCCACAAAGAATTATCCCAATGGACCGCCACATCATAGGGATCTCAATACAATAGATGGTACATCAATCGGATGCTCGGTCTATAAGTTATTAGCCTTTTAGTCCCGAGGGCCCTGTTGGATTTGTCCTCGATCCAACCCGACCGTATCCCAACTTTATCAAATCTCAATTGGGGTATACAAAATGGACCGTCTTACTCCAGGGTTTTCGGTGCCACAGAAGGTTCATCAAACAGACGTATGGTGCTATATTTAACCCCAAAAGAGGGTAAATGGGTCGAAGTGGGTCCTGGTCCGGTCCGACCCAGCCCACGCTGGGCACCCCGGCAAGTGGGCTGGCCTGGGCGGTTCGGTGTGGTGCGGGGTAGAGCGGGGTGGCATGATAGCCGCGAGGGCCGCGGAGGACGCGGAGGCCACGTGGCGGCGTAGGGCGACAGAAGCCGCAGGGGCCGCGTGGCCGCGGGGGCCGTGATGTGGCTGAGGCCGTGGAGTCTGCGGGGCGGCGCAGGGTCGTGGAGGCCACGGGCAGTGGAGGCCTCGGGGCAGTGCGAGGGTCATGGTGGGGTGGTCTGCCACAGCTGGTTGGATGCCCAGCCATCCTCTCCATGCAACGCGGTCACGCACAACGCCTTCATCAGCAGCCGGTTCGGCAGGCTGATCTCCGTTCGCTACCGAGGTACAAATCCGCCTTCTTCCATAGTGAGGAACACAAAAATAATGAAGAACAATAGAGGGGTCAGACCATGTTTTTTTTGCTCTCACCCTGAATGTTAGAGCGGTAGCAAGTGACCCAATAAAACCTTGAATGAAGAACATCAATCTATACAACCCCTAACAATGAATATTCCTAAACTCGCAGAAAAGAAATCATTCGTGGGTCAACTAGTTAGTGAATGGATTGGCGTTCTTTTTTTAGAAGGTAAGAACATGGGAATCCATAATCACACATAATAAAACCCGTACCTCGGAGATTTTTTGATGGTGGTCACGAGGAAGGAGACGATGTCATTGTGGATAGAAGGACGTCAGTGACGTCGGCCTTTCCTCGATCGTCGGTTAGTTTTTGTTGAAGACGTTCCTCGTTGATGAGAGAGTTCTTCGTTGGGGAGTGCGTTCTTCATTAGAAGATGTGTTCTTCGTAGGAGAGAATAATCCTCCAATATTTCTTCTCCCCCAATTTCTTTTTTACAAAACTTCCTCCCAATTCCACCAAAATGAAAAGGTTGCCAATATTATATGTTTCCCCAATTTAATCGTTGGCACAAATTAGATTGGCCTCATAATTACATTGAGTTAGTCATAATAAATTTTGGGGAAACCTAAAGGTCACCTCTTTGACAACCCTTCTTTTATTACAAACTTAAACATGATTGATTACATAAAACATCACTTGATACAATAATAAGATCGAGAGGTTTAGTGTCTCTGGGTATTATGATCTTTACATAAAAACTTAAAACATGAAATACAACATCTTTATTGAAAACTTCTTTTACATGACCACTACATTCCCTCGTACTTAGCATTGCATGGGATAACCTGAGGACATGCATAAGAGAAGGGTGAGCTATAAAGCCCAGTAAAGGAATACACATCGAATAACAAGAGGAGTACAATACATGTTAGACATTAAGAATATCAATACAGCACAAGATAAATATGAACATAAAGGCATGATAAAGCATGATAATCATAACATGGAAATGTGGCAACAACACTTAACATGGAATTAGCATGAGGCAAGGATCATTGCACATGGAGCATGAGTAAACCCTCATTGCACATCAAGCACGAGTAAACCCTCGTTGCACTTGAATTATCATGAGTCAACACTCATTGCACATGACATATCATGATACTATACTTTACCCAATGCATTGGATCACTATAAGGGTGCACCCTTCTTAAACATTTCATTTCATGCATAAGTGTGCCACATGGATCATAAAACATGGATTCATAAAACATAATCATTTATTCCACTATAAAGGAATGTGGAATCATAAATGAAACATTATAATAAATAAGTAAATTTTCATAAAGGTGAATACCCTTGATGGAGAAATGGGCATGGTATTCACTACACAATGGCATTGGCTTAGACAATCGGTGTGATTTCGGCAGCGTAACAGCGTGACGTAAGAATTCATAAAAAAGGTTGATGAGAGAGAAAGGGTTTACTCATAATATTTACATGTAATGGAAAGTAAGGAGGTCATATAGATACTTGTCCCAATAATTGAAATGGAATTTAGATTCATGATACAAAAGTATTGCTTGAAAGTAAATGAGGAGCGAGAAGTTCCATTTGAAATTTCAGCATAGTAACGGGTCTACATGGGAGGCATTTAATGAGGGAGAAAGGGGTCTACCATCATTCAAACCTAAATAGGTAAGTATGTGGGATATTTTAAACCATACCCCAACATTCATAATTGAAATTAAAAGGTCAAAACAACTTAAAGAAAATTGGACAAAAATGAGAATGGAAGAAAAAAAATCTTTACTTGGAAGTGTGCTTCCAAAAGCTAGAGAGAGGCTTGTGAGAGGCTTCTTGGGAGTTTGGGGCACCTTGGGAAGATTCTAGAGAGACTAGGGCAGGGGTTGGACGAACTCAAAAGGCTTTGAGTGAGGAGGAAGTGGGAGCTTGGGTGGGTTTATATAGGAAAGGTGATAGAATTCTTTATTATTTAGGTTTGGGACCCCTTATATTAAATTAATCCAAACCACAAACCATCAAATGGTTTTTGCCCATGGTTTTTGGCAAAGGGAAGAGGAAAAAAATATTTTATAAGGCCAATGTTCGGACTTCTTAAAATAATAGGGTTACTTATGTGGAGGTGAGTCACACTCCCATGGAAAATAATTTAAAAAGACAATATGTTTAATAAGTCTTGATGGGCCCATTAATGATTTGAAAAGTAGGTCAAAAAAACCCAAAATCAAATTATTTTAATGTTAAAACATATATAGGCCGCACTTAAAGATTATAGTATTTTATTACATCCTTATTGGGTCATTATGATGTCATAAAACACATTATATATTTAAACGGTATTTAATTTTTACCCAAAAATTTGACTGTCTCAAAAAATTATGAAAAATTCACCGTTGGATAATTTTGATGTCCTGATTCCAGAAATAACATTTATTTTATCTAAATAATTTTCTAAACATGTTAATTTTAACTTTTAAAATAAAAACCGTCATTTATCGAAAATTCACGGGTTTTGACAGAAACAGATTTCAAACCTTAATAAAAATTATAATTGCATTCATAAAATTATAAGATAACTTATATTTAATAAAAATTAATTTAATAATAATAATATTTTATTAAAATATTATTTAATTCAAAAATCCATTAATTTAATAAAATAGATTTCTTAATTCAATAATAACTAAAAACACTATTTGTACTTTAAAAACTATTTATAATGTATCAATAATGGCAAGAAAGTATATTCATTATTATATACAAAAATAATGTACATGAACATAGTACTAGCGATTTGTTACATAACCCCTTAAAAAAGATGCATAAGACCTAAGGGTAAGGTGTGCGATGGTGACAGACTCATGGGGTGGCTCGGATAACATCGCTCAAGTGGTAATCTCTATCAACTTCCACTTTTCTGGTAGATGGTCTCGTTTGAGCATGACATGATGAAGCTCAGCTTAGGCTTGGTCAAGAGCGAAGACCAAGGATGCCACCTCTTTTCCGAGCTCTGAAAAATGGGCTTCATATGGAGCAATTCTACTGGATGAGGCCATTGCTTCTTTTGTCTGAGTAAATTGGATTTGTTAAAGCCCTATATTTATACTAATCATGTGATCACTGTTCAACGACTATATTAGTAATGGTAAAAAATTCTTAACATAAAACCAAAGAAGTTGAAATTTTATATAAACATAAAGAGACATTTAATTAGATCAAGAGGGATTTCCATTAATGAAACATTGGGTCGTTACAATATTCCCCCCATAAGAAATTTCGCCCTCGAAATTTTCGTTTTCCCACACTAAAACAGATGTGGGTAACTAAGCTTCATCATTTCCTCTGATTCCCAAGTCACATCTTCAAACTTGTGGTTTCGCCACAACACCTTGACGAGGGGAATTGTCTTATTTCGTTGAAATTTTTCTCTACGATCTAAGATCTTCACTGGTTGCTCCTCATAAGAAAGATCATCTTCCAATTGTACCACCTCAGAAGAGAGTACATGTGAAGGGTCCGGTATGTAATTTCTTAAGAGGGATACATGAAAGACATCATGTACTTTGGCCATGGTAGGTGGAAGTGCTAGTCGATAGGCCACATCCCCAACACGATCAAGAATATCGAAGGGGACGATGTACCTTAGACTTAACTTCCCTTTCTTTCCAAATCTCATGACCTTCTTCCATGGAGATATGTGTAGAAAAACCATGTCTCCAACTTTAAACTCAAGGTCTTGTCGACGATTATCTACATAACTCTTCTTTCGACTCTGGGCTGCCTTGATATGCTGCTGAATGGTTTTCACCTTCTCCACCATTTCTTCGACCATTTCTAGTCCAAGCATCTTACGTTCACCGACCTCATCCCAACATACCAGTGTTCTGCACCTTTTCCCATACAGAGCTTCATATGGTTCCATTTGGATGCTTGAGTGGAAACTGTTGTTGTAGGAGAATTCAACCAGTGGAAGATATTGATCCCATCCTCCTTTAAAGTCCATTGGTCATGCTCTCAACATGTCCTCAATTGTATGGATAGTCCGCTCAGATTGGCCATGAGTTTGAGGATGATAAACCGTACTGAAGTTCTGTTCAGAATTCAGAGCATGTTGAAGACTCTTCCAAAACATAGAGGTGAATATTGGATCTCGATCAGACACAATAGATAGTGCTACTCCATGAAACCTTACCAATTCCCTGATATATATCTGTGCCAGTTGATCCAATGAGAAATCCTCCCGAATAGCAATGAAGTGTGTAGTCTTTGTAAGACGATCCACAACAACCCAGATTGCATTGTTGCCTTTGGATGTCCTTAGAAGTCCGGTGACAAAGTCAATGGTGATTTTCTCCCATTTCCATTCTGGTATGGGCAATGGTTGCATCATCCCCTTATACTTATGCCTCTCTGCCTTCACTTGATGACACACTAGGCACTTTGATGTATATTCAGTGATCTCCTTCTTCATATTATCCCACCAAAAGTTTTATCGGAGATCTCGATACATCTCTGTGCTCCCTGGGTGAATAGAGAAATTTGAACTATGTGCGTCATCCAAAAGATCCTTCTTCAGCTCCGGACTTGATGGAACATATATTATTTTACCAAACCGCACAATTCCATCTTCATTAACATTAAAATCCGAGGATTTCCCTTTTTTGATAGCTTCCACTTTTTCGTGAATTCCCACATCATCTTTTTGATCATCCTTTAACCTTTCCAAAAGAGACTGTTGAGCAATCATTTGTGAAAGGATTGATGATGTTCCCTTCTTTATGATTCCCATGTCCATCTTCATCAAGTCTAAGAATATTGGATCCTTTTCAATTCTCATCATTGATAGAATCGCTAGGTCCTTTCTACTTAGGGCATCTGCCACCTTGTTTGCTTTCCCGGGGTGGTAATGTATTGAAAAATCATAATCCTTGATGATCTCTATCCATATTCTCTGGCGCATATTAAGCTCTTTCTCTGTGAATATATATTTAAGACTCTTGTGGTCATTATATATCTCACATTTCTCCCAATAGAGATAATTCCACCAGATTTTCAAGGCAAAGATCACCGCTGCCAACTCCAGATCATATGTTGGATAGTTTCACTCATAGATTTTCAACTCCCTTGAGGAATTAGATATCACTTTATCATTCTGCATCAGCACACAGCCTAAGCCCTTCTTCGAAGCATCACTGAAAACCACAAAAGGTTCCCCACTTGTGGGTAAAGTGAGCACGGGCGCAGTGATAAGCCTCTTTTTCAACTCCTTGAAGCTTTCTTCGCATTCATCACTCCAAGAAAACCTTACGCCCTTTTGAGTTAGCTTGGTAAGAGGGTTGGAAAATCGTGAGAAATTTATCACAAATCATCGATAATATCCAACTAACCCCAAAAATCTACGGATATCTATTACCGATGTTGGACTCGGCCATCCCTCAATTGCATCTGTTTTAGAGGCATCCAAAGATATACCATTGCTTGTGATGATAAGTCCCAATAATGAGACCTCCTTCTACCAGAACTCACACTTGTTTTACTTTGAATAGAGCTTCTCCTTGCACAAAGTCTCTCGTACAGTTCTTAAATACTTCTCATGATCCTCTATGGTTTTGAAGTATATTATAATATCATCTATAAAGACTACCACAAATTTGTTGAGGTAATCTCTAAAGACTACTCATTTAGTCCATGAAGATTGCTGGAGCATTAGTGAGTCCGAAAGGCATTACTATGAATTCATAGTGCCCGTATCTTGTGTGAAAAGTAGTCTTGGGGAGATCTTCCTTCTTCAAACTTACATGATAATATCCTGACCGCTATTCCACCTTGGAGAAGTATTGTGCTCCACACAGCTGATCGAACAAGTCATCAATTCATGGGAGAGGATACTTTTTCTTTATCGTGATTTTGTTATGTTCACGATAATCGATGCAAAGCCGCATTGACCCATCCTTCTTCTTTAAGAAGAGGACTGCTGCACCCCATGGTGAAGCACATGGGCGTATAAACCCTTTATCCAGATTCTCCTGTAGTTGTTTCTTCAGCTCTTCAAGCTCTAAAACAGCCATTCTATATGGATTCTTGGATATTGTTAATGCCCCGGGTATAAGTTCAATTGAGAATTCAACATCTCTTCTGGGAGGAAGTCCAGGAAGTTCCTCGGGAAACACTTCTGCAAATTCCCTCCCAATAGGAATTTCTTCAAGGATAGTTTCTTCCATGGACTCAATCATCTGAGCCAGATACGCGTGCTCATAGGGCAGTAATATCCATGCTTGAGATGATGGAGCTAAAGGAGATTCATCTTTCTCCATACAATTGTAAGGAATCAGGGGTTGATTCTCCATATGGACTGTGATTTCCCTCTCCCAACAATTTTTGTTGGCTCTATATAAGGAAATCCAATCCATGCCAAGAATTGCAACAAATTCCACTAGAGGGAGTATGACAAGGTTCTTCGGGAAATTCAATCCACATATTATAACAGGGGAGGACTTATATTCATGGGATGCAATGATTTACCCATTTTCCGTACTCACCGACATCTTCACTTCCATGATTTGTGGTGGTGCTGGGATTGTTCTACTAAACTTTCGAGATATAAAATAATGTGTAGAACCTGAATCAAAAAGTACGTTCGCTATTATTGAATGAATAACTACCATACCTGTCTCCACTTCGTTTTCGTGGTTCACTTCGGCAGAAGTGATGGAAAAAGATCTTCCTTGCTCCCTTGGAGGTTGTTGGTTGCCTCCAAAAACCCTTGGATTAGGGCACCGATTTGAAAAATGTCCCGGTTCTTTTAATTTGTAGCATTGAAGAACACGTTGAGGTTCGAACGAAGTGTTCCTATCCTTTGTCACAGCCGCTGGTCTTTCTTACCAACTGTTAATAGCTAGGTTCCCTACTCTTCCAAACTTGAAGCATTTCCTCGTCCCCTTAAGGAAATTTCTAGGGTGCTTCTTTTCGCACTTTCGGCAAGTGGGGTGCTAGATCTTCTTAACACCGTTGGATTTATCCATCGGACCACCAGCATTGAAGTCCACCTTATGCTTCTTATCCCCACAATACCCCTGTGATTCACCAATCTCCATTCCGACCTTGAGGGCACATCATACAATTTCCTCATAGCTGTCGAAGTCACGGATTGCTAATGCTTTCCGTAGGCTAGACTTCAACCCACCAAAGAAGCGGTCAACTTTGCATTCGGGGGTGACGACAAAGCCAGAAGCATATCGTGCAAGCCTTGTGAAGTTTGCCTCATATGCTCCAACAGATTCTTCATCTTTTTTCTTTAGGGAAAGGAAGTCCCTTTACATCTTAAGACAGAGGGTGCGCGGAAAATATTTATCGAAAAACATCTTACGGAAATCCTTCCATTCCAACGCCTCGATCTCTTCCTTGGGCTTTGTATTTTTGATCAACGTCCACTATTGATCAGCTTCACCCTCCATAAGATAAGCCGCAAGGAGAACCTTCTCTTGTTCAGAACATTGAAGGATGAGACAGATCTTTTCAATGGAGTTGATCCATTGTTCAGCAATCATGGGATCGGATGATCTACTAAAAGTAGGAGGCCTTTGTCTCATGAAGCTCTCAATAGCGACTTTTTCTTTCTTAGGGGGGGTTTAACGTTCCTCTTGACCCATGTTTCTATTAAAAACATGAGTTAGCTGAGATAAAATCATGAAAAAGTTCACGATTCCAGCTCCCATTGGAATGGGCATCTCATTAGTACAATCATCACACTGATCTTCACACCTGTTGTTAGCCCGAGTCCTCCTATTACCGGCCATTGGCAGGAATAAAAGGAAAGTTAGGGGTAACACATAATGGGTAATCCAAAGAAAAAAGTTGATGACTTATAAATAAACTTTTATTTCCTTAACTCATGAGTCTATAGGCTTCAATCTAGGATTTTCATGATATACTTTCTAACATAAATTTTTAGGAGCATTTTTTTAATTCCCTTAATAAGGGTTCATACTAATCTTGTGAATTTACCAAATCATATCCCCCGGGAGTGTCCTAACCAAGAGTACAATAATGCCCGTTGTCATGCACCAGTTCTCGTTCGAGTATAGCTCAAAGCGGTGTTTTCGGGTTTTACCCCTAGGATATATCTGTGCTAGAGCCGCCTCTACCTGCTCGTATCCAGACAGGGATGTATTTGCTTGATAACCCACTTACTCAATACTCACCAAAACATAGAGATGTCTTTATTTTACTTAGTCTTGTATCTAAGGCTTTAATATGGTTTTCTAATCCTAATCCCAAAAATAACTAAACCTATCCTCTGATACCAACTATGACAACCCTACTTTTATTACAAACATAAACATGATTGATTACATAAAACTTCACTAGATACAATAAGAAGATAGTGAGGTTTAGTGTCCTTGGGGATTAGGATCATTACATAAAAACTTAAAACATGAAATACAACATCTTTGTTGAAAACTTCTTTCACATGACCACTGCATTCCCTCGTACTTAGCATTGCATGGGATAACTTGAGGACATGCATAAGAAAAGGGTGAGCTATAAATCCCAGTAAGGGAATACACATGGAATAACATGAGGAGTACAATACATGTTAGACATTAGGCATATCAATATATCACAAGAGAAACATGAACATAAAGGCATGATAAATCATGATAATCATAACATAGAAATGTGGCAATAACACTTAACATGGAATTAGCATGAGCCAAGGCTCATTGCACATGGAGCATGAGTAAAACCTCATTGCTCATGAAGCACGAGTAAACCCTCATTGAACTTGAATTAGAATGAGTAAACACTCATTGCACATGACGTATCATGATACTATACTTTACCCAATGCATTGGAGCTCTATAAGGGCGCACCCTTCTTAAACATTTCATTTCATGCATAAGTGTGCCACATGGATCATAAATCATGGATTCATAAAACATTATCATTTATTCCATGATAAAGGAATGTGGAATTCATAAATGAAACATTATAATCAATAAGTAAATGTGCATAAAGATGAATACCCTTGATGGAGAAATGGGAATGGTATTCACTACACAATGGCATTGGCTTAGAAAATCGGTGCGATTTCGGCAGCGTAACGGTGTGATGTAAGAATTCATAAAAAAGGTTGATGAGAGAGAAATGGGTTCCTCATCATATTTACATGTAATGGAAAGTAAGGAGGTCATATAGATACCTGTCCCAATAATTGAAATGGAATTTAGATTCATGATACCAAAGTATTGCTTGAAAGTAAATGAGGAGAGAGAAGTTCCATTCAGAATTTCGGCATAGTAATGGGTGTACATGGGAGACATTTAATGAGAGAGAAAGGGGTCTCCCATCATTAAAAAATAAATAGGGAAGTATGAGGGAGGTTCGAAACCATACCCGAACATTCATAATTGAAAATAAGAGGGCAAAACAACTTAAATAAAATTGGACAAAAATGAGAAAGGAAGAAAAAACCCTTACTTGGAAGTGTGCTTCCAAAATCTAGAAAGAGGCTTCTGAGAGGCTTCTTTGGAGCTTGGGGCACCTTGGGAGGATTTTAGAGATAGTAGGGTAGAGGTTGGAAGAACTCAAAAGGCTTTGAGTGAGGAGTAAGTGGGATCTTGGGTGGGTTTATATAGGAAAGGTGAGGGACTTCTTTATTATTTAGGTTTGGGACCCCTTATATTAAATTAATCCAAACCACAAACCATACCATGGTTTTTTCCCATGGTTTTTGGAAATGGGAAGAGGAAATAAGTATTTTATAAATCCAAAGTCATAAATTATTAAAATAATAGGGTTGATTATGTGGATGTGAGTCACACTCCCATGGAAAATAATTTAAAAGGACATTATGTTTAATAAGTCTTGAGGGGTCCATTAATGCTTTTAAAAGTAGGTCAAAAAAACCCAAAATCACATTATTTTAATGGTAAAACATATATAGGCCGAACATAAATATTATAGTATTTTATTACCTCACTATTGGGTCATTATGATGGCATAAAACATATTATATATTTAAACGATATTTAATTTTTACCCAAAATTTTGACTGTCTCAGAAAATTATGAAAAATTCACCATTGGATAATTTCGACATCCTGATTCCAAAAATAACATTTATTTTATCTAAATAATTTTCTAAATATGTTAATTTTCACTTTTAAAATAAAAACCGCCATTTATCGAAAATTCAGGGGTTTTGACAGAAACGGATTTCAAACCTTAATAAAAATTATAATTGGATTCATAAAATTATAAGATCATTTATATTTAATAAAAATTAATTTAATAATAATCATATTTTATTAAAATAATATTTAATTCAAAAATCCATTAATTTAATAAAATATATTTTTTAATTCAATAATAACTAAAAACACTATTTTTACTTTAAAAATGATTTACAATGTATCAATAATTAAAAGAAAGTATATTCATTATTATATAAAAAAATAATATACATGAATATAGTACAAGCGATTTGTTACATAACCCCCTAAAACAGCCGCATAATACCTAAGGGTAAGGTTTGTGATGGTGACAGACTCTTGGGGTGGCTCGGATAACATCTCTCGAGTGGTAATCTCAATCAACTTCTACTTTTCCCGTAGATGGTCTCGTTCGAGCTTGACATGATGAAGCTCAACATGGGCTTGGTCAACAGCGAAGCCCAAGGATTCCACCTCTTTTCCGAGATCTAACAAATGGGCTTCGTATGGAGAAATTCTACTGGATGAGGCCATCGCTTCTTTTGTCTGAGTAAATTGGATTTGTTAAAGCCCTATATTTATACTAATCATGTGATCACTGTTCAACGAATATATTAGCAATGGTCAAAAATTCTTAACATAAAACTAAAGAAGTTGACATTTTATACAAACATAAAGAGACATTTAATTATATCAAGAGGGGTTTCCCTTAATGAAACTTTGGGTCATTACAACCTCCCTCATTAAAGAGGGAGTTCAAAAGGTTTCTCACATTAGGAGGGTTCAGGTGGTCCCCACCCTTAAATTCAAATTGTGGGTTTTATGTTTGGTGGTCCCCACCTCTATAACATCACAAGGGAGGTTTAGTTCTAGTGGTCCCCACCTCTTAAAACTCAAATGGGAGGTTTAGTTCTAGTGGTCTCCGCCTCTTAACATCCACATGGGAGTTTCAAATGAAAATAAAATGTTACACAATTTTATTTTATTTTATTCTTTCACGAATAAGTGAAAAACTAACTTCCACCCTCGACCAACTACGGTCGAGGTGAAGGTCTCCTTAAGCAACTATCGGAGCTGCGAGTTCAATGGTGCCCTCATATTTAAATTCTGAGCACCGATTCTAAAGTTAGAAAAACCCGCTCGCACGTTTACTGAACATACCCGATAAAATGTTTAGAAATTAATTCTGGGCACTCTGGGCCTCAGAATTACGCGCCGTCAATTTTTGCGGACTCGTAAAATTACCATTTAATTATAAAAATTACATGGAATTTCTGGGTCATTACAAATATGTTCTTTACTTGGCCTTATAAAATATTTTACACCACTCCCATTTTTCAGAAAACATGGGGAAACCATAATATCTTTTTTGTTTTTGAATATTTTAATGTGTTGTATCCAAAACCTAAATAATAGAGAATTCCATCACCTTTCCTATATAAACCCACCCAATATCCCATTCCACTTAAATGTATCCATTTTTATCTCTTACAAACTATTAAATCCTCTCCTTAGTGTCCTCTCAATGTACCCCCGAGATCTCATGAATCCTCTCCCAAGCCATTGGGATCACACATCCATATAGGGGATCTTCCACCCTCATCTTTTATCAAGCATTATTTTAATGTAATGTCTTTTAATCTATTGTATTCCAATGTTGGAATATGTTATAAAATATCCAACTTACTTCCCATTTGATGTATAAATGATTATATCCCATATCACTCTCATTTATCCCTTTTATTAACACTTATGTACACCTGTTACAATGCTGAATTTCTGTAACGGTTATTTACTTTACTTACTTTCTCATTTTTTTCCAAGTATCAATATGTTGTAAAACTCGTTTATTTTAAATTAAAAATGTTGGGTAATGATTTATCACATCCCCCATACTTCCAGACTTATGTTTTACTGATGTAAGGCCCCTTTCACTCCCATTAATTCCTTCTGTGTACAACAGGTACCAGGCCGAATTTCCTTAAGGGATCCTCTCCTTCCTCTCTTCCTTTAAATTCATGAACCTATTTGAAATCATCCTTTTTAATTTCAATTGGTTGTATTTTCATTAATTTTAAATCAAATCCCTACATTCTATTTTATGTCATTTGAATGGGGTTCATTTATACTCCATCATTTGAACCCATACCCAATTCGTTACTGTGCTGAAATTCCGTAAGGGATTTCACATTTGTCATTTTCATTCAAGATAATATTTTACATTATTCTTCTTAAATTTCATATTAATATTTTGGGTTACAATGTTACCAAACCCCCATACTATAGATTTTATTTTTATAAAATGATATTTTCCTTTCACTGTCATCAATCCCCCATATGATCCTTTAAGCACACCCGATACTATGCTAAAATTATTTAATAGATCTTCCACCATCCTTTTTTATCAAGCATTCTTTTCATGTAGTTTATTTTAAAATATTTTATTACAATGTCTGGATATGTTACAAAATATCCACCATACATATCATTTTATTTATAAATGACGAGATTCTATTTCAATCTCATTTATCCCTCTTATAAAACCTTATGTACACTCTTTACCATGATGAATTTTCATAATGGATTCCTTTCTTTATAATTTTTTTCCATGTTTATTTAAGTTGTAATACCCTTTTTCGTTCAAATAAAGATGTTGGGGTTTTATTTTTCACCACCACCATACTAACCTCTTTATTATTGAATGATGAGATACAAATTTGTTACTCAATAATTCCTGCTGTGAACACCCGTTAACATGCTATAATTCTACAAGGGATTTATCTCTTCTTATTATCATTTATGTATTTCTCCTATATTATGCATATAAATTCCATTTCATATGTTCGGATATTATGTTCTATGATCTCCTTACTATAAATTTCATGTATAAATTATTAGGGACCCCTTTATCTCTCATCAACCAATATTATTAATTTCCATATGACAATGTCATGCTGTGGAAATTTCACCGGTATTTTTCAAGCCAAATCATCATGTAGTGAATACCATACCCATTTCTCTATCAAGGGTATTCAACTATATGCACATATACTTATTTAATATTAAATAAATGTATTTATTCCACATTCCTTAATCATGGAATAACTTATGATGTTGGATGATTCCATGTTATATGATCCATGTGTCACACATATGCATGAAATGAAATGTTTATGAATGGTGCACCCTAATATCACTACAATTCATTGGGTAATGTTTATTAAAATTATACACCATGTGAAATTAGGGGTTACTCATGCTAATTCATGTGAAATGAGGATTTAATCATGATAATTCATCATAAATGATGGTTTACTCATGATAATTCATTTGAAATGAGGGATTAATCATGAAAATCCCTATGTGATGAGCCTTAGATCATGCTAATATATAGTTTTATGTTGTTTCCCCATTTCCATGTTTTTATGACAATGATATATCGTGCCTTCATGTTTATGTTTATCTTATGATCCATTGGAATGTCTATTTACAATAATGTATTTTATTCTTTATAGTATGCCTTGTTTACTCCCTTACTATTCTTTATAGCTCACCTTTTACTTTTTTATGTTTTGGGTTATCCCATGAAATTCTAATTATGAAGGCATGTTGTGTTCATGTAAAACAATTCAATTAAGTTTTCATATATTTTTATATTAAGTTGTCATGTAATGTTCCTAATCCCCAATAACACTAGACCTCTCAATTTTATGGGTTGTATTAAGTGAAATATTATGTAATAAATCATGTGTAAATGTGTAATAAAGAGTAGGGTTGTTATATTTATCTCCACATTATAATGGAAACTTCAAATTATTTATTATTTATGAATAAATTAATTATTTCTATGTATCATAATATTTATTTTTTTCATTCCCATATGACATTGTTTAAATGAATCATTCATTTACCAAGTTACAAAATATATCAATTAAAGGTGTTGAGGC
This sequence comes from Viscum album, assembly GCA_963277665.1. Classification (NCBI taxonomy): domain Eukaryota; kingdom Viridiplantae; phylum Streptophyta; class Magnoliopsida; order Santalales; family Viscaceae; genus Viscum; species Viscum album. Next base: position 853,701,317 of record OY728167.1, on the reverse strand, counting down.
ATTGAATATCGAATTGTGTATTATATGATTTTGTTTGAATAGAGCATAAAAATTATAAGATGACATAGTTTTTATCAAAATTATTCTTGCAGAGGAAACTATAATATTTGTTTCATTAAAATTAACTAAATATGTATGACCATAACTTACATCCATCATGAAAAAAATCATTTCATTATCATTTTAAGCTATTTAAAAATTGAAATATTTAAAACATTATCCTTTACAATGTTATTTATTATCAACTTCTGTTTGATTTTTCTAAAATGGGTAACAATGTAACCTACAAGAAACAATGATTCAAGCGATAATTAAAGGCTGAAAAATACGTTCAATGGATATATCAGTTCTTCATTAAGGTTCATATTATAAAATAAATAATTTTCAAATTTGTGAAAATAAAGTACAATATTTAGATATTCATCACATGTGTAGAGAATTATTTAACTAGAGTACTCACATCAGACTTTCAGATGCACTTTTGGCTCTTTTTTGTATTCCATTTTGATAATTTTAGAGATATTAATGTGAGGAAAGTTATGGAATATTTATTTAAACTATTTCTAGAAAACACATACTAACATGACTACTGATTTCCTATATTTTTATATATGTAAATATATTCTTCATTCACTGTTATTTATAATTATTATAATGAAATAATTTATGTTTTTTCATTAACACAATACAATATATCTATTGGAATGTTCTTTAATAAATAAATCATCTACGAAGAAATTTATCAAATCATTCACATTAGTATATGTTGGATTAAAAAAATTATGGATGCTTTGTTTACATATATATTCTAATTAGAGCTATAATTTTATAGTTAATTTTTATAATATTTGTTTATTTATAAGTGAGTAAAATGTTGTCGGTGTTCTTGATAAATATAAACCACCCCAACCATGGGAATACATGAGAAAAATTATATATATTTCATTGAGGGATAACACGTACTCTTGTATACAAATTTATAGAATTGGTTCTACGTTTCTTAGACTAATTCTTATTGAATTACATTTCATGGGTAATTCTTACAGTGGATAAACACTTAGCTACACAATGTTGGATTACTGTGATGAAAAATATAGTATAATGATTCTAGATGAAAAGGAATCAAATAATATTTTAATCCTTAAACATTTCCTTGAAAAATGAATATATAAAATGTTTTTTTACATCACTACAAAATAATCCATTAGTCTACTAAAACTTCATTGTACCTCATTTCTCATTGAAATTTTTAAACAATTTTAAAAACAATTATTATTATTAAGAGTTTCAATGATTTGAAGATATGTCTAAATCCATATTTATCTATAGTGATTTTCTTTGAAAATGGTTTTTCTCCATCCCCCAGTTCAAAATTATCAATTATTATTATAATATTTTGATTTGTAACAATTATTCAGTTCCATTTCATTATGATTAATTCACAATTTTTTCATTTATTTATTACAGTTTCATGAAATACAACTGATGATATAGAATAGTATTTGTTATTTGTTGGTTAAATGATATACTATAATTAATCTACATCATTCTAGAAACACTATTAAAGTTCTACAAACAAATTATTATTGAGTGTTCTTCTATAGGGAGCTCGTCTCGAAGAAAAACTCCTCATGTTGCAAAAAAGATAAAGATATTACAAATTACTAACTGTAATGAGGTAATGTAAATGTAATATCATTATCCATAAATATTTACTACAACATCTTGGAAAACATGACATATGTATTAACATAGTTTCAATGCGATTTCAATATATGAAGAAAATTGTACCAAGTTATCCACTATCATAGAATATACAAAGTAACTTCAACTTGTTGTATGATTCATGTACATCTTGTAAAATTAATGTACTCTCTTTAAAAGAGAAGATTTTCTATAAAAATTGGGGTGTGCTCTTACAGTCAACTATACCATGGTAAGAATTTATACTACATGAGATTGAAAATAACAATTGTTACTATTAGTACATATAAATGGGATTTTAATTTTTATAACTTCATTTTTGATTCATTTCACATTTTGAGAAAAAAATATTCTAATATTAATTTTACATGTAAAAATCAATTGAAGAAGAATGTACTTAATTTAAATATGTAATAGTACCTTTCAACAATTTAATATAGTTATTATATATTATACTATATCTCAAATGAATTTCATATTCTTATAAATATTGACTGCAACGTTTGGTTAGTGACAATACATGATCTATATATGTTGTTCTCATTGACAAACATTTCATGAAATTTGTACTAAAGTCAACATTTGTTCTAAAAAAATATAAATCATTTAACTCGTTAGTATTTAAATATATGTATTTTATATTAATAGTACATTTAATTATAAACACAAAAAAAAATCATTGAAGGATGATGGTGAATTTGTCATTCCACCTTAGCTAAATGTATTCAAACACAATAAATTTCCCATGATTATTGGGATTTCTGATTTCAGTCTCCAAAACCGAGATCGACCATGTGAGAAAAATACTATCAAAGTTATTTTTGTTAAATATGATGTTGATGAAGTCAGAAATTATGAATATCATGCACAAGATACTAAGGTAAAACTACCACTTTTATTTATAGTAGTAAATATTTTTGTTCATTGTGGATGAGAACGTTAAATTTTAACATTTTTATAAATAACAGTAGAAATATATATATATGTATATATATATAGTAGAATAAATATTGTATTTTTTTATTCTTATAATATCTAATTGAACTAGAGGAATCTACATTAAATGAGTATGTTCCATCAATAATGTCATGAAGGATAATGAAAATGTTTTATTTTCAAGTATATAAAATATGTAATATGTAATTTTTTATAGATATCCTTGTAGGAAAATAACATCAATAATTTTAATAACTTTTGAGATTGGATGTTTCTAAATAATCCTAACTTGTGGTTATATATTACCTTTACAAACACACTAAAATTTATATTATACTCACATATTGTAATTTTATTCCCAAAAAACAATGAATAATATTTATGTAGAAGAATTTGAAGAAAGATTTTGAATTCGTAGATGATGATAAAAGAGGCAGCAATTACAAAAATTGGGGTTTTGGAGATTATGAAAGAATGATTCTCAATTTCAAATACCTACAACCTCTATCACAAAGAAAATAAATCCTAGAAATATGGAATAATTATTTTATGCCATATAGGTAATGAATCTATATTAATATACATTTAATTTTATAGTTTAAATATAATATCATAATATATTTCATATCGAGAATTCAAAAAATAATCTTATTTTCAAATATTTGCAAACAATTTATTAATAGTATATCTGTTTTAATGTGTTATAATTTATAATTGATATATTTTTAATGTACCAAAACATCATATAGTGTGAAAAACTTCCTTTTACATAGTATAAACCTAATTGAAACTTACTATATACCTGACACCTATGTTATCTTTCAAAAATTTGTATCATTTTTCTTTCAATTGAATTAATCAGTAATAATAACTATAGACTGATTTAATGAAATGCAGTATTACATGCATCAAACATCTAATAAAATAATTTTTTATCCTATGTATATAATAGTCCATAAATCGATTAATCTAAATTACCATGATAATTGAAACCTAAAAATACAATAAAATTCATGTTATATATTTTTTGGTTACATATTTAACATTTAAATTGATGAAATGCAGAAATTATTCTTCTGTATTATGACTTCTTATATATTTCCAAAATATTTTATTGATATTAATTTATCCAACATGATTATTTAATAAAATAATTTACAATTTTACACTGCATCTATAAGAATTTCCACATTATTCCATTCCATAACCTTCTTTTCCCAGTACCCGTGTTTCCTTATGATCATAGTTTCCAAAAACTATTTCTTAAAATAAATTACTATTTTGACAATTCATACTAGAATAGTAGTCACTTAATACATTTCAATCTACTTGTTTTCAAAAACCCATCATTATTTATTCTCATTGTTTCTATAACTCCTTTTATATAATTTATCTTGTCCCCTGCATCTTTTACAAGACATCTGCATCATTCCTACATGTACTATCGTATAATCATTTGACTAAATGTTAATTTTTACTGGCATGTTTCTATTTTTTATCTCTTTGAATAACCTTCCCTTACATGGTGTCAAATCATGATAACATTTAAATGGAAATTTAATCCTAAAAAATGCACCAAACAATATCTTGAATAAATTGTTCCATTAATTATTTCATCAGTTATCAAGTCATTATCAAATTTAGGCCATGAACTGAGAGCTGGTCGTGATGGCTCATGTAAAGCTAAAGAGCCAGGGGTTCAAACAACAACACTGACAGTAGTGTAGTGACCACCACCATGTGGATGCTACCTTTCTATGTAATTTAATACATTGTATCACATATGTATTTATATTTTGGGTGATTCATGAGGTGGGGAAAACTTAACAACCACCCAGACTGTATATCAATGACCGCAATGAATTTCTCTTCATTTTATGATTTAAAAATTCATTGAAGTGAGGTGTTCATTGAAATTCACTAATGCATATCTGACGATCAAAAAATAAATTATAGCGGATTTATCTAACTTGAAGGTAACTAGTTAAAATGTGTTCTTGGAATAGGGTCCTTACTATAGAAATTTCATTTATTAGTGATGAAAAATAGATTTAGTACATTGAATGTTTATTCAGAATTTGTGGTTTTTATGTTTTTCTTATTTGAAATATAAATAGATTACTTTATTTTAATTATTTTCCAACATATTCTACAGTTTAGTTAATTAAATCATCATTCTATCTAAAAAATTTAGTTTTTAGTAAAGTAATTTTAAGTAATTGGTCTACTTCAGTGTCATTTACTGAAAAAAAAACATTCTAATAGATAATTTTAATCATTTAAAATTATTGAATGTATTGAGACAAACTTATTGATTCCATGTGATTAGTGAGAAAATGATGGATTTTTTTCTCAAAGTATTCAGGTGTTCACTAAACCCTTTAATAATTCTGTCTATTATTGATCATTCACATTATACTCTACATCGGCATATATATCATCCTCTGCATCTGCATCTGTATCATCCTCTTCATTACTATCTACCACCTTTGCCTCATCAACCTCCACCTATAAACCACACTTACACCTCTAGAATTTAACTCCAAATCTAACTATGCCTCCACCTCTCCACATCCAATATAGTCTCGATAGCACTATCCACCACTCCATTTACATTTGACAGGATCATCCCACTCAATTAACTTATTATTTAAATTTACTCCCAGTCTCCAAAAAATTAACACAGATTCCAGGTAACACCCCAAGCTTCCATGGTACGCTCCTCTTTGAATAATAGAGCAGCGTGTGTTGTACGCAACCTCGAGTTCTAACAAACCGCGACCAATAAAAGTAGTAGTTATGAATAGTAATACCCACTTTCTGAAATTATATAAATTTTATATTTCCAAATGGACTTCATTTTTGGATTCGTAATATCTAAATTATCCTATGTTGAATTTTTGGTATTTTTCTGAGAACTTCCAATTTTTGATGAATAGTAAAAAATACTTAAAAACAACTTTTTTAATAAAAATAATTTATATTGATAATTATAAAATTGATTGGTTCTAAAGTGTAATTATAATTTATTTTTACCATTTTATCCAATGGTGATCATTATAATTAATTTCACTTTCATATTGGACATAAACAATTGTCAATCTTTTGATTGATATCCTTTCTTAAAAACACGTTATTTGTTGTGACAGTGGGAATTAATTATTAAATTAATTAATTCAAATTATATGTTTTGAATTTTGTAAAATAGACATAATTTTTGAATTAGGAATATCAAATATAGCTTAGGGTTAATTTTTTGTGTTGTTCTGAAAAACTTCGATTTTTGATGAATAGTGAAACAACTAAGTGGTAGTTAAAAAAATGATTTTTTGTTTAAATGAAATTTTACCACCTCTGTGATTTGAATTTCAAAAATCCGACATAAAGGGTTTTGATTAGGAAGTAAAATGTGTTTCAATGGGATCAAAATAATTTTTGGTGAAGAGTAACGTTTAAGTTTTATTAATCACGATTAAAGGTAATTAGTGAAATTTAAGGAAAAAATGATATCATAAAAAAATGAAAATACCCTTACACTTGTCCTACCATTATTTTATGAGTCATGGAAGACCAATAAAATCCATAGGTCAACTTGGGGACCCCATGGAGCCACTTGGGTAAGAAAATTACATTAATAACTTTTTATTTAAAGTAAAAATAAAATTGTCACAAACATGTGTTGTTTTACAAAAACAATTATTACATGGGGTTATATAAGTTAAATTTTTGACTATAAATATTATTTGGAAAGATAAAAATATTTAATACATCATGGTATTTTTTTTATAATTTTTATACATTAAATAAATTAAATGTTTTATGACACCATGATGATGCAGCGATTACCTCATTAATTAACGATTTAAATAAAATGAAAAGATAATGTAAAATATAAGACATACACATGTCTAAAACCTATTTTATGGGTATATTTCTAACCCTTAACACCTTATCCTAGAAATATATCATTGTGGGACCTTTGAAATCTGAAAACCACTTCATAATAATGTAGCATTTCATGACCTTCCAAGAGTGCCCCTCCTCTCCTCTTATAAAAGGCCCCACCTCTACCACCTTATTAACACCTTCAAGCCATTTTTATTGGCCAAAAATTTCCCAAATACTCTCTAAACTTCCCTCTCTTACTCATAGAAGCCTCAATTTGTGCATAAGTCTTCCCAAGGAAGCCTCTGGCTCAAATCAAAAAGAGTTACCCGGTTTTAAGGTAATGTCTTCTCTTATGTTATTTTGTTTTATTTTAGTTCTCCAACCCATTAAACTATTTTTATTCCTTTATTTTTTAACAAAACCAGTATATTAAATATACTAGTATGTGTTTATGAGAAGGATTTTATTTACACTTACACACACCTTCGTCTAATGGTTAAAGAACATACTGTTTCTGTGGTTGGCGAATTTCTGCCTCACGAAATGATGATTGTTCAATCTTCTTTTAACACCTCTCATGGTGTCCATTAAGATTTAACTATATTTATATATGATATATATAATGTTTTTGTTTTCCTTATGCTTCTGTATTTCTCATTTATGGCATACCATTATGATTTCCATTATGGGTAAATGCGATAATTTCATTTTAGGAAGTGCGGACTACCGCCCCCTCAAAGTGATTTGAATTGTTAATGCCATATGTAGGATGTATAAAGGATGGATTAAATGATATTATATATGATATTATACTGTAATTATAATATACCTTTATATTATTATGATTTCATTCCATTAAATATGAAATATAAATGAAAGTAGCGTTCATGCGTTCGTACGGCTTACCGTCTCCATGAACGGTGCATTTCATTTCTTACCTCAAAATGTTACGTAATATTATGAATGAATATATATAATGGATATATATGATATATATTATAACTACATAATGAATATAATTATATAGATAATGGATATTTTACCACATAAACAACTTGTAATTATAATAAGTTTATTGTTGACTCAAGTACCAAAGATCGACAAAACGACCGTTATTTACTTAAATGACTACATAATTTTTGTAACATTGTAATAAGTGATATAAAAGGGATAATGAACTTGAAAAAGGTTCTTAAGCATGTAGATATTAACTCTGGTTTATTATTCAGGAGATTAAAGAATGATCGAGTCAAGTCAGACACGAGTTAAGGGAACTTCTTAAACCAATTTCCATTCTTTGGGTTAATCTCCTACTTTCAAATTATGTCATGATATTATTATGTCCTATATTATATTTTTACTTTCATTATGTTTACTTATAGTGAATACACATAATAGATCAATTTTATTTAAAAAATTTTCTTTGTAAGGGACTTCGTCTCAATCTCCATTCGTTGAGGCATATTTTGTTTTATACACAAATTTCTTCTATATAGTGTATAAACCCCTTTGAATTTTACGTTTATTCAAAAGGAATATTTTTATATGATGCATTTTACTAAAAGACAAAAAGGAATTTTTTTTATTGTCATACGTACGCGGAGACAACGACTTCTCCGCCGCTGTGACCATTATTTGAGTTTCGGCTTCCTCTACAAGCCATAAATTTTTTTAAATGAAAAATAAATACCAAGTCTTAATTTTCTTTTATTTTTGTATTGAAAATGGTTTTGATAATATTTTTATTATATCAATGTGTTGTATTGATATATTGTGATTGAAATGTGGAAATGTTATGTTTCCTTTATGCATATTTTATGTGATACGATTATTTTATGGTTTATGATATGTTTAAACATGTTCATATGAGGAATGCATTGGACTTAATAAGTGACGGGTGGAGCCCGCTATAGCTCCTCAATGCATCGGTAGGTATCATGAGACAAACTAGTGTCTTGGCACGAGGCCTTGACAAAATCTTATTTGTAGACTTGGCATGAGGCCTTGGATACGTGGTTATGATAGTCTGGCATTATGCATTCCATCATTATGAAAGTGGTTATTGATATTGCATGTGATTATTCGACTAGTAGAATAACCATGTGAATAAGTAAATGGCATTATTTCATTTTACTTTTTCCATAATATGCAGATGTTCATGCTTAAAAGGCTTTTGTTTAGTTATAAATTGCCTTAAATGTTTATGTTTATTTATGAAAGCTTCTGCTATATTGTTATCCTTACTGAGCATCTGAGCTCACCCCTTTCAATGTTTTAATTTTTCCAGGGTGTGAAGAAGTATTTTATGAATGAAATGAAGGTATATTATGAGGGTATATGAAGACAACATGTTATTGTAGTTTTGTATTACTTTATGATGTAATGTAAAACTTATGAATGTATCTAGTGTTTCAAGGATACTAAACTAATCGGTCTTTCGAGACTTGATCTTTTGTGATCATGAAAATGTTACGCAATAATGCACCGACTCTGGGTAACTGGGGTCAGGGCCTTACAGTTGGTATTAGAGGCAGTTTAGTACTATCCATAGAAGTTAGATTTAGATAAACTCTGATTAGAGAACACATCCCTAGGATAGAATTTGAGGATTAGTATAGAAGAACTTCCTAGAATTTTGGTATTATAGTGGTTTTGTGAGTTTTCCACACAATACATCCCTTTCTAGATACGAGAAGTTAGAGGTGGCTCTGGCATAGATATACCTAGGGGTAAAACCAGAAAACACCTCTTTGAGCTAGACTTGAATGGGAACTGGGGCACGACAACGGACCTTGCTGCACTCTTGGTTATGACACTCCTGAGGGATATGCTTAGGATAATTCTCATATTCTTTACAAACCATTATAAAGGGTTTGTGAGTATATACTTCTTCAAAGAAATTTTTTTTATGATTATAGTTCAATTTATGTTAAGTGTTTTACAAGTATGGAATTATGTATTTTGATTCATAAACTAAAGTAGTTTATGCCATTGTTTAGAAATGGCACCTAGTGGGAGGAATGGAAACCGTATCAATGCACGCACTCCATGTAGGGATTTCCCTCCTGCCCAAGATAATTATAATGGGGTTGGTGATAAAACTGGTGCTGATCAACTTATCACCATACTGGGACAACTCACTCAGGTTATGAATAATAACCTTACACGTATGGATCATCCTGATCCGCAACGTGGAGAATCAATGTTAGACCACTTCATGAGGCAACAACTGCCAACATTTAATGGGGGTAAAAATCCATTAGTATCTGAGAAATGGATAAACTCCTTAGGGAAAATATTCCACACCATGGGGAGCAGCGAAAGGAAGAAAAGTTGTAACGGCAGTTTACCGCCTCACTGGAGATGTCGCTCAATGGTGGTCGCTAATCCAAAGCACAAAGGAAGATGAGGAAGTATCAAGTATGGAATGGAGGGTGTTTAAGGAAATTTTCTTAGAAAAATAATTTCCACATGACCATCGAGCAGATATGGAAAGACAATTTCTGAGTCTAAGGAAAAAGGAGGATGAGAATGTCGCAAAGTATGAGTCTAACTTTACAAGGTTAGCGAGGCATGCAGTAGATTATATACGTAACCCAAGAAGTAAGATTGATCGTTTCTTTGATGGGTTAAAACCATTTCTCCGTCGAGATTTAGTATCACAATCTTTCTCAACATACGAAGATATAGTCTCATGTTCTATCAAGATAGAAAAGGAATTATCTAAATCTTATGACAATAATGTAAAGAAAGAGAAGAAGAGAACGGTGTAATGAGAGACAGATAAAGGGAAAAAGGGAAAGAAGGATTTTCCATTATGTGAGAATTGTGGGAAGAATCATCCCGGTACTTGCCTGAAAGAAATGGGAGTTTGTTATAAATGTGGAGAAAAAGGTCACCAGGCTCGTGATTGAAAGGGAAAGAAAGAGGCTATCAATGTTGAATGCTACAATTGTAGGGAAATGGGGAATTATGCAAATGAATGTCCTAAGTGATAGGGAAACTTACCTCAGAAAAGGTCAAGGGATCAAGGACAATCTTATGCTGTTAATACAGTTGAAGTGGAATAATTAATGTATTGGTGCTTTTGGACTCAAGGATTATATTCTAGTTATAATAATAATGTGATATATATAAGGATTTTACTGAAGTACTTATTGTTTTCATTAAGGTTTTAATATGATGACGGTAATCATATTTTTGTATGTGACAATAAGAGAAAGTTTAATTTGTTTGAGTAATTTGATGATATAATTGATTTTGGAATTTAGAGACTTTTTAGAGAAAGTCTGGACGAAGGTATTTTGGATAACTATAAATGTTGGAATGGATTAACTTGAACTTTGGATAGTATTGTTTAAGGTTAAAACATTTATGAAGATTATTTTTGGAATATTATAATACTACAGTTTTAGGAAAAGGGCAACCTACAGGTTGGGGGATAACTCGTCGCGTCGGACAAAGATGTAGGAATCGAACCCACAACCATAGCGCGACATGCCGTTATTACCTACCACTAGCCTACAGGAAGTCCCTAGTTATTACAAAAAAGTTTCCCTAATCTCAATGGTATGCGTTAATATTTGGAACCTTATACAATTATGATAAATAGAATATTTTTGAGTTCTATTACCTTTTGGAGTGAAAGATGGGTATGTGGTAAAAATTTATTAAATAATTAAAGTCTACATGACAAGTAAGTATATTTCCTTACGTTCTTAGTAAATCTCTTAAATAAATTCCTCAACTTTATGAAAGTTAACTTAAAACAAAAACGTTGTTGGATAACTTTTCCAACTGGGGATTCAATGACCGTTTAACCAATCACAAGTTTGTGATTTTCTTGTGGTTAACTTTCTCCTAATCCTGTTTTCTACAACTCTCCAACAGACCTTTATGGTTTTTTTCCCTCCATATCCATATTTTCATAGAATCCTAGTATGGGCTATCTCAGGTGACCCTTTTTACTTCTCTTTCTATCTTTTAAAGTTATATTTTTATTAACCTTATTTCTGATGTAGGATTTCCACAAAGGTATTTTCTATTTTCAACCATTTATTTTCAAAGAAAAATTTTAAATTGCGATAATGAAATTTATTGAATGAGGGGATAATGTAACACCCCATGCTTCCATGGTACACTCCTCTTTGAATAATAGAGCAGCGTGTGTTGTACGCAACCTCGAGTTCTAACACATCGCGACCAATAAAAGTAAAGTTATGAATAGTAATACCCACGTTTTGAAATTATATAAATTTTATATTTCAAAATGGACTTCATTTTTGGATTCGGAATATCTAAATTAGCCTATGTTGGATTTTTGGTATTTTTCTGAGAACTTCCAATTTTTGATGAATAGTGGAAAATACTTAAAAACAACTTTTTTAATCAAAATAATTTATAGTGATAAATTATACAATTGAGTGATTCTAAAGTGTAATTATAATATATTTTTACTATTTTATCCAATGGTGGTCATTAGAATTAATTTCACATTGAAATTTGACAAAAACAATTGTCAATCTTTTGATTGATATTCTTTCTTAAAAACGCGTTATTTGTTGTGACAACAGGAATTAATTATTAAATTAATTAATTAAAATTATATGTTTCAAATTTTTTAAAATAGACATCATTTTTGAATTAGGAATATCAAATATATCTTAGGATTAATTTTTGGTGTTGTTCTGAAAAACATCGATTTTTTGATGAATAGTGAAACCACTAAGTGGTAGTTAAAAAACTGATTTTTCATTTAAATGAAATTTTACCACCTCTTGGATTTGAATTTAGAAAATCCAACATACATGGTTGTCATTTGGAATTAAAATGTGGTTCAATGGGATTAAAATAATTTTTGATGAATAGTAACTTTTAAGTTTTATTAATCGCGATTAAAGGTAATTAGTGAAATTTAAAGTAAAAATGATATTATAAAAATATGGAAATACCCTTACACTTTTCCTAACCTTATTTGATGAGTCATGGCCAATCAAAAAAAATCCATGGGTCAACTTGGGGACCCCATTGACCACTTGGGTAATAAAATGACATTAATAACTTTTTATTTAAAGTAAAAATAAAATTGTCACAAACATGTGTTGTTTTACTAAAACAATTATTACATGAGGTTATATAAGTTATAATTTTGACTATAAATATACTTCAGAAAGCTAAAATTATTTCCTACATCATGGTAATTTTTTTATAATTTTTAGACATTAAATAAATTAAATTTTTTTTGACACCATGATGATGCAGCGATTACCTCATTAATTAACAATTTATATAAAATGAAAAAATAATGTAACCTCTAAGACTTACACTTGTCTAAAACCTATTGGATGGGTATATTTCGAACCCTTAACACCTTATCCTAGAAATATATCATTGTGGGACCTTTGAATTCCGAAAAGCACTTCATAATAATGTAACATTTCATGACCTTCCAAGAGTGCCCCTCCTCTCCTCTTATAAAAGGCCCCCACCTCTACCACCTTATTCACACCTTCAATCCATTTGTCTCGGCCAAACTCTACCCAAATAATCTCTCAACTTACCTCTCTTACTCCTAGAAGCCTCACTTTGGGCAGAAGTCTTCCCAAGGAAGCCTCTGGCTCAAATCAAAAAGAGTTACATGATAATAAGGTAATGTCTTCTCTTATGTTATTTTGTTTTATTTTGCTTCTCCAACCCATTAAACTATATTTATTCCTTTATTTTGTAACAACACAATTATCTTAAATATACTAGGATGTGTTTATGAGAATTATTTTATTTACACTTAAACACACCTTTGTCTAATGGTTAAAGAACATATTGTTTCTGTGGTTGGTGAATTTCTGCCTCACGAAACGATGATTGTTCAATATTCTTTTAACACCTCTCATGGTGGACATTAAGATGTAACTATATTTATATATGATATATATTATTTTTTTCTCCTTATGATTCTATATTTCTCATTTTTGGCATACCTTTATGATTTCCATTATGGGTAAACGCGATAATTTCATTTTAGGAAGTGCGGACTACCGCCCCCTCAAAGTGATTTGAATCGTTAATGCCATATGTGGGATGTATAAAGGATGGAGTAAATGATATTATATATGATATTATACTGTAATTAAAATATACCTTTATATAATTATGATTTCATTCCATTAAATACAAAATAGAAATGAAAGTAGTGTTCATGCGTACGTACGGCTTACCGTCTCCATGAACGGTGCATTTCTTACCTCTAAATGTTACGTAATATTATGAATGAATATATATACTGGATATATATGATATATATGATAACTACATCATGAATATAATTCTGGAGATAATGGATATTCTACCACATAAACAACTTGTAATTATAAGAAGTTTATTGTTGACTCAAGTACCAAAGATCGACAAAACGACCGTTATTAACTTAAATGACTACATAATTTTTGTAACATTGTAATAAGTGATATAAAATGGATAATGAACTTGAAAAAGGTTCTTAATAATGGAGAGATTAACTCTAGTTTATTATTCAGGATATTAAAGATTGATCGAGTCAAGTGAGACACGAGGTAAGGGAACTTCTTAACCCAATTTCCATTCTTTGGGTTAATCTCCTACTTTGAAATTATATCACGATATTATTATGTCCTATCTTTTATTTGTACTTTCTTTATGTGTACTTATATTTAATACACATAATAGATTTATTTTATTTAAAAAATGTTCTTTGTAAGGGACTTCGTCTCAATCTCCATTCGTTGAGGCATATTTTGTTTTATACAAAAATTTCTTCTATACAGTGTATAAACGCCTTTGACTTTTACGTTTATTCAAAAGGAATATTTCTAAACGATGCATTTTACTAAACAACAAAAAGGAATTTTTTTCATATCATACGTATGCGGTGACAACGACTTCTCTGCCGCCGTGACCATTATTTGAGTTTCGGATTCCTTTACAAGCCATAACTTTTTCTAAATGAAAAATAAATACCAAGTCTTAATTTTATTTTATTTTGGTATTCAAAATGGTTTTGATAATATTTTTATTATATCAATGTGATGTATTGATATCTTGTGATTGAAATGTGTAAATGTTATGTTTCCCTTATGCATGTTTTATGTGATACGATTATGTTATGGTTTATGATATGTTTAAACTTGTTAATATGAGGAATGCATTGGACTTAATAAGTGACGGGTGGAGCCCGTTATATCTCCTCGATGCATCGGTAGGTCTCATGAGACAAACTAGTTTCTTGGCACGAGGCCTTGAAAAAATATTATTTTTAGTCTTGGCACGAGTCCTTGGCTACGTGGTTATGATAGTCTGGCATTATGCATTCCATCATTATGAAAGTTGTTATTAGTTGTGAATGTGATTATTCGACCAGTAGAATAACCAAGTGAATAATTAAATGGCATTATTTCATTTTACTTTTTCCATAATATACTGATGTTCATGTTTAAAAGGATTTTGTTTAGTTATACATTGCCTTAAATGTTTATGTTTATTTATGAAAGCTTCCGCTATATTGTTATCCTTACTTAGCATCTGAGCTCACCCCTTTCAATGTTTTATTTTTTCCAGGATGTGAAGAAGTATTTTATGAATGACCTGAAGGGATAATATGAGGGTATATGAAGACAATATGTTGTTGTAGTTTTGTATTAATTTTTGATGTAATGTAAAACTTATTAATGTATCTAGTGTTTCAAGGCTACTAAACTAATCGGTCTTTCGAGACATGATCTTTTGTGATCATTCCAATGTTATGCAATAATGCACCGACACTGGGTAACTGGGGTCGGGGTGTTACATTCCATAGATCATCACCAAAAACATTTGAGCATGTGTATGATAAAATTTAATTAAATGATCATGTCATACAAATTCATTGGTTGGGTACTAGTTTTGTTTTAGATCATGTGTTACATTAAAACCTGAATAAACTATATTTATAAAATTACAAAATTTTATGTGTAAAATTAGATTTGTTTATTTCTTATAATAATAAAATCTATTATATGAATGTAATTGTTTATTGAATATATAATATATAAATTTTATTATAATCATACACTAACATTAATGTATCTTATATATTATGATAAACACATTAGGTTCTTAATATCAGTTTTTTACAAGAACACTTCCTTTATATTCACATTGATTTTAAAATTATTTATAATTATTTTATAAACAATTAATTAAACCGTATTTTTTTATAATTTAGTTAATAGTATTCATAACCACCAATTTAAAAACTATGAGATAATTTTCATTTAAATTGATATAAATTTTATTGGGTAAAACTTTGTATTCCATGTAAATCAAGCCTCCAAAGAAACTCCATTCTTCCTGTATAGAAAGTTAAACATGGGGTTTCATGTATTTTAATTTATATCAAAGGGTTAAATTATTTATAATAGTAAATATATTTTAATAAAAATTCACAATGTTGGATGGATAGGCTATTATATTCCATTATACACTTGGTGTTTCATGTCACACACTATTTAGAATAGAATGTTATTCTTTAAAGATTTTGGGGTGTTGCATGAAAAGTTGAGAAGAATATATATGAATAAAGAGGATCCACCAGAAGATATATGTGATTAGAGTGCTCTGTATCCTACTAAATATATTGGTTATTATTCCTTAAATAAATAATGCACATGGTGTGATAATGGTTTCATAAAATCATCTAACGATCTAAACCATTGTGTTGTGGATTATTTAATGAATATTCCTATTGATGTGGTGGAATATATATATATATATATTCATCATGTATATTAATAATTATATTTTATAGATTAAAGTATAAGACTATGTATTAAAAAATTAACAATTAAAGTGAATTATTATTCCACTATCAATGCTTGTGAAATTCGTAGAATAAAATGTCACACTTTATAAGGAAAATATTTTATTGATAGTTTGTAATTTAAAATATTTTATATGAGAAATTTTTTTAGATATTGTTTTTCAATGATTTGATCCATGAATTATTGAAGATTCAAAATGTATTTTTAAATGAAAAATATACATAGCTGGATGATATGGTGAGGAAGATAATGGATCTTGATTGTTATTTCTAAGAGAAAAGTTAGATGCATGTAAAAATTATGAGGAAGTTTAAAAAATATTATAAAGAAATTTCAAGGACACATTAAGAGAAAAAATAATTCCACAACATTAAATATATAGAGTCGGATTTCAAGATGAAAAATATGAAAAATATCAAAGAAAATCCTCAAAATCATTTAAAAGAAGAATTGTTTACATAAGAGATTCTAATAAGATTACTACATCAAATAAGACTCAAAATGGTAGCAATAATGGTTGTGAATCATGTATTAATCAGTCCATAACATTCTAATGAAGAAAGGTATCAAATAATTCATTATATTTTGTATATACTAAATCTATTTCAGTTTCAGGTGTGGATATAAACACATAAACTGATCAAATATAAAGGAGTAATAATGTTAGAGAACAAACTACCAATTAAATGTTTGAGGTATTATTTTAATCAAATGGATTCTCCCTAAAGAAATCCCAGAATATTGGTGTACCCAACATCATTTCAAAAGCTACATAATCTATGAAATCTCAATATATTTCACCTAAATAGAAATAGAGTAGATTATTTGGGAGATGTTTTTCATGTTGAATTTTTGGGAATAGGACAATTACTTTTTGTAAAATCATTTCACCTATAGACATTATATAATTACTAAACATAAGGGAGAAAAGATATAATCCAAAGTAAACATGCTAATATTAATAGATTCTATAGAGAATTAAGAATCTATCTGTAACACCCCAAGATTTTATGAGAATTATTCTTTTTATTATCTTTGACATCTTTTGTTATACGCTTCACAAATATTAGATTACTCTATACGCAACACAGTATTAGCTTGTAGTATATGCAACACTATTCTTGGCTTGTGATGCACACAATTTGAGGATCTATCGAATAAAATTCATTTTACACAACACCAAGTATAGATTTTGATCAATTTATAACTGAACTATATTTTGAGTATTTTATACGCAACACCAAAGGAAGCTTTCCCTATACGCAACCCTGACATGGCTTTCATTACACGCAAGAGCAACCTTCCTCAATAGCGTGTGTTGTACGCAATTCTGAGATTCACTAAACAATGATATATTATTACAATATTATTATAAACTACCCTTTCTAAATATTATTAACCTCATTTTGAATTTTATAACATTATAATTTATCTTGCACAGTTTCTAGAATGAGGTATGAGAACAAAATCAATTTTTCTGATAAAAGAAGTATTTTTCAAAAAATGTAGTTTTTCCGCCTTTTGAAGGCGCACCCATTTTAAATCTAATATTTGACAAGTTTATAAGTTCAATATTACAAAATAAAATTCTTATTTTGAATCAGGATATAAAAAATTACATTGGATAAAGTTTTTATATTATTCTGACAACGTTCATATTTTGATGAATAGTAAAAACACGCTAAATTTTACTTATAAACAACTTTTTTCATCAAGATAATTTATATGGTTAAATTAAAATATTAAATTGTTTTAATGTATAAATATAATATATTTTTATCGTTTAATATAATTTATGTCATTTTCATTAATTTTACATTGAATTCGTAGGTAAAATCAATTCAATCTTTTGCAATGTTTTAAATAAAAATCCGTTTTTTCGACTACATGATTAATTTTAAATTAATTACTGCAACTTCTGTGTTTCGAATTTGGAAAAATGGATTCTATATTTTGAATTAGTAAGTCTAAATTATGTTAATAGGAAACTTTTTATTTTTTGGCATTATGAATAGTAACAACGGTAAATTTTATTTTTATCATAGTTAAAGGTAAATTAGGTAATTAAGGGTAAAAATAATATTATAAAATTACTTTAACACTTTTATTAATATAATTGGATGATTATATTTCGTCCTAAAATATACTTGGGTCGAAATGGTATCTATTAGAGCCCACTTTTATGTGATTAAGACCTTTAATTTATTTTATTTAAATGAAAGTGAAATATATCTCACTCAAGCTTTAATAATTAAATTATTTTTAATATAAGGTTATATAGAATATAAATTCGGTTATAAATACTCATTGGAAAGATAATTTTTTTTTCTTTATCATGGTAATTTATTTGTAATTTTTAACAAATATATAATTACCTTAATAGCTTATTCATTAATGATGCAGAAATTATTTATTTAGTTAAAAATCAATAATATAGTTTTTATTAAAATAATAATACCCATAAAAGGCCCAAACACCGATCCAAAACTTATTGGAAATGTGTATATAAACCATAATAATATAAAGGACTAATTTTTGACCATTTGAAGCCTTACAAAAGCGATTATGACACTTATATTATTTTATATTAAATGATGTCAAAGTTGTCACCTTCATAATTTAGTAAACATAAAATTTTAAAAGTAGGGTGTTTTAGAAGATAAATTATACTAAAAGTATTATTATGAAATATATTAGATTTATATTCATCATAGTATTTTATTTTTAATTTTTATTCAAAAATAAGTATATTAAATAATTAAAAAAAATTGTAGTAATTATTTTATTCAGAGAAATATCAAATAAATTGTTTTAGGAATATTAAAATAAATATTATATGAACTAATTAATATTCTCCAAGAATTTTATAGAATAATATAACATTTTCGGAACCTATTAATTATTTTGGTTTGAATATATTTTCTATGGGTATTTTATTTAAATTCAAATAAATGAATAGTGTCTAAATTTACACAATTGGCCTCAAGTTACATTGAGCCTCTCCTGGTAGGAGTAGGAGCAGTGGTAATAAAGGGGCTTTGGTTTATGTCGATCGGCGGTCGGCATGTCTCCTAGCGCTACCTGATCCGGCATGTTTTTGTTCTACTTCTTCTGGTTTTCTACTGCTTCGACGATGTTGGTGTTCGGAGTCCGGTACCGCTTTAAGCCCTACTCTTGCCTCGCGTTCCTCCGCACCTCTCCCGGTTAGATCTGGAGCGGCGATTACATTGAGGCTTTGGGATGTGTGGCTCGGTGGCTGGTGATTCTCCAGATGTGGCTTTAATTGATTTTCTTCTGCGATTTTGTGTATTTGGTTTTGGTATTTTTTGTTGTTGGTGTGGTGACATTGAAGACAATGAAACGATGGTGTGGATGATTTCTGTGATGGTTGGAAGACAACAGATAAGTGATAAATTTTTATTATGGGTCGATGGTCTTTAACGGTCCTCCAGTTTAAGGTCGACGATGAGAATGGTTGAAGGATGGATTTTTTTCATCTAGTGATGGGATGCAAAACCGGTGGTGGTTTCAGCCATTGATGATGGAAATGAAAGAATAAGTACTACTGAAGATAGTGATGTGCAGATAATGATGGTGTTGACACATTGGTGTAATTTATTCTTGAGTGGATCACGTGATTTGCGGGATTTTGTGTGGATTTTGTGTGATTTTTGGTATTTTGAATTTTGGATATCCTGGTTGGTTCCCACTACCCTACAGTGGATTCTATGAAAATAAAAAAAATATTTGAAAAAACTATTTAAAATTCAGAATATTATTACCACAAATAAAATTAAATAGATTAAATAAGGATTAATCCAAATGATAAGGTTTAAAATAAACTTAAAACATGTCTAAATGTTATTGTTTGATGATATTACAACTATATATCATCTCATCTACGAATTGAGTCAATTTTTGAGGTTTTTACGTCGTGTTTGAATTTATTATAAATTAATATTGTTTAGGTTTCCAAAGGTTCCCCTCTCCTCCCTTATAAAAGGGCACCTCCTCCCTCTCAACTTCACACCATTTTTTGAGCATTAAAATTCGTCCAAACCCTAACCATTTCACTTATCCACTTCCCTAGAATACTATTAGAGGTCCCGGTCTTCTTCAAAGACCAAATTTAGTTACCTAAGAGGAGGTTAAGAGGAGGCCCGTCGAAGAAGAGGTAATATCCTTTACCGATTCTTTCAAACTTATTTCTTCTCCTACTTCCTCTATATGAGTTGTTTCATTATTAAGTAATAACTCTAGTATCACTTGTATACTGATATGTTATTATGAATATGAAACACCATATTCTATCTTCTATCCATCCAATGAAAAAATGAAATCACCACCCGTGCGTACGCACGACTTACCATCTCCACGCCGTGGTGTAATCATTTATTTCATCACTAGCATACTAGGATGGGTATAAGGATGGAAGAAATAACTATATATGATTATTGAAAAGTGATATTGATTCGGAAATATTAAACACCATAAACTTATATACAATTCCACAATCATTCGAATGATATCATTGCTCGTGCGTACGTACGGCCTACCGTCTCCACAATGTGTTGTGACTCGTTCTACATGATATTCATTGAATAATGTTTATATAAATTAATTTAATGAAAAAATATGATATATATTACACTAATACCATTTTTTAGATGATGTATCTATAACCTAAAAATATGGATAAGAATTTATTCGACAAAACATGCATAAGAACATAAAGCAATGAACACCCGAATAACAAGTAGCAATGAAATACTACTAATCAGAAGATAAGAATATGAATATATATGATAACATAAAAATGAATATGATTCTAGAATAATTCAATGACATTATTTAAATCATTATACTGGAGGTTAATATACGTACAAAGCATATGGGACCTAAGTTAAGAGATAATTATTCCAATCTCGTTCTTATCCAAGATTGTTTATTCATATGTATTTACTGGGGTTACGTTTATCATCCATGTCCATGTTTTCTAAAAATGTTTTCATAAAATGTTTACGTTTATTCCATGTATGTTTCAAGACATTTTTACCCTTTGTTTACTTTTTCCACATGGTATAGAAGGAATATTTCTTTTTTTACCATATGAGGTACTTTATGACTTTTCTAGCAAAAGTACGAGAAGAATGTTTTTTTAAACTTATACGGCCTTAATGGATTTTACAAGTTCGTAACACATTATTTCCATGGAGCTTCCTCTACAAGATTTCATGACTATTTTCAAAAAAATCATTTCTTTTATAATTTCATGACATTTTGAGAAAAGAAAATTATTTTGAAGAAGAAAGGATATTTTCTTCAAGGATTGATTTCAAGTGTTTTATCCAGACTATTTTCCATCTAAGATTACATTCATTAATATGGTCATGTTTCAAGTATAATTTCCATATTATTTACATGGTTTTATTGTGTTTATGATGAAATGATATCCATTTTTTATAAGGATTATGTTATGACGGGATTATGTTTATGAAACCCATTTTACTCTTTGGGTTATGTTGAATGATTTATGATTGATTTGTGGAACACGTAATAATGATTTCAATATGAGATGGTTGTAACCTATATCTCCCTACAATTCCTTGGGTAAAGATTTATATGTCATGATATAGACATGTATGGAACGACAAGTAAATCTGGTTCAGTAATACAGGGATGGAATGACAAGTAAACCAGGTTCAGTAATGGACTTTGTCCTCTATGATGGTCATAGCAGAAATGCCTTGGATAATATGGAAATAATATCATGTGCTTAATGGTTTTCCACAATTACATGTTTTATTCCCATGATATTTTATCATGATTAATGTTCATTTATGATCTATGCCTTATGTACTGCCTTGTTTTATGTCATTGCTAAAGATTTTGATGTTTGGATTTTATGCTCATTTTTTATGTTCAAATGTTTATGGATGGTTTTATGTTCCCATGTCTACCCTTACTGAGCATTTGAGCTCACCCTTTTTATGTTTTCTTTCCCCGTGATATAAATAAAGGTTTTAGGTAAAAAAATGGGGATGAACTTTATGGGAGATGTTGAAGATCTTTCACCATGATTAGGATATTTTGTTCCATGTTTCCAAAGACACTAAAATAATACGGTCTATGGGTGTCTATTTTTTCCATGTATTATGTTTTCCATAAAATTAATGTAATTTCCATATACTTCAAGCTTTGGGTCTCTATAGTTGGTATTAGAGTGAAGGTTTAGTCAACCTTTGGAAGCTAGGATGTGAAAACTTTAGTGAGATCCCTAGAGATATTTCTAAGGTATGTATAGGGATGCCCCTATGGTTAAGTATACATATAGGTTATAGTCCTAGAATTATGGTAAAGATCTTAGAATTAAACCTAATATGTTATATATTGAAGGTAATCCCCCTTTATTATATTGTTTTCCTAGCATGATTTTTCCTCTCACACTATTCTTTTTGGGTTTTAGACGATGGCTGGAACCCGAAGGAACCATGTTGATCAATGTAATGGACAATGAAATGATTTTCCTCATAAACAAACCAATGTGATAAGAGATGGAGTACAATGTCTTATTACTATACGTACACAAGATATGAATCATTCTGGACTTCCAAATGAGCATATAAGGGAATGATGTTCAATTGAGTCCTTTATGAGGCAACGTCCACCTTCTATCAGTGGGTCTTCTGATCCACTTGTTGCTGAACAATGGATCAGTACCATTGAAAAGATATTTTCCATACTTTGATGTTCAGAACATGAAAAAGTCATTTTGGCTATTTACCATTTAGAAGGTGAAGCAGACCAGTGGTGGACTCTAATTAAGAATACAAGGCCCAAGACAAAATCGAATCCAATGAATGGGATGACTTCAAGAACTTGTTTTTCAAAAAGTAATTCCCTCATATTCTTGTAACAAATATGGAAAAGGAGTTCCTTAAGATTAAGAAAAAGGATGATGAATCTTTTGGTATATATGAATCAAATTTTTCATGGATTGAAAGGCATGCATCTGGCTTTATCATCCAACCTGAAAGTAAATTTGATCGATTCTTCTGTTGCTTAAAACCAAGTCTTCGAAGGGAATTAGATATAAGAGACTTCAGTAGCTATGAATAAATTGTCTGTTGTGCTATCAAGGTAGAAATGGAAGTTGTTGTTACATATCCATCTCATGGTTTTGACAGGAAACGAAAGAAGGAGTTCAAGGAAAATCTCAATACAATGGTGAAAAGAAGGTGAATGTTTCTTTATGCTCAATGTGTGGAAAGAAGCATGGTGGAGATTGTATAAACATTACAAGAAAATGTTTTAGGTGTGGAAAAGAAGGTCATCGAGAAGCTGAGTGTCGAAGTTATGGGAAAATTTTTTCTAATGGCATGAATAGATAAATGACTACAGAGAATGCTCCACCAACACTTTAGTGCTACTAGTGCAAGGAAATGGGGAATTATGCTAACCAATGCCCTAATCCAAGGGCTAATGATGGTAAACATAAACAACATATTAAGGGAAAGGACAAAGGGAAGTCACATGCGATCACTATTGGTGATGTTGAGTATGATAATGATGTGGTGGAATGATTATGTGTTTATGTAATGAGATTCCAAAATAATGTTGTGGAATCTCATTTATAGTATCGTAGAATATTAGAATATCTATGTATTGGTTTATTGTGGTTTTCAATAATTATATGGTACCAGTAACCATGAAAAGTGATTGAAATATTTTTGGAAAGTAAATGATATGCGCGTAATGAAGTTATAAGGAGAAAATAATATATTTGATAGTATTAATGAGCTCATGACTGATATAAGGAAAAAGTTATATCATGGTTTGAGTGTATAGAAATTTTGGGATTTTGGTATGTGGAAAGAGTTAACTTTTGACATCATTCATGTTTTCACTAACGTTCAATAGGTATTCATTTTTCAAGAGAATACATGATTAAGGTATTCACATGTTTGGAATGTGGCCAAAAAGATATATCATATGATATATGGGGGATAAATGATGGTATTCACATGATCGGTAGATGAAATTTCTAGTAATCGTTTACTTTATACTATGATATTGGATAGAAGTATTTTGAATAAGCCTAAAGATTGGAAAGGATTAAGTTGGACATCATATAGTATTATTTAAGGCTAGATCCTTTTTTTGATATTATTTCAGGAATGTTATAATGGTAATGTTTTAGAAAATGGACAACCTGTAGGACGGAAGAAAACCCGTCAAGTCGGACAAGGTTGCGGGAATAAAACCCACAACTGAAGTGTGATAAGCCTTTACCGCCTACCACTGGCCTACATAAAGTCCCTGGTTAGTAGAAACTAGTTTTATTTTATTAACCATTATGATAGATGAAGTATAAGTCCATTTTTGGAACCATATACTATTAATCTCACCATAGATAGACTTATGTATATTTAATAACTTTTGCTAAACTTATGTTTGAGACAGATGGAATGACCTATCATTCTATCGCATGATCTACTAATACTTCATGAATGAAAAATTTAACATCATTTCTTTAAATAAGAGATGAAGTGGAAATTGGTCATGGAATTACTAATGATGATATTACACTGAAATCAATTAAGTATTTATCCTTATGTAAAAATTCATCAACGTTAGGGAAATGATCTTTGAAACCAAAAATGATGTACTACTACTCTCATATCCGATGAATCTGATGGTACCTTAGATCATTACAAATTTATGGCTTTTTGATTGTTGGATTTTTCAAAGCTATGTTCTCTACCAGTCTTCATCAAAACTTGATGGTTAGATTTCTCTTCAACATCCATGTTTTCACTTATGTCATCCTATGTGGAAACCCACTGATGACTTACTTTGGGTATCCGTTATGTTTATAATGTTACTTTTTAAAATGATGTTTTATAATTCCTTTTCATGATGTGGGTTTCTATGAATGAAACTTTAAAGTAGAAAACCATTTATAACCCCGACGAATTTTGAGCGTGAAATTTATTTTAAGGGGGGTAGAATGTAACACCCTGAGATTTTATGAGAATTATTCTTTTTAATTTCTTTGATGTCTTTTGTTGTACGCTTCACCAAGATTATCTTGTGCTATATGCAACACCGTATTAGCTTTTAGTATATTCAACACTATTCTTGTCTTGTGATGCACACAATTTCATGTTCTTTCTAATAAAATTCATTTTACACAACACCATGTATAGATTTTGATCAATGTTTAACTGAACTATATTTTGAGTATGTTATATGAAACACCGAAGGAAGCATTCCCTACATGCAACCCTGACTTGTCTTGCATTACACGCAAGAGCGACCTTCATCAATAGCGTGTGTTGTACACAATACAGAGTTTCATTAAACAACGATATATTGTTATATTATTATTATGAACTACCTTTTATGAATAGTATTAACCGCATTTTGAATTTTATAACATTATAATTCATCTTACACATTTTCTAGAATGAGGTATGAGGACAAAATCAATTTTTTCGATAAAAGAAGTATTTTTCAAAAAATGCAGTTTTGCCGCCTTTTGATGGCGCACCCATTTTAAATCTATTTTTTGATAATTTTATAAGGTCAATTTTACAAAATAAAATTCTTTTTTTTTGAATTGGGATATAAAAATTTACATTGGATAAAGTTTTTATATTTTTCTGACAATGTTCTTATTTTGATGAATAGTAAAAACAAGCTAAATTTTACTTAAAAACAACTATTTTCATCAAGATAATTTATATGGTTAAATCATAATAGTAAATTGTTTTAAAGTACAATTATAAGATATTTTTACCATTTAATATAATGTATGTCATTAGAATTAATTTTACATTAAATTCGTAGGTAAAATCAATTCAATCTTTTGCAATGTTTTAAACAAAAACCAGTTTTTTTCGACAACATGATTAATTTTAAATTAATTACTGCAACTTCTATGTTTCGAATTTGGAAAAATGGATTCCATATTTGTAATAATAAGGTCCAAATTTTTTTAATAGGCTAATTTTTATTTTTGTGAATTATGAATTGTGACTACGGTAAATTTTATTTACCATAGTTAAAGGTAAATTAGGTAATTAAGGGTAAAAATAATATTATAAAATTACCCTAACATGTGTCGTAAAATAATTTGATGATTATATTTCATAATAAAATATAATTGGGTAGAAATGGTATCTATTATAACCCACTTGTATGTTATTAAGTCCTTTAATTTATTTTATATAAATGAAAAGTGAAATATGTCTCACAAAAACTTTAATAATGAAATTATTTTTAATATAAAGTTATATAGAATATAAATTCTATTATAAATACTCATTTGAAAGATAATTTTTTTCTTTATCATGGTAATTTATTTTTTGTTTTTAACAAATATATAATTACTTTAATAGATTATACATTAATGATTCATAAATTATTTATTTAGTGAAAAATCAATAATATAGTTTTTATTAAACTAATAATACTCATTAAAGGCCCAAAAACAAGACCCAAACTTATTGGTCATGTACATATAACCCATAATAATCCAAAGGACTAATTTTTGAACATTTGGAGCCTTATAAAAGTGATTATGAAACTTATATTATTTTATTTTAAATGATGTCAAAGTTGTGACCTTCATAATTTAATAAAAATAACATTATAAAATTAGGGTGTTTTAGAAGATAAATTAGAATAAAAGTATTATTATGAAATATATTAGATTTATATTCATCATAGTATTTTATTTTTAATTTTTATGCAACAAATAAGTATATTAAATAACAATACGAAGAATTTGTAGTAATTATTTTATTAAGAGAAATATCAAATAAATTATTTTAAAAATATTAAAATAAATATTATATGAACTAATTAATATGATAAAATAATTTCCTAGAAGAATATGAAATTTTATTAACCTATTAAATATTTTTGTTCGAATATATTATCTGTGTGTATTTTATTTAAATTCAAATAAATTAATAGTGTCAAAATTTACACTGTTGGTATTTTATAAAAATAACATATTATTAAATTATTTAAAAATAAAAAAATATTTAAAAATTACAAATTGAAATTTATATGGTCTAAAAGGTTATAATGTATCCAATTATGGTAAATTGACAACATATAAGTATGTATCTATAACAATTTAAAGTTTAGAATATTATTACCAAAAATAAAATTAAATAGATTAAATATGGATAAATCAAAATGATATGGTTTAAAATAAACATGAAACATGTATAATTGTTATTTTTTGACGAGATTATAACCCTATCTCATCCCATATTCGAATTGAGTCATTTGTTGAGGTTTTTAGTTGGGGTTTTAATTTATTATAAATTAATTATTTTTAGGTTTCCAAAGGTGCCCCTCTCCAACCTTATAAAAGGGAACCTCCTCCCTCTCCACTTAACACATTTTTTGAGCATTAAAATTCGTTCAAACCCTACCCATTTCACTTATCAACTTCCATAGAAACCTATTAGATGTATTGGTCTTCTTCAAAGGCCAAATTTAGTTCTCTAAGAGGAGGTTTAGAGGAGGCGCGTCGAAGAAGAGGTGATATCCTTTACCGATTCATTCAAACTTATTTCTTCTCCTAATTCCTCTATATGAGTTGTTTCATTATTAAGTAATAACTAAAATATCACATTTATAATGATATGTTATTATTAATATGAAACAACCATATTCAATCTTCTATCCATCCTATGATAAAATAATATCACCACGCGTGCGTACGTACGACTCACCATCTCCATGCCATGGTGTAATCTTTTATTTCATCACCAACATACTTGGATGTGTATAAGGATGGAAGAAATAAAAATATATGATTATTGTAAATTGATAATGATTATGAAATATTATACACCATACACTTCAATAAATTTCCACAATCATGGGAATGATATCATCGCTCGTGCGTACGTACGGCCTACTGTCTGCACGATGTGATGCGACTCATTCTACATGATCTTCATTGAATAATGATTATATAAATGAATTGAATGTATAAATATGATATATATTACAATAATACAATTCTTTAAATTATTTATCTATAACCTAAAAATATGAATAAGAATTTATTCGACAAAACAAGCATAAGAACATAAAGCAATGAACACCTGAATAACAAGTAGCAATGAAATACTACTAAAAAGAAGATAATCATATGACCATATATGATATCATAACAATGAATATGATTCTGATATAATTAAATTACATTATGTAAATCATTATACAGGAGGTTGGGATAAGTATAAAGCATATTGGACCTAAGGTAAGGGATAATTATTCTAATCTCGTTCTTATCTGAGATTGTTTATTTGTAAGTATTTACTGGGGTTATGTTTATCATCCATGTCCACGTTCTTTAAAAAAAATTCATAAAATTTTTACTTTTATTCCATGTATGTTTAAAGTCATTTTGAACCCTTGTTTACTTTTTCCACATGGTATGGAATGAATCTTTCTTTTTTTACCATACGAGGTACATTTTGAATTTTCAGGCAAAAGTATCAGAAGAATGTTTTTTTCTCTTATACGACCTGAATGGATTTTATGGGTTCATAATGACTTATTTCAATGAAGCTTCCTCGAAATTTTGTGAAAAGAAAATTATTTTGAAGAAGAAAGGATATTTTTCTCAAGGATTCATTTCATATGTTTTATCAAAACTATTTTCCATCTAGGATTACATTCTTTAATATGGTCATGCTTCAAGTATAATGTCTATATTATTTACATGGTTTTATTTTGATTATGATGAAATGATATCCATTTTTCTATATGGATTATTTTATGATGGAATGATGTTTATGAAACCCATATTATTCTTTGGGTTACGGTGAATGATTTGTGATTGTTTTTTGGCACACGTAAGAATGGTTTCAATATGAGATTGGTGGGACCTATATCTCCCTCCAATGCATTGGGAAAAGATTTATATCTCATGAGATAGACATGTCTGGAGTGGCAAGTAAATCTGGTTCGGTAATACAAGGCTGAAACAACAAGTAAACCCAGTTCAGTACTGGACTTTGTCCACTATGATGGTCTTGGCAGTAATGCCTTAGCTACCATGGGAATAATATCATGTGATTAGTGGTTTTGCACAATTTCATGTTTTGTTCCCATGATATTTTATCCTGATTAATGTTCCTTTATGATCTATGCCTTATTTAATGACATGTTTTATGTCATTGCTCAATATTTTGATGTCTAGATTTTATGCTCATGTTTTTACATTCAAATGTTTATGGATGATTTTTTTCTCCTTGTTTACCCTTAATGAGCATTTAAGCTCAACCTTTTAATGTTTTCTTTTCCCTATGATATAAATAAAGGTTTTAGGTAAAATAAGAAGAAGAAATTTATGGGAGATGTTGAAGATATTTCACCATGATTAGAATAATTTGTTCCGAGTTTCCAAAGACACTAAACTAATATGGTCTTTGGGCATCTTTTTTTTTTCATGTTTTAAGTTTTCTGAAAAAGTAATGTAATGTCCATGTACGTGAATCATTGGGTCTCTAAACTATTTATGATGAATTGGTTTGAAATAATGGATACATTTTATCATTTTTATATCTATGGTTTCCATTTAAATGAGGAGTGTTTATATTAACCAGCTCATTGTAACTCTGCTATTGAATAGAAGATAAGGCCACAATTATGTATAATATACGTAAATAATAAAATCAATTGTACCTTCAAAACGTATCAAGATAATAAATCTAAATTAAAACCTGACCGTGAGACAGTGAGGAATGCTAAAAAAGATGTTCAACTATTGGTCAAGAAGATTTTATTATGGAAATAGAGGCCGCATCAATGACCATTGAAAGATTGACATGAAAATCAAAATAAATGAAATAAATATAGAAACTAAAAAACGATTTAATACAATAAATGGATTTATAGATTGGTGTATTAGTTGATATCACTAATGAAGAGTATAAAAGGATACGTAATGAGGGTAATATAAAAGTTTAATAATAAGTGTATTAAAGGTTCCAACTATATGTACATATAGCTAAAAAGTGTATGTTGGTTTTTCCTTGTCATATTAAGAACAATATAAAAACCTTATGTATTATCGATAACATTATTTTTAATCAAATAATTCAATAGACAAGATGAAGGATGAGCATATGAAGAATTTAAGCAGGATAATATGAACAGATCAGTTGGAAGAGGCCATGATATTGGAGCATGTTAAAATAATAGAAAGTTATCCAATTGAAATGGTAAACAAAGAGAATACAACTAATTAAAAATTTAAACATAAATAGAATATAATTCTTCCAATAGATTAAGAAATTATGGTAATAGATAATGTAGAAGTAATTAAGTGGTGAAAATACTATATGCCTTCATAAAAAGGAGTCTCTGGGATGAGAATTCTATCTCAGCCATGTGTTTCACATTGATGATCTATTATAAGATCCACTATATTTTCATATCTATATAGTAGTGGTTAAATTCTAGTAATTGAATATAATGATGTAATGAGATCATCCCATAATAGGGTCAATTCATAATAGGTGAAGATTCCAGTGGTTTTTTCATTTCTATTGAATCATAAAATTTGTTCATATCCTTCATCATTGATGGATGATGTATTATTTTAACCATACCATCACTAGTTTAACATAAATTTATTATATTTTCCAATAGGGATTTGTTATCTAACAAAATGGTGGAAGAATTAAAATTACAACTGAATGCCTTTATTAGATTCAATCAAGTTAGTTAAATTTCTGTAAATATTTTGCAAATCCTTTTGAGAATACGCATTTAATTAAAAATCAGAGTTGATGTCACATTGATGTGAGTTAATGGATAGATTTTTATACAAACATTCCACATTTATTATATGAATGGTTTTCCAAAATATAATTAGTTTTTCTGGGTTTATTGAATATTTATAAAGAAACTATTTTGTCTTCCATATCTCATATAATTGATGGAGAACATAGAAAGTGGATGGAATCCAATATTGAAAATACGACTTTGTTAAAATTTGAAGAGTTAATTTGATAATACATTCCTTTGATTATTGTTATCAATAATGGTGGGAATAAATTATCATTCCTCCTTACAAAGTCAATAAGGGGGATAAAAACACTCCCTAATTTTTTTTCTTATTAATATGGGGGAGAGAAAAGTTTCATTAAAAAGGTAATTAAAATGGAATTGATAAAAATCCCAAGGGATAGAATGAAGTGCCCTTGTATTTGGATAATCAGTATCTATATCTATTTTCAATATATATTAAGTCAATTTATGATAAGGAATGATGATTTAGCTTACAAATTATATGAAAAAGTGGACCTATCTCATTTTATAAATTGAAGTGAGAAGGATAACCATATATTTAGGTAATAGTGAATGGGGTTTTCTTCCTAGTGAAGAACTGATCACATAAAATGATTAATTATATGATATTCATGCAAATTAAATTTACAAAGGCTATGGAATGCAATCTATATAAGTTGGTTAGTTATTTAGATGTAACCCAATCATTGAGAGGTTATATACTAGCTAAATTTGTGAGATATTATAAGAAACCATAAAAAGTGTTCTATACATGAATGTTTCTATATTTAGTGTTTATATATTAATGAAGTTATGAAAAGGTTAGAGATTATTTGAATTTTCCTATACTAAATTTAAGAAAATATGGATTTTATATGACTTGTATATTTCATAATTATTATATCAATATAAAAATGATCTTTTTATTGCATAAGGATTATCAAACTAGAGAAGAAAAACGAAAAAAGCTTGTATGAATAAAAAAACATCCATGTGTCTTCATAAGAATCACATAGTGTTGAAAAACCATCAATCTGTAACTATGTAAACATAATTTAATTCCACTTTTTAATGATTTATGTCTAAGTAGGAATCATATAGACCCACATAACCATTTATTTGGCTCTATTTTTTCATAGTTTTGCAACATATTTTAACTTAATTTTTAATGATTTAATTAATTATTTTAGCAATTTTTACTAATTAACTGTAATTTTGTATTTTTATAATTAATTTTTTTAATTAATCAATTTTTATAATTAATTATGTATTTTTAGTCTTTAAATTAGTAATTTTAATCTTACATAATTTTTCTAATTTAATTATATCTTATTTAGTTTGGTTAATTTAAATATGATTTAATTTTTATTAAACTACCATTTTTTATATATAACAATTACTTAATCATCGTAATTCTATTTAATTAACATAGTTATTATTTTAATATTTTATCTTTTCATTTAGTTTTATTATAATAGGTTAACAATGTTAAATTACTTGTCTAATCATACTGCTAGTTAATTATGTTATTGATTTCAGTTTAAACTAAATAAATCAGTTTGATTTTAATTTTATGTATTCTGAAAATTCTTTAAATAATTAATTAAGAGTTTTAAAAAATTAAATATTTAATATTATCTATTATGTTTTATTATTCAGTCACTAATTTTTGTTTTTAGTCTACTAGTGAGGTAGACAAGAGCCATCGGTGACCTAATAGGTCATCGATGGTAACCTTTATCACTCGATGCTACCCTATAATTAATATATATAGTAATTTTAATTTATGTATTATATAATTGTAGTTTAACAATTATATAGTTATTAATTTAAGTGTTATTTATTTATAATTTATGTTGTGACATTAATGTTTTGTATTTATAAAAATCCTGTTTTTAATTTATGACATTCAACATTCTTTTGATTAATTATTTTCAATTCTTTTATTTACTTTACTTAAGTTTTAATTTTAAGTTCAATTTTTGCGTTTAAATTTATTGAAGGTCATCGTTAGTTATTTATTTTTGTTCTAACAGTGGCCTTTGTTTAATGGGAAATGGTGACTTTTAAGTCCACCGCTGACCTTTTGTCATTGGTATCCCTTTATTTTCTTTTGGTCACTTAAAGAATACTGGTGACCTTAATGTTTAGTGAGTCGGTGACCCTTTTCTTTTTGGCACAATGGTGAGTTTTTTATTTTGTTTGCATCAGTGACCTCTTCTCTTAACAATATGCTTTTATTTTATTTTTCAACTGTGACCTTTTTATTTAGACTAACGTTGATCCTTTGTTTTTAAACTTACGGTGACCCTCGACCCACAGTTAGCCATCCTATTAGTGGCCATATATTATTTCACTACCGGTGAAACATTCTTTTTCACTAACATTGAGATTTTCTCTCGGCGTAATGGTGACCATTTTATTTTATTTTTATTGGTAACCTCTTCACCATTCACTGCTTATGACGTTGAATTACTTTTATCCTTTTCATAATTCTTTCTCCTCACTAATAGACATCCACTTTTCTCGCATTGGTTTCCCCTACACCCCACTGTTTCACTCTTCCATATCACCATCCTGCAGGTGTGTTCGCTTCCACCATTTCCTCCGCAACACCAATTATTTTCATTATCTCTTCTATCCTTTAATCCTCTGCCATCGAAACCCATCCATCATTCATCCCACATACCTTCAATCTCAAAACCTCAATAATTCAAACCATTAATTTATCAAAGTGAGAATAGAATCAACTTTTACCCTAAGTTCCCAAAATCCAGACATGTTTCAAAGACGAACCTGAATATTTTCTAGATCCAGATATAGAATCTGAATTGCTTTGTCAAGAGAAATTGGTTTCGCAGCACCACTTGGTGAAAATGACTCAACCCTTCGTCAAATAGTTCACTGATGGAGATTTCACCATCCATGGAGCTGCATCGTACTCTGGTGAAGATGTCAAGGACCACCGCTGGGAAGAACCGAGTCATAAGAGCCGGTTCACTTCGCTGCTCCTATGGATCTGAACCACAAGAGCCGGGAAGATCCGTTGCAACAGATCCCCCGACACTAAGGAGGCCGCTGCTTCCACTGTAAGCGCTCCGCCGTTGGAAGTGCATCGCCACTGGAGCCGAGGAACCAGGCCACCGCAACCTCCTGGAGAACAGTCGAGAAATGCTTCCCCCCTTTTGTAGTGCGCTGAATTTGGGGGAGGAAAAGTAGTAGTAAAAAAATAATAAAAAAATATATTAACAAGTAAAGAAAACTAAAATATAATCTAAAATAAAATAATGATTAAATAAAAATGATATTTATTATAAACATTAACTAAAAATGAGATTTTTAATATAAAAAACATATATTCTAATTAAATTAAATAAAATTTTATTTAACTAAATTAAAAAATCTTCTAATTTTAGTTTAAATAAAATATTACATAATGTCGCATATTAAGTAATTATTTTATAATAAAATGAATAAAATAACATACTAATATTAATATATAATATTAGAATAAAATTTTCTATTTAATAAGTTAATAAATTAATGTTTAAAATAATTATTAATTCAATAGTTATTATTGAGTATATTAATTATTATCTAGAACTAGAATTTTAACAATTTATAAACATTAGAAAAAAAACATAATAAAATTACTAATAAAAATATCTTAATTTTCAAAATAAATTTATATTTAAATAAATAAATTAATTACTTACTATTTAATAATTAATAATTAATTAAAATTTTCAAATTCAAATGTTCATTATAATAAACTAAAAAATTTAATAAATTTAATATTTAAATATATAATTAAATACTATTATTAAATTATTATTTCTTCTCAATATAATCTCTAAAATATAATTTTTAGTTTTTAATTCTACTAATAAAGTAATTTATTTTACAACATTAGTTAAAATTTTATTAATTATGATAAAAGACTTTCTTCTTAAGTTATAAATTTTTATTGTAACTGTGTTGATTGTTTTTCTTGCGAAGGTTCATTCAAGAGACATGTATACGTCCATATTCACTTAACTAAATCACCCAGAGTTAGTTACGTGAGAAAAGCTAGTGCGACGTGCCAGTCGCGAAAAAATGCATGTGTGCGGTGTATATGTGAAGAGATTTTGAAGTCGGTGGTAAATGTTCGGTGAAAAAAAGAAGAAGACAATGAATACTTAACATAGATCAAGCAATAGAGGGAGACATTCAGACAACACATTTTTTTTGACAAGAGCACCATTGGAGATCTGAGAGCTTCTCTCTCTCATTAGGAGTAGTATGGTCCTATAAACATCCCAGGAGTTGAAAGAGAATAGGATCATAGTATCTTTCCGAGAGTCTAACTTCCCTTATGTTTGAATTCTTACACTTTTTGTAAGCATGTTTTCAATTACTGTTATGATATTAAACATGTTTTCTATCTAAATCATTTGGTTTGGTGATAAATTGAAGTTTCACTGGTCAATTTTATATGTTCTTCTTCACTTAAACTTTTGATTTAATCAGTATTGATCGGTGAGATCGATACTGAATTCATCCAATTGTATCGTTCCAACAAAATTTAATTTTGAAACATCACAATCAATTGGTAATGTTGATTGTGAATACATTTTTTCACAAGAAAGTAATTTCTTAAGACTACAGGACTTACGCTGAGTTCACCTTGTGGTCATTTATCACACTGTTCAAAGTTGATTTATTTTAGAGTGGAAAATTCTATAATAGATTCACTAGTGTGACTTAACTCCTGGCGAGGGAGGTGATTCATACTGTTTAAAGTGGTACTCTACAACAAACATTAAGTGAATTAGAACACCTTTTAGAACCAGTAGAATGGTGATTTTCCCCGGGCATTTTAATATATTGTTCGCTTATCCACATACTATATATCTGTGTCTCTTTGATTTATACAGTTTCTAGCTTCAACATAGTTTAGATATAAGATTTGTGTTGTTCTATCACTTCATTGCTTAATAAATAATATTTAAAAAAGTGAAAAATAGAAAATTGACACCACTACTAACAACAGTAGAGCTTTGAAGTTTTTTTAGAAGAATAGTGGCCAAATTTACCTTCCCTTATGTCCACATATACAGCAGTTAGTAGGATTATAAATTTTAAACTTTGACC
Organism: Viscum album; assembly: GCA_963277665.1. Lineage (NCBI taxonomy): Eukaryota > Viridiplantae > Streptophyta > Magnoliopsida > Santalales > Viscaceae > Viscum > Viscum album. Next base: position 853,664,991 of record OY728167.1, on the reverse strand, counting down.
TACATCAACGATAGTTTAGGTCATGTTTTTGGCACCATTTCTGGGGACTTAATATCGTTGACCAAGCTGCTGGGGGTAATTATAATGAAAAAATAGATGAATAACATAGAGAAATTTTTAATAATCATGCACTGAATTCCCAACATAAAATTCCAAGAAGGAAAAGTGTCAATAGAAATTATAATTCAACAGTGGTTCAATAAATGAAACTCAAGCTCAACGGGCTGATATCACTAACCAACTTCATTCATTAGTGAACCAGAATTCAAAAAAAATGTTAACCTACTTGGATGTCAAAATACCATCCAATATTTAAGGGAATAGTGTGTCCAGTGTGGTATGTTTGGGCATACTAAAAAATTATGTCCTAATTTTGATATGTCAGCCTAACAATAAGAATACTCAAACATTGTTAACTATGGTCCTTGAATTCCTCCTAAAGAAGATCCATTTTCAAGCAATTATAATCATAGATATAGGAACCACCCTAATATGTCCTGGAATGATCATGGCTTAATTAAACAATCCACTTTTCCTAATTACTCTAATCAACCAAGAATAAATTTTCAAAATCAACAAACGAGTGAGTCTTAAAATGTACAAGTAAACAATTATAGTCACATGTCTTCTAATATTGATCTAATTTTGAACAAAATCCAATCTTAAGAAGAAATATTCGTGACTCAGCTGTCCAAACATCAAAATCAATATGAGTCTGATAAAATGCAAACTGATTTTGGAATGAAAAACATGGAAACATAGTTAGGTCAAATTGTTAGTGATTTTTCATCTAGGGAAAAGGGTAGACCTCCAAGAACTAGTGAACATAACCCTAGAGATAATTCCATGGTTGTTGTCACTAGAATTGGGCTTAATACTCAAACTGTAGCTGAAAAAAATCATGAAAATACCCAATATGAAAATCTACTTCAATATGGAAATAAAAATATACTTTTCACACATGCTATAAATTCACAGAAAAGTAATGAAAATGATCAAAATCTTAATTTATCATCTGAAACTCAAGATGAAACTTCATCTAAAAATCAACAGAATAAAAGAAAACAAAAATTTGATGAAGAGGTGATGGTTATACCTACTTTTCATAAATATTTTGCCCCACCCATCCATTTCCCTGAGAAGCTGAAACCTCAAAGTAACACAAGTTCTGAAATTCTTCAGTTCCTTGGTATCCTTTACAAACATCAAGTAAACATTCCATTCATTCAAGCTTTAATTCATGTTCCCTATTATTTGAAACCTTTGAAAAAATTAGATTTAAATAATAAAGTCTAGAAGAATTTTCTACTTATAGCCTCACTGAACAGTGCATTGCTGTACTACAAAAGAAAATCTTACCCAAATTGAAAGACCCAGGTAGTATTGTCATACCCTGTACCTTAGGAAACTCCGACCAACTGAACTGTTTGTGTGATTTAGGTGATAGCATTAATCTACTCCCATACTCATTGTTTCAACAATTGAGGTTGGGTAACCTGCAACCCAGCACAGTCATACAACAGTTGGATGATAGATCGTTCACTCATCCTATGGGTAGGGTAGATGATTGGCTTGTTGGGGTTGGGAAGCTATTTCTGCATGCATGTTTTTTAGTCATGGATATTGAGTTTGATCATATGGTGCCCATCATCTTGGGTAAGCCCTTTTTGGCCACACGAGGTACTGTAATTGATGTTTATAAGGGTCAATTAATTTTTCAAATTTTAGAACAACGAGAAGACTTCAATGTGTTTAAAAATGTTAAAGGACAAATATTTTCTGAAAAATGTTCAAAGGTAGAGTCTGTAGAAGATGATAACTCAAACGAAAACATTGAAAATTCTGAAAATCAATTCATTGTTAAAGAAAATAATTTTGAAGCTGTAAATCCTTTTGAATCTATTTTAGAAATTGAAAATATTTTTCAAACACCTAATAAGGAAAATTTTTCTGAAATAGACAACTGTCCAGTTTCTGCTGTGGAAGAGTCCACTGTTTCTGAACTTAGGAGAAGTTTGAGTGAATTTGATGATGTTTTTGTTAACACCAACCTTTCTGAAAACATTGATGATATTGAGGGAGAAATTATAAGACAACTAGATTATTATTCAATGATAAACTTTTTAAATTATTATCTGGAAATTCTTGATAGCGTACTACCCAATTTGGACAGCATCACTGTTACTTCTATATATGAGCATGAAATTAAAAATCTTTCATCTTTCAATACTCTATACAAGAGGTAGGTCGAAGATCATGGACCTCCCTGGCCTAAGAGTCTTCCTTCTAGTATAGATTCACCCACTCTTGAACTGAAACCAATCCCTGCCCATCTTAAATATTCATTTATGGGTGAGAACTCCACTTTCCCTTTAATAATTTCTGCTGAGTGGAATGAAAATCAAGAAGAAAGACTGTTGAATGTTTTGAAACAGTTTAAATCTTCCATAGGCTAGACAATAGATGATATCAAGTGTTTTAGTACCTCATTCTATATACATAGAATACCTATGGATCCTGATCATAAGCATTGGATAGAAGGTCAAAGAAGGTTAAATCCAAACATGAAGGAAGTTGTGAGAGAAGAAGTGATCAAATTGCTGGACATTGTAATGATATATCCAATTTATGATAGTTCTTGGGTCAGCCCTTCCCAGGTTTTCCACAAGAAGGGAGGTTTCACTATAATTAAAAATGAATAAAATGAAGAAGTCCAAATTAGGAAATCCACAAAATGGAGAGTCTGTATAGATTATAGGAAGTTGAATGCATCCACTGGGAAGGACCATTTTCCTACTCCCTTTTTGGATCAAATGCCTGAGAGGATTGCTAGCAATGAGTTTTATTGTTTCCTAGATGGGTATTCTGGTTACAACCAGATTCCTATTGATCCAGAGGACCAGGAAAAGACCACTTTCACATGCCCCTTTGGAACATTTTCTAATAGGAGGATACCCTTTCGGTTGTACGAAGCTCTAGTCACCTTTCAAAGGTGTATGATGTCTATCATTTCAGATATGATTGAGAGAATTATTGAGATTTTCATGGATGATTTCCCCATTTTGGGTAGTACTTTTGATATTTGTCTTGGAAATCTTGATTGAGTCTTGCAATTATACATTGAAACCAACCTTGTCCTCAATTGGGAGAAATGTCAATTCTTGGTTACATAAGGTATTGTGCTTTGTCATAGTGTTTCAAAGAGAGGTCTAGAAGTTTATACTTCTAAGATTGAGGTTATTCAAAAAATGAAACAATATTTAAATGTTTAAGGTGTTAGAAGTTTCCTAGGGTATGTCGGTTTCTACCAGAGATTAATATAATATTTTTCAAAAATAACTAATCCCTTATGTTCTTTGTTGGTCAAGGATGCACCTTTCAATTTTTATGAAAACTGTATGAAATCATTTAATCTTCTTAAAGAGAAACTCAATACATCACCCATTATCACAGCGCCTGACTGAAAACTACCCATTGAACTTATTTGTGATTCTAATGATATGGTTGTAGGTGATGTCCTTGGACATAGGAAAGATAGGTAGTTAAATGTTTTGCATTATTCAAGTAGACTGCTAGATGATGCCCAAATAAATTACACCACCACTGAAAAAGAGTTGTTAACTATTGTGTTTGATCTAGAGAAGTTTAGAAAGTATCAGTTATGATCAAAATTCATCATTTTCACTGATCATTCTGCTTTAAAATACTTTATCTCTAAGAATAAAACTAAACCCATGCTCATTAGATAGATTTTGTTACTACAAGAATTTTAATTAGAGAATAGGTATAAGTAAGGAGCTGAGAATTTAGTTGTTGACCACTTATCTAGGATTCCTCTTAGTCAATATAAATCTGAAGATCCTAGGGATATAAACTATTCCTCTCCTGATGAAAAGTTACTTACTGTTTCTGTCATGCAATCTTCTTGGTTTTCTGATTTTTCCAACTTCCTTGCAATAGGTGTTTTTCCCAAAAATATGTCCAATAATCAAAGAAATAAATTCATTGCTGAACTTGAGTAATATCTTTGGGATGACCCCTTGCTGTTTAGGAGGTGTTCTGATGGTATCCTTAGGAGGTGTGTGCCTGAGGAAGAGATTTTTCCTATCATAGAAAGTTTTCACTCCTCACCTTGGGGAGGTCACCATTATGGTGAAAGAACTGCTCAAAAAGCCCGACATTCTGTTTTCTATTTGCCTACTCTTTTTAAGGATTCTAGGAGTTTTGTGGTTGGTTGTGATAGGTGCCGGAGGCTAGGAAACGTTGGTAGAAAGTAGAAGTTTCCCAAAAAGGAATTCTGGAAGTTGAAATTTTTGATGTCTGGGGTTTAGATTTCATGGGTCAATTTCCATCATCTCATTGGAATGAGTATATTCTTGTTGTTGTAGACAATGTTTCAAAATGGGTTGAGGCATTGGCACTACCCAACAATCAAACAAATTCCGTAATAAAATTTGTTAAAAATAACATCTTTGAAAGATTTGGAGTCCCAAAAGTCTTTATCACTGATAATGGAACATATTTTATGAATTATCAGTTTAAAGCTTTGATGGTGAAATTTGGTTGTGTTTATAAAACTTGTACTCATTATCATCCATATTCCAGTGGACAGGTGGAAATTTCTAACAGAGAACTGAAACAGATACTTGAGAAAACTGTGTCAAATTCTAGGAAAGTCTGGTCTCTTAAATTGTATAATGCTTTATGGTCATATAGAAATTCTTTCAAGACCCCAATAGGTATGTCTCCTTATAGGTTGTTGTTTGGGAAATGTTGTCATTTACTTGTGGAGTTGAAACATAAGTCATATTGGGAAGTTAATGCTCTAAACTTTTACCTTAAGAGTGATGGTTAGAGGAGGTTACTAGAGATGAGTGAACTTGATGAAATTATAAGAGAGATGTATGATAATTCCATAATTTATAAAGAGAGGACTAAAATTTTTCATGATTCTATCATTCAAAAAAATAAGTCAAACCTGGATAGAAGGTCCTCCTCTTTAACTCAAGACTTAAACTCTTTCCTGGAAATCTGAATTCCGAGTGGTCTAGACCTTTTACAATTGTGAGGGTGAGGAAGAATGGAACTGTAGAAATAATAGGTGAAGAGAACAAACCCATGTTAGTTAATGGGTAGAGGTTGAAACTTTATTTTTAGGTATAACCAAAGGGTTTGGATACATTCACAATGTTTTAAAACTGATCTCAAATAAAGTCAAGTTGAAGACTTTAAGACATATAAATGCATGGGAGGAAACCCATGGTCCTTTTTGTCTTTACTTTGTTTCTTTTTAGCCTTTAATAAATTGCTTCTTCTGTGATCTATTTTTGCAAAATTCATGTTACTGGATGTTCGTGGTCTCTTGGTTCTGTCTCAGGATGCTGCTACTTGTGTTAATAAAGGAGTGGAATTCCATTTTTGGAGAGAAATTTAAAAATATATTCAGGGAAGTACTCAACTCATAATTGTTTCATTTATTATTTTGATCCATAATTATTTAGAACAAAATAATCTGCTTCATTCCTTGCAACTGAAAAAAAAAATTCTGCATATGTTTTAAATTCTGCTTGTATTGGAATGAATGTCTACTTGTATAAAAATTTTCATGTGCATGTTTCTTTGAGTTGAAATTAATTTTTCATTAAATCTTCATTGTTAAAAACTAAGTGTGTGGGGGGGGGGGGTACATGCTTGCTAGTTGTTGTGTTTTTTGTTGAATTCTCTTTGCTAAGGGATTTTTGGAATGCTTGTTTTATGTGTCATTGAACATCTATTTGAGTCATATTTTCTGAATTTTCTTTATACCCTATCTACTCTGCACCCACAAGTTACATGCATGGTTTGATCTTTAATAGAAACTTTGTGTCACTGGACATAAATTATAATTCATGTATTTACTTGTAAACCTACAGATAAATTATTCTGTGTGGAAAATAATATTCTTCAATTTCCTTGAGACCCGTTATACATGTTATAAATCTACTTAATTGAAAATAAGTTTTGAACCTATAACTATTTAATTGTTCTTATCCATTTTATAAGTCAACTTTGGGGACAAATTTGTGATTTAAGTGTGGGGGAGGGGGTTAATTATTGACTATGTTGAACTGTACTTAAATGTAAGCTCATCATTTCCCACTTCACTTCATTCTTTTTGTCAAAAAATGGGTAAAATTTTTCAAATTTCTAGCACAATTTTTGGCTTTACACTGTACTAAATTGAGTCTTTCCATAGTACTAGTACCTTGATGGTAGTTAGGATTTGTTTTGAATCTGAAACTAATGTGGTTAGATAATTATTGAGTGGTCTTTCTTTATGATTTAATGGAAATCTAGTTTTGAGACTATTTTTAAGAGTAATATAGGTACCATTTTAATAGAATTATGATAATAACTCTTGGAATTGGAAATTTTATTTTGATCACAGGTGACTCATTTTTCTTTAATTTATTAAATTAATTACCTCAATCAGCCAATGTAAATGGTTTCTATAAAAATATTTTGAAACTGGAGTAGTTTGGGCATCTAGGATCCCATGATGAGTCTTTGAGACCCTAGATGATGGGTGCGTTTCTGTTTACTATATGCCCTCTGTACACATTGAATAAGTGAATTTCACCATGCTTAGCACAATGGTACATGTCTTGGGAATAAATAAATAAAGTGTCTAGGGTCAAAATGAGTTCATTATGGTGAGGGGAATGATGAACACTATATGAAGAAGGGTTCAATTAGTTTATATGGAAATCATTTAGGTTGTTTCAATAAGGTGATTCAAAAAAATTAATTATTTTTGGAACCTATGATTCTGTTGAGGTATAAAGTTCCCCAGTTAAGGTCGTAATTCCATTGATATTTTACCACTTGTCATTCTTGGACTTAGAACTTCAGCTTGGATTGAAATGAGTCTTTAAGTTGTATGACATATGAGGAATGACATCTTCATTTCATTATGACTAATAGATTTCTAGATTATTCTTTGATTATTTATTCTTGGCAAGATTCATATGAGCAATATATTTTCAAAAATCTTGTTGACAGTTTTTGTTTTCCATTTTTAAGTGCTGGACATGTTACAGTTTGAGCGGAATCTTTAATACTACATTCTGTTTTCACTGATAATAAAACATGGGATTGTTTGATGTCAATCAATGGTTATGTGTGGGGGAATTTGATGTGGCTCTATTTTTTCATAGTTTTGTTACATCTTTTTACTTAATTTTTAATGATTTAATTAATTATTAAATCTATTTTTACTAATTAATTGAACTTTTGTATTTTTATAATAAATTTTTATAATGAATTATGTATTTTTAGTATTTAAATTAATAATTTTAATCTTACATAACTTTTTTAATTTAATTATGTCTTATTTAGTTTGGTTAATTTAAATCTTCTTGAGATTTTATTAAACTCGCCTTTTTTATATATAAAAATTATTTAATCATCGTAATTATATTTAATTAACTTAGTCTTTATTTTAATATTTTATATTTTAATATAGTATCATTAGAATAGGTTAACAATGTTAAATTACTTGTCTAATCGTCCTGCTAGTTAATTAAGTTAAGAATTTTAGTTTAAACTAAAAAAAATTGTTCTCTTTTAATTTTATGTATTCCAAAAGTTGTTTAATTAATTAATTAAGAGTTTTAAACCGTTAAATATTTAATCTTAAGTATGTAGTTTTATTATTCAGTAACTAATTTTTGTTTTTAGTCTACCGGTGAGGTAGACAATAGCCATCAGTGACCTATTGGGTCACTGATGCTAACCTTTATCATTCGTTGCTAACCTGTAATTAATTTATATAGTAATTTTAATTTAAGTCTTATATCATTTTAGTTTATCAATTATCCAGTTCTTAATTTAATTGTAATCTATTTATAATTTATGTTGTGACTTTAAAGATTTATGTTTAACAAAAATCATGTTTTTAATTTATGGTGTTCGTCATTATTTTAATTAATTATTTTCAATCTATTTATTTAGTTTACTTAAGTTTTAATTTTAAGTGCAATTTATGCATTTAAAATTTTTGAAGGTCAATATTAGTTATTTATTTGTGTTCTAATGGTGACCCTTTTTTAATGTGAAAAGACGTCCTTTAAGTTTACTGGTGATCTTTTTTCATCGGTAACCCTTTATTTTATTCCGGTCACATAAGGACTACCGGTGACCTTAATGTTTAGTGCACCGACAACCCTTTTCTTTTTTGCGAAACAGTTAGTCTTTTATTTTGTTTGCATTGATGACCTCTTCTCTTAATGGTATGCTTTTATATTATTTTGAAAATGTGACCTTCTTATTTATACTAATGGTGACGCTTTTTTTTAAACTTACGGTGACCCACGACCCACAGTTACCTATCCTATCAGTGACCATATATAATTTCACTACCGGCGACTCTTTCTTTTTCAATAATAGTGAGACTAAAAGTGAGATTTTATCTTGGCGTAAAGGTGACCCTTTTATTTTATTTCTATCGGTAAGCTCCTCACCATTCACTACATCTCACATTGATTTACATTTCTACTTTTCTTAATTATTTCCCCTCACCGATAGACATCCACTTTTCTCACCTTTGTTTCCTCTGCACCTCATCGGGGCACACTTCCATCTCACCCTCTTGCATCGGTGTTCGCTTCCACCATTTCCACCCTAGAACTAATTATTTTCATTATCTCTGATATCCTTTCATCCTCTGCCATCACAACCCATCCATCATTCAGCCCACATAACTTCAATCTCAAAACCACAATAATTCAAACCATTAATTTAACAAAGTGAGAACAGAATCAACTTTTAAACTCAGTTCACAAAATCTAGACTCGCTTCAAAGTCAAACCCGATGCTTTTCTAGATCCAGATCTCGAATGAAAACTACTTTGTCGAGAGAAATTGGTTTTGCGGCACCACTTAGAGAAACTGACTTAACCCGTCGTCAAACAGTTCGCCGAGAGAGAGTTCAAAAGCCTTAGACCCATGTCGTACTCTGTTGAAGATTCCATGGACTGCCGATATGAATAACTGAGTCATCGGAGCCAGTGCACTTCGCTGCTGCTATGGATCTAAACCGCCGGAGCTGGGAACATCCATTGCAACTGATCCGCAGGCACTGAGGAGGCTGCCGCTTCCACTGGAAGCACGCCGCTGCTGGAAGTGCATCGCCTCTGAAGCCGAGGAATCGGGTCGCCAAAACCTTCTAGAGAAGAATCCAGAAACACTTTCCCCTATTTCTGTGTGCCAAATTTGGGGGAGAAAAAGTAGTAGTAAAAAAATAATAACAAAAATAGATAAAAAACATAGTAATGAAAACTAAAATAAAATCTAAAATAAAATAATAATGAAATAAAAATGATATTAAGTATAAATGTTAATTAAAAATGATATTTTTAATATTAACAAAACATATTTTATAATTAACATAAATAAAATATTATTGAACTAAATTAAGAAACCATCTAATTTTAGTTCAAATAAAATATTAATTAATATTACATATTAAGTAAGTATTTTATAATAAAATGAAGAAAAGAACATAATAATAATAATTTATATTATTAGAATAAAATTAACTATTTAATAAGATAATAAATTAATGTTTAAAATAATTATTAATTTAATAGTTGTTATTAATTATATTAATTATTATCTAGCACTAGAATTTTAACAATTTATAAACATTAGAAAAAATAACTTAATAAAATTACTAATAAAAATATCTCAATTTGCAACATAAATTTATAATTAAATAAATTACTTAATTACTTAATGTTAAATTATTAATAATCAATTAAAATTCTCAAATTCAAATGTTCATTAGGATTAATTAACAAATTTAATAAATTTAATATTTAAATAGATAATTAAATACTATTATTATATAATTATTTCTTCTCAATATAATCTATAAAATATAATTTTTAGTTTTTAATTGTACTAATAAAGTAATTTATTTAACAATATCAGTTAAAATTTTATTAATTATCTTAAAAGGCTTTCTTCTTATGTTATAAATTTTTATTGTAACAGTGTTGATTCTTTTAATTGCGCAGGGTCATTGAAGAGACAAGTATACGTCCAGATTCACTTAACTAACTCACCGGGAGTTAGATACGTGAGAAAAGCTTGTGCGATGTGCCAGTCGAGGAAAAATGCACGTGTACAGTGTATATGTAAAGATCTTTTGAAGTTGGTGGTAAATGTTTAATGAAAAATAGCAGAAGATAGTGGATACTTAAGATAAAGCAAGCAGTAGAGGGAGACATTCAAACAACACATTGTTTTTCGACGAGAGCACCATTGGAGATCCGATAGCTTCTCTCTCATTAGGAGTAGTGTGGTCCTATGAACATCCCAGGAGTTGAAGGGGCATAGAAGCAGAGTATCTTTCAGGGAGTCTAACTTTCCTTGTGATTTAATTCTTACACTTTGCTTAAGAATTTTTTCAATTACTATTATGATATTAAACTTGTTTTCTAGATAAATAATTTGGTTCAGGGATAAATTTAAGTTTCCCTAGTTATTTTTATATGTTCTTCTTCACTTAAACTTTAGATGTAATCAGTATTGATTGGTGATATCGATATTGAATTGATCCAATTGTATCATTCCACCAAAATTTAATTTCCAAACTTCACAATCAATTGTCAAGGTTGATAGTGAATACATTTTTTCAAAAGAAAATAATTTCTTAAGACTACATGACTTACGGTGAGTTCATCTTGTGGTCATTTTTTCACACTGTTCACTATTGATATATTTTAGAGTGGATAATTCTAGAATAGATTGACTAGTGTGACTGAACTCCTGGTGAGGGAGGTGATTCATACTCTTTAATAGTACTCTGTAACAACCTATAAGTGAATCAAAACCCCTTTTAGAACCATTAGAATGGAGATTTTTTCCTTGGAATTTTAATATAATGTTCTCTTATTAGTGTGCTATATTTCTGTGTCTCTTTGCTTTCAACTGTTTCTAACATCAACTTAGTTTGTATATAAGATTTATGTTGTTCTATCACTTCATTTTTTAATAAAGAATATTAAAAAAAAGTGTAAAATAGAAAATTCCCTCCACTACTGACAACAGTAGAGCTTCCATGTTTTTTTAGAAGATTAGTGGCAAAATTTACCTTCCCTGTGGGTTTGACCCTACTTTCCCCATATATAGTAGTTTGTAGAATTATAAATTTTAATCTTTGACCGACTTCAACGACGGTTTAGGTGAACCACAAATCTATCCATGTAACCATCATTCCATAGTGAAATTTTAAAATTACGTGTACTGAATGATAGTGTATCTCTATTTTCAACATTTAAATGGAAAATAAATTTAATGATTCCAAATATGCTCTTCATGGTATTAAGAATCACCCCCATATAGTGAATATATAGAAACACAATTCAAACACCAACTAGTGCATATTTCCAACTAGGGAAACACCCACCCTAGTTACCAAATCATGCACCCAATGTTCTCCTTCAGGTCTAAAAACAAGAACCTCAATTCTTCACATAGCTAAGAATCACATACCAAAACTATTAATAATGAGATTCACTAAAAACATGAAAAAACAATTATCACAACCATTCAAAAAAGAATAATGAATTATGGAAAATTATAATCAAATTCATACAAAGAAAAATTAACTAAATTACTATCTAATAGATTCTAGAATGGAAACAAAAAAATCATAAAAATCTCAACCTTATCAAAACCATAAAATGAAATGTCTCAAAAATAACCTTCCATAAAAATGTTAAATTTGATAAATAATAAATGTAGAAAATTTAAAAAACATCTAATATGATCTAAACTACCGCAATAGAGGATAATACTTGGATCCTTAAAACTGAAAGACTATTATTACACTAGATCTCCACACTGGAAGTACATAAGAGATAATTTTTTCTCCTTGATAATAACAAGAGTTTATAGAGGGTGGACAAGTTTTGGTCTACATCCCCAACAAAATGTTATCCTCTTTTTTATCCACATATACTGAGATACCCTCATTCCTATCCAATGAATTCATACAATGACATAACATAGATTAACTAGACTAGTCATCTTCCTCCCTAGTGGCATCCTTGATGACCTCATAAAATAATATTTAGACATATATAAAAACAAATGATCCAAAATTAGGGAATGTACACCTCCCATGAAATGAGATCTCTCTCAATCATTGAAAATCGTCCTAAAGGGAATATAACCAACTTTGATCCATGATCGACATACTAATTCAATAATTTTCCACCATAATAAAGATTATAAATATTTAGAGATATCCCCACACCCACAACCATGTGAAAAAACCATAGGATAAACAACATCCTAAAAAAATCCCTAGACATTCCCTCATCGAGATAAGGATGCAATATACACTCCCACCATGATTGACTAGAACCAACATGAAATCTCACCACAACTCTCCCCAATGATTCTTTTGGTGTCCTGAGATTATTGAGGATTCCCTCAATCCTTCCAACCACCCCATAACTTCCATAAAACCTTGGACACCGATCAATTATGGTGGATGATGAATCTTGAAGTCTGTGATTCTATTTGAGAATAGAGAATTTTCTAAGCCCACAACCATACATGATTTATGGGTAGATTGTTTAACATAAATATTTAGTTCCAATATATTGGAGGATTCACCAAAAGGATCATACTCAAAGAAAAGGCTTATAATTTATTCTCTGACCATTGGAGGAGGCACACTATAAAAAACACAATACAAGAAGAATGTCAACTCATTCCTCAATGCTCAAAACAAACAATCCAATAATAATATAGGGATCAGATATGAAAATAACCTATCAGCAAAATAAAACACATCAACATCACACATAGAATGTAATATTTTCATTTAAAATCACCCACTTTCCCCAAATTATTTTGAAAATGCACTCAACCATGGATTTCACTTGAAAAGAAACGAAAACAATTCTTTAAAACAAAACACCCATGTTGGATGAGAATTTTAAAAAATAAGGTATATCAAAAAACATCAATTTTTTAATATAAATATTTCTCAATAAACCCTTCATTTTGAAACAAAATAACATTCAAATTTTAAATTTTTATCAAAAAATACTATGTATACCCCATTGAAAAATATTAAAATATCTCACTTTTTCCTTTTAAGAATTTCCTTAAACACCACAATGGAAACAAAGACTTTAAAAAAATCATTGAAACTAAGGTGATTTTATAAATTTTCCCCAACTCATGAAAACCAAATTCTGAAATTAGACATTTTAAAAAAATTCCCCTTTTTAGAAGACAAGTCTTTGAAATCATGATTCATTAAATCTCTACGAATACCATCAAATGATGTTTACAAGAACCACATACAAATTTCATCAAAATGCTCAACAATACCTCCCCAAAATGTGATAATTGAATTAGGATAAAAGTGGAATCACGAGGAGGGAAAAACTAATAAATGGAAGAAATAGGGTTATAGAAGGTTTCACCACATGGGTTGGAAAACCATGAGTCCACCGTATCATAGGATTTGTGAAGAAAATAGACCCAAACCAGATGTGTGATGTCCCAAACCCGCAATTCCAGATTCAGTTCTATAAAATATCTATCTCATTTCAAATTTTCTAACTTCAAAAGTGAATATATCCATCGTAGAAATTATAAAAGACCTATGAAATATATTTTTAAATAAGGATGGAGCATAAAATTTCCAAGTAAGGGTTTCATAATTAGTTCAAACACATTCATAATGATTAATTTTAAAACCTATTTCAAAATAAGTTATATCCAATGTTAATATATATATATATAATAATTTTCAAAATGTTTATAAAATACATCATATATTGAAAATCAATTTCAAAAATACTTCATTGAAAAATTTTCTAAATTTTGAAAACAGAATTCTTAATAAAAAATGTAGTAATTTATCAGAAAAATATTTAACAATATTAGGAAGACAAAAACATGAGGTAACATAAAACATTGAAGGTTGTATAGTCCTTCCCGCAATAGGGATGGGTTCACTCCCTTCTTCCCTATCATGTAAATAAATTTCAGGAACATAGTTTTACAATACAAAATTTAATATCTCTTTACATATACATAAATTTTTCACTCTAGTTTCTACGTTAAAATTAGGACACTATATTAATACATTTATATGTTTACATATATGTTAGTTATAATAGGATCAATTTTTCTAGATTTGGAATGACCAAATATCATGAAAATTCGACTTTTTATTATTTGTTATAGAATGAATAATATTCATCAATTTATTCCATTTATAAAATGTAAAAAACATTATTCTTTAGTAATTCCTACAAAAAATTGATATATTCAAAAAAACATACAAGTAAATTAATAGTAAAACAACTACATTCATGATATTTAAAGAGATAAGATTATGTCCATATCATATATTATAAATGAAAATAATAATTTCCCAAGTACCTGTACACATAAAATTATAGTTTATATCATTTGAAAAAGACTATAATGATAAAAATAAAATGATATCAAAAAAGAATAACATTTATTGACCATAAAGCATTAAATAAAAAATGGTTTTTAGAAATATAATAACTTTTATTTTGATAAAATGAAAATCCCTTAGAATCAAAAGTTGAGAAAGCAGAGCTTTGTCCTTGACATAATTCTATCATAAAAATTCATGAAATGATATAGAAAATATATTCGTTTATAAGAAATCATAAATTTCTATAAATGTAATTCCATTATTAAAGGGTCTTAAAATTATAAACACAAAATATAATACTAACCTACATAAAACTAAATTTAAAAACCCATTTTTCTTATAAATTTTTTCTAGTTTGATATCATACAAATATATTTATTTTATTAATTAATTTTCCTAATATGATAATTAAGGAAAGAGGATTTATTTGAAAATAGAAATAAGAAATTCTATTTAAATAAATTTGATCATAAAAAAGAAAATAAAATACATGTTCACTTACATTTAAGATTTAGATTGGCTGTAATCATCCAAAACTTTTCTCACAGAAGATACCAATGGGCGGAAAAGGATCACTCATTAGTGATTGAAACTAATCTATTACTATTACATAACATGGTGTTGACATATTAATTCCTAAATCCTCACACCGTGACCAAATTATTAAAAACATTTGAAGATGTTTTTAGAAGATGGTAAAATTACAAATGTGGCCATACGCAGTGGTTATCCTAAAATGTTCTCCACCTCATAAATCTTAACTATGAATTTTTAACCTTGATGTCTAATTTCAATGTCATAAAAATGTACATATCAATAAAAAAATTTACAGTCATGCAACAGAAAACACCTATAGGAAATAAAATCTTTATATACATTAAACTAATTAGGAAAAATAAATTATATGAATATTTCAATTTTTTGGAGAAAACATCTTGATGAAGGTTCACTAAAATAATTTAAAGCCAACTAAAATTGTCAACAAACAAAGTGCATATAAATTTCAGATTTTAATACCAGCTTATTAAATTACTATGGGATATGATGGAATAGAATCAAATAATGACTGAAGATGTAAATATCTTGAGTAATAAAAATGGGTATTTAATACAATTTAAACACCAAACCAAAAATAACACCTACCTGAAACATATCTGACATTCGATGCACATCATCATCTGAACCTAAATCGATCCAAATTTTTCCGTTATTAAGATCTCAAACTCCATCTTGTCTGGATCTCCCAAACTAAATCCATCAACCGTAGTCGATCCCACACTCGATCCAGAAATCTACGCCCAATCTCACTGACTACACTAATTCCCATTATCTAGGGATCAAAATTAGTTACTATCATTTTGGCCTGGACACCTCTCAATGATGATTCCCCATCACCTCTTCTATTTGATGTCTTCATATTTTGAAACCCTCTAATCTATTTTGTTCCCATTTATTTTTTATATGTATCATATTTCTTAATTCAAATTTTATAAAAACAATTTAATAAAATGCATTTCCAGTTAAAATAATAGTATATATATTTATAATTTTCAAAATTTGTGAAACAATTTCATAAATTTATATTTATAATATATTTCCTTAATTTTCATAAATTAATGATATCCAAATAGTTTTTATTTAATATTAAAAAAATTAATTATTCATCTATTATTTCCATCTTTTATAAAAATTTAATAATTTTATTATTTTTTATATGTTATTTTATAATATATTATGAAATAAAAAATTTAGTTAATATAAAATAATTATATATTTTAATTAAGGTGATATTTTTATATTTCTTTAAATATTAATATTTAATATTTATGTGTCATATAATTTTTAGTTATAATTTTCTTTAATTTATTAGATTTTAAAAATTGATAATACAATTATATGTATATTTTAGCACGGTCAAAATTTAGATTTAATAAAAAAAATTAACTAAAAATTTATAGATATTATTTATAAATTCAGATTAATAATACCCATGAACTAGAATTATAATAATTTCTTAATTTAATATATTCCTAATTCAGGATTTTATAAAATAATGGCAAATATTTATAAATTATATATATAATAAGTCTTTCCACTAAATTTAAAAGTAAATAATTTAACATAATTTCATAATAAAATTTTATATATTTAACATTATCATAAATTTATATTTTTATTAATTAAAATGGATATTTTTAAATTATTACGTTCAAAAAAATCATCTTAAAAAATATTATTAGTTTGTAACAATTACAGTGTAATATATTTATTAAAATATTTTTATAAAAATATAATCTTCATATTTTAGGGATGTTACATTCTATACCCTTAAATGAATTAAACCCTCGAAATTCATTCACCAGACAATAGAAATTTTAATATTTCCATCTTCACAATTAAAACAAAAAAAATTAAAAGGGGAGTTAATTACATATAGGTTTCAAAAAAATTATATCGCATCAATTTTACTTTCCACAGAAGACAACGTCTAATATCAAACGTTGTGTAGATTGTCGTTATGATACCAACTGTGATTCCCCAGATATGCTCTTCTAGATTACGTTCTAAAAATGGTCTTCATTTTTTGAAAAAGATTACTAAAACAATATATAGTATATATTAAAATACATGAACTTTTATAGTCTAGGAGCTGGAGAATTTGACTTCACCATTCAATTTATCAGAGTTTTACAAATAATAAAATTAAATAACAATCTCATTTGTCATTTGATTACTTAAAAATAAAATATATTCATCTTAGAACATCTAAAATACATGGGAAAATCATTTGAAAAAAAGGTTGAGCATATAATTACCCAGTAAGTGTTTTATAATCAGTGACCAAAACTTTAAATATTACATATTTAAAAAAAATAATAACTTTACATTAAATATAAATATTTTATATATATATATATATATTACAATTCAAAATGATTGAAAAATAATTAATATTTTTTAAATTAATTTCAAAAATATTTCTTTCAAAAATACCATAAATTTTGAAATATTTTTCTTCATAAATTAATCCAGTGAGTTGTCAAAAAATACTGAGCAAGCTTCAAAAACCAAATCAATGACATCATTTGAAACATTTATGGCTATCTCGGCCTACCCACGTGATGGATGGGTTCACCGCCCACTTCCATATCATCCATACAATATTCAAGAACCTAATTTTATAAATTAACATTTTATGAATTCTTTACGTATACATACATTTTTCACTGTAGTATCTACATTAAAAACATGAAAAAAAATGTAATGCAATTATAGGTATATATATATATATATAATTTCACAAGAACATTTTTTTAATATTTGGATCTACTTGATCTCATGAGATGTTTCCATTTCATTTTTTGTTAATGAAATAATAATTATCGTCCATATATTCCATTTATAAAATGGATAAATAAAAATATTATTTGAATGTAATTCCTCCATATGAATGATTTATTAAAAACACATACATGTACATGAATAAAAAAACTAGTTCATTCATGATATATAATGAGTCAAGATGACATCCATATCTTATATTATATATGGAATTCATGATTGTACATATACTTGAACCACAAAATGATAGATTTTATAATTTAAAACCTACTGTAAATAATGAACATAAAATGTTATCATAAAATAATTACTTTTATTTATCTTATGGTAATAAATAATAACTTTTTTATTAGAAATAAAAAAATCTAGATTTTTATTAAATTAAAATCCATTAGAATCAAAAATTGAGAAATATGATCTTTTTCAATGACATAATTCAAACATACAGATTATTGAAATGATGACAAATATATCATGGTTTATTTGAAATAATAGTTTCCAATAAAATTTATTCCCTTATTAAGGGGTCTTGAAAATATAGATTCAAATGAAAATAATAAACTATTTATAACTAAATTTTAAAACAAAATTTCATTCAATATATAAATAACATGACTCTCATAAATATATATTTATTTTAAAAAAATCTAAATTCCATATGATAATAAAATAAAGAGTTTTTTCATAAAAAAAAATAAGCAATACCTTACGAATAAATTTGATTATTAAAAAAATAACTAAAAAAAGTATCTTTACACTATGAATTATAATAGGCAGATCTTTTTAAAATTTTATCACAGAAGATGTTGATGGAATGAAAATGTGCACTCCTCTTCGATTGAATAAAAAATCTCACTCTTACTTAACATGGCACGTACATATGGTTTCAAAAATCCTCACAATGCGGTAGACTTATTTATTAAATTTGAGTATCTTCCTAGAAGATGATAATATTAAAATTGTGATCAAAAGCACTTGTCATCCTAATTTTATCACCATGACATTAATAATATATATGAGTTTTTTTACATTGATGTCACAATTCAATGTAAGTGAAAAGGTAACTATCAATAAATTATTTTGTTTCCACTCAATCTCTAGTAAACAACTATTTGAAAAACTAAATTCGTATATATGCTCAACCAATCAGGAAAAAAATTATATGAGTATGTCAATTTTATTGGATAAAACATCTTTATGAAAGTTCATTGAAATAAGTTGAATTTGACTAAAATTGTTGAATAATGAAAAATGTATCATTTTCAGATTTTAGGACCATAATTTTAAATAACTACATACAATGACTGAAAAGAAAAAAAATGAAATTTGAAGAATGAAAATTCTATAAAAATAAAATTAAGTATTTAATAGGATTCATACCCCTAAGGAAAAACACAAACACCTACTTGAAAAAGATCTGGCATTCGATGCTCATAATCATTCAATCTGGACCTGATCCATTGACATCAGTTCTTCTGATATTTTATTCCATATCACCATGACCTCTAAAAGAAAAACCCTCAACCACATTCGATCTCTCACTCGAGCCACTGATCTATGACCAATCCCTCATACTGCACTCACTCATATTGTCCAGTGGTCAAAATCCTTTATTATCCTGATGGGCTAAAAAACCTTCCAAAGAAACCCCCACCGATTCTTTTCGAAGCCTATATATTTTGAAACCATAAAATATGGTTTTTAACCATTAATTATTATTTTTATATATCATATTTTCAAGTTCTTATTTGATAAAAACCATTTATTAATATTCATTTATTTTTAAAAATTGATACTTTTATATTTAATATTTACAAAATTTATCAAAAAAACTCATAAAATTTATACTTTATAATATATATCCTTAATGTTCATAATTTTATCATTTCCAAATATTTTGTATTTATTTTTGATAAAATGATTATTCATCTTTTATTTTAATATTTCAAAAAATTTAATAATTCTATTATAAATTTGTTTATGTTTGAATTATTATAATATGTTATGAAATAAAATATTTTATATTATATAGAACAACTCTATATTTTAGTTAAAATGATAATTTTATGTTTCTTGGAATATTCATATTTTATGAGTATGTGTCATATAAAATTTTAGTTATAATTTTTTTATTAATATATTTTCTTGTTAAAATTAATAATACAACTATATTTTTATTTTATCATTTTCATAATTTTGATTTAATAAGAATAATTTTATATAATAAATTTGTAGATATTTTAAAAAATTCAGATTATTAATATACATTTAGCAGAATTATAATAATTTATATTTTAATATATTTATAATTAAATATTTTATAAAACAAAGGAATATATTTATAAAAAATTTTAAAAAAATTCTTATTTAAAAATTATTAATTAAATACTTTATCATTTTATAATAATAAAATTTTAAATATTTAACTTTATCATCAAATTTTATTTGGATTAATTTATAAACATAATATTCAATTATTATTTTCAAATAGAATCATCTAATAAAATTTTATTAGTTTCTCTCATTAATAATTTAATCAATTTTGTAAAATATTAATATGGAAAAACATAGTTTGGATGTATCGGGATGTTATATTCTACCAATTAAATGAAATGTTCCCTCATAGTTCTTTTTTTCGGACTATAGAAAATTTTGAATTTCTATCTTTAGAATTTTAAAAAATATTTCTATGGGGACTAAATCAAATACATGTTTCCAAATGAATTCTATCAATAAATTTTTTTCTAAAAAAGACATCGTCAAATCTCTAATGTTGTCTAGATCATAACTCTGATACCAGCTATAACCCCCCGAATCCATGCTTCTAGATTTAGTGATAACAATTATATGTATTTTGTTTTGTAAAAGATAACAAAAAAAATACCTAGTAAATTTTACATTCCAAGATATTTTTTACAATAGGTTCTCAAGAATTAGACAACACCATACAATTTTACATAGTTTTTTTAAATTAAAATAAAATAATTGTCTTGTTTCACATGATCTAACTAAAAAGTTAATTTATACGTCATAGTACTTCTAAAACACCGTTGAAAAAAAATTAAAAACTATGGATCAGCATAAAATTACCCAATAAGGGTTTTATAATATGTTAAAAATAAATTCATAAATATGTTTTTTGGAATATATATTTAAAAAATTTATATAATTTATTAATATTTTATATATTTAATAATTTTCAAAACGTTTAAAAATACTTAATAATTTGAAAATAAATTTCAAAAGATCTTATCTGAAAAATTATGTAATTTTTTAGAACACTTTTCTTAATTAAATAATCTTTTGAGTTATAATAAAATAATAAGAAATCTTAAGAAAAAAACCATGGGGTCAAATGAATCTTTTAAGTATCTATGTGCCTTCCCTCTTGAAGGATGTGTTCACTTCCCACTTATCTATCATATTTTAATTTTTCAAGAACATAATTTTATAAAACAAAATTAAGCTTTCTTTACATATATATACAATTCTCATTGGATTTCTACATTAAAAAAATAACAACAAATTTAATACATTTATATCTTTATATATGTGTTTGTTTATTTATATATACATTCACAAGAACAATTCTTCTAGATTTGGAAGAACCAAATATCATGACCATTTTACATTTGATTCTATTTTAATGAAAGAATAATTTTCTTCTATATATTCTATATATAAAAAATAAAAACCAAACATTAATTGAATGCAATTCTTTCAAAGGAATGATTTATTCAAAACACAAATATAAAAATGAATTATATAACTAGTGCATGCATGAAATGTCAAGAGTGAAAATAATGACAATATATTATATTATAAATTAATTTCACAATTTCACATGTACTGTCGCACAAAAAAATATATCATAAAACAATAAATTTTATTTATAATAAGGGTATAAAATAATGATTTTTTATGTCATAAATATAATCTTTAAAATTTTCATGATATGAAAATCCATTCCAATAAAATGTTGAGGAAGAGGAGATTTTTCAAAGACATAATTCAAACCTATAAATTCATTAAATGATATTTAAAATATCATGTTTTATATGAATTTTATATTTCATACAAAATTAATTCCCTTATTAAATGGTCCTAAAAATATTTACACAAACCAAAAATATTACCCATATAGAAGAAAAATTTTAAACACAATTTCATTCTAAATTTTAATTACTTGACTATCATATAGATATATTAATTTGAAATATAAATATAAATCATTTGATAATAAAATAAATATGGGTTATTTATATATAAAAATAAGCAATCCATTACTAATAAAATTGATCATGTACAAATAAATAAAAATGAATATTACATTACATTTTTTATTTATAATAGGTTGGATTCATCCAGAAATTCTCTCAAATAATATATAAAGGGAAAGGAAAGGATAACCCATGGTGGATTCAAGATAAACACTTTCTCTTACTTTACATGGAGGGTACATTTGGTTTATAAATCCTTACACTTCATTAGAATTATTTACAACATTTGAGAATTTTTCCAGAAGATGATAAATTTAATAATTCGACCATAACTAGTAGTTATCCTATTATTTTATCCACCACATGAATATTATCTATGATTTTTTAGCATTGAATTCAAAATTCAATGTAATTAAAAAATTATATATCAATAATTGGTTTTGTTTCCAGTAGATCTCAAGATAAAAAATATGTGCAAAAAATCGGTATATACATTAAAACATTTAAGAAAAATAAATTTTATGAATACAACAATTTTTTTGGAGTAAAAATCTTTAAAAAGCTTCATTGAAAGAATTTTAAGATGAATAAAATTGTTTAAAAATGAAGAACCTATCATTTTCATATTTTAATACCATAATTTTAAATTACTACAGAAGACTGTGTATTAGAATATATTGAAGATCGAGGAAGGAAAAATCAACAAAAGAAAATAGATTTGTAATAAGATTAAAACACCTCCAAAAACTATAACACATTTCTAAAACTAATTTTTTATTCAACTCTCATCATCATTTTATCTAAACTCGGTCATAATTCCTTAGTTCTTATGAGCTCAAATTCCATTTCTCCATATCTCTCAAATCGAAACCCTCAACCACTGTCGATCTCACACTTGATATAGAGATCCATGATTTATCATACTAATTTCATTCTCTTCCATCGTATAGTTGTTGAAATCATTTTCTACCATGTTCAGCCTCGATACCTCCTAGAGACGATTCCTACTAAGAGATTCTTTTTGAAGCCTTCTCATTTTGAAACCCTCAATGTCGATTTTTACCCATTTCTTATTTTTTTAGATATCATATTTCGTATTTTTGATTTGATAAACAAAATTTAATAATATTAATTTTATATTTGAAAAATATTATATTTAAATATATAAATATGTATTTTGGAAAAAAAATAAACAAATTGATAAAAGTTAAACTTTCTAATATATTTCCATAATGTTCATAATTTTATCATTAGAAAATACTTTATATTTAATTTTAAACAAACAATTATACAACCTTTATTTCCATATTTTTAAACACCCCAATATTCCATGGTATGTTTCTCTTTGAATAATACAATAGCTTAATTTTTAAGAAACATCGAGTTCTAGCACACCATGACCAATCAAACTAGCCGTTTAAAAACTAGTTTTGAATAATAATACCCACTTTTTGAAATTTTATAAATTTTATTTTTAAAAATGGACTTCATTATTTTATTCAGAATATCAATATTATCTCAGGGTGAATTTTTGGTATTTTTCCAAAAACATTCAATTTTTGATGAATAGTGAAAACTGCAACGTTATTGTTTAAAACAGACTTTTTATTTCAATAGTTATTATTTTTATTTAAATTAATTTTAAACTCAAAAGAGATACATAACACTTATATTATTCCAATTTAATTCATTGGAGTCATTTTATAATATATATATATATATATTTATTTATTTATATAATTTCATTGATATTTTTAACGTCATTTACCCACCTTCTAGGAGCATTAGAAAATTTGAAAAAAAAACGTAATTTTACCAATACTGTGAAGTGAATTTGAAAAATCCAAGAGACACAGTTGAAATCAGTAAGTAAAATTTGGTTCAATAGGATGAAAATAATTTTTCGTGAATAGTAACTTTGGATATTTATTTACCACAGTTAAAAGTAAATAGGGCAATTAAAGGTAACAATGATGTTATAATTACCCCAACACATGTCCTAATTCTATTGGATAAGTATATTTAGACCAAAATCAACCTTAGTAATAAAATACGATCGTTCTTGATCTACTATGATTTGATTATTACATTTATTATTATTTTATTTAAAGAAGAGTTAAAGGTGTTAAATTCAAATATTAATAACTAAACCATTTATAAAATAGGCATATACCTAGGATAAATTTGACTATAAATATTAATTAGAAAGATATAATTATTATCTACATCATGGTCCTTTATTTATAATTTTTAGACATTGAATAATAAAATTTATTTATGATGCGATGATGATGCAGTAATTACCTTATTAATGAAAGATTAAATTAATTAATATTATAAATATTAAAATAAATGTAAATTGATAATTTTGATGAATTCCACGAATTTTATAGGTTATTATCACATGATAGGTTATATTAAACAAATTTTTTTGAAGTGATAAAGTTCTTATTACTTTAACAAAAACCATGTACTAAATACTGTTGAAATTGACATAAATGCATTTTTATAACAAATACTATTTTAATAAATTATATAATAGTCCTAAAAATATAAGGTTCAGATAAAAGTCTTATATACTGTTAAATATTTCATTAATGTACCACTTGAGGTTCTCTTTAAAATTTATAGTATGTTTATTAACAATATATTATAATAATACCAGAAGACATGGAAAATATTAAACTATTTAACTATGAGTTAAATAAAAAATATAAGATTAATATGTTGACCAAAACTTGTCTAAAACCTATTGGTAGAAAGGTTTTGTACCTAGACCCACCTTATCCTAGAAATTAATCCTTTTTTTGCCATTATAAATGTAAAATGATTTCATAATAAAATAATATCTCATGCTTTTCCTAAAGTGACCCCCGCCTCTCTTATAATAGGGTACTTCCCCTTCCCTTAATTTCACACCACCAAATCCTTTTGCCTCAGATAGTCCTTACTCAAATATATTCTCAAATATCCTCAATTCAACCTTGAGACCTTACTTTGGTCATAAGGCCAACCTACGGATCCCATTTGTTCAAATCAAAAGGAAGAACCCGAAGAAGATGTAATTATTTCATCACCTCTTTCAATGTTCTTTTCTTCTTCAACTTCATCTTTATTTGTTGTTTCTATACCAAAATAATAAATCATGTAACTTCTACATACTGTGAAGTTGTAATAAATATGGTACAACTATATTCATTATTCAATCCATCCTATTAATGACAACGTCACCATACGTGCGTACGTACGGCTTACCGTCTCCACATTGTGGTGTAGTTTTTTATTCAACACTTCATCATTTGTATGGGTGTAATAATGAGTTTAATGGAAGTAAATAATAAATATATCAGGTTAATGATTCTTTATATATAATATATCATCTTATTACATACTATTTCGCCACCAATAGAATGATATTGTCGCTCGTGCGTACGCACGGCTTATCGTCTCCACGACGCGATAAGATTTTATTCCCCATCATAAAAATTTGAGAATAATTTCAATTTTATTATTAAAAATAATGTTTAAGACCTTAATATCAATCTAGTTATGAATCAAATACATCCTATCCATAACAGAATGACTTAAATAACAAAACATATAAATGAAAACAAATTAGTTAACACCCAAAACAATGATACTATTGAAATATTATTAACAAAGCAATAGTAGAGGATCATATATGGTAGCATATTTATATATGTGGTTCTTTTATTATTTAATAACGATTATTTAACCATTATATAGGAGGTTAACATACCTCAACTAAGGAAAAGTACATTTTAAGGGATAATTTTACCTCTCTTTATTATCTGTGGTTTTCTATAAGTAAGTTTCGATTGAGAATTATTTATCATCCAAATCCATGTTTGTTGAAAATGTATTTAAAAACATTTTTAATATTTCATAAACTATGGGTTAATGTCATTTATACCCTTGTATTAATTTTTATATAATGTTTTGAAAGAAATATTTCCGTCATTTTCAAAACAAGGTACATTATGACCTTTTTGACAAAATTAAGGAAATAATATTTTCCTTAACTTATATGGCGGGTGTAGATATTTTCCTTCGTTATAACACCTTCAAAGAATCCCTAACAATTTTATAAGATTAATTTAAAAATACTTTTTTTCTTATATAATTACATGACTTTAAAATGATTTCAAAATAGAAAGATATATTTCTCTTGAATATTTTTGTTTTCATCTATGTCAACATCCTTTGTTGGATTTTACTCTTTTTTGAAGTTGATATATTATTATACAATCATCCATATTGTATTGAATGTTTTATGATATGATTGACTATGTATGTGATATTTTTATATGATTCTTGATTTTTTAAAGTATTGACCTTTTTTATGCTAGTTTTAATATGAATATTTATGTTATGTTTCAACATATTTATATGAGGAGTACATTGGACTTAGTAAGTGATGGGTGGACCCTGATATAGCTCCTCGATTCATCGGTAGGTCTCATTAGAAAAACTAGTGTCTAGGCACAAGGCCTTGAAAAAATATTTATTTTTAGTCTTGGTATGAGGCCTTGACTATGTGGTTATGATGTCTGACATTATGCGTTACATCATTATGAAATTGGCTATTGATATTACATGGTATTATTTGACTAGTAGCATATCCATGTGACCAATTTAATGGAATTATTTGATTTATATTTTCCATATTATGCTGAATTTTATGTTTAAAAGGCCTCTTTTTAGTATTATACATTGCATCAAATGTTTATTCTTATTTATGAATGTTTCTGCTATATTTTTATCCTTACTGAGCATCTGACCTCAACCATTTATTATGATTCATTTTCCCTAATATGTTGATAAGTATATTATGATTGACCTACATGAATATTCTTTGGGATATGAGTGTGTTAAAAGGAGTCACGATGATGTTTAGTTTCATTTCATATTGTAATGTAAAACATATGTATGTATCTAGTAATTCATAGGATACTAAACTAATCAGTATTTCGAGAATTGATCTCTTGTTATCATGCCAATGCTATGTAATAATGCCCTGATATTGGGTATCTTCGTTAGGCGTGTTATAGTTGGTATTAGATAAATATTAGTACAAAACATTAAAACTATATTTATAAAAACTCTGATTAGAGAACATTAACCTAAGATTAAATTTTTGGATTAGTATAGAATAACTTCTTAGAATTTTGGTAATGTGGAGATTTTGTGAATTTTCCAAGCAATACATCCCTATCTGGATACAAGCAGGTAGAGGCGGCTCTGGCACAGATGTACCTAGGAGTGAAAAGTCCGACAAGGAGTTTCGGGATTTAGCCAGGGTATCCTGGTAGATGAAAACGGGTCTTGCTACACTCTTGGTTATGAAACCCATGGGGGATATGATTTGGATTATTCACATTTTCTTTAAAAACCGTTATGAAAGATCAAGGAGTAAATACTTACTCAAAGAAAACATTTTTATGATTATGGGTTATATGCATAAAATGTTTAATTTCATTTATGGTTTTTACAAGTATGGAATTATGCATTTAGATTCATAAACTATCCTAGTGTATTCCATTTTCTAGAAATGGTGCCTAGTGGAATGAATGGAAATCGTATTGATGCACGTAATCCATATAGGGATTTCCCTCATACTAAAGATAATTATAGTGGAGCTGGTGATGCAAGTAGTACTGAAAAAATTATAACCATACTGGGATAACTCACTCAGGTTATGAATAAAAACCTCACCAGAATGTAGAACCCTGATCCACAATGCAAAGGATCAATGATAGACCGATTCAATTATAAAACAAAATGAGTTTGTGGTGACTCAAAAAATCATAAAAACAATCAAAGTGTTTTTCATAAAAAAATTTACAATGATTCATCCTCCACCAAAGTAACCAATGCATATATATGATAATTCAAACATATGGATGATCATTAACAACTCATAACTTTAATTTTGTATTTGAATTTCTATTTTACATGAAATTTTATACAAATATACAAGAAACCCGATAATGAAAACCAAGGAAGAAAGTGATTCCAAAAAAATATAAAATTAAACCACATAAACCAAGAAAAAAGGACTTGAATGAACTAATAAGGTTATAACAAGTCAATTAAATGTATATTTGGTTCTGGAATTATTAATTTTGGAATGTAAATTTGATTATTCAGGTCGTTAAGATCAACTGAAAAACACATTTGGGGATAATTTAAGGGGTTTCTTATCTCACTTTTAATTCTACAAGATTTCTATTATTTTCCACTTATTTATTATATGTATTTTATGTGTAACACCATTTTATATATAATATCATGATTCTACTTATATTCGTGGTATTCTGTGATTCATTTTGTGATTATTAAATTTTTCTCATATGATTCGATGGATTACAATGTTGTAAGGGACTAAGTATCAATTTCCATTTTCATTGACACTTACTTGGTATTTTTCACATGATCATTATTATGTGATGTATATAATTCTCCTTTGATAATTTTTTCGATTTGATATTATAATTTCGATAAATATCTATTTTCATGTATCGTGGATATGTTTATTGCCTTAAGTCACATACCATTTCACATACGGTCTTTATTTTGAATACTACTTTATCTATGTAAATATTGATGAATCTGTATCCTCTACTCAATATTGATATTTAAAATTTATATATTTTTGGTATTAAATCATTTTATACATAATTCATCGAGTTGTTAGTGATTTCTTCGGCCTGTTATAGCCCCTCGATGTGTTCATAGATCTCATGAGGAAAACTAGTTGGAAAAAAACACCTTGTTTTTTTTCTAAATATCAGATGGGTTTTTACCCACATGATTAAGATTTCTCAAAGGTATAATGGTTCATGTGTAGATACATGATACCCAAATAATAAACCATCTATTTATTCACTACTCAGTTTCTACTTTCCATGAGGTTTTCACTATGAAAAATATAAATGGATGCATTTTTTTATTCTCAAATTATTGATGAAATATGTTTTCATTTATTCATCACACCATATTAGTCCTGAAAAATTGATAATTATCAAACTATTATTAATTCATGATTCCATTATATGTAACCCATTTAGATAATTTGAGCTCACCCTTATTATGTCTCTCTTCTCTAGGTTATAAAGAAGATAACCGTGAATATGCTTTCAAGGAGGCTGTTTATTTTAGTTTATTTTGTACCATGTTGTATTTTCTTTCTTTAAAAACTAACATTGGATATCACGTATGTTATTTGGTCTTCCAAAACATATAAAATAATCAGTCATTCAAAATTTATTATTTATATACATTCTAATATAATGAAATCATTCACCTTCTCCAGGCTTCGTGGTTCTGTACGTTATAGTTGGTATTAAAGGAATCTTATCAGAAACCTTGGAAACCAGATTTAAGAAAACAAATTTAGAGGAAATAACCCCATGATAGAGTTTGAGGATATGTATAGAGTAACATTCTAGAATTTTTTCTAAGGGAGAGACTATTTGGATATTTCTAGAAAATAAATCCATGTCTGGATAATACAAGTGGGAGTGGTTCTTTCACATATGTACCTACGAGTAACTACTCCAATAAAGAGTTTCAGTATTTACCCGGGGCATCCTGGTACACTACAACGAGCCTTACTACACACCTGGTTTTATATTCCAATTGAATTTACTTAGGATAATTCATATTCTATTTACAAAAAATTATAAATCATCTGAAATTAAATAGAAACGATGATTGTGATTATGGGAGTAGTTGTGAATAAAGTTTTAGACAATGTTATGTGTATACTAGATAGAAATTATTAATTATGATCTAATTTAGTGTAATACATTGTTTAGTGATAACGCCTAATGGAAGATGGGTAATCAATACCCATGGATAATGTAGGGATTATCGCACTGATAATGTCAACACAGTCAGTGTTGATGCAGATCAGATCATGAACATATTGGGATAACTTGCTCAGGGTGTGACGAATAACCATGCTACACCCATGTTGGACTATTTCATGTGACAGAAGCGCCCATAGTTTAGTGGGACTACTAACCCAGAGGTAGTTCAGTAGTGGATAAGGTCCCGTGAAAATATTTTACTGGAATTAAGATGGAAAGGAAATTAAAAGGTTGTTTTGGCAGTATGTTGTCTCAAGGGTGATGTTGATCAGTATTGGTACTTGATCCAGAATACCATGGAGGAAGACAAAATAGATGATATGGAATGGAATACTTTTCAGGAAATTTTTTCGACAAATATTTCCCTCATGATAAACCAGCTTAAATGGAGTGGAAATTCCTTAGCATAAAGAAATGTGTAGAAGAGATTGTTGCGGAGTATGAGGATACATTCTCAAGATTAGCTAGGTCTGCTATAGATTACCTATGTGATTCGAAAGAAAAGGTTGATCATTTATTTGAAGGTTGTATGCCAATTATTTGAAGGGAACTATGTTATCAAGCATTTTTATCATATGATGAAATTTTTTTAAGTTACATAAAAATAGAGAAGGAATTTGATAGATAAATTCAGTTCGAGGGAAACCAAGATAAGAAGTGGTACTTTGGTAACCATGTGAATGCAGAGACACCAATGATGATGAATGGAATGAAGCAATTACCATTATGCAAGAACTGTGGAAAGAATCATCTAGGGAAACACATGAAAGTCTTGTGAGTCTTCTATAAGTATGGAGAGAATGATCATCAATATAATTAGTGCAAGTTGAAAAACAAGTTTTTGACGTACAATTCTACTATTTTAGATAGATGGGACACTATGTGAATGATTTTCCTAACTACCAAGGAATCTAGCCACAGAAAAGGACACAATAGTAAGTGAAATATTTTTCAATTACAACCATGGAGGTTGATGTTCCTAATGATTTAGTGGAAGGTACTTAAATTATTTCCTCAAACCTATCAGATGATTTATTTTATTTTGGATCATCACATTCATTTATATCTTCCCAGTTTTCAAAGAAAATTAGAAATGTACACTTTGATTTAATAAAGGAGTTTTCAGCCAAAACTCTTAGGGGATGCGATTAGTCCCCCTCATGACACATAAATGTTCTTTACTTTATATCCTCATCATCATTACCATGATTTAATTTCATAGAATTATCAGTATGAGATGGATGTTAAATTATGATAAGATGATCTATTGCAAGAATAAGCAAGTTACAAGTTTTGAGAATGGTGTAGAATCCATTATATTTATAGTAGAAGCCTTTCCATCTTATTTTAATCTAGATCCACCCCCAGTGGCTCTACTAAATTCTATTCATGGAAAGGAAGATAACAAAATATCTATAGGTGAGTAAATAAATATTCAAATTAAAGACATACCTATTGTGAAAGAATACATTAATGTATTTCCAATGATTTACCTGGACATCCACCAAAGTGGGAAGTTGAGATCTCTTTTGATTTAATTCCTAGTGAAATACCTATATCAAAGAATCCATCTAGAATGGACACTTTGGAATTAATCGAGTTAAGAATCAACTAGAGGAATTGAGTATCAAAGTATTTATTCAACCCAGTGTTTCTCTATGGGTATCCCACTTCCTCACTATCAAGAAGAATGATTTATCCATGATTCTATGCATTTATTTTTGGGAAATAAATGAAAATAAAATATTGAAAAATTATCCTCTACCACGCATTGATGATTTATTTGATCAACTTCATGGAGCCCAATTTTTCTCTAAGATTGGGCTTCGATCTAGATATCATCTGTTGCATGTGAGGATGGAAGATATTCCTAAAACAACATCTTGAACCAGTTATGGGCATTACTGTTTTATAGTAATGTATTTTGGATTGACTAAAGGACCCTTGGTATTCATGTATCTAATTAATAGTTTTTTCAAGTAATATCATGATGACGTTGTTCTGGGGTTTATTGATGATATCTTGGTATACTAAAAAAGCTATGAAGACCATGAGAATAACTTTTGGGTCATTCTAAAAACTCTAAGAAGAAATGAATTATTTTTTAAGTTTATAATGTGTGAATTTTGGCTTCAAACAGTTTCTTTTTATGGACATATTATTATTAAGGATGGAATTTTTATTGATCTTCTGATGAAAAAGTAAATCCAAGAATGGGTCACGCCAACTAACATAATTGAGGTACATATTTTTATTAGCTTAAAAGGTTACTATTGATGTTTCATTCAGAATTTCAACCGACTGGCTAACCCACTAACAAAGCTCACACACAAAGGGGTTAAGATAGTATGGACTAAATAATGTACATAATGCATTGAAAAATTGAAAATAAGATTGGGCAATGCTACAATATTGACTCTTCCCTCAGGAAATGATGGATTTTTTATATATAATGATGCATTACGGAATGGAGTAGGTTTCATCCTAACAAAAAATGATAATGTTATTTCTTATGAATCAAGGTAGTTGAAGACACATTAGAAAAATTATCCAACTCATTATCTTGAGTTAGAATCTATAATCATTGCTCTAAAATTATGGAGACACTATCTATATGGTGAAAGATATTATATATATAAGGATCACAAGAGTTTGAAATACATTTTTACATAGAAGGAACTCAACATGAGGAAATGGAGAAAGATTGAGTTACTCAAAGACTATGATTATTCAATACACTACCATATAGGAAAGGAAAATATGGTTTCTGATGCATTAAGTTGGAAAGATCATGGTATTCTAACCTAAATGAGGATTGAGAGAGATCATATATTCATGGAATATTAGAACACTTCGTGTGTGAGGATGAAGTTATGAAATTTTGGAAGAGGTTATGCATTACATCTGTACCAAAGATAAAACAGGGACTATTAGATGATGCTCATAGCTAAAATTTCTCTATACAACCTAGTAGCACTAAGATGTATAGATATCCAAAAGAAATTTTTTTGGTATAACATGAAATGATAAATTGACGACTATTTTTGAAGGTGTCTAGTTTTTTATAATGTGAAGCGGGAGAGACAACATACTAGAGGGTTCATGACACCTCAAACTATTCATATGTGGAAGTGGTATGACATTACGATGGACTTTGTCATTAGACTTTTGAAGAAAACTAGAAAGAAAGATGTAATATGGGTAATTTTTGATCATATCACAAAATCAGTACATTTCCTTGCTATAATAGATGATTTTGAACTTGAGTGTATGGGAATAATTTTTTCTAATAAAGTTGTAAGACATCATGATCAACATCTATCGATTGAGTCCAATCGAGATCCCTGATTTACATAATTTTTTGGAAAAGTCTCCGGAAGGCTTTGGATACTCAGGTTCATCTGATTACTTCTTATCACCCCAACCCGACAAATAGTATGAAATGTATATTTGTCATCGGAAAACATGATGAGATAATTCTCTCTTGAATTTCTCGTTTTTTCGGATCAATACTTGACTTTTGTTCAATTTTCCTGCAATATTAGATTCCATACTATCATTCAAATGGATCCATATGAAGCATTATAGTTAAGAGGAGTAGAAAACCATATTTTTGGGATGATGTTGGCAAGAAGAAACATATAGGCCTAGAATATATCGAATAGACAATTGTAAAGGTACTGAAAATTCAGGCCCATAATAAAGAATCCCAAACTAGGTAAAAGAGTTATAATGACAACAAGAGAAAGGATTTTTAATTTCAT
This sequence comes from Viscum album, assembly GCA_963277665.1. Classification (NCBI taxonomy): domain Eukaryota; kingdom Viridiplantae; phylum Streptophyta; class Magnoliopsida; order Santalales; family Viscaceae; genus Viscum; species Viscum album. The sequence goes on along the minus strand of OY728167.1, from coordinate 853,631,288 downwards.
GTAAGAGATCATGTATTTCTAAAAGTATCACACTAGAAGGGTGTATTAAGGTTCTATAAGAAATGGAAACTCAGAACAATGTACATTGGAGAATTGAATATTCTCGAAAGAATTATAGTTGTAGCTTACCATTTAGAAATGCCAATAAGTCTCTACAACTTTCATAATCTGTTCCACTTGTCTTTGATAATGAACTACTTTCCTGACTTAATTCATGTACTCACCTATGAAGAAATAGAGTTGGAACCTAATTTTCCATACTGTGAAGAGCCTGTCGAGATTCTTGACACAAGGGAGCATGTATTGAAAAATTGGACAACTTGACTAATAATGGATATTTGGTTAAACTGTAAAATTGAGGAAAAATTATGGGAACCTTATGATGTTATGAAGAAGAACCACCCATAAATTGTTAATAGACTTTATACATGAAAAATTTGGAGAATGAAATTTATGATGGTGGGTAAAATATAACATGCTATAAAATTTTATGGTAAATTTATCTTAAATACATTAAACTCATTAAATAGAATATATTTCATGAAGCACTGAGTCTCGGTAAAACAAGACATGGTTATTTATAGGATATATTCATAACCTATTCATTAAAATTAAAGGTTCCACTTCTGTTTTTTTAATTTCATAAAAAAGGCATACATGGTTGCGATCAGGGTGATATTTAGTGTCTGATAGAATCAAGATAATTTTTTCTGTGAATATTAACATACCCTTATGAATAGTAACATAACCTTATGAATAGTAACCAATAATTAAGAATAGTAATATATTGCCTATGAATGGTAAACATACCCAAAAATGTGTAAATAAATTTAGGCACCTTAAAAATGAAGATGAATATTTTAAGTGTTTGAATTTTTTAATTGAATGGTGATTTTAATTAAAAATTAAATGTCCCATATTTAGGAATATATTTATGAAAAATGGAGTTCATTTTTGGATTCTAAACATTGAAAAATGGATAGCGTGTACTTTTGGGATTTCTCTAAAATACATTAATTTTTCGCAAAGAGTAATATATGATAAAATATGATAAATGCTAAATACATGATTTATTGAGTCGTGGATGTTGTCCTGCTGAGGTAAGCACACTTTGTTCAATCTCACATGCACATATTGCTATTATTTCTCATGGAATCATCACTATTTATTATATTAGTGAATAATAATAAACTAGTTATTAAAATATTATAAAAATCCTCCTCCCATAAACTATATAAACCATCCCTCCCCCCCCCCCCTTTTCCACTCACACGACTCAAGAATTGAGCAGTGCCAAAGTTCCACCAAATACACATCCCAAGACCTCCCCCCACTTCCAAGACCTTCTAGTGTATCTAGAAATAAAAATATCCCTTAAATAAATTCTCAAGGGGGAGTACTCAAGAGGTTAACCTATCTACCTATTTCATTCAACTTCTTTTAGAAGTTCCATTCTTTTGTTTCACTCTCCTCACCTCACCTCATCCAAATTTTATGAAAATTTCAGTACCTTACATGAACTGGAATTTTATTATTCTATTTAAATATATCATCATCATATCTCTTTTCCCCTCCTCTTATACTAAAAATGAAAACACCGTCTCAGATGTGTTAATTTATAACATTCAAGGATGACATGTTTTCAATTTCTATTACCATATTCAATTAATGTCATGAAACCATTTTTATTATTGAAAAAGATTATTATATATGTAATATATCCAATTTAATTATCTTGAATCATTTTTACACGTTTTATTTAATTATAAAACAAAATGAGTTTGTTGTGATTAGAAAAAGAATCAAAATAATCCAAGCGTTTAACATTAAATTTTTGTATAATGATTCTTCCTCCCCAAAAATAAAAAAACGATTTATATGATCATTTAACATACTATATGGTAATTAATAATTCAAAAAATCAATTCTGGATATCAATTTCTCTTTTACATGAACTTCCAAACTCATATTCAGGAAAAATGATCATGAATTCCAAGGATGAAAATGCTTCCAAAACTATAAAATAAAACACATTAAACCCATCAACAAGACCTTTAATGAACATAATAAGGTTATAATAACTAATTTTAATATAGAGGTGACTCTATAATTATTAATTAATGAATCTAAATTTTAATATTCAGGTCATTAAGATCAACAGAAGAACACATTCAGGCATACGGTAAGGGTTTTCTCATATCACATTTAATTCGGTGAGATTTCTATTGTTCGACACTTATTTCTTGTATTTGGTTTATGTGTACTACCAGTTTATATATAATATCATTATTCTACTTATATTCATGGTATTATAGGATTCTTTTGGTGATTAATAATTTTTTTATACGATTCGAATGATTACAATGTGGTAACGGACATTGTCTCAATTTCCATTTTCATTGAGACTTGTGTGGTATTGTGCACCTAATCCTTATTATGTGGTGTATATATTTACACATTGAGATCCTTTCTCATTTGAAATTATACTTCTATTAAATATCCATTTTCAATTATCCCATATATAGTAATTTCTTTAATCTGTTATACATTTCACTTATGTTTTTTATTTTGAATGCTACTTTAAATAGGGAAATATTGATGAATCTGTATCTTCTACTCAATATGGATACTTAAAAGGAATATTTTTCTTGTATTAAATATTTTTATAACGAATTATGTGCACTGATAGTGATGTTTTGGGCCCACTATATCACCTTGATTCATTGAAAAATCTCGCGAGACAAACTAGTTGGCGACAAACCCTTCGAGTTTTTTTCCAAAAAGAAGATAGGGTTTTACACACAGACTTAAACCATCTCAATGGTATAATTTTTCATATACCAGATACATGAAGTACAAAATATAAGAATTCACGACATTTATTATTTAGTTATTATTAACACTTTCATTTTCACTCTGACTAAATCTATGAATGCATTTTTTTTATTCTCAGCTTATTGATCGTAAGTGATTTCATTTAGTCATCATGAAATATTAGTCATGTCTAAATGATTTTGATTCACTTATTATTGATAATTTGAGCTCACCCTTATTATGTTCCCATTACCTAGGTTATGAAGAAGAGAACCCTGAATAATCATTCAAGGAGGCAGTTTATTTCATTTTATTATGTTTTATGATTTATTTTCTATCATTCCAAATGTACTTTGGGTATCATGAATGTAATATGGTCCTAAAAAATACTAATCCAATTGGAACTTTAGGAGTTATTTATTATATTCCTTCCAATATAATGAATAATTAACATTCTTTAGGGTTCGGGGTTCTGGGCGTTACAATGTATCTACTAGGACATCAAGTGTGACTTCACATATTCCAGAGGAGGTCAACTAGTAGTGGGGATCTATGGAAGTACCTTGTAGAGAATATAAATCCATAATATAGTTTTAAAATCATTATAATTGACCAAACTACATGCGTATATTATTATCAATGTATGATGAATAAATGAACTATAATCGTAAATAATTATTAAATCAATACACAAGAATACATTCATAAAACTCATTTTTATTTCAACACATAGATATGGGGTTCCCATTAGGTTGATCATGATATTTTTTATATAAATGAATAAAAGATATGAGGCTCTAATTCATCCTCGAGTCATACATCATCCATATATGGACTTTTCCCATGCTATCTAGATGAATGATACAAATATGGTCCCCTAGTTAACTTAAAATTTTAATGGTGATGATACGATCAGGTACCCATGTTTCATGGTCTGTTGAGTTGGGTGTGAGTGAATAATAGTAGCGTACCACAAATTGTGTCCCCAAAAACCCATTAAATGTCATTTATGTGCATATGGAATGCTCGTAAAGAATAAATAAAATATCTACTTTGTTGATGAATATATAAAATAACCATTTAGGATCTTTGGTCCCTAACATGACATCCATGATCGAATATTCATAAATATTTAGTGTATAAGTGTCTCTAAGAAACTCATAAAATTTATCCAACTAGTAGAAGGCCCAATGAGCACATAATAGATGGTGTAAGAACATAATCCCAGGAGTTAATCTTAGGAAATTCAATAGTATCAAGAATACATCTAACTCCTCAGAGGATGAATGTTGGAAACTATATATAACCATTGGCTACATCACAACATCGTAATCATTCCATATAATACTGAAGTCTTAATTCGAGATGATTTCTCAAGGAATTCCTAAACTAACAACATTAATTTCATGACCCTATAAGAACACCCTATGTATAGAGTTGTATTCTATCAAGAGATGAATCCTAAGTGTCCATTCCTAGGCATCCCATTTGGTCAGAACACATGAATCCAATTTAATTAGATGGGAATCCCACATAATGTTTTTAGGGAAATCAATCCCCTATGGTGTCAGATAAAAAATTATTTCATAAGGAATTTTCATTAACCTATCACGTTACACATAATCAATGTTGGCCTCTATTGTGAATGACATAACATTTTCAATGTTAACATATCAATCTCACATCACATATCCATGTTTTAATGTGATACCTGAAATCATTACTATTTAAATAGTGGAACATCCCCTCTGGGATAATTTTTTTGAAAAAATTTTCAATATTTTTTATTTTATTTTTTGAATATTTCAATAAATCTAGATATTATAATGTACTCATTTCTTTCCTGAAATATGTTTAAAATTAATCAGTTTTTATTAAACCTGGAGTTATAGTGTTTGGAATTTCATATTTCTCATTAAATAAAAAGTTAAAAACATTATTAAAATTTTATTAAACAACCAAAATGTATAATTTAGTCTCCAAAATGATAACAATTTGGTCCATACTTGTTTCATTTATTTATTTTCCTATAAATTTTCAGTTTAATATTCTCCTTAGATATTCTACGATAACATGAGTTTTATATCTCGGATACTCACACGACTTTTTTTTAAAAAAAATAATTTTTTTAACATTTAATTAAAATAATTTGAAGTTTAAATTACAGTTTTAATTCTCTAAAAATACCAAATCACTATTATAGTCATTAAATTCTATAATATATAGAATAAAATTTATTTTCTTTTTCCAATGATAAATCTTGTGATATGCATCAAAACAAGAAAATTTATATTTAATTGAAACTCAGAATTTTTTTTACGTCATTAATCATTATGATAGTTTTAAATTTAATTATAGATACAAAAATTATTTTCTAAAATTATGATATATTTTTTCCTTTTTTCTGTAGCATTGACATAATATTTGGTACATTGTTTATCATATATTTTTATATATAACCTATATTGAGGTTTTGTTTTCTTTTTTTTAATATCATAAATCTAACTACATTTCATTAAAATGGGACTTTTCTAGGTCAAATTTTTATGATTTCATAGAAATAAATAAATATTTTGTTATCAACATTACACATGTATTTAGTTGGAATTGATTGAATTAATACTTGAATAGACCAAACAATTTTAAGAAAATGTATGCAAAGTGATCACATATTATAATATTCTCATTATTAATGTAAAAAATGGAAGACCATATAGATCTCATGTTATGTTGTATGATTTATGTATCCTTTTTCATAAATATATAATTTTTAACATGTTTTGGTATTCTTCTATTTTGATCCTATGATTTAATTCATTCTTATATTAATTATTCAAAATAATTTTTTTTAATTTTAAAATTAATATATATTATATAAATTCCATGTGAGACATTTTTGTGATATTTTATTTTTTCTATAAAATTAGCATTAATTTATTCATTATACAAGCAGCTTCATACCACATATATTTTGATTATTTAAATTTTTAAATTTTGTGTTAATTTAATTGTTTGAAAATTTTATATTTTTTTTTATTTAATAACATTGAAATTTTTAAAATATATTTTCTAGTATTTAGTTCAATATAATAAATTCTTTTATATTTATCCACTCTATGAAATTAGAAGGTATTTAAAAAACATGACATTAAATAGTAAAATTATTTTATTCCTTTTATGGGATTTCATTGACCTATTATTATGAATAATTTTGAATTATTGAATGAGTAATTTTAATCATCTATAATAATCTTATTCATTTAAAATTCAAATGATTTTTTTTCAATTAATCTGGAATGATAATTTTATCTCTCCATGATAATTCTGTTGTTTGAATTTGAATTTCTTTACCTGGTTTTATATTGGGCTATATGTTTTTAAAGATTCCATTTTAATAGTTTAGGATTCATTCAAGAGTCCTAACATTTATGAGATTATGATAATTCGATAATCAAAAGATATTTACTCTAAAATTTGAAGTGTTGTACCTATGTAGTCAATTTTTCATTTTTGGACTTTCTATGAAGTGTTAAGTAAATTTTAATTACTTCTTATACTACCTTTATGAGATAATATAACACAATACATATGAACCAAAACATTTGATCCCATTATTTATCTTCTACTTCATCATGGATTCGTATATTTGTAAAACTTATTCCCATATCAAATGAAATATTGATTATCTATTTATGATTTCACATTCAAAATAATTCTGTATTTATTTCCTATGGTTGTAACTCCTGTATTTTAAAGGAATCGTTGTTTGGGTAGTGAATCTGATATCCTAAAGTCATTATTGTAATTTGGTTCTGACTCCCCAAAAATAAGCCAGTTGTACTGGTTAATTGTCTAATAGAAAAGGTAGATTTTAATTTTTTCGTGATTTCCCTTAAAAAATTAGATTACATTACATTTTTTCTCTCTCAATGCGGAGAGGTATAAGATTATACTATGTTTGTTTTACATATTAATACTAAAAAACACATCATTATGTTAATTTATTTCTATCTTATTTCTTTTACTAATTAATGCTTTTAATTAATTTAGATAATTAAATAATTTCATTTTAAAAAAATATTTTTTTCTATTCACCCTTCCTCTAGAATATCATCCATTACCTTTTTTGACCTAACATTATTGACATACTAGGGCACCCACAAGGTTTGCCTAGGTCACAACAGAACTTATACACCCAAAATGGGCTACTAAATCTCACTCTCATTTTATAGGTAATCATCATTAATTAAAGTTAATCATGTCCATTATCATTGTTATATTCTACTCACATCCTCATGAAATCATTAAGAAAACCTCATATTCATATATTTATAGGGACGAAATAATTTTCATATGACATTCTATAGATAACATTATTATGTTCAATCACCCAACCTATCATAAGTCCTAACTAAGGCCTAACCACATATGATCTTACATGTATGTGGGAATGAATGATCTCCCATTGATCCTCTCAATTAGGCCAAAATCTCTATGGAATATCACAGTTTGATTACTACCAAATAGGGATGACCATTCCCATAAAAAAGAGTCGCCACCAAGGAGGGTTTTAAGATCCAAAATTAGGGATACTATGATATGTTCATTTAATATCATTTATACCCATCAATGATTATGTGTCACAAGGAATTAATTCGTAATCAAGTCCTAAAGCATCGATATATAATGTATCAAATCAGTACAAAATGGTCTATTATGTCACTTCAAAAATTGTTCAGTCTCTGAAATTTAAAAATGAAATTATAATTTTATATTTCAGGAAAGAATTTATTTAAAATGGATATCAATCACATTTAGTGCTGATATGACATAATAAATTCCATATATCAAAGATCATTTAAAAAGGGTGTTTGTTCAAGGGACCAACTACCAAAATACAAAGTCATTTCCTTTTTAAAAGCTCAAAAACACATGATAGATCAAGTAGTGGTCTTAAACCATCTCCCAAGAACATATCTCAAGCCACCATATCAAATTATTAATTTATTTTAACCATATATATTATTTAAAATAATAATAATTAACATTACTATTTAATAAAAATATACATAATGCTTAAAAACTCCTTGAACCTCAAAAACCCATCAAAATACCAAGAAACGGTGTGTAGTCAGCTCAAAAAATTCACCAAATCATAATCCACACAAAACATCCTACATTATCAAGTGATTAAATGAATAATTTAATTTAGTATAGATTCAAACCATATAATTTTTCATAATGTGATTTACCTTTGAAAAAATGACATGTAATGTTATGTGATATTCCACCAACGATTCCCTCTATCCATGATGTGAAATTTTCCATTCTTCCCTATCCTATTCCACCATTCTTTAGAAGAATCAACTGGAAAATCATAGCCAATACATCCCAAATTATCATCCAAATAGGAAGAACAATAGTAGAATGATCAGAATAAGGAAATCACCCAAAAATTTCATCAACTCACACTAATAATCATCCACCATAATGTTGGATCCATTAGAGGAATAGAAGTGGTTTCTGTTGAATTCTCCTCCCTGTATGCAGCTCTTAACCTAAAGTAATGTGTTACTGAGTTGTAAATTACACATCCTAACCCAAAAATAAATAGTTCAGGGAAGAATTGTAATCAGTCCATTGGGTCTATGATTAAATCCCATAACCTAGGCTATCAATACGGTGAAATCCTTAGGTATACCGGGAAAATAATGGCTACTGAATCATTTTTTTGTTATAGAGAAGGGTACTAAATCATTTCTCATCTCATGTAGGTAACTCGATATCCATTCACTCAGGGGCCCTCCATGAAACGACTCTATAGGATGTTGAGTGGTCCCCCTAAAAAGTCGTGTGGCGGCACGACCCCCTCAGATACGATTTAGTATAATTTAAACACAATGAATCCCATGATGAGGGATATAATAAAGCCCATAATTGTTGTTTTAGACAGAGAAACAACCCATAAATGCATGGACATCACCATAATATGGTTGTACCCATATTCTACCAAAAATGAACACAAATTATCCACCATGGTGTGCCCTCATCTACTATTCCTTAGGGGGAAACTCTGAGGAACCATCTCCAACCCTAGAAAAAAATTACCTCCATCCAAGGGATCCCTCCACAGTGCAGCCTACCCACTATGGTGTGGTCTCATTACCTATAATAATATTCATAAACTTATGAATAAATAACAATGTTAAACCCCACAAATACGATTGGGCTTTATTACCTTTAAAATTGTTCATAAATGGTTATAGTCGACCCGACAACACAATACATAGGGTTGTGGCGTGGTCTAATACCTATCAACTTCTCTCAATAATTGGTCATCTTGAACCTTGTATCATTATCCTCTATGCTCCCAAAAAACCATTCAAGAATTCTTATAATTATAAAAACAAAATATCAATATCTAAAAATTTTTATATTCCCAAAAAAATTCCCAATTCTCAAATAACCATCCCAGAAAAATCGGAATTAAAATTCCTTCCAAATTGAAAAAACTCGAAATACATCAGTAAGTATAATGAGTAAACATTTCTTATGAGAGAAAGATAGAAATTTTGAATTTATAACTTATAAAACAAAAATGTATTTCATCTCACTACTAGTTTTTATATAAAAGTACATTTTAGTTTTGGGAGTAAATTCCCCATAAATATTCAATTTATATTTAATAAAAATAATTTAATCATTACACACAATCACAATGTATAAATTTTCCTTATCTCCCATGAAATAAGGATTTATATCCACCATTATATTCTTGAAAATTATAACCTCTAAATTATATTCCAATTTGGAATACCATGATAGATGAACATGTTTAATCCCATATAATGCTTTCTATAGGTTACAACTTTCTGAACAATCATCAATAATGATAAATCCTTCTATTTGTTCAATTTAAACATCATACTTAATTTTTAAATTTGATGAAATTAACTTATCATAAATTTAATATAAATTTTAATTTAATTTAAGTCATATTCTCTAAAAAATGTGAATTATTTTAATCCTTTCAACTATTTAAAAAATCACAATAAAATTTATACACTATATTTGAATCTAAACATTGTAAACAAGATGAGATATATTATATGTTATTTCTCCCATAAAATTGAGATTAATCTAAATGTACAACTTTTAACACACCAATCATCCACTATATACTTCTCTTTGAATAATACAACAACTTCCGTTGTATACAACTTCGAGTTAAAACACACCACAACCAATAAAACAAGCCATTATGAATAGTAATACCCACTTTTTGAAATATTATAAATTTTATCCTTTAAAATGGACTTCATTTTTGGATTCATAATATCAAAATTAACTTAGGGTGAATTTTTGGTATTTTTATGAAAACATTAAATTTTTCATTAATAGTGAAAAACAATGCGTTATAAATTAAAATAGACTTTTTTTAAAATAATTATTTATTTTATTTAAATTTATTTTATGTCAAAATAGAAACATAATATCTATATATGTTCAATTTAATTCATTGGAGTCATTTTATAATAAGTTTATATATATTGAATTTTATTGAACTTTTTACTGTCTTTTACCCACCTCTTAAGAGCAATTGAAAATTTGAATAAAACATATTTTTAACAAATATAGGAGTTGAATTTAAAAAATCCTAGAGACATGGTTGACATAAGTAAGTAAAATATGGTTTAATAAGATGAAAATAATTTTTTTAATAGTAACATTTGACTTTTATTTATCATGGTTAAAAGTAAATAGGTTAATTAAAGGTACATATGATATTATTATAACCCAAAGACATGTTCTAATTATATTGGATAAGTTTTTTTAGACCAATATCAACCTTAGGAATAAAATATGATTCTTTTTGTCCACATGGATTAGATTAGGACATTAAATATTATTTAATTTAAAGAAGAGTTAAAAGTGTTAAATTGAAGTTTTCATAAATAAAACAATTTTAATATAGGGATATAAAATTGATAAATTAGACTATAAAAATTCATTAGAAATATAAAAATATTTCCTACATAATGGTATTTTATTTATAATTTTTTTACATTAAATAATTAAATTAATTTATGACACAATGAGGATGCAGTGATTACCTTATTGATGAAAGATTAAAATAATTGATATTATAAATATCGAAATAAATGTAATTTGAGACTTTTGATGAATTAAACTAATTTTATAGGTTAATATGACATGTTAGGGTTCCTTAAATGAATTTTTTGAAGTTAACATGTAGTTATGACTTTAACAAAAACAAAATACCAACTAGTGTCAAAATTGACACAAAAGAGTTTTTAAAACAAATATTATATTATTAATTGATATAATATTCCTAGAAATATACAGTTCAGTCTAAGGAAATATATAATTATATATATATATAATTAATTAATTAACAACTTGAAAATCTCATGTAATTTTAAGTAAGTTTATTAACCATTTATTATAATAATACCAGAACACGTGGTAAAAATAAAACTATATAACTAAGAGTTTAATATAAAATATAAGGTTAATATGGTGACCCAAACCTGTCTAAAACGTATTGGTTGAGATTTTTATGACCCATCCCCACCTTGGCCTGGAAATAAATCATTTTTGAGCCATTAGAATCCAAACATTATTTTATTATAAAATAATATTCCAATATTTTCCAAAGGTGACCCTCATCTCTCTTATAAAAGTGCACTTACCATTATCTCAAATTCACACCTCCATATCCATTTGGATTGGCTAAACACATCCCGAATATACTCTCATATTCCCTCACATCAACAAATTGGCCTTAGTTTGATCAGAAATCCAACCTAAGGAGCCCTTTTGATCAACTCAAAATGAAGCACCTGAAGAAGAGGTAATAATTTCATGACCTCTTTGTAAGTTCTTTTCTTATTTAACTAACACTTTTTTCCATTCTAAAATAATAACTATAGTATATTCTACATAATTTTATGTTATTATAAAAATTTTTCTATGATATATATCATTATATCCATCTTATTAATGAAAAAGTCACCATATGTGCGTATGTACGACTTACCTTCTCCACGTCGTGGTGTAGTTTGTTATTCAACCCTTTATTAGTAGGATGGGTATAATAATTAGTATATTTTATAAAAATAATAAGTATAACATGTTATTGATTCTGTATATATGATATACCAACAATTTACAAATTATTTTAATATCAAAATAATGATATTGTCGCTTGTGCGTACGTAAATATTACCGTCTCCACGAATGCGATGAGATTCATTTCCCCATCGTAACCATTAAAGAATAATTTTTGTTTTATGATTAAAAATAATGTTTAAAAGCATAATATAATTCTGGATATTAATCATATACATCCTATCCATAACGAACATGACTTACGTAACAGAACATATAAAGGAAAGCAAATCAGTTAACACCTGAAACGACAATAATACTAAAATATTATTAATAATGAAATATTAGAAGATAATATATGATATCATATTTATGTATATGGTTATTTTATAATTTAGTAACAATAATTTCAAAATTATATAGGAGTTTAACGTACACACAACCAAGTAAAGGTACAAGTTAAGTGTTAATTCTTCAATCTCTTCATTATTTAGGGTTGTTTATACGTGAGTATCTATTGGGACCTCTTTTTCATCCACATCCTTGTTTCATAAAAATTTATTTCATAACATTTTTATTATTTCCTATACTATGGTTCAAATTCATTTATACCCTTGTTTGAATTTTTATAAAAATTTTATCAAGTAATCTTTCCGTTGTTTTCCAAACAAGGTACTTTACGACCTTTTTGACAAAATTAAGGAAATAATGTTTTTTTAACTTTTATGGTGGATGCAGCTATTTTCCTCTATTATAACATCTTATAAGATTCCCTTACAAGCTTATAGAAATATTATCAAAATAAATGTTATATTTTAAAATTACATGACTTTTAAATGATATCAAAATAGAAAGAGATATTTCTCTCAAATAGTTTGTATTTCATCTTTGTCAACATTCATTAATGGATTTTATACTTCTTTGAAGATGATTTATTATGATACAAATATTCCATATTCTATTGATAGTTTTATGAAATTTTTGACTGTGGATATGCTATTTTTATACCATTCATGTTTTATTGTTAATGTGTTAACATTTCGTAAACTATTTTTAATACTAATGTTAATGTTATGTTTCAAACTTTTCATATGAAGACTACATTGGACTTAGTAAGTGATGGGTGGATCCTGCTATAGCTCCTCGATGCATCGTTAGGTCTCATTAGACAAAATAGTGTCTTGGAACAATTCCTTCACAAAATATTATTTTTAGTTTAGCACGAGGCTTTGACTATGTGGTTATGATGCATGTTATTATGCATTCCATCATTATGAAATTGGCTATTGATATTGCATGTGATTATTTGACTATTATAATCTCCATGTGAATAATTAAATGGAATTATTTTGATTTATATTTTCCAAATTATGATGATGTTTATGTTTAAAAGGCTTTTTTTGGTCTTATACATTTCCTTAAATGTTTATGCTTATTTATGAATGTTTCCGCAATATTGTTATCCTTACTGATCAAATGAGCTCACCCCTTTCTTTGTTTTATTTATCCTAGGATGCGAAGAAGTATATTACGAATGACCTTCCGAGATAGTCTAAGTGATATGAGTGTGGTCAATGGAGGCAATGTTATTGTTTTTTTTTAATTTTATAATGTAATGTAAAACTTAGTAATGTATCTAGTACTTCCAAGTATACTAAACTAATCACTCATTCGAGACATGATATTTTGTGATCATGCCATTGTTATGTAATAATGCACTGACTCTGGGTAACTAGGGTCAGGGCGTTACAGTTGGTATTAGATAAACTTTTGTAAAAACCATGGAAACTTGATTTAGACAAACTCTGATTAGATAACATTACCCTAAGATCGACTTTGAGGATTTGTATATAAGAAATTCTTAGAATTTTGGTAATAATGAGATTTTGTGTATTATCCAAGCAATACATCTCTATCTGGATATGAGCAAGTAGAGGCAGCTCTGTCATAGATGTACCTATAAGTGAAAACTTTGACAAGGAGTTTTGGGATTGACCCAGGGTATCCTAGTACACGGAAATGGGCCTTACTGCACTCTTGATTATGACACTCCCTGGGGATAAGATTAGGATAATTAACTTTTTCTTTCCAATCCATTATGATGGATTTTTGAGTATATAATTCCTCAAGGGAAACATTTTTATGATTATGGATTATATCCATAAACTGTTCAGTTTATTTCAGATGTTTTACATGTTTGAAATTATGTATTGTGATTTATAAACTAATCTAGTGTATGCCACTATTTATAAATGTCGCCTAGTGGAAGGAATGGAAACCATATCAACACACGTAATCCATGTAGGGATTTCCCTCCTGCTCAATATAATTATAGTGGATTTGTTGATACAAGTGATGCTGATCAGCTTATCACCATACTGGGACAACTCACTCAGGTAATGAATAATAACCTTACCCGTATGGAGCACCCTGATCCACAAGGTAGAGAATCAATGTTATACTGCCTCATGAGGAAACGACCACAAACATTCAATGGAACTACAAATCCATTTGTATATGAGAAAAGGACAAGTTCCTTATAGAAAATATTTCATGCTTTGGGGAGTAGTGAAAAGGAAAAATATTTCATGGCAGTTTATCACCTCACAGGAGATGCAGATCAATGGTGGTCATTAATTCAAATCACATAGGATGATGGTGAAGTAACAAATATTTAATAGAAATAGTTTAAAGGGATTTTATTAGAAAAATACATTCCTCATGACCATCAAGATGATATGGAAATCAAAATTTTGAGTTTGAGACAAAAGGAGGATAGGAATGTTTCAAAATATGATGCTAACTTTACAAGGATAGCAAGGAATGCTACAGATTATATATGTAACCCAAGGAGTAATATTTATCGATTCTTTTATGGGTTAAAACCATTTATCCATCGAGCATTAGTCTCAAAATCCTTCTCATCGTACGAAGATAGTGTCTCATGTGTTATCAATACAAAAAAATGAATTCTCTATGTATTATGACATTAAAGAAAAGGAAGAGAAAAAGAGATATGTTGAACACTCTGGAAATGGAAATAACTGGAAGAAGGGAAAAGTTGAATATCCATCATGTGGTAAATGTGGGAAGAAACACACGGGTACATTCCTAAAGGGAATGTGAGTCTGTTATGAGTGTGGTGAAAAATGCCACCAAGCTCGTGATTACAAGGGGAAGAAAGAGGCAGTCAATGTTGAATTCTACAGTTGTAATGAAATGGGATATTATGATAATGAATGCCCTAAGTGTAAAGGAAACATACCGCTGAAAAGACCAAAGGAGAAAGTCCAAGCTTATGTGATCACTACTATTGAGGTTGAAGCTCTGAAAGGAATGGTGGGAAGTAATTTAATGTTTTCATCAAGTTTAGACAATGCATTATTTGATTCTAGATCATCGCATTGTTTTATATCTTCCTAGCATACTAAGAATGTTAGATATTTCCAATTTTATTTAACAAGAGAGTTTTCTGTAAAAACTCCTAATGGAAGTATCATTACAAAAACGTTTTTCAATCAGTTCCCATTATTCCATATAAATGTTATTTATCTGTTGATAACATTGTCATAAAAATGATTGAATTTGATATAATCATCGGTACAGATTGGCTTTCAGACCATGATGCAAAAATTTATTGTAAGAACAAGGAGGTGACAATTTTTGATGATGATGATAAAGAACACCTTATCTTTAGAGTAGAAACGTCACCATATGATACTTATCTAGATCCACCCAAAGTAGCTCTACTAAATTCAATTATTTGGGAGGAAGAGAATGAAATAACAATGGGAGAGGAAAGGATTTTTCAAATAGAGTACTTCCCTATTGTGATTTAATATGTGGATGCGTTTCCAGAAGATTTACATAGACATCCTCCAAAATGATAAATTGAGTTTTCCATTGACTTAATTCTTGGTTCAAGGACCATATCGAAGACCACTTATTGAATGGCCACTATGTAATTAGTGGAGCTAAAGAAACAACTAGAGGAGTTGAGTAATAAAGGATTTATTCTCCCTAGTGTTTCTCCATGGGGAGCACATGTTCTTTTTTTAAGAAGAAAGGTGGATCTATGAGGATGTGCATTGACTATAGAGAGATCAATGATATAATAATAAAGAACAAGTATCCCCTACCTCTCATTGATGATTTATTCGACCAAATTCATGGAGCTCAATATTTTTAGAAGATTGACCTATGACATGGATATCATCAGTTGTGTTTGAAGAAGGAAGGCATTCGAAAAAACAGCATTTCGAACCAGGTACGGGCATTACAATTTTATAGTAATGCCTTTTGGACTGACTAATACACCATATTTATTCATGGATCAAATGAATAGAGTTTTCAAAGAATACCAAGATGACTTTTTAGTAGTATTTATTGATGATAACTTTGAATAATTTGAAATCTACTAAGATCATGAAAATCAATTGCGCATTATTCAAAAGACTCTTAGAAGAATTGAATTATATGGGAAGTATAGCAAGTGTGAATTATGACTTCAAGAGATTTCCTTTAGTGTCCATATTGTCTCTAAGGATGGAATCTCTGTTGATCCTTCAATGACCAAGGAAATCCAAGAATGTCCAGCACCGATAAGTATAACCGAGGTACACCATTTTATTGGTTTATCGGGTTATTATTGGCGCTTCATCCAGAATCTTTTCCGATTTTCTAACCCATTAAACAAGATCACACATAAAGGGGTTAAATTTGTTTGGACAAAATAGTGTGAAAAATGTTTTCAAGAATTGAAGAAAATATTTGTTAATTCTCCTATCGTGAATCTACCATCAGGGAATGATGGGTTTGTTATTTATAGTGATTCTTTAAGTAACAGCCTTTGTTGTGTCCTTATGCAGAATGGTAGAGTTATTTCTTATGCATCATGACAGCTAAAAATTCATGAACAAAACTATCCAACACATGATCTTGAGTTAGCAGCTATAATATTTTCTTTGAATATATGGAGACACTATCTCTATGGAAAAAATGTGATATATATACCAATAATAAGAGTTTGAAGTATATTTTCTCACAAAAAAGAACTCAACATGAGGCAAAAGAGATGGCTCGAAGTACTCAAGGATTATGATTAAACAATACACTACCACCCGGGGAAGGAAAATAAGGTGGAAGATGCCTTGAGTAGAATGGATCAAGGAGTTTTGAACAAGATGAGAGTTGAAAGGGATCCTCTGTTCATTGATCTAGTAAAGATCGATATGGGAATAATCACGGAAGGTGAAACATCAATACCTTTTTAAATGGTTGAAAACCATCTTTACTAGAAAGGATAAATAGATCTCAGACTAATGATGAGGAGTTTCAAAAGAAAATTAAAGTTGTGAACGATGGGAGATTGATCAACTTCATATATGAAGATAAGATTTTGAAATTTGGGAAGAGACTTTGTGTTCCTAAAATACCTGATCTGAAAAGGGAATTGTTGGATGATACTAATAGATCCAATTTCACAATACACCCTAGTAGGACTAAGATGTATAGATATTTTATGGAATATTTTTGGTGGGACAACCTGAAGATACAGATTCTTGATTTTGTGTAGAGATGTATGGTTTGTCAATAAGTGAAAGCTGGAAGACAACATCCTAGAGGAGTCATGCAACCTCTTACCATACATGAGTGGAAATGGTATGATATTATAATGGACATTGTCATGGGACTACCAAATACTCCTATAATGAATGATGCAATATGGGTCATTGTTGATCATATTACCAAGTCATCACATTTTCTTACTATAAGATAAGATTTACCACTTGAACATTTAGCATAACTATATACTAATGAAGTTGTAAGACTTCATGGAGTACCCCTATCAATTGTTTCTGATCATGATCCACAGTTTACATCAACACTCTATAATAGTGTTCAGAAAGTCCTAGATACTGAACTTCGTTTGAGCACTGCCTACCACCCTCAAACTGATAGACAATCAGAATGAACTATTCAAAAATTATAAGACACGTTGAGATATTACTCACTTGACTTTCAAGGTATGTGGGATCAATATTTACCTCTGGTAGAATTTTCCTATTACAATTAACTACATTAAAGTATTCAGATGTAACCATATGAAACGTTATATGGAAATAGATTCCCCACACCAACTTATTGGGATGATGTTGGTGAAAGAAAACTCATAGGCCCCGAACATGATGATGAAACAATGGAAATAATGAAGGTTATCCAAACCCACATCAAAGAAGCTCAATGTATGAAAAAGATTTGTGTAGATAACTGAAAGAAGGATTTCGAATTTCAGGTAGGAGATCATGTTTTCATGAAGGGATCTCCATGGAAGGGAGTCATACATTTCGGTAAGAAGGGTAAATTATGTCCCAAGTACATTGGAACTTTCGAAATTCAAGAACGAATTGGGGATGTAGCTTACCATTTGGAAATTCTTCCAAGTCTCTCCAAAGTTCATGATGTGTTCCACATATCACTGTTTAGAAAATACATGTTAGACCCAATGCATGTACTCACCTATGAAGAAATAGAACTGGAACCTGATCTGTCTTATTATGAAGAGACTTTCATGATTCAGGATACTAGAGAACAAGTGTTGAGAAATTGGATGACTCGTCTGGTGAAAGTTCTATAGAGAAATCATAATATGGAAGAGATGATGTGGGAACCCAAGGAACTTATGATGAAGAACCACCCGAGTCTTTTTACGCAGTGATATTCTATAAATTTCGAGGATAAATTTATTTGGAGGGAAGAATGTAACACCCCAAGCTTCAACATTACGCTTCTCTTTGAATAATACAATAGGTTTTGTTGTACACAACTTCAAGTTCTGACACACCACAACCAATCAAACTAGCCATAATGAATAGTAATACCCACTTTTTGAAATTTTATAAATTTTATCATTCAAAATGGACTTCATTTTTTGATTTTGAATATCAAAATTATCTTAGGGAGAATTTTGGGTATTTTCTGAAAACATTCAATTTTTTATGAATAGTGAAAAAACTACGTTATTGTTTAAAATTGACTTTTTATTTAAATAATTATTTATTTTATTTAAATTTATTTTAGGTAAAAATATATACATAATATCTATATAAGTTAAATGTAACTCATTGGAGTCATTTTATAATATGTTTAGATATATTATATTTTGTTGAACCTTTTACCGTCTTTTACCCACCTCCTATTAGCATATGCAAATTTGCATAAAACTTATTTTTACCAATTCTGTGAGTTGAATTTAAAAAATCCCAGATACATGGTTAACATTAGTATGTAAAATTTGGTTCAATAAGATGAAAATAAATTTTTGGACATAGTAACATTTGACTTTTTTTTACCATGGTTAAAAGTAAATACGGAAATTAATGGTTAAAATGATATTATAATTACCCTAACACATGCCATAATTCTATTTTATAAGTGTTATTTTACCAAAATCAACCTTAGTAATAAAATATGATCCTTCTGGTCCACTTGTATTAGATTAGGACATTTATTATTATTTAATTTAAAGAAGAGTTAAAAGTGTTAAATTCAAGTTTTCATAACTAAAACATTTTTAATATAGGGATATAATTAAGATAAATTAGACTATAAATATTAATTATAAATATAAATATATTTACTACATAATGGTATTTTATTTATAATATTTATACATTAAATAATTAAATTTATTGATGACACAATGATGATGCAGTAATTACCTTATTAATGAATCATTAAAACAATAGATATTATAAATATCCAAATAAATGTAATATGAGAATTTTGAGGAATTAAACTAACTTTATAGGTTAATATGACATGTTATGGTTGATTCAATGAATTTTTATCTAATTAATCATTCTATAATGATTTTGAAAAAAAAACAAAATACCAAATAGTGTAAAAATAGACATGAAAGTGTTTTTAAAACAAATATTATATTATAAATTGATATAATATTTATAAAACTATAAGGTCAGGAAAAAGGACATATATAAATAAATATATATATATATATCATTAATGAACCACTTGATGTTCTCTTGGAATTTTATAGTTATTTTATTGTCCAATAGTTATAATAATACAAGAATACATGGTTAGAGTTAAACTATTTAACTACGAGTTAAATCTAAAAGATAAGGTTAATATGGTGACCCAAACCAGTATAAAACCTATTAGTTGAGATTTTTTAGACCCATATCCACCATATCCTATAAATAAATCATTTTTAGACATTATAACCCTAAAATTATACTATTATAAAATAATATTTCATTCTTTTCCTAAGGTTCCCCTCACCTCTCTTATAAAAGGTCACTTATACTTCTCTCAAATTCACACATCCAAATCCATTTTTATCATCGAAACCCTTCCCAAATATCCTCACAAATTCCCTCAATTCAACATAGAGGCCTTAGTTTGATCAAAAATATTACCTAAGTATCCCTTTTGATCAACTCAATAGGAAGCACCTGAAGAAGAGGTAATAATTTCATCACCTCTTTCTATGTTATTTTCTTCTTCCACTTACTCTTTTTTCTTTATATCCATTATAAACTAAATAATAAAGTATATTTTACATAATTTTATTTTATTATAAAAATTTTATAACCATTTTCATTATTTTATCCATTCTATGAATGAAAAAGTCATCATACGTGGGTACGTACGGCTTACCGTCTCCACGTCATTGTGTAGTTTGAAATTCAACACTTCATTAGTTGGATGGGTACAATAATGAATATAATTGATTTAAATAATAAATATAACATTCTATTTATTCTTTATATATGACAAACAATCCATTTACATATGATTTTAATATCAAAAGAATGATAGTGTCGATCGTGTGTACATACGGATTACCGTCTCCACGAACGCGATAAGATTCATTTCCCCATCGTAACCATTCGAAAATAATTTTCATTTTATGATTAAAAATAATGTTTAAGATCTTAATATCATTCGGTATATGAATCAAATACATCCTATCCATAACAAACATGACTTACTTAAATAAACATATAATGTAAAACAAAACAGTTAACACCTGAAACGACGATAATTCTAAAATATTATTTACAAAGAAATGTTATAAGATCATATATGATATCATATTTATGTATATGGTTATTGAATAATTTAAAAAATGATATAAATATTATACAAGAGGTTAACGTACCCTCGACCAAGGAAAAGTACTAGGTAACGGTTAATTCTACAATCTCTTTATTATCTGAGGTTGTTTATACGTGAGTATCTACTGGGATATCTTTATCATCCACATCCGTGTTTCTTAAAAATATATTTCAAAATATTTTTACTATTTCCTAGAATATGGGTCAAAGTCATTTATACCATTTTTTTACTTTTTAGAAAATTTTTATAAAGGAATATTTCCATCGTTTTCCTAACACGGTACATTATGACCTTTTTGAAAAAATTATGGAAAGAATGTTTTTTTAACTTATATGGCGGGTGCGGCTATTTTCCGCTATTATAGAACCTTTGAAGCTTTACATACAATCTTATAAGAATAGTATAAAAAAATGTTTTCTTTTATAATTTCATGACTTTTAAATTATTTAAATATAGAAATAGATATTTCTCTCAAATAGTTTGGATTTCATATATGTCAACATCCTTTAATGGATTTTATACTTGTTTGAAGTTGATTTATTATGATACAAATCTTCTATTTTGTATTGATGGTTTTATGATATTTTTTAAAGTGGATGTGTTATTTTTATACGATTCATGGTTTATGATTAATGTATTAACATTTCTTATGCTATTTTTAATATGAATGTTTATGTTATATTTCAACCTTTTCATTTGAGGAATGCATTGGACTTTGTAAGTGACGGATGGAGCCCGCTATAGCCCCTCGATGCATCGGTAGGTCTCATGAGAAAAACTAGTGTATTGGCACAAGGATTTGAAAAAATATTATTTAAATTTTTGGCATGATGCCTTGACTATGTGGTTATGATTTCCAACATTATCCATCCAGTCATTATAAAATTGGATATTGATATTTAATGTGATTATTCAACCAGTAGAATATACATGTGAATAAGTAAATAGAATTATCTTGATTTATATTTTCCATATTATGATGAAGTTTATGTTTAAAAGGATTTTCTTTTTGTTTAATACATTTCCATAAATGTTTATTCTTATTTATGAAAGTTTCCACTATATTTTTATCCTTACTGAGCCTCTGAGCTCACCCCTTTCTATGTTTTATTTTTTCCAGGATGTGAAAAAATATATTATGACTGACCTACAGGGATAGTCTAAGTTATATTAGTGTGGTAAATGGAGATGATGTTGTTTTAGCTTTTTAATTTTATAATTTAATGTAAAACATATGAATGTATCTATTACTTCCAAGGCTACTAAACTAGTCGATCTTTCCAGACTTGATCTTTTGTGATCATGCCAATGTTATGTAATAATTCAATGACTCTAGGTAACTAGGGTCGGGGCGTTACACCACTCTTTAATAATCATTTTATTATATTTATAACACACACAAAACTCCAAATAGTTATTATTATAAATTTATTCTAGAAATTCATCCATCACTATGATCCAATCCTCATATAATAACAATTTCTACACACTATCTGATTCAACCTTTGAAATAAACATACATTGATCCTAATTTTTCAAAAATATCTCTATTTTAACACCCTTAATAATATATTTAAGGATATTTGAGAAAACCACATGTTTATTAAGTCATCTGAAAATAGATACTCTTTGATATGATCCTTCCTCAAAAATAAAATGTTTTGTAATTGATATTGTAATTTATTTTTTTGAAAATCATTTTTATCCCATGCTATACATCATGATATCCATGATATTCATCAATTTCATTATCAATGGGAAATGATTTTATCAGTATAAAATTATCCTACAGGACTATAACCTCAAAAGTATAAATAGTATTACTCATCTTATTATTATAAAAATTGTAACTCATGTCATCAAGTGTATATAAAAGAAGCATCCCCTTGTCACCCATTTGATCACATTTTAAAAAAAATATTACTTTGATCACTATGTTTCATAAAATACAAAATAAATTTATGATAATACAATTTTCTTTCATTCGAAACCACATATCATGGTGTTTATTTATTGAATTTGATCCATATAGGAAATGAATGATAATTTAGATAGTTTCTATTATATTTTATCTCCAAAATTATTTTAGTGTGGTTTACTCTAATAACATAGTTCTCATAATTTCCACTAAACACTGGTTATTTATCTCTATTAACATATATATTAAGTTTTTTATATTATGATATGTTCATAACTGATCACATACTTCTCATGATATTCCCCAATTTCTTCATTCTAATATTTGTATAAATTTTTAGATTAATTCATTTTTATAACACTTCCAATTTTTTTATCACTTATTAGAAATACATTTCTCCCCTAAACAGCTTATGGGTTAGTCAAGAAAACATTAAAATATTTCATATAATTAAATTCAAAAAAATGTAATAAAGTAATTACATTCAATATCTATCTCATATCTCATTGGACCATGCACATTTACCAAAATAAATTCGGGCGAATTGTTTATTTTTATATTTAAAAGCTTACGATTTTTGTTCACCTTCATTAAATTATTAAACATATCATATGTGTTTCCCCACTCATGGTTTAATTTCATAATACAACTCATTGATTCATACTTTAAATGTTTTTGGATTTTAGTGACTCAAATAGAAATATATATTCTCCCAAATTTCAATTCTTTGCCTCAGAATCATAAATTATTTATTATGGTCATTTTAAATATAGAATAAGTTTCAATTATTCACTTTCCCATAATTATGATTCATCCATACATCTGACTCCTAATGACATATCTATTTTTTTATAAAATCATAACATTCCCATTTTCATGATGTTTATAAATAGTCAAATTATTCTTCATAAACCCATTAGGAAAGAGAGCATAATTTAATTATTTTTCCCATCAAGGCTGTTTCTACCATACACATTCAAATTAAGCGATATATAATTTATAAAATTAAACAACTTAACTATAAATAAATATTTCCTTAAGATTATTTCTTTCTATAAATTTTTAATGAGAAAAGAGCATCCAAAATCATTGATTTTTTCCTTTCAATTCATTATAACCCACCACAAAAACTAAATTTTTCTCTTCACGAATCCCCCTTTAAATAAACTTCGATATTCAATTTTTTTTAGATACATTATTAATACAGTGAGATACTTGTTGGTGATATTTTTTAGTTGATCAACCCACACATATATTTCCATAATGTAGTCAAAATAATTACCCAATTTTACTTTATCATTTGGATGTCCTATCAGTTATCCTTTATTATCTATAAAATGTATCCCCTTAAATTAATAGAATATTTTTGATTAATTGTGTAATATATTGTACATGAAATTATAAATTTTGTGCTTATACACTCTATAAACTCATAATCTTACTTAAAATGGAAATCTCCTAAACTGGAAATAATATTCTACAAAATCTATAAGCTAATTTTCATTCAAAATTAAACTATGATTATTTATCCCAAATTCCACATTCGTAGGAGTGATTTATTTCACCATTTTATTTTATTATAGTCTTATTCGGAAATTTTGTTCATATCTTATACCTTATTTTTTATTATTTACACCGCCACGTGATGTAATAATGCTTGTCTCACCTCTCTTTAATAATGTAATCACATTATTCTCCTTCTTTTCATTAAATATATTTATTTCATTCCATGATTGGGTTTATAAAATTATTTTCCATGGAATCACGGAATAATATACAAGATTCTTGATTGCATCAAAAAACATACCAAATTATATGGATGATTATATAATCTATTTCATTGAATTTTTTAATTAAAACTATTATTTACTCAAGAGATTTTTAGCATAATGAAATATTCCCTTAATTGAATCAATTTCATAATTCATGGGAATAATGTTTTCTATTGTTGTTTTTGGAATATTATCTCCACATTTATGAATTTTATTAAGATCATCCATATTGTTTGTAAAATTCACTCCCATATCACTACATGATCATTATTATTTAGAGTTATTATTGATATATTTATATTTTTTCATAAAAACACAACTTACATATTACTTCGAGTATTCTTTTCTTATTTCACTTTAATCGCCACAAAATTTCATATCATTTTTTGACATAAATGTTGTTTTTTACATTATCCTATCCTATAACTCTAGAAAATAATTTACCACATAGTATTCTTATAATCATATATCCCTCATATTTATATTGAGTAAATCATATCATTCGTCTTATTAATAGTTCTCATAGACACTAGTTGAATAATTTTTAATATTCCCATAATAAAATCGCTAAATTTATAGTTTCCTATTTTATTAATCTTTTACACCATGTTTTAATTTTAGAAAAAAATTGATATAATGTCCTTAAAATTAATTAAATAAGAATCATATTTGGATTCCTCATTAATAAAATTCATTATTTCAAAAATTTATGATCATTTTGAGGACTAATTTTTTCCCCTTTTCATATTTTTCATTCATCCTCACGGATGACCCTATTATCATCTAAAAATATATTTATCTGTTATTGAGGTTATAAAAAATAAAATAATCCAAATTACTATCCTCGCATGATGATTTATTAGAATAAAAACTTTCATTATAATTCTCATAAATTTCATCATAGTGGTATAATATTAAAATCTTCTTTGTAACTCTGAATCGAGCTAAAATAATTCACCTAAAAAAGAGATTATCAATCAATTATTTTTCTACCAACCATATATCCCCAAATTAAGAATGGAATTTTTATAATCATCACTCTTAAATTTTTTATTTCCTTCATGAATATCCCAAATAATTTTCAAAAGTTTAGTCACATGTTTGCTCTAATGACCCATGCTTACTCATTACCTATCAGAAATATGAGTATGATACATTTATTACTCTCACATGGTCCTTAATATCTTTTTTATCATATAACTTATATATCACCCTAATCTAAAAACAAACACATCATTATAAGAGATAAAATTAATTTCTAATACATGGTATAAAATATATGGAACCATCCTATCTTTTCATATATGAAATATACATACATTAAAAATGAGAACTCTCTTATTATTGATGTAATTCATATTATCCTTATAAAATTATATATATATATATATATAATCTACAATAAATAACATATATCCACATGAATTTTTGGAACCAATACTATTATGAACTAAAATTTATTCTTTTTGTGATACTAAATTGAATGTATTTGTCTGTTGTGACACAAAATGATTTTCCTAGAATAAAATATGCAATACTATTGAGAATGGGTGAATTAATGGTCACTGAAATTCCATTCTAATTTTTATTTCCAGAATCAGTTAAATGTACATTTTTTTAAAACCAACTGATAATGATGAGTGTTAGATTCTGGAAAATATAAAACAAAATAGAATAATATTTTTCTAAATGGTTTACTCACTAAATATTTTGTGCATAATACTTATGTCCGCTGATTAAGAAATTTCTTTATGTTTCCATATACTTTTATCAATTGGAATAAAGAAATAAAATGTACATAGTCGTATAAATTATGTATATTAATAATCGAACGAGAATCAAAATGTTGGTAAATATTTTTTATTGTTCCTCAAGTGCCACCATGTTTGGATCAACTGTGATGTTTGATTCATCTGTTAAAATCCATTCAAATTCTATCTCAATTTCTATATCCAATGTATGGATAACTAGAATCATGTCTCACGATAATTTTTAAATTTATTTTATAAATCTTTAAGACCCCAAAACAATCATGACATGACATTATACATTAAGGAATAATTTCATACCTCAACTTATATCCAATTATTGTGGATCAAGTTAATTTTTAAACATTATATAATATTTATCAATAGAAATAAAATATGAACCATGTTTAAATTGATTATATTGTGATAGAACTCATTATGATAAAACACTTTTAACCAATAATTATCCTAACTATTCTACTAAAATGATTCGTTGTGACAAAAAATATATTATATCATGGACCTTTAATTCTTGGAGCACATGAACATTTTTCCCAGAAATGATATTTTTTATTATCCACTTATATGATCTAACAATTTAAATTTTGACATAAAAATGCATGTGTAATATTATAATCATAATTCTTCATGAAGTCTCCATAAATAAATATGTTTATACTAATACTTGATTCTCACATCTATGAAATGATACTTATTCTTAAACCATTATACTATAATGAATATAATATTATTGTGTGTTTTTTACTTTCCAAAATAAATTTTCAATTATTTATATCAAAATAAATATAAAAAACACATAAATTCAACCAGGATCATGTTGATAACAAATACAACAGGAAACCATTCTCAAAACACATTAACGGAACATTCCAATATACTCCTCATAGTATGGTATCAATTTATTAGAGATAAATGAACATTATATCCTCATATAAAATATTGTTTTAGAGGGTTCTCCAACCGTCAGTGTAAAGATGGACGCTATATTGACAAAGTCTCCATTATGGTCATAATTGCTTCCACATTTTCATGTTAATTCATGTGTTATATTTAGAGTGTATATTTAATAAAATACGTTATTGGATAACAATGTGAAGCATGATACCCAACAGATACATAACTATCTAATATAGATTATAATATTATTAATTTAAAACAAAAATATTGTGATCCATCCTCATTAATAATATACATGATGAAAAAAATATATTTATTAGAAAAATTATTTGTATTCTAATTTATTTAAAAGAAAAAAAATTATAGAGAAATACATAGTTTATATATACGTTTCTACAAACACATAACAGAAAAATCCATGAACAGAACCTGTTTTCCATTAAACTCAACACACAACCTGACCCATAAAATGTCCCAAAGGTAATTCTTGATACCCACATTATATAAACTAGTTACGGGGTATCTAATAACTCATTTCGCAATTTCTATCCCAAATAACATAATAATAATCCTCATGAAATGAAATAAATAAGCCAAAAAAGTATGTCTGATATTGAAACAAAAACCATTCAAAATAGGTACATTAATATCCAATTTATATTTAATTATTTATTATCCAAGGCCAAAATATATATACAGGAAGGGAAAAGATAAACTTAAAAAATAATCTATATGTGACATGTAGGCTTTCATCCTCCATACCACCAAAAATAAAAAAATCCTAATATAATCTACTACTTATTTTACCTTCTTCGATCGCCATCGATTTCCTTACCTTTAAATTCGATATAAAAAATGTCCACAAAAACAAGAAAGTATACATAGGTTGTGAAATTAAATTGATATTAGGACCCCATCAATATTTTCCATGAATATCAAACATAATGATAATAAACATTATGGTTTACGACAAATTATAACAAAACAGTATAGTTTTGAGAGCATGAATTGGATTCTTAGTGAAAATGCAGAACGCTTCAAGACCCATAAAATAAGTGAAAGTATGAGTTAAGATCTATGGGTATCTTTAAAGTATCTATGTAATTAAATGCTAGAACATCATATCTCAATGACAAAACCTATAACATTACCATTAATGAGCCTTTGGAGGGGATGAACTAAAGGTGTAATGGTAATAATACATGTTAAGTAGTTTTATTAGTGTTGCATCATAAAATTTATACGGATATAAGGGTCAATACCATACCATTTCTCCTAATTGATAGTCCTAGTATACCATAATTTGTTCCTAAGGATCAAAAGTTCTTTAATTTATTTCACAATCCATCAACCATCTTTCATCACAAGTCAATACAAGATAGGAAACCATTCCCAACCATTTCAAAAGGATTTATTTCGTTTAAAAATATACACACACTCAATCACCCTTAAAACCCATAATTTACACACACAACACAACAAAAAAAGTATTTTTGGAAACAATGTTTGTATATTTAATTCATAAAATTATAGCAAACATGGAACCACCAACCATTTCCCCTTGAAATCTCTAAAAATATGGTTAGAAAACACAATATAAATCAAGTGAATATCCTTCAAGAGTGAGAATCCACCACACCCATCAATATAAAAGCAAAACATGTATGACTCAACCAACATTAATTTACCACACCTACTGATGAAAAGGGTTCCCATGAAGGAAGATATATAAAAACAATAGGAAGAAAGAGTAGAATGGTAGGGGGATTAGATGGAAGAATCTTGAAGAACCAATC
This sequence comes from Viscum album, assembly GCA_963277665.1. Taxonomy (NCBI): domain Eukaryota; kingdom Viridiplantae; phylum Streptophyta; class Magnoliopsida; order Santalales; family Viscaceae; genus Viscum; species Viscum album. The sequence goes on along the minus strand of OY728167.1, from coordinate 853,602,046 downwards.
TCAAAACATCCAAAAAATAAATCCAATGAATATTATATAGGATAGGGAGAATTTTCTAGGGATATAAGAGTTTGAATGTTTAAAATGATGGGGGTAAGAGAGTAAAAAATGTGGAGGGGAATAATTAGATATTAAGAATTATTATGAATGTTGAAGGCCACTTGTTTTGGCCGCCCGGTATTCCATACCATGTGTCAACCATGTGAAACCTCCATATGAGGGGAGTGGGAGGCCACACCATTTTTTGGGAGGGTCACACAAAAATGGACTAGACCACGTTCTTAGGAAATTTCTACTATCAAGACCCATGGTTTGCATTAGTGATGGCACCAAGTTTCCCCCAACCATGCACCACCTGTTTCTCATTAAAAACAAAAATTTCATTAAAAACACCAAATAATGATATTGAACACAAGTAAGACAAAAAATAGAAAATTCCTCAAAACAACCCCATGGGCGTGAAAATTATACCCACTATGAAAACATTTACTCCCTCAGAATGATAATTCATAAATTGATTAGAGAATGTGGGGTGTACAACACCTATACCCAAGACTTATTCTCCCATGTCTTGTTCTCATTATCCAATAATTCCTAAAATCCAAAACTAGTGGAATGGACATCATGCAAAGAAAATTCCCTATAGAATACCCAATTTTAATTGGGTTCTCAGTTACTAATAGATTTGTTTTTAGAAGAACCACTTCCCAATTCAGTATATAAGATATGTTGGGATTTTACATTTTTTATTATGATATATAGAACACTTCATGAACTAAAATCAAACTGGAAGGTAGTTCCAAATTTTATATGACTATACCAATCCTATCAATAATTAAAATGGTCTAACAAACCTTCATATAAGCTTTTCATGCTTCCTAAAATGATGATGACCCAGAAAATGATTCACTTTTGGAAAAACCAAATCACCTACACATAATTCTAAATATTAGAAATGATGAACCATGTTGGAATTATAAATACTCTTAGATATTGATAAAAGATTTTGTTATCATCTCAATTTTATTATTCGTTATCTTTAGAGTGCATGATCCAAGAAAGGTAGTCTCTCCCACTTCCATTCAGTATAGAGGAGACCAATATGTATGACAATAAACAACTTTAAAAAGAGACATACTATTCAATGATTAGTAAATTTTATTATAATAATATTCCACCAACCCAAAATGCGTATTCCTTGAGCCACCAATGTCTAACATGCCCGTATAGAGCATGTAATCTGTATTTTCATTCACCCGCTCTATATGACCACCTATTAGAGGATGGTATGTCATACTGATCTTCATATGTGACCCCATTTTCATATGAATGCCTTCCCATAATCTACAGGTAAAGTGGGGGTCCCTATCTGAGATGATAGCTTATGGCACACCATGAAGCCTCGTGTTTTCTTAAACATAATCACAATCAAGTAATTCTACTTTAGTTAAATCCATTATTTCAATGAAATGGGAAAAATTTTTATAATGAAAAATTACAACCAAAATGGTGTTTCTTCCCTGTGATGTATGTGGAGCCCCGATTATAAAATCTGTTGAAACCTCATACCACATCCATATATGAATTGGGAGTGGATGAAGAAGGTCTATGGGATTTTATTTCTTGGGTTTAACAAGATGACATATATAATATCATGATATAAAATAATATTTATCATGTCTTATACCAAGACACCATAATCATCGAAACATATAATAAAATATCATGGTGGCTCCATGATGAATAGTTCACTCAGACTAATGGTTATCTTGCATCACCACCTTTAATATAGAAAATGACACAACAAGGCATCCATTAAATCAATGAATTCCCTCATATGACATTAACTATTCATTAGGAACAATGACAAAGTTTAAGAATTTATAGATTGTCATCATATCTCAATATAATTCTATTCATCCTAGATCATTCAGTTAATCGTTTTTATGACTGAATTATTTCCTAAAAATAAACTTCCATGAGGATCCATGGATTCTAGATGAATCAGAGTAAAAAGTCCCATAAAATTCCCCAAAACACTGGGCTCATTCAATTTTCTTGTTGGGAAATTCATTCCCATGGAATAGAATACAACATCCCAATTACCTAGATTATTGAAAATATCTATTTTGAAACCCTTAATGTATCTAATCCAGCATCACTTCCTCAAATTCAAATCCTTGTGTGGGGAAAATATTGGGCATGATTTGGATATATGTGTAATCTGTAAATTTCTCCCTAATGATAGAGTAAAACCATGATTTAAATGCATTATTCAGTAATTCCAACTCAATTTCATGGGTAGGGTAGTTATTTTCATTTTTTAGAGTTTATAACATCCACACACCACCACATGATCACCTTGCATTATTATACATCCCAAATATCTACACAAAGTGTCATAATATACCACATAACCCTAACTAGCCTCAGTAAAAATCGATAGATGGATACTATTAAGATTTCACATATGATCCTCAAACAACTCTTTTAATTCTAGGCTCCCAACGTACATCATCCGTTTTAATGTGTGAACGTTTTTCATTTAAAAAAGTAGAGATAATTTTCTAGAGAACAACCAGTATTACCCTCCCAAAACTTTAAAATATCTGATCTCAAATATATTCCATGGAAATTTCCGTAACATCACATATATAATTTTATATGATCCAACTGAAACCTCTAGTATGATATTTCATTCCCTAATAATTTAACATCACATATCTAAATAATACACATCAAGAATTTGGAATTTTTACGGTGATCTGAAATTGTGCCCAGAAAAATCCTTAGATGATGACCATGATCCTCATATATTCTTAAGTATACTAAAATTTCATGCACAAACACCACAAAAATAATAATCAAAGTATCTATATAATACTTGATTTTCTAGGGCCATAATGAATGTAGGTATGTTATTTATTCTGAAATTTTTAACCAAATATTTGAAATAGTCGTATGTTTTTTAGATATTTTTCTCTAGAATTTCATCATCATTCATCGTAACATAATGATAACCATAAAATCGGTTGATATTTTAAAACCACAATTACCCATTGTGTTAATTATTGTGGTCATCAATGTGGGGAAGGGGGCATTTATTATTGTGTCCCTGTTCAATTTCCATTAATTGATGCACACCCAATGAGTACAATTAGATTCCATGGAAAAAAATAACTTGCCCTGCCAAATGTAAGATGCTAATGTGAATAAAACCTTTTTAATTCTAAATCAACCAATTTAATCTGTAATTCCCTCAACTACATGGGGTATATATATTATGAGGTTAGATATATTGGTTTAGTTTTCGGATCTAAATCAACAGTCAACTCCACATCCCATTTTAAATGTAGGCCAGAAATGTCCTCTAGAAATTCCTATAAGAATTTATCCACTAAAGGAGAAACCACATTCTCAGTTTACCTCCCATATTAATCTAGCACAAGACAGGATACCTTGACAACAATTCTTCATAATTCTAGAAGTGTAGGTCTAAATCGTCTTTATTGTGAATCCCATTCACCTTGAAAAATATGATTCCTCCCATCAGTGTCCATGAAGGACACCCAATGATGATAGAAATCAATTTGATCATTAAATCACATTATCCAATACATTTATATAATCACATATAGTATTTCCATTTCTAGAATAAGGATGTCCCATTATAACTCCTCCTCTTATAGGGTAACAAAATAAGATGGGTATTGAAAACCCTGTTCCATCCAATTTCTAAGTAGTGTTACCAAATCTACGGAATATGTCATCAACTTCATTTTGAATTTTAATAAATTCAAAACGAGAGTAGAAATAAAAATTTTGGATGAATATGTATCAAACAAAGAAAATACTATGGATGATTCGGTAAGAAAATTAGATCAAACTATTGAAGTCCGAACATCGGATTCCACTTGCATCAAATCCATAACATGAAATTTTTCACCTATGTTTTTGCCAATGGTCAATTACTATCATACGACATAAGCTGGATCCTCCCATGTGATGACCCAAAATTCATCCAATTCTACCAAAATAAGAACCCACGAAACTAAATGTCTCATACTAGGATATTAATCCCTTGTGGGACCAGAACCACTCCAGGAAGAAAGGAAAACATTACAGAACCTTTATGGATAAAACCTACATCCACCCTTGTGGAAATTTTAAGGTGGAGCTGAACTTGTGGTCCGTACATGTCCAAGAGCCCAAAACTAATGGAACACAACAAATAAACCATCAATATCTTCTAAAAAATGTGTTCAGGAGGGATATCTAGATCTACTACCACCCCACTTATCTTAATCATAATTCTTCCTCTCCTTTTTAGACAGTACATCCACTCTCTATTTCATCATTTGTAAGAATCCTAGACAGGCCTGACCTAGCAGCCTTTTGAATGTCCACCATCAATTATCGGTCAATAGTATCTGAATTTGAATTCATTTTAAACATGAAGACTTGATATAGAATGACTGGATATAAACACATTTTATGATTTTGTAGGTTTAAACTATTCATTGGAAACCACATTGTCAGTGAAAGATACCAAATATGGGAAGCCATTGGAATATTAAAACACTTAAATATCTCCCTAGCGGAGGTCTAAAACCACATTGGAATTAGTGAATTTCATATTATCAAGATAGTACAGGACATTGATGATATCCTTGATGAAATTCCATCCCATATTCTCATGTATTCCTACCTGAGACACTAGGTTCCACCACCAGCGACTGGGGACATCCAATATAAACACATCAGAATTCACATTAACAAACTCTCGATTATCGTGGATCCCAAAGATCCTCTCAAACTTCTCCACCAATTCTTCTACTTTCTGGTAATGTTTTATTCCCCAGAATGAAGGGAGATTATTCATGAGAAACTTATGAACCTTATCCCTTTCCAAACCATGTTTGTATTCCATAGACTGAGTTGGGCTAGATATAAGGACCCAAATTTTAGTGTACATAGACATTAAATTAATTTTTCATAATACTTAATACATTACAAAAACAAACGCCAAAACACCGTATTAGTTTAGTGTCTTTGGAAACTCGTACATATTCTTCTAATCAGGGTGAAGGATCTTCAACATATCCCATAAATATATTCCCCTTTTTTCATACCTAAAATCTTTATTTATATACTAGGGAAAAGAAAACATAAAGAGGGTGAGCTCAAATGCTCAATAAGGGTAAACATGGAGAACATAAAACAATCCATAAACATTTGAACGTAAAAACATGAACATGACATAAATCATTAAAGTACATAAGGCATAGATCATAAAGGGACAATAATCATGAAAAAATGGCATGGGAATAAAATATGTAACTATGGAAAGCCATAAAACACATTATATGATTTCCATAGTAGCCAAGGCATTGTTTCCAACACCATCATAGTGGACAAATTCCATTACTGAACCGGGTTTACATGTCATTCCAGCCCTGTATTACTAAACCAGATTTACTTGTTGTTCTAGCCATGTCTATCTCATGAGTTATAAATCTTTACCCAATGAATTAGAGGGATATATAGGTCCCACCCATCTCATAATGAAATCATTCTTATGTATTCCACAATATAAATATAAATCATTCATCATAAACCAAAGAAGGAAATGGGTTTCATAAACATCATCGCATCATAACATAATCCATCTAAAAAAATGCATATTATTTCATCATAAGAAAATAAAACCATTTAAATAATAGATACATTATACTTGAAACATAAACATATTAAATAATGTCATCTTATATAGAAAATAATTATGATAAAACACTTGAAATGAATTCTTGAGGAAAATATCCATTCTTCTTCAAATAATTTTATTTTCTCAAAATTCCAGGCAATTTTAAAATAAAAGGATTTTGTTGAAAATAATCATGAATTATTGTATATGAAGCGTCATGAAAATAAGGCATTATGAAACCATAAAAATTTGTTCATCTCGTATAAGTTAAAAAAACATTCTCCTCGTACTTTGACCGGAAAAGTCAAAAAGTACCTCGTATGGTATTTAAAGAATGATTCCTTCTGTACCATGAGGTAAAAGTCAAAAAAGGGTAAAAATTACTTTAAACATACATGTAATAATAGTAAAAATTTTATGAAAACATATTTATAAAACATTATCCTGGATGATAATTATATTCCCATAAAATACTTACGTATAAACAATCTCAGATAAAAACGGGAATGCAAAATTATCCCTTACCTTATGTCCAATTTTTTCCATATGTGTCCGAGACTCTTGTATAGTGGGTTTAAAAATTTTATTAACTTGTATCATAACCATAATAATATCTATGATATCATATATTATTCTCTTACAACATTATATTACCCCCTCATTTGTCAATTCCATATTAAAGAATAATTTTGGGTAAAATCGTTTCATGTATCGTACGTGTTTTGACTTGTAAATATTTATATGATTATGTAGGTCATGATTAATTACTTCCAGAATTTAAAACATGATTTATATAAAATATATTTTCAGAATATAAATTTATATATTAGATCGATAAATGGAATGAAATACACCGTTCATGGAAACGGTAGGTCGTACGTAAGCATGAACGTTGTTTTTGTTTCTTTATTAAATTGAATGGAAGTATGTAAATAACATATAAATAAATCCAGTATCATTATTATGTCATATATTTTTTTATTATTTATTATATATACTTTATAATCATTCTTTAATGGTTAACATGGAGAATGAATCTAATCGCGTCGTGGAGACGGTAATCCGTACGTCCGCACGAGCGATGATATCGTTCCCATAATTATTGAATGGAATTGGAGTTGATGATAAAATATCTCAGAATCAGTATGATGTTATAATAGTCATATATAGTTATTATTTCCACCATTATACCCATCCATGTATGGTGGTGGTGGAAAAACATATTACACCATGACGTGGAGACGGTAAGCCGTACGTACGCACGCGCGGTGATTTCGTTTTTCATAGAATGGATAGAAGGTGAAATAGGGTTGTTTCATATATATAATAACATATAAGTATATTATTTATACTAATGTTATTTCTATATAATTAAACAACTAAATAAGAGTTATTATAAGAAGAAATAAATTTGAAAGAATCGGTAGAATATATTACCTCTTCCTCGGCGTGCCTCTTCAAACATCCTCTTACGACACTAGAGTTGGTCTTTGGAGAAGACCAAAACCTCTATAATGTAACTATACATGTTTATCAGAGTAATTTTTAGGGTTTTACCGAGCATTAAGGATCAAAATTGAGTGAAGAGGATAGGGAAGGGGGTGCCCTTTTATAAGAGAAGAGAGAGGCACTTTTTTGGAAACCTCAAAAATATTAATTTATAATAAACTCAACCCCCAATTAAAAACATCCAAAGTGACTCGAATTATAATATTATATAATATTGGGTTGTAATCTCATCAACCAATCTAATTTATACATGTTTTGATTTTATTTTAAACCTTGTCATTTTGATTTATACTTATTTAATTTTATCTGTGGTAATAATATTCTAAATTTTAAATGGTTATAAATACTTTCTTATGTGTTGTGAATTGTCCATAATTGGATACATTATTACATTTTCGACCATAAAAATTTCAATTTTCTATTTTTAAAATTTTTTGTGATTTTTAAACAATTTAATAATATGTTGTTTTTATAAAATATCAATAGTGTCAATTTTGACACTATTCATTTTATTGAATTTAAATAAAGTACACACAGAATATATGTTAGAAAAATCATTTTTAATAAATTCATAAAATGTCATATTTATCTATAAAATTCGTGTATCACATTAATTAGTTCATATAATATTTATTTTAATATCTTTTAAACCATTTGATTGATATTGTTCTTAATAAAATAATTACTTCAACATTTTTCTATGATTCTTTAATATACTTATCTGTTGCATAAAAATTAAAAATAAAATACCATGATTAAGATAAATCTAATATATTTCATAATAATACTTTTAAATTAATTTATCACCTAAAAATCACAACATGGAAAATTTTATATTTATTAAATTATGAAGGTGACAACTTTGACATCATTTAAAATAAAATAATACAAGGTTCATAATAGATTTTATAAGGATCCAAATGGTCAATAATTCGACCATTGAATTATTATGGTTTATATATACACGAAAAATATGTTTTTGTCAGTTTTTTGGGCCTTTTTATAGATATTAATATTTTAATAAAAACTATATTATTAATTTTTCACTAAATAAATAATTTCTCCATCATTAATGTATAAGCTATTAAGGTAATTAAATATTACATAAAAATTAAAAATAAATTACAATAACAAATAAAAACATTTTATCTTCCAAATGAGTAATTATAAGTGAATTTATATTCTATATAACCTTATATTAAAAATACTTTAATTATTAAAGTTTGAGTGGTACATATTTCAGTTTCCTTTAAATAAAATAAATTAAAGGTCTTAATCACATCCAAGTGGGTTCCAATAGATTACATTTCGACCCAAGTATACTTTAAGGCAAAGTATAATCATCCAATTATATTAAGACTAGTGTTAGGAAAATTATATAATATTATATTTACCCTTAATTATCCAATTTACCTTTAACTATGGTAAATAAAATTTACCTTAGTTACTATTCATAATGCCCAAAAAATAAAAGTAGCCTATTAACATAATTTGGACCTAATGATTATAAATATTGAATCCATTTTTCCAAATTCAATACATATAAGTTATTGTATTTAAGGTAAAATTAATCTCGTTGTAGAAAAAAAACTATTTTTATTTAAAACATTGCAACAGATTGAAATATTTTTACCTATGTATTCAATGTAAAATTAATTATAAAAACATACATTATATTAAATTTTAATAATATATTATATTTATACTTTAAAACCATTCAATATTATAATTTATCCATATAAATTATCTTGATGAAAAAAGTTGTTTTTAATTAAAATTTATCGAATTTTTACTATTGATCAAAATTTGAATGTTAACAGAAAAATATTAAAAATTTATCCAAAGTAAAATTTTAAATAATTATTTCAATGAATAAGTTTGTTTTTTCAAATTTAACTAAAAAAAATTCAAAAACCCAATTAAATGTGGGTGCGCCATCAAAAGTCGGCAAAACTGTATTTTTTTAAAAATACTTATTTTACCAGAAAAATTTATTTTGTTCTCATACCATGTTCTATAAAATGTGTAAGATGAATTATATTATTATAAAATTAAAAAATTGTTTAATAATATTCCTAATTTCTTATTCATAATAATATTATAATGATATATGATTGTTTAGTAAAACTCAGTATTGTGTATAACACACGCTATTGAGGAAGGTCTCTCTTGCATGAAACACAAGCCAAGTCAGGGTTGCATGCAGTGTAAGGTAACTATGGTGTTTCGTATAACATAATAAAAATATATTTTGTTTATACATTGATCAAAATCTATACTCCGTGTTGCATAGAATAATTTCTACCAAAAAACATGAAATCATGTGTAACACGAGCCAAGATTAGTGTTGCGTATATATCAAGATAACACGGTGTTGTGTATAGCACAAGCTAATCTTGGTGTAATGTAAAACAGAAGATATCAATTAAATTAAAAGGAATTTATCTCATAAAATCGTAGAGTGGTACACTAGATCCCATTCCTTGATCCAATGCTCGAGTATCATGAACCACTACCTCCATTGATCTATGATAAATTAGTGAGGATGATATATTTTTGGACTCTTATTATAAATATTTGGGAGATCTGTAGGGTGAAATGATACTACAAAAATCAAATAAACATACTGTCAAACCATCTATATGACACCCACATAAATCTAAAAAACTATATTCCAAACACACACAAAAATTTAAAATATATACCATAACAATCAAAAGAAACAATTATAACAAATTTACCAAAAATTTGTTTCTGTATATATTCTAGAGCCTAAAATATCATATAAAGGAGGAGTAAACCAAAATCACAACATCCTAGGGTGAACAAAGACATTTCTCAAGGTTATTTGGCTGAAAAAAGAACTTTATACTAGAACCTCAAGACCCAACAATCCTAACTTTTGTCTATCAATAAATTCCAAAATAGCAAGATCCAAAGGATGGGTAAACATGGATTTGATTCCATTTTCTCATGAACTAGTCTTGGATTCTATCCAACATATCCCATGACATTCCCCAATGGTCATTCCCAATCCCCACCAGCTTACAGCTACTTCTAGAGTATATAAGAACTCCCTTGGGAATTGTTTTTCCTAACTAACTTACCAATCATTAGAAAGAAGTGAAACAAAAATAACCAAAGAACAATGTGAAACTAAAAAACCATAACTAAAAAAAATATGTACATGAACATACATGTTATGTTTCCATATTTACAGACCAAAAAAAATATACAGAGTAAGAAAAATAATAAAAATATAAATAACTCCATGTTCCACAAAGACCATCCTCCACCATGACACAATCATCAAAACTACCCAAAACAAGCCACTAATTAGTGTACCTGATAACATCACAAGAGAAGGCCTTGGAATTCCATATGATTTTAAAAATGGTCATCATAATCCAGATGGTATATTTATGGTGTCATATCACTTTCCCAGTTGGAGAAAACTAATATGTTTCGTGTATAGAAATTATAAGATAAATAAACATGTTAGTTTCATGAGAAAAGAAAATGATAAAATTTTGTTTTAAAAACATGATTTATATTCCTAACGAAAATGAATAATGTTGGAAAATTTTAAAACATGTGAAAACCAGAATTATGTTTATGTTTATCCATCATGTTTCTTGTTTAGTCAGTTCTAGGTACATCATATTTTAGTGATCAAACCCATAACCTTCCAATGGATAAGTCATTGGAGGGGATGCACCCATATTCAAATGGAAATAATCCATATCATGTAGTTTAGAAAGTATTTCATCATAAAAAAATTAGGGATACCAAATTAAATACCCTAAAATTTTTAATAGATATTAGTCCTAAAATATTATCCTATGTAAACAAGCCTCTCATGTTCTATAATTTGTTTCACATGCCATGAGCCCCAATAAATCGCAAGTCAACACATACCAAAATGAAATTCACATCCATTTCATTAGGTTTAACTTAATTCAAAAAACACTACACAAAAAAACCATTCAAACAAATTTAAATCCAAAACCAAACATAGAATAATTTTAGTAATCAAATAAAACATATTTAATTCCCCAAATAACAATACAAAAAGGAAAACCCTACCTTTAGGCCTTGAAATCACCCAAATCTAGATAGAAAGTGAAAGATAAACCAAGATAATATCTTATAGGAGAGATAACATACACAACCCATCAAGTTACAAGTCAAAAATTTAATATTCAATAATCTTTGGGTAACCTCAGCTACTAAAGAAAAGGAAACCTGGGAAAAAAGAGGGATATGAGAAAAATTATGGAAGAGGAAAATAGATGAGTGAATAATTTCAAGGAATTGTGAGGAACCAAGAAAAAATCCACACAAAAATGATCTCAAAGATATGTTAGTGGATAGGGATACATACCTAGGGCTACTGGAAGTCTAATGGTTGAAATGAGGAGGTTATATGGTAAAAATCGATGAGGGGCGTAATTAGAAATTCAAATATATTAAGAATCTAGAAGTCCTCATAGTTTGGATACATGGTTTTTTAGAAAATAAAAACCCTATGAGAGAACTATATGAGAGGAGGATAAGACAAATAATATTTTGTGAGAGGCACATTGTAATACAGTTGAGATAGTGTCGTTATCTGGGCAACAATGTATTCACTAGGGATGGTGCATCGTTTCCCCCAACTATGATCCAACTGTGAACCTTCTTATATCTATTAAAAATTGTTAATTTTATTATAATAAAACAACTAAATATATATAACTCAAGTATTAAAATAATAAAATATAAAATTCCACAAATTAATACAATGGGTGTGCGATTTTTTTTTACACCCCATGAAAATTACAATATTTTCCATTTAGAACAAAATTAATATTTGATCCTAGATTTATTATACAAAACACCACATTAATATTATGTTACACTCAACATAAATTTTATCTCATTCTATAAGGAATACTATGGTTATCTTTCATTACATGAAACAACGACCATCCCCACTGACTCATGTAACAATAAATACCAAATTCTACTAAACAAAATTAATTTTTTAAAATAGAATTATATAATATAATAATAGATAAAATATATTTTGAATTGGTGTTTATAAATATTATTAACTTGTTAGTTTTCTGATGTAGGAGGTATAATGATCGCATACGGATCACGGTAGTGGAAGAAGCATGAGCCGAACTACATGACCCATGACCTAGAGTTAGTAGCAGTGTTCTTTTCCATGAAGATATGGTGGCACTACTTGATGGGTGAATGGTTTAAAATTTACTCTAACCAAAAGAGTCTTAAGTATATCTTATCTTAGAAGGACCTGAACTTAAGACTGCAGCGATGGCTAGAGTTTCTCCAAGACCATGACATTGAGATAGTCTATACTCCTATGAAGGGGAATGTGATAGCAGATGCACTTAGCAAGAGGAACTTTTTGCAGCTACTAAGTGAGGCAACATTGTAGTTAGTCGTGATGCATATATATTTCATGGATGATGATGGTGCATCTTAACTTAAGTTGATGACTATTACCCCCTCTCTTACAACGAGTTAGGGAGGTACAAGTGGTGGATGTTGACTGTGAGGCCGGACATGTTAAGTTATCTTCAGGATATGATCTTGATGGATTTCTGATATGTGGAGAGAACGACATCATTTTATTGGGTGAAACATAGTACAATGGAATTGAGGGAGGAGGTGTTGAGGGAGTCCATACATCCCCCATGGTGGTACATCCTAGAGTGGAAAAGATGTACCAGGTCCTCCAACGTCATTACTGGTGGATGGAATGAAGAATGAAGTGGATGAGTTCGTCTCATGATGGCTCACTTGTTAGCAAGTTAAGTCCAAGAATTAGGCTCTAGTAGGCTTGACTCATCCATTTTAGGTACCATAGTGGAATCAGGATGATACCTCGATGGACTTCGTGATAGGTTTACCACATACACCCAGAGTCCATGATTTTATCTGGGTAATCAATAACAGACTTACCATGTCATATCACTTCCTACCCATCCGAGAGCAGGGACCGGTAGAGGTAATGAGATGCCTCTACGTCCAAAAGCTAGTGTAGCTTAATGGGGTGCCATCGACAGTCATATTAGACTGCAATGGACATTTTATATCCAGGTTGTGGAAGCAATTGCATGAGGTGTTCAGGACTCAGTTGCGCTTGAGCACAGCTTTTCATCCCCAGATGGATGTCCAGACATAGTGAACATACAGACCTTATAAGAAATGCTTCGTTCTTGTGTCCTGAATTTTGGTCATAGTTGGGAGGACCACCTTCCATTGGTGGAGTTTTCATAAAACAAAATCTATCACTACCTCGTTGGAATGGAATCATTCAAGGCCTTGTATGGGAGGCCATTTATATCACCTATATGTAGGAAAGACCTAGGGGAGTCGGCACTCATGGGTCCAGAGTTTATATGGGCTACCATTGAGAAGTTGAAGATCAGCCAGGAGCAGATGAGGACTGCACAGTGCAGGCAAAAGTCTTATGCTGATAGGAGATGGAGACCCTTGGAGTTCGAGGAGGGAGACTATGGTTTCCTTTGAGTATCACCATGATGAGGATTAGTGAGATTTGGATGGGGTGGAAAGAGATTTTCGAGGTTCATCAGACCTTTTCAAATCCTACGAAAAGTTGGTGAGGTGGCATACTGCCTTGCTCTTCCCCAACAGATGCACCGGGTGCACGATGTTTTCCACGTGTCGTAGCTGATGTGAAACACGTATGTTCCATCACATGTCAACGACTAGGGAGAGCTAGACATTAATGATGGGGAAATGTTTCCAGAGTTCTCATTGGAGATAGATGATCAATTGGAGTGTGTCCTTCTTGAAAGGTCGACTCTTCAAGTTTGTGTTCAGTGGCAGCACCAAAACCTCCATGAGAGAACATGGGAGTGGGAGGCTCATATTATTTCTCAGTACCCCCATTTTTTGTTTATACCTTGTGTTGGATTTCGGAGACATAAATGCCTATGGTTGGGAGAATCAAATGTCTCATAATTTTTGTATAATTTTTTATAAATTATATTGAATTATTTTGAGACTACACGCTCTAACGGCATGTCATTCTGAGGCCCGGTGAGCCCAGAACGAAATTTTGAACTTTTTTAAGGTATGCTGAGTACACGTGGAGTGGGTTGCTATAAATATTGAGCTCGTTCTCAGATAAAAAAAATACAAGGTCACTATTGAACTAGGAACATTAGGATTTTCCTAGATAGTAATTAACATTAGCCGACAAGGGCCTAACGGAAAAGTTAATCTTTGGAATTTTTTAGAAAAATAATAAAATAACATAAAATTTTATTTTATTTATTTTCTCACCAATGAGTGACAACATGTTGATGTTGAGGTTCAATGATGAGGCATTGATGAGACACATTGATGGATATCATTAATGTCTTGTTAACAAGTAATGTAATGACACATTACTGATATGTAATAGTGTAATGACGCAACATCATAGAAAAATAGAAATGATACAACGGGTTTTAATTTTAAAAGTTTAATGTGTTGGTGGAAAGATAATTAAACTATGTGGATTGTCTAATGAACCTCGGATGTATTTCCTCCCCAATAAATAATTTAGAATGTCGGTGGACATCATCAACTTCGACGTACCTCGAAGAATGATGAACAGCATCGACCTCTTGGACCCTCAAGGAAGAAGTGATACGACAACGAACGTCAACGAGGTAGGGGATTTATTTTTGTTTTATGATTTACCCATTATTTTTCTAAATGAAAAATGAATATTAAACCATGAGCAGGTTAATCCTCGGATCATGCATTCTTGCGGGAGGGTGATGTTCTTTTTTTTCTTTTAGGGAATAATTTTTTGCTGATTGAAAGGTAATCCCCATAATTTCTCCTATTTTAAACCACTAACACAGAGGGTATGACCAAATAATAAAAAGTCATGGGTCACTCTACACATGCGTTCTTTGTGGTCGTATCCTCAAATCAGTTTCTAGATGAATCTGGGTCCAAGACAGGGATGGCGGTGACCCAAGAGGCAAGTAGGCCTAGGATGATCGAGGAATGGACCACCGTTGAATCTACGGTGGCCCGTAGAAGGAAACGTAAGAGGTTGATTGCTTCTAAATGGGGCATGTGTGGGGAGATGGGTAGAGGGAGTTGGTGCACCCGTCCGGGCATCATGGAAGCTTGGAGGAGTGGCACGGACTAGGGCCACGTGAAGAAGGAGGCCTGCATCCAGGATATTCGGGGACCTGTAAATCCATATTCGCTCGACCACGGCGAAGGGGAGGTCCTGGACCATTGGTCGTGGAAGGTGCTGGATGCAGCTCTAGGCGGGGCGCCGCATGGAATGAGTGGCTCGATCCTTAAGGTCCGCATTCGAACAAGGAGGGGACCAGACGATAGCTCCGCATCCTGGGAGCACACCATCGGTCCGCCCCTAGAAGATAGGGCTCCAGCTGGTGGGTCATGGTACCAGCCAGTGGGCATGGATGGACCCTCACTGGCAGAACAGACCTGCACCCTTCGGGCTAGGTCGGATGAGACGGAGTCACCGGGAGACCCAGCAGGTAGGACCCCAAGCCAAAATGGGGCGGTCCCAGCGAGGCCCATTAGGCCTGGCCCACTGGCTAGGTCGGGCCTAACCTCCCTGACCAGAACCAGGTCTAGTAAGGCCAATTTAATTAATGCAGGGTATATGGGACCCCCGAGTCGGGTTGGTTGGGTCGGTCTGACCGAGTCAGACCCGACCCAGATGCAACCGACCCCTAGTAACTAAAACTATAATAACTTGCAAACCAGGAGTCTGGTCGATGAACCATTTGCGGCGTTGGGACCCTCTTTATGTGACGGTCCATTGGGTTATTCTATAAGGGTCATCATAGCCGTTGAGGTTCAACTTATTGTTCGAGTAGCAGCTGGGTGGATCCTTAGTGGCCCAACAAACAAGTAACGGATGTGTTGATCCTTAATTTCCTGGAAGACGAGCAGTAGACGTGTGGATCCTTAGTTTCCTAGTAGGAGACCAGGATATGTGTGGATCCTTAGTGACCCAACAGAAGAGAATCAGCTGTGTGGATATTTAATGTCCCGACAGATGAGTAGCAGTCATATTGATCATTAGTGGCCTGGCAGAGGAGAAACTATTCATCTTGGAAGAGTCCCTTAATAGAACAAAATGTTCATCACTATAGCTGAGGAACCTTCTTTCTTTGATTTAGATTGTAACTGGTGTGAGTTGTCTTTACATTGTGGCTATTCATTGTAGTTTCTTTGAGGTATTTCTTCATAGTGTACAGGGGTCCCCTACTGAGTATTGTGATACTCAACCCTACATAGGCTTCACCTGCACATGGTGTGTCTTGTGCCGACGATGATCATTTCAATGGAGTACTTGGTAGCCTTGGAGCTGGCCAGGCCCAGTAGGATCAAGTAGACATGACGTACTACCTAAACTTATGATATATACAGTAATATTACCATCAGGTGGGGCTTACCGTAGATGGCTACCTGAGTCCTTTTGTACTTTCCTGTGTTCAGTTTTTTTTTGGGTTTTTATTCTGGCCCAATTGTTATAACTTGTACATGTACTCCGCACTTGTTTCAGTACAATTTTTTTCCCATTTCAGTTTTTGGGACATGGTTGGGAGTATCTGTTCATATGTGTACATAGAAAAATTCCACCCACTTGATGGGTGACGCCTTAGGCCCTAGTCACCAACTGTTGGCCTTCAGGAGATGAGATTGGGATATGTCATGACACAGGCCCCGGGGGATGACTCGTGACAAAGATTCCTGATTTTTTTTTTGAAAATTTATATAATTATCCTTATAATTGTATTAAAATTGTTCAATAAGATTATGGAATTAATTATTTGACTAATGGTTTTATCTGTTATCTGAATGTGTGTATAATTATATCATAATTCAATACTCTTGAAACACCATAATGGGTTATATTGTTAGGTTATAAGAATTGGACATTTTTCTCCACGATTTAATTAACACTACTAGAAAAATATTCTATACCAATAGCTTGGAACCGTTGGTATAGGCCTCCAAACCGTTGGTATATCCTATACCAACGGTTTGGAGAACCATAGGCAAGTAAGCTGTGGGGATAGGTCTATACCAACGGTTTTGGGAAAACCATTGGTATAGACCTATGCTAATGGTTTTGGTATAAGTAATATGAAAATCTATACCAACGGTTCCATAAAACTGTTGGTATATATATTTCAAAAAAAAAACATTTGGTGGGATTTGATCCCCGGACCTCCAGTTTAGAATTGAACGACCTAACCACTAACCTAACATGACTTTTGTAAACATAATTTCATAAATATATATATTTAATATCATAATTATTTTAAATTTTGATTTATATAATGTTCTCGGTAAGATGATTCGATGAAAAATAAAACAACCTATACCAACGGTTCTCAAAACCATTGGTATAGACCTATACCAATGGTTTTGAGAACCGTTGGTATAGGTCATTTGATTTTGGAAACTATACAAATGGTTGGTATGGGGGGTCTATACCAACGGTTTTCAAAAACCGTTGGTATAGGTCCATTATAGAGGACCTATACCAAAGGTTTTGGCCAAACCATTTGTATAAGTCCCCCCGATACCAACAGTTTGTCCAAAAACGTTGGTATAGGTCCAAATTAATGAACTATAACAATGGTTTGGCCAAAACTATTGGTATAAGTCATATTTCCAAAAGTGTAACATTTATTTAATGACACCATTATATTTTATTTACGAGTTATAATATACAAACAATATTATATTCATAATCAAATTATATCTAAAGAAAAACATAACACACCATATAATATATGGAATTGGAAACTTCCAAATTTGTATTATATATGTATTGTTGGTTGATAAGAAAACTCTAATGATTTAATTTAGGTAGAATATTTCTAAAAACAAAATATTTTAATTTATTGGTAATACCAAAGGAATAATTTGTTAACTCTTTCAGCTGTACAATTACTTTGTTGTTCATCATTAAATATTTTATTAGAAGTGATATATTTTCATATAACTAGTCGTAGGAATTTTTACACTCAGTAATGTTAAAGGGCGAGTAAAGAAATTTATTTTTTTAGATTTAATGTTGATTTTTTCAAGAAGTAGTTTTAAAACAATTATATAGAAATTTATTACTCAATTAATTAACTATATTATATCCTTAAGTACTTGGGATTGAATGATGATTTTTAATAGAATTTTGATGTAATAAATTGTTCATTCTATGGTGTTCCATCAATGATTGTTATAATCTATGTATTTTTTATCTCTAAAAACGATTTTATCATCCATTAGTAGTGATATGAAAGTGTTTTTATGTCAATATTTTATAAATAATTACATGTAATTTGAAAAAGGACGTTTTTAAGAAAATAATAAGGGTAGATCCTCGTTAAGGATCACTAGTCTAACCAAAGGGTCATATACATACTTTAGAAACAAAAACTCATTAAAGAGTACAAGGGGATGGATGATGTAAAAATGGGTGGACATAAATGATAAAGAAATAGGGTGATCAAATTCTTAGGTAGTAGGTTCTTGGAAAATAACTACTAATATTCCAAAATACATAAACATTATTTAATGTTACTTCATAATGGACAGGGTGGGATAATTTTTATTTCATACTATTTTTTATATGAGTCCTAAAGATATACATATGATATAACTCTTGAGACTATATTTATTTAACATGATTTTATAATTAACAGAATCATTTTAATTATTATGCATTTATGTGTGTTTTTCTTATTACATTATAGTTGAAATGATAAATACATACATCATAATTAAACTATGATTTATTACTGACCAACTATCATCATTGAAATGAATTATTTGTGATGATATGTTAATATTATCATGTACCTAGGGGGTTCTATAGAGATAAAAGTTTAACTCATGAGACATCAGTGTGACTTGTCTTCATTGTTTAATCCTCATCTTGTACATATATTAAAAATTAAGTATACCAGGGGATGTTTTGTATGATATTGATCATGAGATGTAATTTTCTCAATCAAAATGGATTTTTTAATTCAATATAAGGAGTTTGATTTTTATGCCTTCAATTAAGTATGGCCATAACAATACAAGATTTTTCTTAGTTGAGATAAATGTGATGTTTTGAAACTACTTTGATTAAATTAATGTGACATATTTATAAAATTTGTTCAACATAATCAATTAATTTAAAATGGTTGATTATTTCATTATGGTCTTTACAAGTTCCAGATGTCATAATTATTGCACATTTTATGGAAAATAGACTATATGACTATAAGATGTTGTATAAAGTTACATCTAGTGAAGATGATTGTAAAGAGATATATGTGTATCATACAGATCATGTCAGATACTGTTGTATTTTATGTGATTCCCTAGGCCCACAGTTATTTATTTATTTGAATTATATTACCTCATATCTACATTATTTAATTTTTTATTACACTAAAAAATATCCAAGATTCATAATATTAGTGTCCTTATGAATTGATAATATAATATGTGGAAAAATAATATGAAAAATATTGTTAGTCATCTTCAAAACACAATCATCATCAATAGAACATTTAACCATCATATAATTTTCACATTTAAGGGGGTCCATAATGAATAGAAAGGATTGGATAAAAACCCCAGTAGCAGTATATTGGATTATTCCTCTATAAAACATGGTTTAGATCATTATATAATCATAAATCTTTTAAAATATTATAAATGAGAATAATAAACAAGTAGTAGAAGATAAAAATAGATTATCAACATTTTTTCAAATGACACCCTATGGCAAGGATACCTACCTATGTCATGGTATCGTAATTACATATTTTGCATTGTACCTCCATAAATTAAACATTCCCCTATGAATTATGAACATTTCAATTTTAATCCCATCAGTCAATTAATTCATCGATTATATGATGTAAAATTTTAATGATGACCCATATATGATAACATATATATGAAATCCATCACATGGTAACAATCATCAAGGGTGACCCATATATAAAGAAATTGATTTTTTTATTTATAAATAGCCTAAATCAAATAGTAGTATCATATATATATTATTACCCATTAAAAATAGGTATTAATAATATGAAAACCCATTATGAAATATAAACTCATCATTAAAAGGATTGTTATGAAATTTTTATCAAGGAGACCATCAATAATCTCTTAATAGTGAAGGTTTCTATAGAAAATTTATTCCTATAAGTGGATGATAATTTTCCACAGATTATAGTTAGTGATGATTAAGTAAGTGATTGATCAATCCTCTCTAAAAATTTTAATTGTGTTATCAAAATATCTAATTCAAATTAGGGATGAAAATATCTATAATAGAAAACATTAAATACTAACAATATTTATAATAATGGTTTACTTGTATCGATTCAGTAATCATTCATTTTTGGTCCCAATAAGGCTGAAACAAAAATATCATAGCCTAAATCAGAACCATCATAAAAATTATATATTCCTAGAAACACAAATACATAACATAGATATGAAATTATATAACATTTTTTTCACTATATTGAGACATGATTATTTTATTAATACATATGGCTTGTGACAAAAATAATTCTTATTGTTATGGAAAAAACATTTGAATAATACATGAAATGAATATTAGAAAAAATAACCTAGAAGAATTAATAATTAATAAAATAAATTTAAATAAGATTTAAACAAATTAAGAAATTAATATAAAGAAGGATATAAGACCATTAACATACATTGTGTTCCCTTTAAAAAAAGAGATAACTTATTGAGGGATTATGAGATTCAAAAAATACATTCAGGAAAGAAAAATTTATGATAATTTTTCTAAATTAATTGATCGTGTGCAGTAATGGGTATAAAGGGTTCTATATGTGGTGGAAATTGGGTAATAAAATATTAATTATTGAATTACCCCTTGGAATAATTTAATTAAAATATTTCCATTTCAATATTGATAAATTTTTATGAATCCATGGGTTTGGAATATCATCCCATTGTATTTAATTAAAAAAATGTCTTATTAAAATTAAATCTATTAAAAATAACGAAATTCAAATTTTTAATATTTCATACAAGAGAAGTAGTCAAAATTAGATTATTTAAGCGAATAAAATATATTTTATGCATTTAAAATTTTAATATGATATGGAAGTTGAGTATAATAATGTAAACTAAATATTTCTATTCATGAAACATATTATATTCCATATTAATTATATTAAAAATTATTAAATAATTTTTTATATAGTAGTACACTTATAAAATATACCATATATATATTGTATTTTAATATTTATCCCAAAAATTCAATTATTTCCAAAAATACCATAAATATCACCATTAAATAATACTTATGTGATGATTAAAAATTTTACATAAATTTTACTAAAATGAATCTATTAATATAAAAAAATTAATTATTGAAATATATTTATATTTTTTATATACAAAACAATATTTATAATGAGAACTATGTTATTCCAATGATCACATTACTATTACAATAGCTAACTTATAATTTTTAAATGGTTATGTATTGGAAAACCCAATATATATTCCTATAAATTATTTCCATTTCAATCATACTTCTCATTTTTATATATCTATTCTATAGCTTATATAATTTTCCATAGGTATCATTATTTTTTATCTACAATATTTTCGGGGGAGTATAATGTAGGACCCCCGGACACCCTAAGAGGGGAGGGGTGAATCAGGGTGACCACTTTTTCTTTTAAAGTGATGGATCTTGTTCCCACGTTTGTAGTAATTTGTTAAATCTGTATGATGGATGTGATCAGAAAGAAAACATTCACATGCAGAGAGAAGACACGTAACATTTTACTTGGTTCAACACTAAGGGATACGTCAAAGGAGCATACGCCGACAGGTTGTCGGTCATATTAAAATCGACTAAACATCACTAGTTGTGAATTACAAAGGTTCAGGCACAGTCACTCTGTCCCAGGCTCACTACCTTTACAAGAGTTCAGGGATAGCTCACTGTATCCATCGGGTCACTCCCGTTGACTCCCCCTGGCTCACTACCTTCAGTGAAGTCCCACTCAGTTTATAGATGTGAAGGTCTCTTCATTATTTCAAATGAATACATCCTATGTTGTATATAGATGCTCTTTTGAACTCCAACTTTCACCCGTATATGAATCTCACTTTGCACCGAAGGTATTTGGAAAACTTCTAGCTTTCGTGCAGCGTCAAACAAGACCGGTGTACTTCAACCACACCTGGCGCACTTCCCTAATCCGGCGCGCAAGTTCCCAAGACGGCGCACAAGTCCACCTAAACCACCTATGCGACACACACTTCTTCAACACCAAACTTGCGTGAATCACACCCTTTGACGCCCAAACCGATTTTGGCGTGCAACTGTCAATTTTCATGATTCTTCAAATCATGGCACGCATGTGTCACCAAACCACCTGCACAAAACCTCCTTCACCAAATCCAAATTTGGCTGACTCAACCCCTTTCTCGCCCAAAACACCTTGGATGCGTAGCAAACAACTGTTGCGCAACTTCAACTTGCGCGCCCCACCACCACTTGCGTGACCGAAACACCTATGCGACGAGAGCTCTAATTTTCTCTAAGTCTGATCTTTGCACCGAATGAGGACGGGTCAACCTATATTTATATGCATTTGGATACCCTACGCGACAGCGTGCAAGTATTCCCTCAGCGCGCAAGTTTCAGCGTGCAATTCTCTGCCGTGCAAGTCACTTGCGCGACCAAACATAAAACTTAAGCGCCCTTCTCCCTTTTACATATTTTCATTTTCTGATCCTTAAAAACAAAAGGCACGCAATTTTCCTATCCTTCAATTCAACGGCGTGCAAGTATCTTTTCCAAAAACCACGTTTATCCATTTGTAGATTTTTAGGCCCAAAATTTTGGCAAACACTGGAAAGCGGTGCCACCTTCAAAACTATTATCTGCTTGTTCTGTAAGATCACTTTTCTGGCACACATTTTAAACATCCACTAAGGATTGACAAAAAACACAAACCATACATCAATTCATGCATAGAACGACCATGGTTCTAACAATCTTCCCCTTTGGGTTTGTTGGCAATCAGTAAATAAATTCAATAGAGCACCAGCCATATGAAAACCATAAATGCAAGAATCAACTCAGCCAACACTCTAAGTCTACGTGAGCAATGCTCGGTGTAGAAAAAAAGTGTGGAAGCTTGAATTGGATGGAATTGGGTTCCCATAAAATGTAATCCTTCTCATCCTATCACTTACACTGAATTCTCAATGTGTCACAAAAGCATTACATGCCTGAATTTATTACTTTCTCCCCCATTGACAATAAACCCAAAGATCGGTAATTGTTCATTGTTCATCTCAAACCACACTTCCCTTGGATAGTATCTCCCCCACAAACCTGCATCGCATCCATAAACAGATTAAAAACAGTTAACTTAACTGGGGAGAGGGGATTTCTGTAACCTCCTTATGCACTGGGAGGTGGCTGAACACCAAGGATCAACTGATGCTTCTCAAACACAGCCGCTGACTGTGGCTTGGTCAGGATATCATCCACTTGCGCATCAATTCCCACATGATCCATTCTAATCACCCCTTTCTCAACTTTTTCTTTGATAAAGTGATACCTAATTTTAATATGTTTTATATGAGAATTATGAATAAGATTCTTCATAAGATCAATTGGGCTCTTGTTATCATAGTAAATCTCCATTGGTAGTTTCACCTCATCACCAATATATGTTAGTTGTTGCTTCATCCATAGTAGTTGTGTGCATTCCTTTTTGGCAGAGATATACTCAACTTCAGCAGTACTAAGAGAAGTACTTTGTTGTTTCTTGCTCATCCAGTCAACACATTTATTCCCAATATAGAATGCTCCACCATTGGTGGAATTTCTATCCACAACATCACCAGCCCAGTCAGCATTAGAAAATGCTGATAATTCAATGTCCCTTCCTGCATCAATGTATAAGCCACAATTGTGAGTACCTTGAATATACCTCATGATTCTTTTTACTGCTACCATATGTTCCTCCTTGGGATTACTCGGAAATCGGGCCTCTAGACATGTTGCAACAACAATATCTGGTCATGTCATTGTCAGGTATAGTAGGCTCCCAATTATCCTCCTGTACATGGTGGGGTCTACAGATGTCCCATCCTCATGCATTCCAAGTTTGGTTCCAAATACAATCGGAGTCGACATTAGTTTGGAGTCTTGCATGTTAAACTTCTTCAGCAGCTCTCTTTCATACTTTTCCTGAGAAATTAACATGTAATCTTTCCTTTGAATCACTTGCAGCCCCAAGAAATATGTGAGCTCCCCAATCATAGACTTTTGAAATTCTGATTTCATGTTATTGGAAAATTCATCCATTGATTTCTGCCTTCTGCCAAAAAATATGATATCATCAACATAGACTAGAACCATGAACTGATCTTTTGGAGAATTCTTCACATATATATTGTGATCTACTCCTCCTATTTTGAATTCCAGCTTTTTTAGATAAGAATCCAGCATGGAGTACCCCGCCCGTGGTGCATGTTTCAATCCATAAAGTGCTTTATTTAGTTTGCAGACCTTTGTTTCATGAGTACCAAGAAGAAAACCCACTGGTTGTTCAATGTAGACTTTTTCTTCGAGTACGCCATTCAAGAACGTTGTCATGGCATCCATTTGATATACTTTATATCCTTTTTGGAGTTCCATGGCAAGGAAGATCCTGATTGACTCCAGTCTAGCCACTGGAGCAAAGGTTTTTCAACATCAACACCTTCAATCTGAGAGTATCCTTTACATACCAGTCGTGCCTTGTTTCTAATAACAGTTCCATGCACATAAAAATTGTTCTTGAAGATCCATTTTGTACCAATCACATTCGGACCTTTGGGTATATGAACTAGACCACATGTCTGGTTCTTTTCAATCTGATCCAACTCTTCATTCAGGTATTTTACCCAAGATTCATCCTTTGCAGCTTCTTCAAATGAGGATGGCTCCACAACTGACAGAAATTCATATTGTGTGTTATTCCTCATTCTTCTTGAATGTGTTGGTGCACTCATATCCCTAATTATGTTTGACGGAACAATATCAGCTCTTTTATTTCTCCTGTGAGGTTCAGTCGCATTCTCTTCACCCAAGATTTCCGCTTCAGATTCTTCGTCTGGGTAAACATCACGATGTGACCCCTGAGTGTTTTGTACACCTTCCTCCATTTCTATATTTGTATTTACTCCATGTTCACATTCATCCTCTTCTTCTATCTCATCATCATAAGAATTATTTGAAGCATTTGGGGTTTTTCCTTCAATGATATTAACATCATTGGTTCCACAATCCTCTCCAAGCATTTATTGAAACACTTGTCGGCTTTGATGTTCATTGGATACCCAAGAAAAATTCCTTCATCAGCATTGTCACCAAACTTCCCTTGATTTCCTTCTTTATTCTGGATGAAACATTTTCTTTAGAAAACACGAAAGTATTTCAACAAAGGATTCCTTCCATGCCAAAATTCATATGGTGTATTCGTTTCTATCATATAAAGCCCCGTTCAATTTTGAATGTGCACTGCAGCTTCAACAGCTTCTTTCCAGTAGTGGTGAGAGATAAAACTCTAAATCAGCATAGTCCGAGCCATATTGTTGACCTGTTGATTCCGGCATTCAGCAACTCCATTTTTCTGTGGAGTTCTTACAGCAGTTACCTCATGCTGTATTCTATGTTTTTCTAGGTAATTCTTAAACTCAATGGAAATGTATTCCCCTCCATTGTCATATCGCAGTACTTTTATTGTCCGTCCAGTATCATTCTCGGCAATTCGGCGATAAGTATTCATGAAATCAAGTACATGTCGCTTCCTGTGAATCACAATTACACAACCCATTCTACTATAATCATCAAATAAAAGGACAAGGTACCTCTCTCCATGAGTTACAGCAACATTTATCAGGCCACGTACGTCTGTATGGATGAGATCAAGATGGTGTGATTCCCTCTTCTTCTTTGGTCGATATGAATTACAGACCAGATTCCCTTGTATGCAATCATCACAAGTATTTTCATGTTCACATTTCTGAATGGGGATATCCATGAAAATCTTCAGCTTAGATATCTTTTCCATGTATTGTTGGTTAATGTGCCCCAGCCTTTGATGCTATAGGTTGTTTTCTTCTTCAACAGAAATAAATAAAGAGTCTGCTTTGTTGTCAACCTGATATAAGTTTCCACCTAATCTATAGCCTTCCATAAGAGAATTACATGTTTTTCCCTTTATAGTGCAGCCTTTTTGATTGAAATTTACTATGATCCCTGAGTCACAGAGATGAATTATATTGAGGAGATTGTGTCATATACCATCCACATAAAGAACTTTAGTCTTCTTCAGCTCTCTATTAGCGAGAGCATTATTCCCACTGCCTTTAATCTTCAAAGCACCATCATTACCAAACCTTACTGTTCCATCATCCTTCCTTTCAATTTTCTTCAAAAGGTCGGCATTTCTTGTCATACGTGAAGAGCATCCCCTATCAAGAATCCAGGTGCTTCTGCTCTTTGTAGCTTTGAAGGCTACATCAGAAAGATTGGATTTCTCGATCTTTCTTTTTCCTTTCCATGAGATATTAAACTGAGTATAAGATATTGACGGCCTTCTAATTATTTCTTCCACATAATCAGATTCTTCATACCCATAATCTTCTTCCAGAGGAGAAAACCTGTTTGTGGGATAAACACCATTATGAGGACGAATATTGACCCGTTTTTTAGAGTTGTATGAATCTCTTCTATTGATTCTCTTCCTGCAATACATAGCTTTAGGGACAAAGTTAGAAAAATGAAAACAGTATCCATAGAAACTATTTCATCTATAAGATGGAGGATATGAAGTCAGTCTTCTTTGTTGACATCCTAGATCTTCCCCATTCAAGTAGCTCCATGCCTCTTCGCAATATGACATGGTATGGCCCAGATAGCCACAGAACTGACACTTCATGAGAGGAAATGTTTTCTCACTTGAATTTCTCCTCATACCTTCTTCTGTGGGAGAATAGTTAGACTGCCTGCCGTTTTTGAATGTTTGAGGATAATTTTCAGTTCTCCTTTTAGTTTGGATTGAGGGTTTATGTTTCATCACTTTAGAAGACTTTTCCACATCACCCAATTTTAGCATGCCTTTATTTTGGTCACCTTTATTTGAAGTATTTGACGATTCTTCCTCACAACCAATTCCACTATTTCCCATGCATGCAGGTCTTTGATCATTTAAAATCTTTTCAAATCCATTAGAGCCAAGTTTTTCTCTCTCCATTAGTTCAACATATGAGAACCTTCCAACTGTATTTTCTTCCTTGATTCTTTTGAAATTGATTCAGTCTCATGTTTACTCCTAAGAGTAACAACTTCCTCCTCAAGATCCTCAGCAGTCTTGGACTTTTCTTCCAGTTTGTATGTGAGGTCATTGATGACCTTTCCCTGATCTTCAATTCTCGGCTTCAGATCCACTACATCATCATTGATTTCAAGGATTTTAGACTGCACTTTCACAAGTTCTTCTAGTCGTTCAATTTATGTTTCATGATCATCAACATATTCTGATGATTCTTCCACCATTTCCTTCCACTTATTGCATCTATTTCATTTATTCCAAAGATTTAAAAAGGAATCCTTAATTTGAATCTTTGGATCACCATTAGCAGTAATCTTATTATCTCTTCCATTTTTGATCAAGGGTTTTGACTTTTCAATGGTGGATATTATGGAAGCATGGTTTCCTGGTTTAAATTCTAGTTCTTCTTCTTCATAAAATTCAATATCATCATCTTCCTCTCTATAGAGAAAACTCTTACTCTATATTTTCTTTCCATATTTGAAGTCTCCATTTTTGAAAAACCATTTCTGAGGCTTCTCAATGTCTTCTACTTTGCTTTCACCATCATAAAACTTTCTTTGGAACTGAGAGGCAATGTGCCAGACTCTTCTACAACGAAAACATGCAAGACGTAGCTTACCTTTAAATTTACTTTTTCCTTTCTTCAGCTTCTTGGCGATGAGAGAAAGAATTTCTTTTTTCCTCATCATCTTCACCACCACTATCTTATGAAATTTTCAGTTTCTCCATGGCTTTGAATGCCATTTCCTTGCTTACACGAGTCGTGGAATCTTCGGGTTTGACTCTCATCTCATATGCCACTAAACTTCTTAACAGATCATACATAGATAGTTTAGATAGATCTCTTTCCACAAGGGCTAACACCTTTGCATTGTATAGGGGAGTAAGTCTTATCAATATTTTATTTATGATATCAATGTCTTTGATTTCTTCTCCAAGACCTCGAATTTCCCCCACTACTTCAGTAATTTGATTGAAAAATGAATCTACATTCTCATTAGGATGAATCTTAAGATCATCAAACCTGTTGTGTAAGACTTGAAGTGTATCCTCCTTCACTTTGTTGTCCCCTTCATAAATGTTTGCATGTTTATCCCACATAGACTTTGTTGATGTTAAATTCACACCTTTAGATAGATCTGATCTGAAAGAGCCATAGTTATAGCATTCTGAGCTTTAGCATCTGCATCAAGAACATTCATGTCTGTATCAGTCATAGCAATCCATGTTGGATCAATATCTTGTATTCCTTGCACAGTATCAAAGAGGACTTCCATTCCAAGGGATCTTTAATGATATTTCATTCTGTTCTTCCAAATCTGAAAATTAATTCCATCGAAGAGAGGTATTACCCTAGCGTTGACTGCATTCTCCATGATAACAAATGAAAGATCTAACACCATCAATCTACCTATGATACCACTTGTATGACCCTGGGACACCCTAAGAGGGGATGGGTGAATCAAGGTGACCACTTTTTCTTTTAATGTGATGGATCTTGTTCCCTTGTTGGTAGGAACTTGTTAAACCTGTATGATGGATATGATCAGAAAGAAAACATTCACATGCAGAGAGAAGACACAACACGTTTTACTTGGTTCACCACTAAGGGATAAGTCCAAGGATCATACGCCGAAAGGTTTTCAGTCGTACCAAAATCCACTAAAATTCACTAGGTGTGAATTACAAAGGTTCGGGCACAATCCCTTTGTCCTAGGCTCACTGCCTTTACAAGAGTTCAGGGATAGCTCACTACATCCCCCAGGTCACTCCCGTTGACTCCCCCTAGATCACTGCCTTCGGTGAAGTCTCACTCTGTTTATAGATGTGAAGGTCTCTTCTTTATTGCAAATGAATACATCCTATGTTGTATGTAGATTCTCTGTTGAAGTCCAACTTTCACCGGTATATGAATCTCACTTTGCAGCGAAGGTATTGGGAAAACTTACAGCTTTTGTGCAGCTTCAAACAATACCGGCGTACTTCAACCACACCTGGCGCGCTTCCCTATGCCAGTGCGCAAGTTCCCAAGCCATTGTGCAAGTCAGCATCAACCACTGGTGTGACACACACTTCTTCAACACCAAACTTGTGCAACTCACACCCTTTGACGCCCAAACCGATTTTGGCGCGCAACTGTCAACTGTCGTGCTTCTTCAAATCCAGGAACGCAAGTGTCTCCAAACCACCTGAGACACCTCCTTAACCAACTCCAAACTTGGGAGACTCAACCCCTTTCTCTCCCAAAACACCTTGGACGCGCAGCAAACAACTGTCGCACAACTTCAACTTGCGCGACCCACAACCACTTGCACGACCATAACAACTGCGCGACTGGAGCTCTGATTTTCTCTAAGTCTGAACTTCATAACGAATGAGGAGGGGTTGACCTCTATTTATAGGCATTTGGATACCCAGCGTGATTGCGTGTATGTCTTCCCTCGGTGCTCAAGTTTCGGCGCGCATGTCTCTGCCGCGAAAGTCACTTGCACGACCAAACATAAAACTTGGGCCCCCTTCTCCCTTTTCCATATTTTCAGGTTTTGATCTTGAAAAACAAAAGGCACGCATGTTTCCTCTCCTTCAAGTCAACGACACGCAAGTCTCTTTGCCAAAAACCACTTTTCTCCATTTGTCAATTTTTAGGACCAAGAATTTGGCAAACACTGGAAAACGGTGCCACCATCAAAATTGTTATCTGCTTGTTATGTAAGATCACTTTGCTAGCACACATTCTGAACTTCCACTGAGGATTGATAAAAAAACACAAACCATGCTCCAATTCACGCATAGAACGAACATGGTTCCAACATATAATCCATTATAATTGATTATTTTAATTTAAAATCTGTTGCTACACCTAGAAGTTTTGTATAAAATGTTTCATTGATTTTTAAATTTCTCTAATGTAATTATAAACCACTATTTATTTTATTAGAATTTTTTTTTATTTTTTTATGATCAAATTATATTCTTTGTCAAATAAATTATATTTAATCATCCTCCTAACTGAATAGAATTAAAATTTATAGAGAAAGTATCATTTATAAAAACCCTCCATTAAATAATCATAATCCTTAAAAAAAATTAATTCTAAATAAAAAAATATAGGGAATTGTTATTCATTTATTCCTATATCTCCCAAGTTACACAAACTTTATTCTCTTCCAAAAAAAATTCACTAATATAGTAATAATGTTCTAAAATCTATGTGCCTCTAATCAGAAATTCCAACCAACTATCCTCATATGATATTCAGGTTCTATTTGAACTACTTTATGACTAATCATATGTGATGGGTTTTATATATATAGCCTCATTTTTGTGAATTTGATATCATGTTGAACAACGAATATTCTGTGTAGTGGGACTATCTCAAATGATACAAATAAAATTCACTCCAATCTATCAGATGAACTAATATATATAGGGTCTACCTATCTATTCTTTCCAGATTGTTTTGAGATTATTCTAATGGTATATCTTCAATAATAAATGATCATTGAATTTAAACAACAAAAATCATCTCATTTTTGTCTACATGGCCCTTTTTAATACTTTGAGTAATATTGTTATATTATTGAATTTTACAATCCTTCTATCATTTATCTTTAATAAAAATTATTCCAAATAACATTCCCTCAACAATTTCATTACAAATATATGAATTTCATCATTTTTGTCCATATTGATATTTATAGGTTTACATCAAAAAATCATTAATTTAGAATATTATATATTGTATAGAAAATATATTAAAATTTTCCAAAAATATAATGGTTAATTCATTTCTATGATATCTGTATATGCTTAATTTTCATTAGATAATCCTCTAAATTTTTGATGATCACCTTGGATCATGACTATGGATAATATAGAGAGGTAAACCACACAACCTTGTTACATTCATTATATATATATATATATATATTTGAATACAAATCAAAGAATAAAATCTCATGGATAGATATAAAATGATATTATTTTATTATATGTTCAAAAATAAAAGAAGAGAATTATTGTCTATATAAATCCATTAAAGGCCCCTAATTAAATTTTACAGGTCATTATATCAATTCTATATAATCACAAACAAGTTTAACATATTTATTTTCTCTATATTTCTCTCATATTTCAAATTTTAATATACTATAAACATTCATATATATTCAATTATCTCGCGTTTCATGGTTTCCCACCACTAGTTCACCCAATGATCTTTTCACATATTAGTATTCCCAAGAGATATAGAAAAGTTCAATACATGAGATTAATAAAAAAATTAAATCATTAACTCATCTATAAATGGAATTTCTAATCACTTTCTAATTTTAAATAATTCATCCATTATGTTATTTCACATGATAATAATTCAAGCTTCAAACACTCCAATTATATTTTTATGATCATCATAATCCCATTGGTTCCTATTAATATTATACTACAACAATGATTGATAAATCATATGATAAAGATTTCATGTTATTACATACCTTGTGATTTGTATATAGAACATTAATAGAATGTTACTAATTGGATTATTCTTGATTCTCATTATAGATACATTTATATGATTCTTATAGCTCTATAAATAATTCACTGTGCTCACATTTTCATAATGATAATGAATTTATAGTCATAACCATTAATAAATTACACTAATATCATATTAAACATGTTTAAATCTATATATCTTAATATATATTTAATAATTTTATGTTTTCTATATATACCACACCCCTTACCATTGATATAATGTTGTCATATATGCAAGGAATGGATATTTATTGGATACTCTAATTCATCAGGTTTATAATTATAATCAAGAATATTTAAATTTATTTCATACATATACTTTAAATTAATACTTCTATATAAATAAAAATCAATCCAATTAATTAAAAATCATTATAGATGAAATACCATTATCCTATAAAATTAATGGTTAACATTGGAGAAATAAATAATTTATTTCTCATTTTAGAAAAAAAAAATCACACTCATTGTGGAAAATTAAACAACCATTATAGGAATGATTTTCATCTATTTTTTCACCATACCTCATCTATTTTGATGAATTATGAGCATTGTAGGTTATGGTGGTTGCATAAAAGTCCATTTAAGGAAAATGATATAGGTTTCAAAACATATTTCCTTATAAAAATTACATAATGTACATAGGGGAATGATACTTAGTACTCAGTGGGTGAGGAAATACCTCTATACGGTACACTGAGTAACAGGTAACCATAGGGCCAGTACATGATGCACATCAAGAACTTGGTAGCTAACTAGAATGTACCCAATGGGTTTCTATTTTCTTCCTAAAAAATTTAAATTAATTAATTAAGTTAATTATTTAAAATAAATTATGATTAGAATTTATCTCAATTTTTATAATAGAAATAGTTGGGAACTCTCATCCCTTACTCATCAATTCCTTTTCTTATATGGTAAGATTTTCCGTTTTGGATCTTATCTGTCACAACATATAGACACTGGTAAAGATATAAATAATTTTTTTTTCTATAATTTAATTATATCATTATTTTATCCTTTATCATAAATTATTCTAAAATCAAGATATTTTTTTGTTTTCTTAATTGAGTCTATTTGTGTCCAAATCAGCTTGTGGTCTTCAATAATGACGACCAGGTTCGATACTGGAAGATTTTCATGTACACGTCTGTCAGTTTTTACATTCATGGAATCCATTATATGTAATAATATAGATTATTATATATTTTTTATCCTCTATAAATGAAAATAATTGGTTTTCAAAAATTCATATACTGAGAATTTGACCTTATTGGTTGTGAGTTTCTATGTGTGGTGTATGTTGACATCATTGGTCATTGATGATACTTTTCCCTAGGAATGATGTGTAAACCATGTATTTATACATATAATGGGTGATTAATCTTGAAACATATTCCTAGTAACCAATTATAGTGTCCAAGACTATTCCTTAGTGAATGAAGGATTGAAAAAATATGTGGTTATGAGTTTGAAGGCCTAGGAAAAATAAATTGATATGGTAAATGGATCAGAAGAGTAACCCTTGATATAAAAGTTAATTTCAAATTTTTTTATTATTATTAAATGATAAATAACTTATTTGGTTGGTTTCTTGGGGTGTAATGGTACTTCATCCACATAATTCAAACCAACAGTGGTATCTCATCCACATTAATAATGTGGGGGATCCATTGTTCCTTGTGAGGATAACGAAATGGTGGAACCTCACCTATATTTATATGTTGTATTAGTGGTAAATTTCTAAATTGATGTTTCATATTATTGTATCATCATCCACTTCTGAGATCCATCTTGGAGGTACATTATTCACGTGATTCCATATTCCATTTAAATATTTTCCACCAAATATTTGATGTATAAGGTGTATCAACCCCTTAGAGATGTGATATCGGTGGTATATCATCAACATGGGGAACTATATTAGTTGTATACTATACACATATGATTTTTTATAAAGTATATAACAGTTGATATGTGATACTAATGGAACGCCATCCACCTAGAGAATTTTATTGGAATTGCATTTTATAGTTATGGATGTTATCTTGGTGATACATCATCCAGATCAGGAATTTGAAGGGTGGTATATTGTCCACATTGTGAGAAATGTAAATGATATATCATCAACCTAGTAGGGATGTGTTGGTGATGATTTTTAAACATGATATATCACTCACTAAGATATGGGTAGTGGTGTTTTATCATCGACATCAGTTTGTTAATGTACCTTTCACTAGTTGATGAATTGTTCACATTTGATACTAGTTTTGTGATTGGTTGTTCACAATGATGGACTTGATGGTGATATATAATTAACATTTATTATTATATGAGACGTGGTAAATCATTTATCCTAGATTTATGTTTATACAATGGGTATGTCATCCCATTTGGGAAATGACTAAAACATGTATGCTCACACATGGTTTGGAGGGAGCAATAAATGGTGTGATAGTACTTTTATTATTATTATGCAAATTATTAGTATTCCATATCATGAACACACATGTGTTTGTTGTAATTGTTAGGGAAACCATTGTGGGTTTCTGATTATTTGTACTCACACCCTACTATAGTGCCTTAATATCCTCGAATACCCTATATTTTGTGTTCATGTAAGGGAAGGGGCCTAGTGGTTTTGGATATTTGAGCAGCGGGTCTTGTTTCGAGTTGAGAGATGGGGCTGAGGTAGGAATCGAGAATAGTTTTATGTTTATCTCTAGTTTTATTTACATTTAGGCATTGTTGAATATCTTAATCCCATGGGAGATCATATATGTACTTATATGAATTATATAACATGTATAGTAGTTCACTTTGATATAGAAATATATTGATATTTAATATCAGTTAGTATTTATATTTTCTCTCTATCTTATGATACTGTTATATTTGGATGATTGTTCCCATGAATTTTCTTTTACTGTGTTTTTATGGTAATATATACCAAAGGGTATAGTCTCCCAAAATATTTATATTGACCCTATAAACTAGTTTCCATCCTCTAGTGTTTTGGGAATCATTATTGAGTTATGTAGTATTGAGTCAATAAGTTCCCTTATAACTTTTCCATTCATTTGTTTTAAAAATCACAAACATATTTCTTAAGGAAAATTAACATTCTCTAAGAATTATTTTCTTATAGAATGTTTTTTTTCTCTAAGAAAAGTTTAATCCATTACCCTTGGTTTTAATTGTCTTATATAGGGTTTTCCAAAATCATGACTCACCATTTTTTCTTAAACCAAAAATTGGATCCTTTCATAACTCATATTCGTACACTTCCTTAGTTATTGATTCTTACTATTGTAAGACTCTGAATTACTGGAAATTCGGACTCCGAATTCTTAGAAATTCAGACTCTGAATTCTCTAAAATTCAGACTCTGAATTCCTGGAAATTCAGACTCTTTATTCTTTGAAATTCTGACTCCAAATTCTCCAGAAAGTGTGTCAGGGAAATTTCTTCGAGACACATCATTCATAATATCTGGAGGGAAACTGACTTCATTGTGGACACTCTTACAAGCCTCAAATGCCTATAAGAGGGAATTGCCATTTTTACGGCTTGGGGTCTCTTCAGTGAGAGTGCCCAATCATTAGGAAGAAAGATTCTCTTGGCTTACATTATTTTCGACCCCCTTGAGGGTCCTTTGTAACAGAGGTACTAGGAATTTCCCTAGACGATAATAAAAAATGTACCTTCCAGTCAGTCAAATTCTCTAGTAATGAGACACTGATTTCATCTGAACTCAAACTCTGAATTCATCAGAATTCAGAATCCGAATACTCTAGCAATAAGAATATGAATTCATAAGAATTCAGACACCGAATTATCTATAAATCAGACTCTGAATTACTCATAATTCAGAATCTAAATACCCATTATTCCAGAATCCAATGGTTCATATTTTTAGACTCCGAATATAAATTCCTTACGAATAAGATTAAATACTTCTATTACAGTTACATCATTTCCTTAAATTAATGTCTCAGTTTATCGAACCCTTTTAAGCATAATTTTTTTAAAAATTATTTTCCACTCTTAACATTTTATTGTTTCATACACATGTAAATTTTTCCATGTTTTATTATAAGAAAAAATGTTATACAATTTGTTTTTAACTATCTTTTGGATGATTGAAACATGTCCAGGTCCCACCAACATTCATGGAAAAATATGACTAGTGGTGGAGAAGACAACCATTTAAACCATTTCCTATAAATACCCCATCCATTTAAATAATTTGATATCTATGTAGACATGTGTTACAACATTTGTAAGTGTTGGATTTTCTGATTTCTATAGATATAAACTCTCATTATTGGTGTGATCTAGGAACATCTTTTTCGACCATGAATAACTTGTTCATTCTTCATTGTGATACTAAAATTTTTTTGTGTACAATCAAGAGCTTCCAGGGATAGGAAGATAGAGTTTCTAACTAACATAATGTTCGATGTATTTTGGGGATAGGAAGAAATAGGTTCCTACTACCTTAATTGTTTAGTACATGCAGGGATAGCAAGACAGACGTCGATATTCTGATCGTGGGTTTATAGTATTATGGGTAAGACATACTTTCTTTAAAGTATAAATCAAGGGACCATTATCAAATGTTGTTGGATATCATTCCAGTTGGGTTAAAATATGTCTTATACTTATTCTTGTTTTGTTACAATTTTTTATTTCTGCTAATTTTTTTATTGAAAGAAGGTATAGCATTCTCATACATTCTGATAGTTGTATTAATTAATAAATAAGATACTATACAATATAAGGTATAATATTTCATTAAGATAAACTTTTTTATGTTCAAGTTCTTTTAACTGGATCTGGGCCTTTCTAATTATACCTTTTTTAGAGAACTAAAGAGGGTTTGTGAATTCATCTTGTTTAACTTTTCTAAACATAGATTTTATTATGGATAAAAACAAATGTTTTAATACCTACAAATCACCCATTCTTTTAATTAAGAATCTACATATATATTTTGATACTATAATTGGTATCAGATAAGGTCTTTGAAATACTTATGCGTTCATATAAGTTTTTGTCCTCAACATTTCTTTCATAACATTACTTGTTCATTTTTTTAGAATATTTTATGAACTCTTTTTTATAAACTATTATTACTAATTATTTTTGTGGAAATGTTTTTATTTTGAAATTTTTAATATAATTTAAGGAATAAATGTTGGTTCCATAGAAAATATGAATCATATCAGACCTCCAATTTTTTATTGTAATTATTATGAGTACTGGAGATATAGGATGAAGAAATTTATTATCAATACCAGTGTGGACAAATTTTTCATGCTCACCAGAGACTGCAAGATTCCTGAAAAATATGTCAGAACATTCACTAATCAGGGGAGAAAGAATATAAACTAAAATACATGGTATAAAATAGTCCTTTATGTTCCATGACTAGGAATATATACAGACAAATATCCTATTTTGAAGCTAGTGATATTATTTGGAAGAAATTGATGTTACACACTTTGGAAGATAAAAAGTGATAGAAACTAGAAGAGCTATGCTTAGAGCTGGATATCATTGATTTATATTTCCTTACGGAGAACCTGTTTGCAAAGTGCATCAATGGTTTATGACTATCATCAAAATTATTCAATCTATGGGAAAAAATTACTTGATGATGATGTTCATGTGGATAAGATAATTGATATTATTCCAAAAGAGCGGGAATCTAAAAGAACAAATATTGATGTAAATATGAAAGTATTTAACATTACTCTTGATGAGTTATCTGAAACTCTTATTCAACATGAAAAACAATTAAGAGATATGCTGATATCATGAGAATAATAATGGTAATGGAAGTGTTTCTTTCACTACTACATCTAAATCCAAGACTCCGGATAGGGTAACTAGATCTAAAGATAAGAAATTTGTTGTATCTGAATCAAGTGACAGTGATCAGTCTGATAATTAACTTTCCAATCATTATCAAATGATGAAAAATATATTGGGAAATAATGATTTTAATTATATATATATAAAATAAATATAGAAAATACATGAATGATTAATAAGTAACTCGTTATGAATGAAAACGTGCTGGACATATCAGACCTGATTGTCCTATGATCAAGAGAAAAGACATAAAAGAAAAGCATTCAGAAAGAAATAGAAATAAGTACTAAAAATATAAGGCAAAGAAACTTCTCAATGAAAATGGAACTTAGAGTTCTAGTGGTGGTGACACATCAGACGAATCTTCAGAATATGAATCTTCTTGTTAGAAGAATATTGTTATCATAGCCAGATTACATATAAAAAATAATTGTCTTAAGGATAAGGTACACAATGCTAAATCATTAAACAATATATCATTAAATTCTAATTTTCACAATGAATAATATTATGAATCATCGGATGAAGAATATTTTTCATCATAAGATAATAATTTACCTTCATTTGAAGAAGCTTCAAGATTTTCAAAATTACTTGAGAATGAGAACTGCATGATAAAAATGATGTTAGAGAAAATAAATTATAGAATTTCTATTTTAATGAAATATGTATCATATATTTCTAAGGATCTTGATTAGAAAACTCATGATTTCAAAAATATTTCAAAAAAAAATAATTAATTTGTTTTGGAGAATGATAAATATTCTACGGATCTTGAAAATATTAA
Source organism: Viscum album (assembly GCA_963277665.1). Taxonomy (NCBI): domain Eukaryota; kingdom Viridiplantae; phylum Streptophyta; class Magnoliopsida; order Santalales; family Viscaceae; genus Viscum; species Viscum album. Next base: position 853,563,189 of record OY728167.1, on the reverse strand, counting down.
TTCTAAGAAAAATGTTTTAGAGGATAACTCAAAATCTAAGACTAATTTCTTTCAGCATATGAATTTATTAATCAGACACAAATTTGAAATTTTTTACTTAAATGAAATTTTATCAACTTTCACTTCTAGAAGGAATGAATTTGATAAATTTTATTCACAACTTCAACCTCTTTGGAATAATTCTGGATTTTATTATACTCACTGAAAACCTATTTTTAGTAATAACTATTTTGTTCCCCAAAGTGATAATTTTAGTACTAAGTGTTAGTGTGGCAGACATTTGGAGAAAAAGTTTTATTTAAATTAAATTCAATACATAGGTTTTCATAAATCATACTTTTCTATGAAAATGTGTATCCCTAAGAATTTATATTATACAATTTATGGATATATGAATGTTTGGATTCCGAATGTCAAAGAATTTTATTTTCTAGAAAACAAAGGAAGTTCCAACAACAATATATTGTACATGGATAATGGTTGTTCCTGACACATGACTTGTAATGAATACTTATTTGAAAATATTATCATGATAAAAAGTGGAAAAGTAAAATTCAAATATAATGCTTCAAGAGAAAATGTTGTTGTAGATAATATTTTTATTCTTGGTAAAGCTTTAATTTCAAATGTTATATTTTTAAAAGGCCTTAATCCCAAACTTATAATCATAATCGAATCATGTGATTAATGTTACATAGGGAATTTTGTAAATGATAAATTACTAAAACATAATTGAAAGGAATATTTTATTCTCTCTTCCCATAGGAATGCGATTTTTTATACACTAAACTAACTAGACCATAGGATCAAAGATATATCTTACCATAGTGAAATGGAAGATCAATCTTGGATATTGAATATAATACTACGACACTGTAACTATAGGAACCAATCCATGCTCTCCAATACAAGAATGGTTAAGGATCTCCTGGAGCATATATTAGATTCTTCAAATGATTTTTGTCCTTGTAAATATGGAATGTATCATAAGTCAAGCTTTAAATCAATTAGTGAAGTCTCAACTTATGATGAATTACATCTACTATATATGTATCTTTTTATTCTTACATAAACTAGATTTATTGGATGAAAATACTATGTGTTTTTTTAGTTGATGATTATACAATATTTATAAGGGTATATTTTCTAGCAAATAAATCTGAATCTTTTTATTATTTTAAATCTTTTTAGGCCATAGATAAACATGAGAAAAACCTTCCATTGATAACTATTCATATAGATCATGGGGGATAATTTTAAAATTATGATTTTGAATCTTTTTTTTTGTAAGAACGACATTACTCATGACTTCTCATCTCCAAGAACTCCTCAACAAAATGGTGTTGTTGAAAGAATAAATCTAATACTTCAAGAGATAACTAGAACCATATGGAGTAAATATTAAATTTCTAACCATTTTTGGGCTGAATTTGTTAGTGATACTTGTTATAATATAAATTGATTTTTAATCAGACATTTTCTTAATAAAACAGCTTATGAATTGTCGAATGGAAGAAAAACTAAAGTTTCTTACTTTAATGTATTTAGATGAAAAGTATTCATCTTGATTACTAATGATAACTTCAATAAATTCATACCCAAATTTTATGAAGGAATTTTCATAGACTAATCCACTTCTTCTAAGGATTCTAGTGTTTTAAACAAAATTTTTTGTACTGTTGAAGAAATAGTGCATGTTAAATTTTACGAAACTGATCCTTTTTTTTAAACAACCCCAAACTACATCTTCGAATGTGTTTTAAAAAACGTATTATCAACATTTTAAGGAGGATTATTCTAATAAAAAAAATACTCAAGAAAATGTTATTGAATTATTTACCACGGATGATTATTTACCATATAATGATGATAAGTTTTACTAAACTCGAATCCTTTGTTTCTTAAGGATCATCCTAGTGATAACATCAATGTTGATGTAAATTATCCTTGAAGGACTATTAGTTCTTTATGAAATGATGTAGAAAATCTGGCATTCCTTTTCCAATTAGAACTAAAATTCAAAGATGAAGCTTTATGTGTTGTTGATTGGATTAAATCCAGGCAAGTTGAACTAAATGAATTTTAATGAAATAATGTCTGGTCCTTGGTTGAAAGACCCAAGGGAAGTTCTATAATTTGTGTAAAATGGGTCTTCAAAAATAAATGTGACGAAAATGGAATCATTGTAATAAATGAAGAAAGACTATTTTCTGGAGGCTGTATTCAATAAGAAGTAATAGAATACAAATAAACATATTCTCCAGTAGAAAGACAAGGATCTATTTCTATTCTACTATCCTTTGCAGCATTCTTCAATTTCAAAAATTTTCAATTAGATGTGACCTTTTATTTCCTTAACAAATATGTTTAGGAGGAAGCTTAGGTTGAACAAATTCTTAATTTTGAAGACACAAAACAAATTGAATATTTTTTAAAACATACCAAATCTTTATGTGGACTTAAACAATCCCCTAAATCCTAGAAAGATAGACATACAAGTTTTTCATTACAAAATAATTATGTTAACAGAACTTTTTATCCAACCCCTTTTATAAATAACGATAAGAGAAATGTATTGATTGTTCAAATTTTTGTTAATGGCATTATATTCAGATCAACTCAGAAATACATAACTAATTCTTTTGAAAATATTATGAAATCTATGTTCAAAATGAGTATGATGGGTGAGTTAACATATTTCATTGGTTTTCAAATTTCCCAAAAACCAGAAAGATCATATATATCTCAGTATATGTATATTAATGATTCTATTAAAAAGTGTGGATATGACATTACTAAAAGTATAAGCACTCAAGTCGGTACCTCATTTTCTCTTGATCTTGATGAAGTTGGAAAACCAGTATATCAAACATCAGTTAGAGGTATGATAATAATTTTACTATACATAATAGATAATCAACTGGACTTAATGTTTTTCGTGTACTTATGTTCAGTATATCGATCTAGTCCAAAGGAATATCATTTAAAATACGGGATTATAATTTTTTGGATATTTATATGGAACCCTGGATTTAGAACTTTTCTATTCTACTGGAAAATATTTTATCTTAATTTTTTTTAGATGCAGACTTTGGCTAGTGTAGAATGGATAAGAATATTTAATCAAGAAGATGTAATTTATTCGTAGGTTCATTAGTTTAATTGTCAAGATAGAAGAAACATCCAGTACCACATTCCACTACTAAAGATGAATGTATAGCATCTTGAAGTTTTTGTGCTCAAGTGTTGGGGATACAACAGACACTCACAGATTATGTCATGAGTTTTACCAAAACATAGATAAGGTGTAATAACACTAGTTCCATTTCCCTAGGAAATAACCATGAACATAACTCTCATGAAAAACACATAGATACTAGGAATTACTTTGTTAGGGATCACACAGATAAAGAAGATACAATTCTTGAATTTATTAGAAGACGTGATCAACTTGCTCACAAATTTACAAAATCCTTACCCTTTGATAGATTTGAATAAATTAAAAAATAGTTATGAATGATAACCAAATAGTAATTTTCCTCATTATCTTCTTTTTAAAACATATATCCTAATATTAAGATACTATTTCTCATAGGGGGAGTACATATGTTTACAGTTTTATAGTTCCTCAATTTTTTTGGAACCTAAAAATTTTATTTCATTAATAACATTTTTTAACCTAAAATTTTACATTTCAAAACCTAAAATTTTAACATTTATCAACCTGAAATCTTCACATTTTGAAACATGAAATTTAAAACATTTGGAACATATATTTTTTAAAAAACAATTCTGGACCCTAAGTTCTTCTAGAAGAATCTTATCAGTATTATTAATTCATAATGGGAAATCTGAAATGTATGTCTCCATACTTAAATATTTTTCATTAAATTTTTTATATGTATTTCTATCTTTTTTTAAGAAAACATTATAAAATTCACTTTCCATAAATTAGATTTTTCTTTAAAACATAAAATTATTGAAACCCTCACAATCATTCTTCAGCATTGATATCAACCATCTGGTCAGATCAAACTAATACCAACTATTGGATTATTTTGGGAATATGAACCATCTCTGTGAAGCCTATATAAAGGACCCCCCATATTTAGTTTGCACATCTATTTTACCAATATTTTTTCACCAAATCTCCACCACCCTTAAAATTAGTCATTAAGTTTTCTCAGTTTCCTTATGTTCCGAATGTACCTTGATTTTTTTCATATAATCTGATGGACTCCATTAAGGAACTCAAGGATTGAAAAATTTGCAGATAAAAGTTTGTAGATCCAAATTTATTTCTTATGTTAGACTCTATGATTGAAAATATCCTTAAGAAGAATTGAAGGGAAGGTATTTGTATAGCCAACCTAATGAATCATGATCTAGTTTATTTGGATCTCCTAATAGAAATCTAATATTCAATTTGTTTTTATGAAGTAGGAGGAAGAGAAAATTTGTCTTTCAATATCTAGGGAAAAGAGAATCGTTAACTTTCAACATTACTACAAGCATTATGGGTATACCATATGAAGGAGAGGCTGTCTTTTTCTCTCACAAGTTTCCAGACATGGAAGGTAGTTATGAGAAGGTTGTGGCAATTGAGTACCATTAGATTAAAAGAGGTAAGTCACATAAGATTAATCATCTTTCAACTAACTACATATTTTTAGAGTTATGGATGCACAAATTTCTCATTTAGAGAAAGGGAGATAAGGAATCCCTAAAAAATGTGACATCTTTATGATGGATTTCTTGGTGAATCTATTAATCATAAACCGCATCATGAACATCCTTATGAAAATAAAAAAGATCCAAAATGGTACCCTCATGTATCAGATAATTATGTATCCATAAATTAGCTCGAAGATCATTTTTCATTATTTAGAGTCTTTCAAAATTCCTTGCAGCTCAAAAACCAAACTTTTTAGGATTATGTTATTAAGTGATGATACATTGAGATGAATGAAAACCAGTTTCAGTTTTAATTCAAGAGAGTTATATGATCATTCTTATTTTAAAATTCAAGATGCTGGAAAGAAAGGATAATTAGATGAAATTTCAAATAAAACACCAAAGACAAAAAGAGAAAGAACCTGAACTGAAAAATAAAGTTCCAAAACCAGAATAATCATATGTTCCACCTAATCTTAAAAATAAAAAAAAACTGATGAAGTAGTTTCCAAGTAGATAACGAATAATATGAATAATAAAGAGGGAGATATATTGTTTGGTTTAGATACTGATGAATTAAAGGCATTGAAAATTCATGCAGATGAAGATAATGTGATGCATGAAAAAGATAAAATGTTAATGAAGAACATCTCAGAAGCCAATAATGTTCAATAATTGCTTAATGATACTGAGAAATATTCTAAACAAATTTAGGTACCAAAATATTTATTGAGAGAGTAAGTTCAAATAGAAAATATGGGATAGCGATTTTCCATTCTAGAACCTAATATTGAAGAAGAATCAGTCCAACAAGAAGAAGAAGTAGAATAAGAGGAAGGTAAAGTTAATATGTTATCAAAATAGTGGAATAATATAATGAGAAGGAATGTACTTATGATTAGTTGTCTATCAGAACATCCCAATCTGAATCAACCCAGATAATAACACATGGAAAGGATAATGATGCTCTGGATGAGTTTGATAAACCTTTAGATGATTAAAGTAGTAATACCGATTTCATTCATCATAACGTTGTTAAGGAGGTTGAAAATAAAGATTTGGAAAACTATATTGGTGATGATGATAAAATTGTTCAATATTCAAATAGTGATCATGATACTCATAAAGTTTATATGGAAATATCTAAATTTGTGTAAGGAAATAAAGTGTTTCTTGATTCACCTAGGAAATATGTGGTTGCAAAATCGAAGAATGGTTTTGTTGGAACTTCTAAAAGAGAAGCATACGAGCAAGATAATGTTTCCTCTCTAGTGAAGTAATGTGCTTTGGAATCCACATCTTCCTTAGAAAAATATTTTATAGTTCAGTCCTTGGAGAATCTATTGAATATCATTCCCTTAATTCAAAGTATTGACTTGAGGTGTCGGCTACTTCAACAAACAATAAATCAGAAGTCTGATTGGAAAAGAAGTTAAAAAACAAATCAGAAGTCTGATTTGAAAAAAAATCTCATGGAAATGTTTGTTAAGATAGATGTTGAGTTCAAGACATTTCACATTGGTTATAACACACATATATTATCATTCAAGGAAATAACCAAATGTACTAAGTTAGTAATTGGTGATCTAAAAAACATGGATGATTTCCATGACTTAGTAAATGATGCCTTTGATCTGTCAGATGACACCATGAAGAACCATATATCATGTCTTTCAGAAAATGTGAATAAAGAGAAAGCATCCCAGATTCAAGAATACGAAGACCTTAATAGAATTATGAATTTTTTCTATCATTTTAAAATGTAAAGGGAACTCAAGGAAAAGATGGAAAATATGAATAAATGGTAAAGTCTGAAGATAATATTCTTATGTTTCAAGAAGAAAGAATCAAAGTTGTTGAAAAGAAAATTTAAGATCATGATCAGTTGCTCAAGATGTTTGAGGATGACCATAAATAATTGAATAAGCTCAAGGAAACCTTGAGGAAGTTAATTCCAATGTAGAAGAAGGATGATTGATTTTCTTAAAAATATGATCTTTTGTTTTATTCTTTCCTTGTAACAATTGTTTTCTATCATAATTAAATATTTTCATATTTCCATCTGTTTCTTTTATATTCTTAACTTTTTAGTAACATTTATTTCCTTCCAATTATTTTTGAAAATCCCATAGGGGGAGAAATGAATGATCAAAAGAATAATATGAAAAAAGAAGAGAATGCCATATGAAAGGGGGAAATTAAGAAAGGGGAGTTTACAAAAATGAGATATTCTTAAACAATAAGAAGTAACTTATCTAAGAAAGAAAACAATATGATCCATAAGGATTTCAAAACCTATGGGGGAGTTAGTCTTATTCATCATGGCCCTATGAAAATGGAGATACGTGATTCTTTTAATTTTCATAAATTGAAAACCTGATTCCTTATATTCTTTTTCAAAAGTGATTTGTGTTTTCCAAAAAGGGGAGACTTTTTAATCCATAAGATCCCTTTTTACTATCCCGTTACTTTATGTTTTGAAAATCACAAAGACATTTCTTAAGGAAAATTATCTTTCTCTACGAATTCATTTCTTAAAGAAAATTTTCTTTCTCTAAGAAATGTTTTATCCATTACCCTATGATTTAATTTTCTTCTCTAGTGTTTTCCTAAATCAGGAATAACCATTTTTTCTTAACATAATAATAGGATCCTTAGCTAACTCAAATTCTTACAGTTTCTTAGATATGGTGTCTTAGTATTTTCAGACACTGAATTCTATGAAATTTAGAATCTGAATTTTATAAAAAATCAAACTCTGAATTCTATAAAATTTAGATACTTAATTAAATGAAATTCAGACTTCAAATTCATTGAAATTTAGACTTTTATTTCTCTAAATTATAAACTCCTAATTCTATAGAATTTAGACTCGAAATTCACTAGAAATCAGACTCTGAATTTATCTGAATTCAGAATCTGAATTCTGTAGATATTAGACTCTAAATTCATCAGAATTTAGACACCTAATTCTATAGAAATCAGACTCCGAATTCATCAGAATTCATACTGAGAATACTCTAGAAATCATACTCTGAATTCATCATAATTCATACTATAAATATCTATTATTCCAAAATCTTATTACTCATAATTTTACACTCCGATTCTCAATTCCTCAAAAATATGACTTAATATTTCTCTTATAGTTTCCTCATTTCCTTAATATAATATTTCAGTTTATTGGATCCTTTTATACTTATGATTCATAAACATGATGTTGTTTTTCTTACATTTTAATGTTTCTAACACATGGTAATGTTTCACTTGTTTTCTTACATGAGTTGATGTCGTACAATTTTTTTACCAACTATTGGATGAGTGACACGTGTGTTAGTCCCTCCAAAATTCATGAAAAAATATGATCATTGGAGTAGAAGGTGACTGTTGGAACACTTTCTTATAAATACCATATCCATTTTAATAATTCTATATATAAGTAGACAAGTGTTACCGCATTGAGAAGTGATGTGTGTTCTAATATCTAGAGAGAGAAAGTCTCATGCATTATTCTATCCATAAACATCTTGTTCGGTCGTGAACTACTTGTTGAGCCTTCCTTGTGTGACTCTAATTATTGTTGTGTATAGTCGAGGGCTTTCGGGGATAGGAATAAAAATGCATGGACTACCTTAATGATCGAGGGATTTTGGTTATATGAACATAGAGGTTCCTACTACCTAAATTTTCGAGGACTTGCGGGTATAGAAAGACAAGCTATGATATTCTTATCGGGGTATTACCCTAGTGTGGGTAAGACAGACATTCTAGAAAGTATAAATCATGTGGATTTTATCTATGTTTATTGGATACCCTTCTCTTTGGGTTACATGATTTTTTATTCTTGTTCCTATTTTTTATATGTTTTTATTTCCACGGAAAATTTTTTAAAGAAAGAATGTATAACATTATTATACATTATTATATTTGTATACTCTGAGAAAAATGATTATATATTATTTAAGGTAGAACCATTCCCTAAGATAAATTTGTTTAAGTTTATCTTCTTTTAATTGGACATGGTCCCTTCCAATTATACCTATGTTTATGAACCAAGGAGGGTTTGTGAATTCATCTTGTTTAACATTGTTAAACAAATATTTTATTAAGGTTAAAAATGAATGTTCTTTAACCTGTATTTAAATCCCCTCTTGTAATTTAGAATCTATTTATATATTTCAATCCTTCATGTATCAATTGTTTTAGTCTTCATAGAGTTAAATCATATCTTAGTTTCTACAAATTGTTATTATATACTTATTTTTGTGTTATCCTACAATTTTTGGACATGGTAGATGAGATATAAGAATTAGTTGGATCGTGATATAGACCGTTTTCATGGGAGTAGTTTAGTAATTTATGAGGGAAATCCATTTTACTAGCTATATAATTATTTGTTAACTTTATGAGTAACATTTCTTCCCTGGTTTCTATAATGTCATATTTGAGTTATGATTTATTTTGTTCCACTCTTGGATCATGGTGGCATGAGAGCTTGTGTTCGTGAATCATTCTCAATGTTTAGGTATCACATAGACTATTTATTCATACCATCAATTGATATTCATGTAATTATATTGAGTTTGGTAATATATAAAGTATAAAAATAATTATATAATATTTTCCTATATAAATTTTTGGTGTCACTATACTTGATAACCCCATTATTATGGCTATTATTAGGACTTTTATTAGATCATTACATAGTCTGAGAGTGGTTTCGTTATGATAGAATCAATCTTATGAGTGATTACCTTATATCCTAGGGCTTGTGTATAGTGGAGATTCAGTTTATCTATTGTTTCCTTCACTTTTTAATAAAGGAATATGAATAAATGATGACCCTAGAGTGGTTAAATATATTGGGTATGATGATAACCAATATTCATGGGAAACCCAAGATGATTATGTGAGTATATTTGTTTCCTTATGTTATATAATGCAGTGGAAACAATTTTCTTCATGAGTAATGACTTTACAGGGTAGTTCCTTTGGACTGGGTTAGGGGAGGCATGCTGATATTAAGTTTCAACTCAAGGAATTAGTGGGTAAAGTGTGTCTGTAGAATATTAAGGAACTATAGTGTGATTTATTGATATGAGTTATATTTTTTAATTGAAACTCAAGAGGTATGGTTTATCCCAACCATGTAGATTCCTTCAGTTAAAGGAATCATGGATAGATGATTCATGTTATGTGATAGATGTGTGAATAGGGTTTTATATATGTAATGCATATGGATTTCCTGAAAGGTATGGTCAACTATTTTATTAGGTGACTGAGCTGATGACCTTTGGACAATTTTTCATGTTATCATGAACCAAGTGGTGTGGTATGGCGACACACGGGTGTATGCCTACTTAGATATTCTTGACTAACAATAAGGGTAGTTATGAACCAATTTGAGAATCTATTGTATACTCCATTTATTAAGGTAATATGAGTGTGAAATTTTACTATATATATGTGGTATATTTGATAGAATATCCTATTAATAATGAATTATTTGATGACATTAGATGGTTTGGTGTGATCAACTTACATTAAATGTATGGTATAATAATTGGTGGATTTTTTGGGACTTAAGATCATTATATTGAGTTATAAAGTTCATTTGACTCTTGGTTTTTGTTCATATTGATGATTGTAGATTCAAGATAGTTGTATATTAAAACATACCTATAAGTTGGTTAGTCTAGTAGGAGTGTATTAATTCTCTTGAGCATGTATGCAAGTAGAACATTAAGAGGTGCATATATGTCAGGATGGGATCTATGAATCCTTATCATTACCCTACTACTTGGAGATGGGTAATGGGATGTTAATGGATTCACAAATGATCCCTCCCTGAAAGTAATCATATATGAGATGGAACATGTAAATTTATGAAAAACTATTATCTTCCTGGGGATTATCTGAGGGTGTTATCCATTTTAATGTGATGCTGTGTGTGGGTGAGAAAAAATTATTCTCTAGAACATATCAAGCGGGGATTGACCAGTGGTGGATGAGGGGTCATGATAAGGGTTGGTAGGCAGGATGGTCATCACATATGATTTGAGTGATGATTTTGTAGTGAATATGATGTGAGGTTTCTTAAGGAGCCCTTGGATTTAGGGAACTTCATGGGATGAGGCACTGAAGGTGGAATTTTTGGACCTAGAACATGCCTCAACCATAAGGGTTGAGTCATGAGGTAAATGAAGAAACCACTAATGAGGAGACAATAGTCCATAGTATCTGTGAATGGGATATTCACATTATGGCATGAGTAGTCACTATTATTGGCATATATCTATCGATAACAAGTGAAATTATGGATCTTTGTTGAATATGGATAGCAAGTATAACGAGCATCATGATATCTTAGTCCCTAGAGTGAGACTCGATGGATGGGTCTAAAAAACAAAATGAGTGGGGAGCATGAATTTTTTGTTTGAAAGGTGGAAGGATTTGTGTAGGATCGTGATCATGGATCATTTTTATAGAAATTTATATAGTGGATATCATTCCATAGATGATATTATTGTATGCTTCTCAATTTTTTTTATTTAGTAAATGTCTGGAGTACCCAATTAGAAGACTCAACCCATAGGTGGGTGTAGTTATTCTCAGTTCTTAGATACAAGAGAATTCATTATGATTGTTAAATAGAAAATATATAGATTTCTGATTCATTATTTCAGGTTATTGATTAATTTTAGCATGTTCATTGATTAAGATATATGAGTTATCTCTTGCGTCTAGGGTAAATGAGCATGAATATTTTTTGTGAAATAAATTAGTACTGTGATCCGAACTATGGGATGTTGATGCTAGTAAAATTTATGATTAAATGGATTATAGAGAGAGGTATTTATTATGAATATAGTTAGGGTTATGAGATGGTATATTCTAAGGATAAATTTTGGGGTGTTTATCCAGTGTGGAGCTAAGTTGGTAATTGTCTAGTTTAGAATAGTGACATCAAACATTGGTGTATGAAAATGTAAATTTTTTAAGTTAATGAACTTTTCTACTGAAAAACCCCATGATTTCATAGTAAGTTATCTTTTTAAAATAATTTAACATCTTATATTTCATGCAACACTGACTTGGATAGCGTTATATGCAAGATTGATTTTTTGCAAAAGAACACATTATTATTATAATTAATTAAATGATATATTTGTTTATCAATTAAATATAGTAACATAAATAGTTGAAAATAGATTTTAAATGTTATTTATAATGTTTTCACATAGATGAATCTTATTTATAATTAAATGTATATGTTTCATAAAAAATATTTATATACATAGAAAAACAATTTTCTAAAAAGAACTACTTTTTATGTCCTTTTGTGAACAATATTAAAATTAATTTTATACACTCCTAAAAATTGAATTTTGAAAAATATACTTCATTTTTTAATTCGTAATATAAAAACTATCTTAGGTTGATTTGTTGGTATTTTTCTGAAAACATTCAATTTTTGATGAATAGTGAAAAATACCGCATAGTACATAATACCCGACTATTTTATTTAAAAAAATATTTTTGATTAAAATTTATCTTAATGTCAAAATAGATAAATAATTCAAATATTTGTCCAATGTATGTAATTTGAGTCATTTTATAATAAAATTAGATATATAAAATTTTATTTAACTTTTTAACACTTTTTACTAACCTTCTAGGCACATTTTCAAATTTGCATAAAATGTAATTTTACCGCTTCTTTCAATTGAATTTAAAAAATATGACAGACATGATATTCATAAGTAATTAAAATGTGGTTCAATAGTATGAAAATAATTTTTGATGAATAGTATCATTTGAATTTTTTTACCACAGTTAAAAGGTAATAGGGTAATAAAATGAAACAATAATCATAAAATATTGTAAAATTACCCCATTACAGGTCCTAATTCTATTGGATAATCATGTTTAGACCATATCACCATTTGGAAATAAAATATGTTCCATTTTTATTCACTTGGGTTAGATTAGGATATTTATTATATTTTATTTAAAAATGATTTAAAATTATTAAATTTGAATTTTAATAACAAACTCATTTTAAATATAGGGTTATACATAATATAAATTCAACTATAAACATTAATTATAAATATAAAAATATTAAATACATAATGTTATTTTATTAATTATTTTTAGAAATTAAATAATTTAATTTATCTATGACATAATGATGATGTAGTAATTACCTTACTAATGAATGATTAAAAAATGATATTATAAATTCTAAAATAAATATAATTTGAAATATTTCATGCCAACCAAGAATTTTATGGAAGAAAATTAAATATGAGGTATTATTTAGTTTCTTTGGTTGAAGTAATCGCGTTTTTATGGCTTTATCAATAATCAATTACTAAATAGTTTCAAAATTGACATAAATGAGTTTTTAAAACATATACTATATTATTAAATGATACAAAAATCCTAAAAATATATAGTTCAGCCAAATCAGTTGGATAGTGATAAAAATATCATAAATTATCCACTTTAGGTTCTCATTGAATTTTATTGTAAAGGTATAAACCATGTAGTATAAAAATACAAGAGGACATGGTAAGAGCTAACTTATTTTATGAAGGGTTAAATCTAAATGATAAGATTACGTTTATGTCCTAAACATGTATAAAAACTACTGGATGAGAAGTTTAAGACACATCCTTATATTGGACTCTAAATAAATCAATTTGGAGCTATTATTAACTTAATGATCTTTTATAATAAATTAATATTTCAACATTTTTTCTAAAGTGTCCCTCGCCTCTCTTATAAAAGGTAACCTCCATTTCTTCTTAAATCACACTTCAAAATCCATTTGGCTCATCCAATACCTTCCCAAATCTCCTCCAAACTTCCTTCACTTAATCTTATATGTGCTACCTATAGCATAAATCCATCCTATGGAGCCCTCTTTGTACAAATCAAAAGGAAACACCCAAAGAAGTGGTAATTATTTTATCACCTATTTCAAATTTCTTTTTCTCTTCTACTTCCTCATTATTTTTTGTTACCATATTAAACAATAAATCTGGTACCTTCAACATTATGAGATTTTATTATAAATATGGTTCATCCATATTCATTATTCTATCCAACCTATGAATGAAAAATTCACCATTTGTGTGTACGTATGGATTACCGTCTCCACATCGTGGTGTAGTTTGGTATTCAACCCTAGATTATTTTGATGGAAATAACAATGAGTATAATTAATGTAAATAATGAGTATAACATGGTAATTATTCTTTATATATAATATATCATTCAATTAAATACCTTTTCATCATCAATAGAATGATATTGTCGCTCGTGTATACGTTCGACTTACCGTCTCCACGACGCGATGAGAATCATCTTCAACGATCACCCTTCAAGAATTTTTTCAAATATATATATATATATATTTATTAATTATGAATTATATGAAATAATATTTCTAATTTAATAATATATATTTATTTGGATAAATATTGTTCATTTACATACTTTTATGTTATACGATAAGAAAACGGAAACTACGTTCATGCATACGTACAGACTACCATCTCCATGAATGGTGATTCCATTTCATATATCTACATATTATACATATTTATATTCTGAATATATATGATATATAAATAATTTTTTATATTATGGAAGTATGTAAATCATGATCTTAGTGATACGATAAATAATAACAAGTTAAAACATGTACGATAGAGATGGAGATTATTACCCGAAATGTTACTTTAACATTGAAATTATTATTAAATGTGTACTATAAAGTCATAAATGAATAATATATGATATTATAAATATTAAAATGGTTATGTTATAATTTAATAACATACTATGGTAATTATAAAGGATGTTAAATGTACCCCCGACTAAAGGAAATTACAAGGTAAGGGTTAATTCCTCATTCTCGTTATTATCTGAGATTTTTTATGTGTAAGTATTTACTGGGATAAATTTTTAGTCCACGTCCATATTTAAAATAAATTCAAAAGCAATATTTTAAGGTGTTTTGCAAGGGACTCTTTAGAATGATTATTATTTTAAATTTTTTAATGATTTATTTTTCTAATTCTTTTTAATTAAAGACCATGTTTTCAAAATGATTTTAATGATTTATTTATATAAAAATGATTTTTTTTAAAATGTAAATGACTTTCAAAAGTTTTAAATTGGTATGGGACACATTGATTCAAAAATCTATTTTAAATGAATTCATCTATATATGTGTGACTTTTAAATGATTTCACAAAAAAAGAAAATTTCTATCAAAGATTTTTACTGATCATTTTCAACGATGTCAAAATCCTTTACTAGATATTATTCTTGACTAAGGTTAATATATTATAATAAAATATTACATATTGTATTTAATGTGTTACGATATATTGGACTATGGAATTTAATTTTTTATACCATTCACTATTTATGTTTAAATTGTTGAAATTTTGTATTCTAGTTTTAATATGAATGTTTATGTTATGTTTCAACATTTTCATATGGGGAATGAGTTAAACTTAGTATGTGATGGGAGGGGCCCACTATAGCCCCTCAATGCATTAGTAGGTCGCATGAGTCAAACTAGTGTCTTGGCATAAGGCCTCGAAAAAATTTATATTTAGGGTCTTGGTTTGAGGCCTGGACTTTGTGGTTAAGATGTCTGGCATTATGCATTTCATCATTATGATATTGTTTATTAATGTTACATGTTATTATTCTACTAGTAGAATATCCATGTGAATAAGTACATATCATTATTTTACTTATATTTTCCCTATTATTCCTGAGTATATGTTTAACGATCTTGTGTTTCAATTTTATACATTTCCATAAAAGTTTATTATTATTTATAATAGATTCCTCTACATTATTTATCCTTACTGAGAATCTCATCTCACCCCTTTCTTCTATTTTATTTTTCCAGGATTACATGATGTGTATAATGATTTATATGAAGGTTTAATCTTGGATAATAATGGAATTATAAAATGATTATCTATATTGTATTTTATGTTATAAATTTTAATGAAATTTTCATGTATGTAATCTATTTTCCAAGATAGCTAAACCGATCAGTCCTTCAGGACATGATTCCATGTAATCATGTCAATTTATTAAAATAATGTATAGGCTCTAGACTTCTAGGGTTGGGGAATTACAGTTGGTGTCATGGTAAGTTTAACAATAACCTAGGGAACTAGATTTAGAAAAACTCTCCTAAGAGAACATTATCCTAACATAGACTTTGTGGATTTTAATAGAAGAACATTGAAAAAATTTAATAATGTAGATATTTTGTGGGTTTTCTATGATATATATCCATGTTTGGATACCACAAGTGCACATGGTTCTGTCACATATTTACCTAGGAGTGAAAATTCCATCTAGGAGTTTTGGGCTTGACCTGGGGTATCCTGGAACAAGACAACGAGCCTTATTGGTCACCTGGTTTGACACTCCATGGTAATTTTCTTATGATAATTCACATTTTCATTACAAAACATTATAAATGATTTATGAGGAAAAATGTTAGAAATGAAACAATTTTTTTTGATTATGATACTATATGTGTGAAAATATTCAATTAATGTTGAGAATTATTCTAGTATTTGGATTATACAGTATGATATGATCTGACATAGTGAATGTCATCATTTAGAAATGGCGCTCAATAGAAGGAATGAGAACTCCAGCAATATGAACGATCCAAAGAGTAAGAATGATCTTATCTTTCATGGTCCTAAGACACCATTTTGAAGGTAAATAGCCTAACATGTATTCTCATCATTTGAGGAAATAGTATCATGTGTTTATAAGATAAGTAAACAATTCCTTGCGTCATATAGCATTGATGGGAATCAAGAGAAGAAGGGGATGGCAGAGAGAATGATGGATAATGGGAAGAAGTTAAAGAAAGACTTTCCCATATATGATACCTATGGAAAGAATCACTATGGGAAGTGCTTGAAAGGACTGTGTGTTTGTTATAACTGTGTATAAAAGGGTCATTAGGAAAAATAATGCAAACAGAACAAATGAAATATTAATATCCAGTGTTTCACCTGTAGTGAAATGGGGAAATATGCAAATAAATGACCTAAGCATCAATGAAATTTAGATCAAAAGAATAAAATGGATCAAGGTTGAGGATTATCTGTTGCTATGGTCGGTGTGGAATAATTAATGTATTTGTGTTTCTATATTGAATAATTATGTCATTCAAGTGTTTTATTAATGATGTACTGGTTATATTGATTATGGAAATAAATAAGGATTGTACTGAAAATATTTAATCAATTAATTATAGTGAAATAAATTTTAATCAAGATCAATGGTAACAAATAATGTGTGACCCTATAGGATTATTTCTCATTAGAATTAGGACATATTTACTAAAATCCATTATAAATATATAGTGATGTGTTAAAAAACCCATGAGAAATAACTTAATGTCATAACATTAAAAACCCCATAAGAATGATCATTATATAATGTAATCCCTTTGTATTTGTCATGACCCATACCCCGGGGTTCGTGTCGCGACTACCCAAAGCCCACCTTCCATTGGCCAGGGGATAGTGACTAGGACTGGAAAGGCATATCCCAAAAACGGGAGACATTTCCTCTAAACCTATACAAACATAGATAGGGAATACTGCACAAAGAAAACCACCAAAAAAGTAGTAGTCCAACTACCACAAAGTATCAATACTGAAACTAAAGTGTATAAACTGAAAGTAAAGGGTCTAGAATACAAGTCCAACAAAAAAGGAATGTAAAAAAACGAAATACACACTCCGAAGGTAATCCTCCATGTATCCTACCTGAAGGGTAGGTATATCTCTCTGTCGGATTTCACTACAACACACCACGTCTATCGATCTACCTCCGAGCACCGTCTAGTCCTGGATCCCCAATGTCCCAGTCAAATATGTCTATCGTCTGCACAAGACACAACAGGTGCGGGCGAAGCTGGTGCAGGTGTGAGTATAACAATACTCAGTAGGGACCCCAAGACCCCCAAAGGTCTCTCAGTAATCCATGAAGGAAAACACCACAAAGGAAAAATACCACAGATTTAATACCACTAAGAAAGATCTCAAACAAATAGAAAAAAATAAAAGATACATCTCACACCTAGTATAACATATGTAAAGAAGTAATGAAGATTAGTCTAAAAGCTAGATCATCTTATTCGGTTGGGAGGATCTGTTGTTGATCCACACAGGGTCGCTAGGTACTAACCCACATAGGATCTATAGGTGCTGACCCACACAAGAATGCTAGATAATGACCCACACATGATCAGTAGGTGCTCACTCACATAGGATCACTAGGTGATGACCCACATAGGATCACTAAGTGTCGACCCACACTGGATCGCTATTCATTCTTGACATCACAGTCAGTCACTGGATTCTCGCACTTAGGACGCTTTAGTTCGGAAGGTTATTTTCCTCAAGACACCGGTGGTAGATCAACCTCCACTAATTCCCACATAGAAGTAACTCAAAGTACCGTCTTGTCGTAAGGGTTTTGATGCAACAGACGGCGTGTCATTTGGATGCCCGGTCAGTAAGTTATAAGATTTTGGGTAAAAGGGAATGGTTTGATTTGAGTCCGATCCAAACCAGAAATATGCCAAATTCCACCAAAACAAATGTAGAATATCTCAGAAGGATCTCCGCATTGCAAAGGTCCCAACACCACTAACGGTTCATCAATCGGATGTGTGGTTTTCAAGATATGTGCATATTAGTGAACATGGGGTCGGTTGTGTCGGGGCCTGGTCTAGCCTGATCGAACTGACCCTACCAACCCGGTCCGGGGTCCCAAAATACCCAAGTTCAATTGGAAAGACTTGAGATAACCCAGTTCGGGTTGGGGTCAGTCTATAATGGGCTGGCCAGTGGGCCAGGCCCAACGGGCCTCGCTGGACTCGACCCAGTTTGGTCGGGGGTCCAGCCCGCCGGGTTGCATGGCGACTCGGTCTCGTTCGGAATGGCCCGAAGGGCATGGATCTGGCCTGACGGCATGGGTCCGGACTGCCAGCACGGGTTCGGTCCACTGGGCACATGACCGGCCTTGGGGGTCGCGGGTCTGGCCCGTCGGTGCGGGACCCGCCCGCTAGCTGGGGGAGCGACCCGCCAGCTCAAGGCCCGACTGCAAGGGTGGACGGAGGTGTGTCGTCTAGTCGGGATGTAGAAACCGAGCTGCGTTCAGCCCCTACTGGCCCCGCGAATGTGGGGCTTCCTCTAGTCACAGGGCCTCCTCTAGCCGTAGTTGATGAACCGCGGCTCGCCAGCCGCCAAGATAACCCGGACGCGGTCCATCCCTCCATGCGGTGCTCGGTGCCACATCTCCTCGCCGCTGCGGTCGTCCGGCCGCATCTTCCTGCCATTGCGGCATGCCAACGGGCATGAGACCACACTCCACCTACATATTCCACCATCATTTCCTTCAATGGGAAACCATAGTCTCTTCGGTGGTCTGTTTTTGGATATGCCCATGCCTACGGTCTCCGAAGGGTGACACCATCACCGTGAAGCCTTCGAATTTGCCTTGCTGACAAGCTGAACAATCGACTTCAAAGAACACACCAAGAATGACTATGGTGGAGGGACCGGGTCTTTTTTGGGTTGGAACACACCCTATTCTTTAGAGTATAATCATGGGGATAAAAATGATGATAACCACACAGCTTGAAAAAAATCCCAAATCAAACCCCAGCACAATATCTACCATTAAGAATGAGTGATTCGCAGATCAACCCATTAGTCGGTTGATCTGTGTTCATCATTAATTTTGAATAATGAAGAATAATGAATCAAATACTAAGAATGCCTAAACCCCTACCTTGTTGACGTTCAAGGCCGAAGTATTCATCCACAAGGTTTCAAGTAGTTGACATCGCTTCCGGCTCTGTTCTTCGAGGCACGTCGAATACGATGAAGTCTCACTGACGTTGTTCATTCTTTGTTGGGGATGAAGTTTTTTGGAGGTTTACAGAGAATCCTCACCAATTAATTCTCACCCTACCAACACGTCAAACAATTAAAATGGAAACATGTCGTAATTGTTTAGTTACGCTATGACATCGCGTCGTTGCACTATTTCATTTATGAAACAACATCTCGGTTACACTTCATTTATTACATTATTACGATTCGTGATATGGGAAATTAATGAGGCTCATAAATGTTCCTCGTCACCACCTCGTCGTTGCACTACAACATCGCCATCCTCCACTCGATGGTGAGAAATTAAATAAAATAATTACTTTAAATTATTTTATTATTTTTCTTGAAAATTTTGAAAAATAAATTTTTTACTCACCCGATACCGGCCAAAGTTAAATCATTTCTAAGAGAATCCCGGATTTTCAAGTTCAACGGTTCCCTCAAAAATTTGATATGATAATCGGTTAAAAATTTAGAAAAAATGCCTTCCACGATTACCAAATGTACCATAAGAAAAGTTAAAAATTCCATTTCAGGCTCATTGGGCCTTTGAATCATGTTCTGTCAAATAGTGTGGTCTCAGAATTATTCCATATAATTAAAAAAATTACACAGCATTTCTAAGACATTACATTATCCCTACATTAGGTATTTACTTCCCCGAAATCCAAAACGAAACTAATCAAATAGATGGAGGTACTAAGCACGAAATTGAGGCACCCTCTCCCATGTGCTCTCTTGGAGGTTCTCGTGCTACCACTGAATGCGCACCAGAGGAATCGACCACCCATGAAGGACCCACTCCTGTTGATCCTCTCTTTATACAGGAAACTCTACAAATGTCACCCCATCATCAATGTCCAGATTTCCCTAGTCGATGACGTGCGATGGATCATGCATGTACCACCTCTACTACGACACATGTAAAACATCATGCACTTGGTGCATCTATGGGGGAAGAGCTAGGTGGTACAACACCTCGCCAACTGAGCTTAGGATCTGAAAAGGTCTGATGAACCTCAAAGATACCTTTTCACCCTTACCAAATATCTGCAATCTACTTTGGGGTGAGACCCGAAGAAATACATCTTCTCCACTCTAGGATGAACCGCCAAAGGGGATTTAGAGAACTCACTAATCACCTCCTCCTACAACATCACTGGTACAATGGTGTGCCCTCTAAAAAGGATGTCATGCTTCCCAAATATCGAAAATCCATTAGGAGGAAATCCTAAGGATAACTGAGCATGTCGGGCCTTGCAGTCATCATCCAAAAGTTGTGCCTCCCTAAATCCTTGTAAGAGTGGGGGAGTGATAGTTATAGCTTGGAGATAGGATGGTCCATCACTATCCATGAAGGATATCTGCATCGCGGCTATCTGCTCCATTGCCTCACTCAACAGCTGCAAAATAGACCTCCTGCTAAGTGAATATTCCACCGCTTTCCTCTTCCCTTAAGTATAGAATATCTCAAAGTCATAGTCCTGGAGGAACTCAAGTCATCTTTTTTGTCTCAATTTCAGGTCCTTATGTGAGAATATATACCTAAGACTCTTGTGGTCTGAGTAGATGGTAATCTATTAAACCATCAAGTCGTGCTACCACATCTTCAAGTCAAAGACCACTACTACTAACTCAAGGTCATGGGTTTCATTGTTATACTCATGATGCCTCAACTACCATGAGCCATAGTCGATCAATACTCACTCTGAAATCAGGACAAAACCTAGTCAGATCCCTGATGCATCACAGTAGACTACATACCCAACACCCTCTTCTGGTAGTCTCAATATGGGGGCACTAGTCAGTCTCCACCTCAGCTCTTAAAAACTCTACTGACATATCTCTGTCCACATGAAGGGTTATCCCTTTTGTGTCAAAGCCAAAAAGGGTTCTTCTACTCTGGAAAATTTGGGTACAAATCTCCGGTAGTACCCATCCAACCCCTGGAAACACCGCACCTCGGCCATGCTCTAGGGTGGCTCCCAAGGAAGAACTTCCTCTATCTTCACTGTATCCACTAAAACTCCAGCCTCTGAGATGAAGTGTTCTAGAAAGTGGACCTCCAGAATCTAGAACTGGCACTTCGAGAGCTTACCATAAATCTGGTTCCTTGGAGGACATCTAGGACTATCTGCAGGTGCGTATCATGCTCCTCATCTGACGTTGAGTACACAAACATATAATCAATTAAGACTACCATGAAATGATCAAGGAATGGATGGAAGATCTTGTTCATGAGTCCCATGAACACTGATGGTGAGTTGGTCATGCCGAAGGGCATCACTATGAACTTATAATGTCTGTATCGGCATCTAAAGGATGTCTTCAGTATGTCTGCATCCCATAATTGAAGTTCATGATAGCTTGATCTAGGTTCTACCTTTTAGAACTACCTCGTCCTGTTTAGCTGACTGAAGAGGTCCTCAATCCTCGGTAGTGGGTACTTATTCTTCACAGTCACCTTATTCAGGCATTGATAATCAATGAAAACCCTCATGTTCCTGTCTGCCTTCTTGACAAACAACACCAGTGCTACCCATGGAGAAAAAATGGGCCTTACAGACCCCTTCCTTTGCAAGTCCTCTAGTTGTACCCTCAACTCACGAAGCTCCACGAGAGACATCCAATATGTAGGTGTAGATATCGGTGTCTTCCCTAGCTACAAGCCAATGTATAATTCTACCTATCTTTGAGGAGGTAGTCCTAGGAAATCTTCTGGAAAGACATCATCATACTCTTCCACCAATACAGGAATGTTCGGACTCCCCACATCCATGACACTGAGGGTAAGGCTATCCAATTGGTGAGTGATTGGCTACACCCTCCTCTGATAAAGTCCATCATATGCTGAAAAGGTTCCCTTCTCTCTAGTGAAGGAAAACATGGTCCCATCCTCACAAACACACCACACATTGCGCCTAAAATAGTTGATCTGAACCTGGAATATGGATAACCAGTCTATACCCAAGATGACGTCATAAGCCCTCAACGCTGATACTAGGAGATCACATCTGACGCTCTCAACTCCTAGAGTAAGCTCACACTGCTAGAACCAGTGTCTAATCATCGAATCCCATCCCGTAGGAGTATCTATCCATAAGGGTCAATCCAACATCTCCACCAAAATCTCTGATCCTAGAACGAGGTCCATGGAAAGGAAAGAGTGACTGACACCTGTGTCTATGAGAACTATATATAAGGGTGAGCAGACATATATTGTACCTCTAATCATCTCTGGAGCACCATGGTCGTAGTCCTCCATCGCCTGAAGTTGGCCCTGCCCTTGTCCACCTACTCCCAGAGCTCATGGTGGACCTCCTAGGGGTGGTGTTGGTAGTACCTCGCTCCTTCGTCCACCACATGACGCTTATCCTACCCCCCTACCATGTTTTCCGCCCTACGGACCTCCTTTCTCAAACCTATGTCACTACCTCGGTAGCCCCTCGACCGCCTACTGGTCATCGCTATAGGGAGTCGGACAATCACAAGCCATGTGCCACTATTCGCCGCAAGTGTAACAAAATCTATCCCCCAGATGAAATCCTCTACCTCGCGAGCTCTGCACTTATGACCCTGCATCCTAGGGTTGTCATCTGGAAGGTCTGGCCCATTTGGTCCTCTGCATCGTTTGCCTACTTCCCACTACAATTGACTCAGCCACCTTTCATTCGATGGTGGCTCTCACCATTAGTGTCTGCTCGGCTAATATTCTCTTCACCATTAGGGCTACTCTAGCAATATATCCTGCATTGGGATGCTGAGTGAAATCATCGACACCCTAATCTACCATCAGAGTCCCTGCTCAAAGGTTCGGGCCCTCATGAAAGGGTCCCGTACTATATCGGTGGAGTAGTGGGAGAGGTCAGTAAACCTTGCTGAGTACTAGGCCACAGTCAGGCTACCCTGCTATAGGTGCAGTAACACCTGAATATGTAGTGAGCGTATTATCGTTGGTATGAACTACTCCCTGAAGAGGCTCTCGAAGTACGACCAGAGAGGGGTCACCTTCTCGTGTGTCTGGGGCGTCAATCTCCACCACCTCCCTATTGTGCCCTAAAAAAGGCTAGCGATTATGACTACCATCTGGTTTGTTGGTGTATCTACTAGGAGAAAAACCTGAGAAACTGCCTCCATCCTGTCCTCAGCTTCCTGAGGACCTATCTCTCCTAGAAACCTCAGAGGCATTTGTCTTTGGAACTCGTGCATCTCGCTCAGTCGGCATGAACTATACGCTGGTGGGGCTGGTAGCAACTATTGCTCTCTGGGTGGTAGTACTGCAGGTAGACCACCTGAAGGTGCTATCATTGTAAGTGGTCATTGCACCGATGCCTCATCACTTGGTGGACCATCATTGGGATCTCTAACTGGAATCCTAGTTGGATATCATTGTGGAGGTATCCTGTAGAGAAACAGATGCTCCACGACCAATAAGTTATACCTGGTTAGATGACTCAAAATAAATCTAGAGAAAAACATTCCCAAAACACATGAAACCAGTGTATTCATGTACTGAGTCAAAAAATAGAATATATGGTCCTAGTGTATGGATACATTGGTCACCGCACCAACACTGCACTCCCTAGACTGAAATTTGTACCCAATACACTTAACACTATTTCCCCCATTGAAAAATATAGACTCTTAGTTATTCTGGTGAAACCGATCACCCTCTGATACCACTTTGTGATGAGTCATCCCCCAAGTTCTGTGTCACGACTACCCCAAGCCCGCATTACATAGGCCAAGGGAGGGTGACTAGAACTGGAAAGGCATATCCCAAAAATGGAATGCATTTCCTCTAAACCTGTACACACACAGACAGGGCATACCGCTCAAAGAAAACCAAAAAGGAAAGAAATTAGTAGTACAACCACCAAAATGTATCACTAATGAGAGTAAAGTGTGTAAACTAAATGTAAAGGGGCTAGAATACAAGACCAACTGAAAAGAAAGTACATCAAAAGAAATACAAGCTCTGGATGTCGTCCTCCAAGGATCCTACCTGAAGGGTATGTACAAATCTCTGTCATATTTCACTGCAACACACCACATCTATCGATCCACCTATGAGAACCGTCTAGTCTTGGCTCCCCAATCTCCTAGTCAAAGTTGTTCTTAGTTTGTACAAGACACAATAGGTGCAGGCGAAGCCCGTGCAGGGGTGAGTATAACAATACTCAGTATAGACCCCGAGACACCCGAAGGTCTCTAAGTAATCCATAAAGGAAAACACCATAAAGGAAAAATACCATAGAGGTAATGCCACCAATCAAGATCTCAAACACATAGCACAAAGTAAAAGACACCTCTCACACCATGTATAACATAAGTAT
Organism: Viscum album; assembly: GCA_963277665.1. NCBI lineage: Eukaryota > Viridiplantae > Streptophyta > Magnoliopsida > Santalales > Viscaceae > Viscum > Viscum album. The sequence continues at coordinate 853,538,201 of OY728167.1, read as the reverse complement.
AGAAGTAAGGATGATTAGAGGTAAAGCAAGATCAACTTATTTTATCGAGAGGCTCTGTTGCCAATCCACACAGGGTTTCTAGGTGTTGACCTGTATAGGATCTCTTGGTGTTGACCCATAAAGGATCTCTATGTGCGGACCCACATAGGATCCCTATGTGCTGACCCACACAGGATATCTAGGTGTCGACCCACACATGATCTCTATTCATTCTCCATGTCACATCTAGACACTAGATTACCTCACTTAGCACGCTTGAGTTCCAAAGGTTCTACTACTCAATCCACCAATTGTATCTCAACGGAAATGAAGTCCCACTTAGATATAACTCAAAGGACCATTTTTCATAAGGGTACCGACGCAATAGACAGCGCATCGTTCAGATTCTCAGACTATAAGTTATGGGCTTCTTAGGGAAAAGGGTCAGGTTGGATTTGAGTCTGATCCAACTTGTCTGTATGCCAACATCCACCCAAAATCATGTAGAGTATCTCAAAAAGACCACCCCATCTCAAAGGACTCAATTCCATTGACGTCACATCAATCGGACACACGGTTTGCAAGATACAGGCATTTTAAAAAATAGGGGGCCGGTTGTGTCTGGGCTCGGTCCGACCCGGTCGGACCCACCCAACCATCCCATCCCAGGGGTCCCCAAATACCCCATTTCAATTAGATGGACTCAAATTAACCATGTTCTGGTTGGGGTCGGTCTAGTCCGGCCTGGATAGGGGGCTAGGCCCCATGGGCCTCGCTGGACCCTACCAGTTTTGGTCGGGGGTCCAGCCCGTCGGGTCAGCCGGCGACCCAGTTTCATCTGGTATGGCCCGAAGGGAGTGGTTTTGGCCAGTCGGCAAGGGTTCGACACGCTAGGTATGGGTCTGGCCCGTCGGCGCGGGTCCGACACAATGGGTGTGGGACCGGCCCGCGTGGCTGCGAGTGTGGTCCGCCAATGTGGGACCAGCCCGCTGGCTATGGGCACAGCCCTCCAGCTAGAGACGTTGTTGCAAGGGCGGCCGATGGTGCATTTTCTAGCTGGGATGCGGCATTTGTGCCATGTATGACCCCCTCTAGACCCGCATACGTGGGGCCTTCTCCAGCCCAGTCGACGGACCATTGCTTGCCAGCCGCCTGGACGCCCCGAACATGGATCGTCCCTCCACATGGTGTCTGACACCGCATCTCCTCGCCATCGTGGCATGCAGACAGGCGCACAATCCCTCTTCACTCACGGCCACCGCTGGCCGGCGGTGCGTGCGACGGGCCACTAGAGTCACTCTGATGGTCTGTTTTTGGAGTCGTCTATGCCTGTGGTCTCTATAGAGTGCCACCATCACCGAGAAGCCTTCGAATTCATCTTGGTGTCAAGTTGACCGGTCAACTTTAAAGAACGCACCCAGAACAACTATGGAGGAGGGACTAGTCATTTTTCTGGTCATCTTGCGCCCTCCGAAATATAGTATAATCATGGGGACAAACATGATGATAACCACACGGCATGAAAGAACCCCCAAATCAAACACCCGCACAATATCTACCACAATAATGAGCGATTCACAGATCAACCCATTAGTCATTTGATCCGTGTTTGTCATTAATTATCATGAATGGGGAATAAATCATCAAATACTTAGAATGCATAAACCTCTACCTCGTTGATGTTCGATTCTGAAGCGTTCGTCCATGAGGTTTCAAGAAGATGACGTCGCTTCTGTCACCATTCTTCGAGGCACTTCAATGATTTTGAAGTCTCGCTGGCATTCATTTTTCTTCATAGGGGATGAAGTTTGTTGTAGGATTGTTAGAGGATACTCGTTGATTAATTTGCATCCCACCAATGCGTCAAACAGTTAAAAGAAAAACACATCGCATCATTTCAGTTATGCTGCAAACTTGTGTCGTTACGCTATTTCATTTATGAAACATCATTGTTGTTATTCTTCCTTTAATGCATCTTTATGCTTCGTGATATGGTCCATTAATGAGCCTCATTAATGAGCCTTGTCGCCGCCTCATCACTGCACCATAGCATTTCTGTCCTCCACTCAACAGTGTGAAAGGAAATAAAATAATTCCTTTAAATGTTTTTATTATTTTTCTCAAAAATTATGAAAAAATAACTTTTCTTCTCAGGCCTTGATGACTGATGTTAAGTAATTTCTAGGTGAATCTCGGAATTTTGAGCTCAACGATGCCCTCGTATCTCTATTCTGAGCACCGATTCAACATTTATAAAAACCCACTCGCACGTTTAATGAACGAACCTTAAAAAAGTTCAAAATTCTGTACTAGGATTGGGCTTCAGAATCAAATGTTGTCAGAGCATGTGGTCTCAAGATAATTCCATATAATTAAAAAAAAATATACAAAATTTCTGAGACATTAATTTCATAATATCTCATCAAGTGGGTTTCACATCTATGTCATTAATGCATATTTTGCATACATATTTCTTTGAGTATCAAAAATAAACATATTGTTACACCATGGCCCTTCAATTTAAGGTGAAAGTTACATTCCAATAATTTTTTTGAGATATCATCTTCCAAAAATATAGATGAGAAAAATCATTCCCTAGATATCCCTTAATAATATTTCATTCATGTTGCAACCATTGCATCAAACTTCATCATGAACGGTATCATCAAGTATTACAAAATTCATTTAATTGTCTGAGTAGTGATATTTATTAATAATAATCATAAAGTCTAAAGATTATTAAAAATTATTGTAGATAGGAATATATAATGACAATAAAACTTTTAGAATTCCTACTACTTCATTTACTCTCAAAAATCTCTCATCTTGGATATTACCAAGTGAAAGCGTCATGAAAAGAAGTCGCATCTTCAAATGAGTACTCACACCTAAGAGCCAGCATTCTTCGTGTCACATCATAGTCTATTTTCCTACCATATAACTATATTTAATAATATCATCATGGACATTCAATTTTATCATTATAAGGGTAACTTATATGACCCTATCAATATGAAAGATACCATAAGATATTATTACATCAAATACATGAAGAAAAATAATATATATTTAATAAATTGTTTTATTAATATTAAATTTTTTAAATATACTTGTAATCCATAGTAGAAACATCCATATAAACTTTCACCATGTACTAGACTATATTTTGGTGACTTTGGTGAATCTATTTTACATTTATAAATGTCTTGAATATAGATATAGGTAGTGTTTTGGATTATATTTCAAACTAAATAATCCACCTATAAAAAAAGTCAAAATTACTATGTCGTAAATGTGGTTATAGTGAATCTGGTGGAATGTTGTATAAAGGTAAAACATTTCATGTGTAAGGGTATCTCATGAATTTTATGACATGTGTACAGGTCATCACCATATGAAGGATGTTGCGTAAAGGTAAATCTCAAATTTGGATGTTGTTTAATGGTCTCTCTACTTTACCTAGCTCGCCTAATAGTAGATTGCAACTTACATAAAAGTAACACAGCTCGCATTAGGGTAGATATTCGATCATTTATTGTTTGGTCCCAACTCAATATAGGGGACCAAAATAGGGAGAAAAAGGATACAACATCATAGATCTTGATATTTCAACTTTCTAATTTGGATATAAAAAAATTACAATCCAACCTAGTGAATATCAATGACCATATTGGTCTTGTAAAAAGTGAAAATTTGGGGTTTTATATGAAATTATAAACATATATTTGTCATGTTATTATGCATGATGAAGTATTTATTTCTTAGAGATTCACCAAAATTTGTCTTAGTGTCAAGGAGAATGGTTTTTTGGAGGCTTTGGTTCTTGAAAACTAGATGTTCTAAACAGTTATGTGAATTTGGAACTCCAAAAATAGTATGGAAGTTATGGATCATCTTTCAATGTACTATATGTGAATCAATGGTGATTATTTTATTGATGATAATCTAAGGGATATATTTAAAGGAGAAGAAGATAGAAGTTAAATTTAATTTGATTCTCTAAATTTTAATTTTAATTATTTCTAGGTTCTACGAAGATGTGTTCGGAAGAATTCATCGAGAGTGTATAGAGTAAAAATATAAAATAATCAGAGGTGAAATAATGATGTGTTATTAATGGAGAATGGATTAAATAACATGATCCTTATCACATATGTGAACTAGAGAAGAAGTATTTTTTTGGATACAATTATCATTTACGATATTTTTTTGAATGAAATAGAAATGTGTAAAAGAGAAAAATGAATGTCAAATAAGCATGGAGAGGATAAGAACTGTGTTTTCTTAAGAATAATATTATTGAAAAGTCATTATACATTATGTTTGATAGGGATTTAGTGTTTTGTATATAATTTATGTCCAGTTATGATGACAAATATTTTTATGGATTATCATTAATGTTCTAAAAGTACATTATTCTTAGGATGGAATTATTAAATATGTAGAAAGTACTGATGATTTTTGTTATCTAGGAAGTAAAAAGTTGATATCCATATATTTCATATATCTAGTTTATTGAAGGTATAAAAAAATTTACTGAAGAATACTTCCATTTCTAGGATTACTTTCTATGATTTATGATATTCTATATGAAGTCAGATAATAGATCAGAGTCTCAATTATACATAGATAGTTGTTTATATCTGGATGTGAACTGGAAGTAGAATATTGGTATTCATTAGAGAATCATCATTTAGAATTTATGAATCAATTTTCATGTACCATTCTTGGAGTGACCTTCATGTAATTAAATTGAGAATAGACCTACAATTCTAAAAATTGATACCTCACTAAAAAAACACTTTGGAGATGAAGAGGAAGTGAGACTTGGAAATTAGTGTGTTATTCCTAAACTTATAACCATCTTGGAATCAGTGAGTGAAAGAGAGTATATTGTAGTGATCCTTAGTGATGAGTGACCTTACCTAAACATTTCATCTAAAAAATAATTTTTAATAGTGGATCAATATTACCCTATCAGAATAATGAGTGTAATCATGATAAAATATCCTTTTATAGGTGAACTAAGTAAAAAATATTTGTTTCATGAATTTAAAAATCTCAAATATACATGATATTGATTATGGATTAATTTGACAAAGTTAATATGATTAGTGGTTAAATAAGTGTTCCTTATAACTAGGTAATAATATCATAAAGAATAGAGAAATGGGGAAATGTTAGAAGAAGTGAAAATCTATTAACACCATGTTTCAACCCTCTCCCACTGTCAAGTTTTCATGGGTCCATACAAGTGGTATCAGATTCATAGGTTATATTATGGATTAAAATAACATACCTTCTATGTGAATACTATTCAAGAATGGTAATATCTTTTAAAGGATAAAATATTTGGTGGAAATAATTTTTCAAAATGGAAGAATTATTTTGTATTATATTTGGAAGAATATGTTGGAATTCTTTATGATGTTGTGATAAGTATATTTCTTTATCTAAGCCATCCTGTAATTTTATAGGAGGAAGATTAAATAAAATTGGATATTGATTCTTTTGATAATGATGATTTAAAATATTATTTTGAAGAAAATTTATTCATAAATATTGTTCATTGAAATACATCAATGTAAATGTGGTTAATGCTAGATTATTTGTATGGTAAATAATATTTATTGAAAGAATATTGTAACTTACCACCCCTCCTCATTGTATTGGGAAGGGGGTGAGACATTTTTTGGCTTTAGGTGACATATCCAAGATACCAGAGGCTTAAAATAAGTGTCAAGGTATTCATAATTATTTGGTGGATGATTTTCACTTTTGAAAATAAAAATCCATGACAAGATGAAAATAACCAAACAACCAATATATGATTCATGAATTAAATGTAACACAACTCAAAAAATTTAACTAAATGAATGAAAATATTATTTGACTACAACCACCAACCATATCAGTGTACAAAGTGGAAACCAAAACCAACAACACACATTCATACAAGACAACAACAAAAACGTCCAACAATATCCAAGATATAAATCTAAATTACATGCCCCAAGTATCATGAATCATCACTTTAAAATGAGATACATTTCCTTTACCTATGTCTCGATATACATCATCTACAAATGCAATAATGCTCCCAAGAAGGGGGTGAGTATAAAACTCTATAGGATTTCCACAAAAACTTCCCAAATCGTACAACTAGGAAAATTTATATAAAATAGTTTAAAATAGATTAAAGTAGTAACTTACAAAGCCAACCCATTTATAATAAAAATACCTTTCCATGAAAAGAAATCGAACAATTTTTTTAAATAATTCCTCAAATCCATTTCGCATACCCAATTCCATTACAAACATCTACACATTCATTTCCTGGTGAAATTTATATACTCATGAGTGGTATCTCATTGATCTACCATGTCATCATAATGAAACCATATTCCAATATCCCCAAAGGTGTACACCCCTTCCATGTGGTCACTTCAATGAAAATGATCTCACACCATCTGTTTATAAAAAATTGAATTCCAAAAAAAATTTCCAAACCATTTCAATAAAATAATAATTTTATTGAAAACATTTCCAAAAACCATTTACATGAATCAGAACAAAACAATATTTTAAAATCACTATTTAAAAATCATGAAACAAAGAACATTTCAAAAAACAACCAATTTCCACAATTTCACATACCACCATTAAAGAGTGTTTCCACCAATCTCTCCAAATTAATTTCACAATTACAGTTAAGGAATTAATTCAATTTGAAATTAGGACTTCTGGTTCTAACTATGTCATGTCTAGAGTGAAGCAACCTACCTCTCAAACTTAGGATAAAACATATAAAAGAACAAAAATCAAAAACTCATCTTGAAACTCCAAGAAACATCCTTAGACCTTGTTCCCATTAAAAAAATAAACTACTTATCGTCATGATTATCATAAAAAAGAATTAATATATACCAAATGGATTAGATTCATGAATAAAAGAGAGTGAAAAAGAAAAAAATATCATGAAAACCACCAAGAGCAAGCACTTACCAGGGAATCAGAGCTTGCAACGCACTTAGACTCAACAACGGATAGCTCCCAAATCAAGAGGAATGGTCTATATAGCCTTTTAAATGAGTGTAATTTTTGTTAGGGCGGTACTAGAGGATAAATTTATTATTAAGGGGTTAAACTATGTTATATAAAATAGTTCATGATTAGGGGTCATGGTTAGGAAAATAATGTGTCAGCCACTACCTTCAAACACCCCTTGCATGGTCGGATTACATGGTTAGAAAAACCATGTACAAATTATATTAAACCCTTGTGTATACCATCAAATAGTATCTCATGGGTGGATTCATGGATTTCCCAAACTGTACGCCTACCGAATTCCCAATATTTATTTTTCACGATTTCTTCGGAGGTGTTTCACAGTTTCTACTAACTGATCTCAAATTGTGAACCCCCATAAAACCCCCCAAAAAACATTCCAAAACTCCTCCAAGACTCTTTGAGCAAAAGAAATAACTATATATGATTAAAATAAATAAATAAA